>CM042161.1:45651488-45688988 GCA_023376005.1 Doryteuthis pealeii
TCTTCTTCTTCTTCTTCTTCTTCTTCTTCTTCTTCTTCTTCTTCTTCTTCTTTATTTTTCATTCCCTAAGAATTTTCCTTTTTATCTATCATTATTGTTGTTGTTGTGGTGTTGTTGTTGTTGTTGGTGGTTTTGGTAGTCTTAGTCTCTGTTCTTTCTGGTAATATTCTTTCTCATTCGTCCTTTTTTTAAATCTCGTTTTTTTTCTTTTTCTCGTTTTTTGTTCTTTATTTCGGTTTCCCTTTCGAGAATGTTTTAACGTTTGTGCTATAAAGATTTCATTGTACAATAGCAGCACCACAGGGTGTTGTGATATATGTTGAATTAATTTGTTGAGGATAAGAGAAAAAATAACAGAAAGTGAAAAAAGAATTTGGAATAATGAGAAGAAGAAGAAGAAGAAGAAGAAGAAATGGTATTACAAGAAGAAGAAGAAGAAGAAGAAATGGTATTACAAGAAGAAGAAGAAGAAGAAGAAATGGTATTACAAGAAGAAGAAGAAGAAGAAATGGTATTACAAGAAGAAGAAGAAGAAGAAGAAGAAGAAGCTGGTTTAGGAAAAAGATGGTATTACAGGAAGATGAAGAAGAAGGAAAATATGGATAGCAGAGGAAAAAGAAAAATTAAAGAATAAGACGTGATACAAGAGGAAGGAGAAAAAAGAAAGAGCAAGAAAGATATGTGTTACACGAGGAAGAAGAAAAAGAAAGAATAAGAATTGTTGAAAGAAGGAGTAAAAGGTAAAGAAGAAAGAAGATTTAATATTACAGGAAGAGGAAGAAGAAAAAGAAAAAAGAAAGGAATAAGAAGAGTATGTATTACAAGAAGAATAAGAAGAGACTCATCCCGAGTTTTAGCAGTAAACAAAAGCAATGGATACGGCAAAAGAGTCAAAGAAAATAAACAAGAGGAAAAATAGAAAAACTGAAAGATTTTGTCTGGCTAATGATGTCAATACACGTACCAGCCATTGTATACACACAAAGTCTCAAGTGTTGAGAAACTTTGCCCGTTACGGGGTCGGAAGTGAATTGTGATTCCCTTTCCATTTTAATGAGGCCTACCGGGGATGTCCTTGCCAAAGAGGGGGCACTCTTGCGCGCGGCGATCACTAGGGGGTCCTGTATCATTGCCAAAAATTGATTTCCATCGATAGAGAACGTCACTTCCTGTAGCCGTGGATGCTTACAGTCAAGCCAATACTGGAAAAGGTTGATTAAAGGTAGCATTATGCACTTTGAGCGGGAAACATTTTCAAATTCCTTTTAACTATTCCTCCCCTTCTCCTCGTCGTCGTCGTCGTCATCGTTACTGTTGTTGTTGTTGTTGTTGTTGTTGTGTTTATAATGATAAGGGTTAATAACTTTGTTTTGTCGTTGTTATTTCTTTTGTCACTGGTCTCCCATCGAGTCTTTCTGCTTCGTATTTCCTCATCTTATTAGCGTTACTACTAATAATAATGATATTATTCTTATTCTTATTCTTATTCTTATTCGTATTATTATTATTATTATTATTATTATTATTATTAGTATTCCTTTCTCTTCATGTAATTATTATTATTATTATTATTATTATTATTATTATTCCTTTCTCTTCGTGTAATTATAATTCTTATTCTTATTCTTATTCTTCTTATTATTATTATTATTCCTTTCTCTTCATGTAATTATAATCATTATTTTAACATTATTATTACCATTATTTCCTTCTTTTCTCTATTTATATTTTCATTATTACTATACATTCATTTATTCATTCCCAACTATTTAGTGTTATTACAATTGTTGTAATAATGCGTGAGGAGCTCCCCTCAGATGACAAAACAATCTTCTTGATCTACCGCTGGTGAAAAGAGTATGGACTCCCTTGCTGTCTGGCTGATACTTACTTTAGGCCACCCCGTCGACTTCACTTTACTTACTAAATACCTATATCTTCAGAATCATTGTAAACAGGTAATCATTTTAATCAGGTAATTTTAAACAGGTAAACACTTCATGGTTAAACCGAACTTAATCGATTATCATCCCTGTTAAGTATCTGGCCGCCATCCTTGGCCAGTTGTAAAGAACTTAAAATAAATAAGTAAGTCCCGAGTTATAGAATCCTTTGGTAAGTCAATAAGTCCTGTGGTATAGAATCCTTTGGTAAGTCAATAAGTCCTGTGGTATAGAATCCTTTGGTAATTGAATAAGTCCCGCGATATAATACTATGTTCCGTCGTCCAAGAAGATCCAAGTAGTAATGATTAGTATGACCAGAAAATGCCAGTATAAATAATAATATCAGCAGCAGAGCATTGCCAGTGATTGGACAATAGGTTGCCTTCCCAGGTCACGTGCTTATCGGCGAGTCTATAGGTAGGAGTAGGCATTTACCACACGCCTTATATCCAAAAAAAACTCCAACAATCCCACTGAAAGAAAAAATACCAAAAATCAGGGAACTAACCGAATTTAATGAGATTTTCAGTATTGATATAGTAATGAATAAAAAATATAATGCACCAGTCATTTTATTTAAAAACCTTTACATTTTTAGGTCAGTTAAGTTAAATCATCGGGGTGACCTAAAGACGTGTGTGTGTGTGTGTGTGTGTGTGTGTGTTTATATATGTTTATACAAGTTTTGTTGAACTGTACTGACAATTCTTGTCGGACAAGTTTTTGGTTGATCCTTTCTAATTTTCGGTATTAGCTACTACTCGTTCTCGTTAAAAACGAGACACGAAACCATACCATCGTTTCCTACCTGATGATGGCAAAGTGTATTGCCGAATGTGCTCGTTTTGAAACCTTTGGTGGACTGTTACACCAGTTACACCCCGACACCAAAAAGATGGCCCGAAAATTAGAAAGGATCAACCAAAAACTTGTCCGACAAGAATTGTCTGTACAGTTCAACAAAACTTGTATAAAAGAAAAAATACTGCCAAAATACACTTATCTTATATATGTTTATATATATGAGTGTGTGTTAGGGTAGCGTGGATATGAAGTCAACGACGCTTGGTTACTGCCAACTTAGCGCCTAAGCGATTCTCAAACCAAGTGCCCTATCCACGGTATTGAGCACTATTTACTTATGAATATAGCGCTCTATATTATCAATAGGGCTGGTTTACCCCAGTTGGTAGAACATCCAACTAGGAACCACAAGGTTCTGGGTTCGATATCGGCTCTCGTTAACTCAGCACATGGGTAGCACAGGGATCTGAGCAGTAAAGTGGGGAACTGATGGTAGATGTGATGCCACGCCTCAGACACCAAAACAAACTCCTTGGTCTAGCGCTAGTGAAAAGGGAATAGACACCCTCGCTGTCTTTAGGCCACCGTGACGATTACTTTATACATATATATATATGTAAATGTGGGTCACCCTGTGTTAGGTTAAACTTATTATTATTATTATTTACTCTTTTTGAGTTTTCACATCAGCATTAGCTGATGGTCTTTCACTGGAGTCTGAGTGACAGCAAGTCTCCTCAGGTCTCCAGGACTCTTCTGAGTATTCTGGCAGATTGCAGCAGTGCAGTGTTCTGAATGGTTTCAATCCTTTTTCTGATTTCCAGACTTTCCAAACCCTTTTCCAATCATTTTGGGACTGTTCCAAGTGCACCAACTACAATTGGTATAACTTTCACTTTCATATTCCATAACTTTTTCAGTTCTCTGGCAAGGTCCAGATATTTGTCCATTTTTTCATTTTTCCTTTAGCTTCAGCCTGTGATCTGCTGGAACTGCAAAATCCACCAGTGGACGAGTTCTTTCTTTTTTGTTTATCAACACTAGGCCTGGTCTTCTTGCTGGGATAAGGTGATCCGTTTTTATTTCAAAGTCCCAGTGAATTTTATGCGTTTCGTTCTCAAGAACAGATTCTGGTTTATGCATATACCATTTTGTTGTATGGTCAACATTTAATATTTTGCATAATTCCCAGTGGATCACCTTCCCAACCCAGTCGTGTCTAGTTTTGTACTCCCGTTGTGCTAGTTTGCTACATTCGCATAGTACATGGTTTACAGTCCCATCTCTATTACCGCAAAGTCTTATTATTATTATTATTATTATTATTATTATTTAGTTTTCACACCAGCGTTAGCTGATGTTATTTCACTACAGTCTGAGTGAAAACAAGTCTCCTCTGAACGCAAGGACTCTTCTGAGTATTCTAGCTGATTCAGCAATGACATTAGTCCAGGATGGTCTTCAATTCTTCTTCTGATTTCCAGATCCTCCAGTCTCTTTTCCAAGCTTTTTGGGATCGTTCCAAGTACATCAACTACAATTGTATCACTTTGAGTTACAGCAGGCTCCCAAGGCCTCCAAAATTCTTCTGAGTATTTTAGGTTTGGTTGGTTTGGTTGGTGTGGTTGGGTTTTACGGCATGCCAACCCCTTGGTGTATTTTTTATGCGAATACTTCTATTGGTAAGAAAAAATGTTTAATGCTAACAAAGTTTTGAAATGATTTCATTTTTAATGGATAATGCAATTTTGTTTATAAAACTTATGTTTTTCCATTTAAACCATAGATGGGACCCTAACAGGTACTACCACTTCCGGGTCAGAGTGGACCAGGGGAGTAATGGTGATGAAGGGGGCTCCACATTCACAAACCTCCAAAACTAAACCTCACCATTCAGATAGAGTTTAACGTCATTCCCAGGACATGTAGACCCTCAGTCACCGCCTTCTACTACCCATATGATAAAAGGGTTGGACTTGCCATAAGGCAATAGGGTTGGGAAAAAAATCATATAGGTGCTAGGGGCTTGCAATCTAAAAAAATTTACCACCCTCATACTTTCATATTTTCAGAAAAAAACCTCCATAAATAAACTCACCCCATATGTATCATATATGCACGTACAATACTACCATGTATGTGATTTTTATGTAAATGCATACCAGACAATTAATATATGCACAATACAATATAACTACTGATAAAATTAATAACTAAAAACATACATCTTTATTTAACCAATAATTAATTTACACAATTAAAACCACACTAACATTTTGCATAAAAACATTCACTAGCACACAATTGTCATCAGAATAATAATAATAATAATAATAATAATAATAATAATAATTAATAATAATAATAATAAATAATAATAATAATAAAATATATAATAATAAAATAATTTAATAATAATAAAATAATAATAATATAATAATAATAATAATAATAATTATAATAATAATAATAATAATAATAATAATAATTTAATAATAAATAATAATAACAATAATAATAATAATAATAATAATAATAATAACATAATTTAAAATAATAATAATAATAATAATAATAATGATAATGATAATAATAGCAATAATAATAATAAATTTAATAATGATAATAATAATACATATTTAATAATAATAATAAAATAATACTAACAATAATTTAATAATAATAATAATAATAATAACAATAATTAATAATAATAATAATAATAATAATAATAATAATAATAATAATAATAATAATGATAATAATAATAAAAATTATAACAATAATAATAATAATAATAAAATAATAATAATAACAATCTTGATTTCCAATTGCCCATTTTTTGGGAGGTAATTTAATTTTCAGCTTTACTTTTGGTTTCTTAAAATCCTTCATCGGTTCTTTACTCAAGACGTAGGATACTCTTACGGAGATGAGCAGTTACGCAAGGTGCAATTTTTTATATTTTATATAAGCTGGGATTATCGGGTATCTTGTTAATGTATATATCTGTCCCTTTTTTTATTATACCCAGTGCTCTTCACTATTCTTCGTAGTTGGTAGGCTTAAGATACCACATTTTATCATTTCTTTTCCCAGGTCAGTCTTTGTATTTATTCATTTTATCTTTGACATATATCATTATCAATTTTTAGTTGTAGGGAAGCTCTAGAACTTATTTTCCAGACAAAAATAGAATACAAAAAGTCGCCATTTTTCGCAAATCACACCAAATTTGGAGAGCTAAAAATCGAGATAACTCCCAAAATTTAAGCTTCTAATTCCAGGACTCACCCATGTCATAATTTAAGAAAAGAAAAAGAAATACCAAAA
Source organism: Doryteuthis pealeii (assembly GCA_023376005.1). Lineage (NCBI taxonomy): Eukaryota > Metazoa > Mollusca > Cephalopoda > Myopsida > Loliginidae > Doryteuthis > Doryteuthis pealeii. Next base: position 45,657,572 of record CM042161.1, read on the forward strand.
ATCAGGGAATTAACCAAATTTAATGAAGTTTTCAGTGTTGTATTAATAAATAAAAAATATAATGCACTAGTTATTTTATTTCAACATTTTTACATTTTTTCAGTATATTTTAGAATCTGTGTTACGCCTCAAATATACGTGGTTCAAAGTTAACTGATCTGAAAAAAATGTAAAAGATTTTAAATAAAATAACTAATGCATTATATATTTTATTCATTAATATATCAACACTGAAAATTTCATTAAATTCGGTTAATTCCTTGATTTTTGGTATTTGTTTTTTCTTTCGGTAGGGAGGACATACGATGGTGGAATTTAGGTCCGTTAAGTTCGATTCAACCGAGATTTTTTGTATTTTGCGTCAGGACATCTGCAATTCTCTATTGGTTTGCAAGAGAATAAGTAACCAAAGTTAGATTACAATATGAGGAACTGTAATTTCTTTCGTACTTGAATCTAACTTGTCCACTCAGTTATTGCTCTCCTGGGTAATGACGGATCAATGTTGCCTCCCTGTGGAATAAATTCGTCCTGTGAATTCGCAAAGAATTTTAAGAAGAGTTATTAATGTTGTCAACGTCTTTTCGTTTCTTTTTTTTTAAAGGACGTGAATTATGAGACGAACAGCAAAAATATGTGTTGAAAGCAAAAGAGCTTCGAGGACTTATATGCAAATATTGATTGAATGATTTAAAAGAAAGGAAACAGCAAGGGAAAATATAATGTAAAAAGAGCCCCCATGAGGTATATCAATACACACACATATATACATATATACACACGGAAACACTCAAGCACGCTCTCTCTCTCTCTCTCTCTCTCTCTCTCTCTCTCTCTCTCTCTCTCTCTCTCTCTCTCTCTCTCTCTCTCTTATATATTTATATATATATATATGTCGTCTCCTACAATAAGATATTATCCATCTGATACCTTGTTGTTTTTTCAATTTTTATATATTTGTGTGTGTGTGTGTGTGTGTGTGTGTGTGTGTGTTTATGAGCGTGTGTGCGGAAGGATCCTCACCCTTAAAAATTTACAAATTACAATCCCTAATTCTTATTTGGTCATGTGCGCGCACCACACACACACACACACACACACAGACACACACACACACACAAAAGCAAGTAATGGAAGAAAAGTGTCTTACAGTGGTGAACATAGTTCTTTCTTCAATATCTCTCTCTCTCTCTCTCTCTCTCTATATATATATATATATATATATATATATATATATATATATATATATATATATGTCCAAAAGTGAACGTAATAGCACGACTGAAGTTAGAACTCGCTTAATATGATGTCGCAGTTCAGTACGTTAGCCATTACGCCACGAAGACTCTCCCTAAATAAAAATAAAAACAAACAAACAAACAAAACAAGCAACTTTTACGTATTCAGAAGATTTTTTTAATCTTCAAATTAACAGCTTGTCACCTAATTCAAATCATGAATCAGTGAATTAACTCTAAGTTGTAATTATAACAGAGGAATTCATAAAGCATTTCTATCTGACATTGTAGGTTGGACTTTACAGCATGTCAACCCGCTTTGGGTTATTTTATGACGAAGACATTTTGTTTTATTTTTGCTTGATGGGTACTCAATTTTAATTTTTTAAAACTCAATTTTTAAACACATTTTTAAAACTCATTTCTTTTCTATTAAACCGATACTTGTGATCCTAAAAGGTACCACCACTCCGGGCCAGGGCGGACATGGAAGTAATAGTAATGAAAATGTACTCCACATTCCTTAGAGTTCTAGAAATAGAACTTCATACCCAGGATATTAAGACCCTCAGCTACCGCCTTCTATCACATATATAAAAAAAGGGTTGGGGAATGCCATATGGAGAATAGAGTTGTCACAATTATATTGGTTCTGGGGTATGTTGCGACCAGCCGATGGATCGAACCGCCTTTTTAGCATATGTATGGGCCAAATTTGTGTGTTGCATGTCATGGACTGCTCAGACACGAGGTTTCCATCCTTAATTCCATATTTCAACTGGTGTAAAGGAAATACCAATGCAAAGAGTCCACAATACATAACTATTACATTGGTAACATATTTGAATTTAATGTTAAAATAATATTGAATTGTTTTTAGATAATTTTATGAGATTAACCTTAAAGTGTTTGTAGATAGTAAAAGCTAGTGAAATAGATCACTAATTAGGACTGAGCCTATCATGGTAGTGACTACCCCAAGCGGATGTAACAAGTTTTGAGTTCAAGGTTTTCTTGCTCCTAGACTGGTTGCCTAACCAAGGTCAAATATCCCAGTCTGTCTTACTATTTACCCATAGCTGGAGGGAGAGTAGTTGGATTCATACATACCTTTCACAAGGGTATTAGCACTATATGAACTGTAGCTTCGTCCAGGATTTGAACTCGGGTCGACGAGTCAATTTCCTACGACTCTAACCATTACACCACGTACCTCCAATCTATTCAATGTTGCCAAGAATTTGTAAGGGGGTTTTATTATTTTTATTCATTTTTTATTTTTATTTTAGTTAGGTAAAATTTTGCATTTTATTTACTAAAGTTAGTATTTCAGGTACCGGTTTCGAGCATGCACCTAGGAGCCACAAGATTTTGAATTCGATACCGTCCAACTCAGCGCACGAGTAGCACAGACTGGATCTGTGTAGTAAAGTAGGGAGCTGATGGTAGATGTGACGCTCTATCTCAAATGCAAAAAAATTCCTTGTCTACCGCTAGTAAAAAAGGGATAGACTCCATCAATTTTCGGATGATACCGACAATAGGCCACTCTGCCGTCTTTACTTTTAACTAGTTAGTATCGGAAAGTATTTTTAGTTATTTTTTTACTTAAAATGTTGTTTCTAATTAATCTTTCATTAATTCATTAATATAAGAAAATATAAGAAAATTGCAAAAACAAAATTTGAACGTACCCAACAAGTTTATTAAAATCAGATTTTACACCGGTTATTTCCTATAACTCGAACTTAAAAAAGGGGGAACTACTCTGAATGAATTTTATCTGCTTATTAATCTACCCATTATTTCTCATTAAACTAACCCTAAACCCTAACCTTAAACCCAAAACCCTAACCCCGTCTTCTTTTTTCCTAGTAGATCAATAAATAAATAAATAATTTATAAAATTCATTCAGAATGGTTCCCCTTTTTTAGGTTGGAGTTATAGGAAATAATCTTTACACCTTATTCATGAAAAAGATCTACTTTAACAATGTCTCTTCTGCCGTTTTAATGGCAAAAATACAATTTGACGTGGCTAACACGAAAAGGTCAGTTGCAGTCGTGGCAGATACGAAATAGATAATTAGATTAAGTTTCCAAATGCTGTGTTATCAACTAAAACGATCGTCGACACTGACAACATTAGATCTACCTCCGCCATTGTAATGGTGACCGTTAAGGTAGCATGAAGACAACAATTGATGACACTGACTGGCAAATACAGAATGACAGTAATCAAGTAGCCTAGCGAGTGTACAATGAACTAGCGATAAGCTACGAGTAGAAGTGGGGGGAGTTGTAAAACGAAGAATCGAAGAGGGGGGGGAGAAAGAATGGAGAAGAAGGAAAAGGAAGGAAAAGGAAGGAAAAAGAAGGAAAAAGAAAAAGGAGAAAAGAAAGAAAGGAATAAAGAAAAAAAACAGGAGAGAAGTGAAAGAGAGGAAGAAAAAGAGGAAAACGAAGAAAATATTTTTTTAAAACCAAAGAAATAAACAAAAAAAAGAAACTAGGGAATAAAGGATTACGAAAAAAAAGGGAAAAAAAGGGACCTAGAAGAAGAAGAAAATGAAAAAAAGGGATCTAGAAGAAGAAAAAAAGGAAAAAAAGGGATCTAGAAGAAGAAGAAAAAGGAAATAGAATAAAACGAGAGAGAAAAAAGACAGGAAAAACAAAAGAAAGAAAAGGGAAGAAAAATTAATTGAAAAAAAAGAAAAGAAAAAATAGGAAATCAAGAGGAAAGAAAACGGAAGAAAAAGAAGTAAAAGCAATAGGTAACAAACAACATGAAAGAAAAGAAAGAGTGAAAGAAAAAATAAATGAAAGTGTAAAGAAAAATGGGAAAAATAAAGAAAGAATTAAGAAAAAATAAAGAGGAGAAAAAGAAAGTGCCGAATAAGAAAAAAGAAAGAAAACAGAAAGAAATCGAAACATAGGAGAGAAAAAGACTAGAAAAAAAGAAAGAAAAAAAAAGAAAAAAAAACTAGCGATAAGCTACGAGTAGAAGTGTGTGGGGGGGGAGTTGTAAAACGAAGAATCGAAGGTGTGGGGGGTGGGAGAAAGAGAGAAAGAAGGGAGAAGAATCTTCGACCGGAAGACACCAAAAATGCCGCTGACGTCACGCCGAAACATAACCTACTTAAGATGACGACGCGTTACAATTGTGCGGCCTGCCGACAAGTGATTATGATTATTTTTTCGCACCTCGGTGTCGCTGTTTGTTGCAACCCGGCACTTGTGGAGTACGTCCAAGTCGACAATTGTCAGCTATTATGCCGGGTCACCCCCAAGCTGTCTTCAATCTAGTTTCCTCGACAAAGAAACACCCACCTCTCACCTGTCCATTTCTTCTCCCTCCACCACCCTTCTACCTACCCCCCAATTTTCTCACCGATCTGATCTTCACGTGTCAATAATGAAGCTCGGTTGTCCGTCAGAGAAAAGCAGGAAAGGTGAATCTAGGTGTAAAAGAAAATGATAAGTTGGAGTACGTATATTTCTGTGTACACACTTCTGAATATATAAATGTATACACATACACACACAACAATCTACAATTTAGATACACGTACATACATGCATACGTGCGTGATTTTACGTGTACAGAAGTCTGGGTCGCTTATCTACTACATAAATGACAATTTCTGTTTGTATGTGCATAACCAGTTGGCTCGTACACCAGTGATCCGATTAGGATGATATTTTACATACATGTTAAGCTAATATTCGGAAATATGATTGGCTAATTGGATTTCAATAAAAAAAATCAATAATGGAAACCCTGGGCGCATATTTACAATAGAGGGTGTAAGAGAAGACGTTTCAATGAGAGAAGGGGGGGTAGTTCTGACGTTGAAATCAAGTAACAGCGAGAGAATGTCATCTTCCTCACGAACACTTAATCTTATTGTTTTAAAAAATACTCTTACGATATAAAATAAAATAAATAGTTTACCGAAAAGAAAATGATATAATAACGTTGTTTACTTGTTAATAGACGGGCAATATCTAAAGGAATTATTCTAAAATATTAAAATATTTTTAGTGAAATTACGTATATGGCAAGGTTTAATATTGCTCTATGATAAAAATACAAAGATTTTTTATTTTTTTTTTTTGGGGGGGTGAAATAATATAAGTTTCCTTTTTTCCTTAATTTAAGGTTTTATCAGTTTATACAATTTATATATTGCATTGTAAATTGCCTTGAAATTTATATTTTACACATACATACAATGCTTCTAAAAATTTGTAAAAAAAAACACTTATATATATATATATATATATATATATATATATATATATATATATATATATATACTATGAAAATCACACACTCAAGTAGTAATTGTTAAACTTTGTTATACCATCCCCAAACTCTAACCAAGCTAACTTATATATATTGTGTGCGCATGAATATATTGTATAAATTAATAAAACAGCATAATCATCAGTGTTTCTATCTATCTACGTGGCTGGTCTAAAAAGTAAAACTGATTTATTTTTGTGTTGGTAACCGTCATTAAAAATCACAATGCCAACCTTAAATCTGTGTGAAAACATCTAATTTGTTTTATAATTACAAGTCACGTTTATCTTACTAATATTGGATTATTATAAGTACTAGTAAAACAAAACCACCCTTCGGGCGGTGTAAAAATAAACTTTTAAAAAATATAGCCTGAGGGGAGTGGGAGTATCCAAGTAAAATTAATAAATGAATTAAAGTAATAAAAACAACAATGCCAAAATATTTTTATATCGGAACCGCTCGAACTGAACTTGCGCAAAGGTGTCAAAGTTAGGGTGGCCCAGAAAAAATAGAACCGAAATTATTTATTTATTTTCCCAATAGACTAACCTTAAACCCCAACACCAACACCGGTTTTTTTTTAAATAAACAAACCGATATAATGCGAAGAAAAAAGATTTAAATATAAATAAGTTTACACAATTCTACAAATTGTATTTTAATTAAATGAATGGATAAAAAAAACTTCTTATAACTTAATAATCTATTAAATAAAAATGTTGTTTTTTTTACCGTATTTTTACGGTAACGAAAACGGAAGCAATCACGGGCAAAATACCTTAAGTAATAATTTAACGTAAAATATGAATAATTAGCTGTATCTTGTTTTTAGATAAATTTCTTGCAAAACTTTATACATTAAATAATTATAAATACAAATAAAAATAAAAATAACTATGTAAAAATGTATATAACTAAACATGCATTTATTGAAAGATTCGTTAAAAAACGCCTATACCAGCAAATATTACAACGACAATTTCATAATGTATATAAACTAATTTTCTACTACTTATTTTATGTATAGATTATATTGATTATAAATTAGGTTCTCATTAATAAATGCTTACGATTATTGTGGAATCTGTGACGTAAGCCGTGACGTAGTTTCGGCTTCAGACAAAAATGCATTCTATCTTCATTATATATAGAGATAGAGATGTTCCGTATCGAATTATGTGTTGAACTTAACGAAGCAACAGAACCTCGGCTCAGGATTTTAGGAGAAATAAGGCAAATTTGATGTTGGAAAGAGCGTGAAGATGAACTGGTCGACCGGTCACTTTATGATTTGAGGGCTCTTATCAGATCATACTGGTGTTTGACACAGATAATGGTTGGTAATGAATTAACATTAATCAGCTGATTTTCAATCTGGTTGTCTACCTGAAAAAAAAACAGTTTCATTATTTTCTAGACACAATCTATTTCGTTACAAAATCAGTCTCACTACCTAATAGACTATCTATGTAAGTTGAAAATGGAAGCGAATCCGACGGTATGTTGAAAGGGAAAATAAAGGAAAGAAAATGTTGAATGGATAAAATAGATTTTATTTTATTTCAATAACACGTGTTTCGACCAGGTGTTTATCCATGCACATATGCACTCGACCAGTGTTATCCATGCACATATGCACTCTATTAAATTATTATTTTAAATACAAAAAACGGATCACCTTATCCCAGCAAGAAGACCAGACCTAGTGTTGATTAACAAAAAAGAAAGAACTTGTCAACTGGTGGATTTTGCAGTTCCAGCAGATCACAAGGTGAAGCTAAAGGAAAATGAAAAAAAAAACGGACAAATATCTGGACCTTGCCTGAGAACTGAAAAATATATGGAATATGAAAGTCGAAGTGATACCAATTGTAGTTGGTGCACTTGGAACGGTCCCAAAAGGATTGGAAAAGGGTTTGGAAAGTTTGGAAATCAGAGGAAGGATTGAAACCATTCAGAACACTGCACTGCTGCAATCTGCCAGAATACTCAGAAGAGTCCTGGAGACCTGAGGAGATTTGCTGTCACTCAGACTCCAGTGAAAGACCGTCAGCTAATGCTGATGTGAAAACTCAAAAGGAGTAAATAATAACAGAAAACTATAAAATCTTTTAGTATACTAGGAATAACGGCTTTCGTCAGAGTAAATTCTTTGGTGTTTTAAATCAAAGCGGTTAAAATACGGAGAATTTCTGAAATGTTCTATCTATCTATCTATCTATCTAAGCTTCGACAACTTTCTCTGTATCGCTTCTCATTTCTTGTTTCTTTTTTCTTTTTTCTTTTTTTAATTTTCTTTCATTGCTAGGCCTCTTTTCTTATAATTTTATTTTTCGTTTTTTGTTACATTTTCCATTCGCCCTTTTTGTTCATGCGCCTTCTCATGAATATGCAAACAGTGTAACATGTCGCCTAATTACGGCGCAGTGATAACGGTAATCTGCGCAAACAACGGTTGTAATAATTCATTGCGTTTGTTACGAGGGGGAATATGTAAACAATGTTTTTCCTAATCTGTAATTACAAATTCGAGATAACGTTGCAGCAAATGAACGTTGATGGAAATAGCAAAATAAATTAAAAAGAGAGAAAAAATAGAACGGAGGAAAGCTCTGAATAGCAGACATGATTAAATAACAAAACGAAAAACCTGGAACAGATTTATCGGAACGAAATGAAGGAAAAGCGGTTAGAAAAAAATACAGAATTGAAACATTAGTCCAGAGATCAGAGATCACTACTACTACTACTACTAATAATAATTAATAATAATAATAATAATAATAATAATAATAATAATAATAATTCCCAGCAGATCACCGAGTGAAAGAAAGCGAAAAGATAGACAAATACTTGGACCTTGCCAGAGAACTGAGAAAACTGTCGAACGTGATAGTAAAGGTCCTACCAATTGTAATTGTTGCCCTTGGAAGGGTCTGGAAAAGAGTTTGGTGAACTGAAATCAGAGGAAGAATCGAGATCATCCAAACTACAGCATTGTTAAGAACGACTAGAATATTAAGAAGAGTCCTAGAGATATGAAGTGGCTTGCTGTCACTTAGCTTTCAACGAACCATCTGATAAGGCGAGTGTGAAAAACTCTAATGGAACTAAAAAATAATAATAAATAGATAAATACCTGGACCTTACTATAGAGCTAAAAAGAAAAAAATCATTTTAATTAACAAGAATAGAATACCTTGTCATCTTGTAAAATATTCTGTTCCAGCGGACTATGGGGTCAAAATAAAAGAAAACGAAAAGATAAAAAAAATTACTAGGATCTTGCCATAGAGCCAAAAAGTTGTGATAATAATTATAATATTATAATTGGTGCATTTGGAATGGTCCCCAAGGGTTTGGAAAAGAGACTGGGTGAGTTAAAGATCAGAGGAAGAATCGTCAATATCCAGACCATAGTGCTGTTAAAGTTACTTTGGATACTTAGAAGAGTCATGGAGACCTGAAGAGATTTTTTAAATTCTTATTTTTAGATGAATCATTGTCAGCTGTTATTTTGACTAGTATTTTTTTTTATCTTAGATTTTGAGTTGCTTTTTATTGTTACCCGTCATCAACCAACAACAGCAAAGAAGAGAAATGATAAAGGATAAACTTTTGGTAATATTTGAACTCAGTTTCCCTTTGTCTTGTGCACCATCTGCTCTACTAACTGAGCTAGAAAAACACCTCACCCTTAGTTTGCAAAAGCTCAAATGAAACCTAAAATAATGCATTTTTATTTTAAAGGATTATCTTTAAGATGAGATGATTAAATTAAATGCTAAAAAATGATTTCTATTCATAAAAATTCTAAGACACAGCTCTGAGTTATACAAAAAGCTGTTGGTTGGCACTGAGACTCCAAAAGTCACTAATTAAAATTCTCCCCGACTAGGAGACCATACCTTGCATTGATTAACAAGAAGAAGAGAACCTGTCATCTCGTGGATTTTACCGTGCCGGTCGAGCACCAAGTGAAAGGGAAAGTGAAAAAATAGATAGATACTTGGACCTTGCCAGAGAACTGAGAAAACTGTCGAACGTGAAGGTAAAGGTCGTGCCAATTGTAATGGGTGCCCTTGGAACGGTCCCCAAATGCCTGGAAAAGAATCTGAGTGAATTGGAAACCTGGAGACCTGAGGAGACTTGTTTTTACTCAGACTCCAGTGAACCACCGGCTACGGCAGATGGGAAAAACTCATTAATAATAATAATCTTATTATAATGGAGATTGTGTGCTTTTCTGTCTGTAACTGAAACTATATTCCTACTCAAGTCACAATTCTCCATGATTTTATTTTTATCTAAACCTCAATTATTAATAAAATTGTCTTACATTATTAATACTGTTAACTATGTCTACATACTGACAACATGCAATTGTATTTATATATACAACAAAATAGCAGTTTACAGTGTGAACGGGAAGGCTAATTTGCATATTAATATTAAAAAATCGAATTTAATAAATATTGGCTTAGTATTATTGATTTCTAACTGTTTGGTTTTATTTTAATGTATATAAGTAAAAATCTCTTCAATGAATCTTAAATGAAATCCATTAACAAGAAAAAATAACTGTCATTTTATTCTTCACTTTTAACTAAATAGTTAAATTAGAAAAAATAACAATGAAAGACGAGAGTGATGGAAGAGTAAGTTTCAGTTGTTCTATTTTTCGATTATACTCCCTCTGTTTCAAATCTTTTTATCTGCATTCTTATTTAGTTTCAATAGCGCTTCTAATTTAATACCATATTTCATTACATTAAAACTTAAATACTTGCACCCGGAGGGTGCATATATTTGCTAGTAATAATAATAATAATAATAATAAATACCTAGAACTTACCATAGAAGGTGACAGTGATATCAATCATAGGCGGAGCCCTTGGAACAAACCCCAAAAAGCTTGGGAAAAGATGATGGAAACTGGACATCCGAGCAGGAACTGAGACTGTCCAGACTACAACATTGTTAAGATTGGCTAGAATACTTAAAAGAGGGTAGTTTAGGATACTTGATTTCACTCGAACTTCAAAGGAAATCACTTGTTACTATTGGTATGGAAAACTCGTAAATAATAATAATAATAATAATAATAAGAAGAAGAAGAAGAAGAAGAAGAAGAAGAAGAAGAAGAAGAAGAAGAAGAAGAATCGAGACCATCCAGACTACAGCATTGTTTAGATCAGCTGGCATACTACTCAGAAGAGTCTTGGAGACCCGAGGAGACTTGCTGTCACTCAGCCCCCGGAGAAACACTGGCTTAGGCGGGTGTGAAAAACTCTAATGGAATGAAATAATAATAATAATGATAATTAACAAACCAGAATCTGCTCTTGAGAATAAAACACATAAATATCAATAGGAATTTGAGATACAGACGGATCCCCTTATCCCAGCTTGAAGACCAGACCTAGTATTGATTAACAAGAAAACAGGATTTGGGCCGTCCATTTCCTACGACAGTAATCATTACACAAAGCGCCTTAAATATAGCGTGGTACATTTTGCAACATGTGGTCCCTAGGTGGATTTACACCTGTAGAATGAGATGGTTTGCTATACATGTCGCCAATTATCTAATTATAATCTGCTTTAAGAATATTTAATATGTTTAATACTATTAGTATGCTTGATGCTAAGGAAGATAATAAGATTAATAATTTGAAGGCAATTAAAATGCGTATAAAAATAAAAACAAAAAGATGTTTTTTGTCTTATCGATTTCAAAGAAAACTTTATCTTCAGAGACGAAAATCAGAAATGAACGTGCTTAAGTTTTTTTTGCATGGTGATACTTTTTTTTTCTTTTTTCTTTTTTTTTTTTTTTTTTTTTTTTTCGAGTCTTTATTCACCAATCGGTTTATCTCATTCGGTAGAGCGTTCAGCTAAGAATCACAAGGTTCCTAGTTCAATACCGGCCCCCGCCAACTCAGCGTATGAGTAACACAGAGATCTGTGCGGTAAATTGAGGAGCTGATGGTAGATGTGTCGCTCCACCTCAGATGCTGAAATAATCTCCTTGGTCTAGCGCTAGTGAAAAGGGGGATAGACTCCCTCGCTGTCTGGCTGATACCGACATTAGGCCGCCCCGACGACTTTACTTTTTACTTATATCAGTGATCTACTAACAATGAACACAACGGAAGGAAATACAAGATAAACGCATTTGGACATGTAATAATATTTAACCTTTTAGAGTGTTTGGCTAGAAACCACAAGGTTCCTAGTTCGATATCGCCCCCCGCCAACTCAGCGTATGAGTAGCACAGAGATCTGTGCGGTAAAGTAAGGAGCTGATGGTAGGTGTGGCGTTCCACCACAGATGCTAAAATAATCTCCTTGGTCTAGCGCTAGTGAAAAGGGGATAGACTCCCTTACTGTCTGGTTGATACCGACATTAGGCCGCCCCGACGACTTTACTTACTTACTTATATGCATAATATACATACAAATGGTATTAAGAAGAAAGTATATCGAAGCGTGTTACAACAGCTAAAAATGTATACATATTGTTTCATGAGCTAGCAGTATATGAAAGGGATACATAAACGGATAAAGCTTAATAGGACCATATGACCTTTAGGCACCCCTTTTTGATCTCGATTAAGAAAGGACATGTTTTTCATTTACACCGTCAATATCCGTTTTTTTTAACAGACGACTTTTAGATTTTTTTAAATTATAAAACTAACTCCTAACCCTAACCCCTAGCCCTAACCCTAATCCTTAACAAACAACCGGATATTGACGGTGTAAGTGAAAAACATGTCCTTTCTTAATCGAGATAAAAAAAAAAAACGGTGCCTAAAGATAATATGGTCCGCTTAATTGATGAATATCAGTAATATCGCCACGTGGTTTTACCGTTTTCTGGCATGGTCCAAGACAAAGAACAAAGGGGAAATGTCGAGAACGAGTTTCTAATACCGTCATGTGAAATCCCACAAGACACGCAACTCAACTCTAAGGGAGATATTTATTATCTCCCTATAATACTATAAATAATTTTAAATCTTCAAATACTTCAGGGTGTCCGCAAAGTCTGGCTACATGGGGATTGACACATTTTTATTTAATTTAAACAAAAGTAAGAAAAAGAAAATTATTATTTCTTATATTTAATTGTCTATGTTATGATTTTATTTATATATATGACATCAAATATTCCTATTGAATACGAATATTTTTAACAGATCTATTTCGCCTATGAATTGGACCCTAACAGGTAATACCACTTGAAACTATATAATCATTTGTATTAGATATGAATACTTGAAAACCTACAACTGTGCAAACTACTTTGTATGAGATAGGAATATTTGATTTCATATAACTGTAGAATATTTGTATTAAGAATAGTTACTTGGAGTTATAATAGTTTATTGGGGGTTATTATTATTATTTACTTAAAACCACATGACTGTGTGCAAACAAATGACTATTATTAAATAGAAATAATTGTTTGAAACCATTTAAGTATTTGTTTTAGATAGGAATACTTGATCTTATATAAGTAAGTAAAGTCAACGGGGCGGCCTAAAGTCGGTATCAGCCAGTCAGAGAGGGAGTCTATCCCCTTTTCAATAGCGCTAGACCAAGGAGATTGTTTTTAGCATCTGAGGTGGGGCGCCACACCTACCATCAGCTCCTTACTTTACCGCACAGATCCCTGTGCTACTCATCCGCTGAGTTGGCGGGGACCGGAATCGAACTAGGAACCTTGTGGTTTCTAGCCGAACGCTCTTCCGACTGAGCTGCAAAAAACACCTAAGAAACAACGAGACAAATAATGCGAATATAAATGTTCAATCAACACGATTCCCTAACCTATAGGCATAAAATAACCATCGACGGGTTGACTTGTTAAAAATCAATAAATAAATCAATCATAGCAAAATTCAGTTAATAAATATACAAGATAGATAACATAGGTCTGCCCTCTGATATAATTATTATTCACTTATTTCCTCAATGCACCTTTTAAAAGTCATCATTCCTAGTTTTACAACAACCGACCAATAACGCTATCTGTCATTATATGATGGATGGGAAACGAAATTATTATTTATCTTTGCCATATTCCAGTTGACAGTAACGTTTGATGATTGTTATTTTCAGCAACGCTTTATTTGTCAATAACATCCTCTTTTTTTTTTTTTCTTTTCTTTTTCCTTTCCTTTCATATCTATCATCTCCTGTCACTTATTTTCTTTTCGCCGTGGAACGGAGCGTAATAAATTATCATCAAACCGATAATAATAATGGCAATAAAAGACTCCGCTCTGGTTTTTGCAAAACACCGGAATATGCAATCCGAAACGAAATTATGTCGTACCCAGTAATCTTATCTGCGATAAAACAGGAATTTGCAGCGTGCAAACAGCACAAAATTACTGTTTATAAAACGGCACAAATGCGTACTGCATTGGTTAAAGGTTGCGTATAAACACGGCGAAGATGCTTATTTTCGCTGACGAACGGAAAACGTCTCTTTCTTGTATGTTTTCTCTTGTTTTTTTAAGGGCCGAAGATCTGTCATTATGGCTGCCAAAGTAGTGAGGTGCGTTAAAAGAGGACGCACAGTTCCTCTGCTATTTGATTGGTTTATTGATCGCTAAGGTGACACTTGTTGCGTTTCCTGAATAATAATAATAATAATAATAATAATAATAATAATAATATTTAATGGCAAACGAGAGAATATAAATGATGGTCTACGATGCCGTAAAAAAAACAGTGAAAGAAAAACTAAAACGTGTGTGTGTTGATAAACAAGGAAAGGGTTTGAAATTGAGATAACAATTGCCATCTGCCTGTTGACGTAAATACATATAGATGTGTATATTGTATAAAAGAGTCTCTCATGATGTAATGGTTTATGAGTTAGGATGGCAAAAATATATCAGAGATTTTGATTCTGGCTGGGTTGTGGCTGATACAGCGTGAATAAAAAGAAAAAGAATATTTCAATCATAAAAGTTATCTTCTTTGAAAATGAGCGTATATATTTGCTAGATGAATTTACTATATATATATATATATATATATATATGTGTGTGTGTGTGTGTGTGTGTGTGTGTGTGTGTGAGAGAGAGAGAGAGAGAGAGAGAAGTAAATACACATGCGATGTGTTTATGCTATGGCTTTTTTTAGCCGACAATTTTTGGGAGAATATGTGCTTAATTGAAGTCGTACCTAATTTTGAAAGTTAATCAATTGATAATTAATTAATTAGTCAGCTTGCCAGTTGGGTTTCGAATCACGCACAAGGCGGTTTTCCTATCTATAGCTCTGCTGATGAGGCCTAATAGGCCGAAATGTACATACAGAGATTGATTTTTCTCAATTTGTTTAACCTTACATTTAAATAGGTATGCCCGCCTAATTAATTAATTATTAATTAATTAACTTTCAAAATTAGGTGCGACTTCAATTAAGTACATATTCTCAAAAAAAAAAAAAAAATATATATATATATATATATATATATATATATATATATATTGTATGCTATATTCATATGTAAATAGTGCTCAATATCTTGGATAAAACATGCATATCTAGATTAAAGTAGCGTGAATATGAAGTCAACGTCACTTGGTTTCTGAGAATTCCTCACCGATGAGATTTTCAAACCAAGGTTTGAAAATCACTTAGATGAGAAACTGTCAGTAACCAAGCGCCGTTGACTTCGTATCCACGCTATACTAACTTCTGAATTTTAGGGGAGCTGCATGAGCCTGTATATAGGCTTTCCACTGTAGACGTTTTGAAGACTCCTAAGAATAGTTTCCATTGTGTATATGATCTAACTTTTTGTTGTGATGTTAGTCCCAACAGTAAAAAGAAGTCGAGATGGGGTAAAATAAGACAAGTGTATTTACAATTAATGGTACATGTACGACTAGCTTGTCGTTAACGGGAACAGTCCTCCCTTTCCACTCGGTGTCTCACTATTTATAGTGAGAACCGGTGCATGTTCTCCACTGTAGGAACGGCCGGTACAACACTTTTTGAGGTAGGACCTCCAGGATTATCTGTATAGTGAGAGGATTTGTGATCTGTATAATTTTAGGTTTGCCGGTCGGACCCAGTTCGAACTCTAATCGAACTATTAGGTTCCCTTTCGGACTAATACCCTAGGTCAGAGTGACCTGTGATTAATGGCAATGAAGGGGTACACCACACTCCTCAAAACTCCAGAACTGGAGCTTCACCACTAGATACAGTTTTGTGACATATCCAGGACACCCATTTTAGAGAGCAAATTCACACCTCTGCTGGTGATATAATCAACGTATTCAAAGTCCCGTTGACAAGGTGTATATATTACGAAATAATATATTTAAAGAAATATTTATCATAGATGTATCAATTAACAAAACTATTCTTCAGACGTACGTATTTCCTTTTGGACGCTCATTAAATATTTCTAAACAAAGAATTAATTCTGCCCACAAATGAGATCTTAGAGATGAGTTTTATATCTTGTCGTTGTGTCTTACAATATAGAAGGGATGATGCCTCACTTCCTAACCCAATTAATGACACCAGTGAAGCACCTTGAAAACTAATTAATAGAAAAGAAATCCGACAAAACAGATTCAGGCAAATTCATTAGAAGAAAGAAAGAAAGAAAGAAGATGGCGTAAAATATTAAACAAACCAAACCAAAAAAAAACATCAAAATGGTGTCCAAAAAGAATGTCCAGATAATTATTCTCAAGGAGAAATATTTGAAAACAAAATGGCGCGCGCATGAGCGTGTTTTTGTGTTTTAAAATAATGAATACCTAAATCTTGAAAGTTGATTAATTGACTGCGTGTTTTTAGTTAGGGTAGAATAAATAACTGTGTGTGTGTTTGTGTGTGTGTGTTTGAGTATCTGTGTGTGTGTGTGTGGGTGTGTGTGTGTGTGTGTGTGTTTGTGTGTCTGCGTCTCTGTCTGTCTGTGTGTGTGTGTGTGTGTGTTTGTGTGTCTGCGTCTGTGTCTCTGTCTGTGTGTGTGTGTGTGTCTATGTCTGTGTGCGTGTGTGTCTGTCTGTGTGTGTGTGTGTCTGCATCTGTGTCTCTGTCTGTGTGTGTGTGTGTCTGTGTGTGTGTGTCTGCGTCTGTGTCTCTGTCTCAGTGTGTGTGTGTCTATGTCTGTGTGCGTGTGTGTATGTGTGTGTGTGTGTGTGTGTGTGTCTATGTCTGTGTGCGTTTGTGTCTGTCTGTCTGTGTGTGTGTGTCTCTGTCTGTGTGCGCGTGTGTCTGTGTGTGTGTGTCTATGTGCGTCTGTGTCTCTGTCTGTGTGTGTGTGTGTGTATGTCTGTGTGTGTCTGTGTGTGAGTGTGTGTGTCTGCGTCTGTGTCTCTGTGTGTGTGTGTCTATGTCTGTGTGCGTTTGTGTGTGTGTGTGTGTGTGTGTGTGTGTGTGTCTGCGTCTCTGTCTCTATCTGTGTGTGTGTGTCTATGTTTGTGTGCGTGTCTGTGTGTGTGTGTGTGTGTGTGTGTGTATAAGTCTGATCTCGTGTGTATGTGTTCATGTGAATGTGTTCAAATAAGAATGAAAAGTACAATAGAAATGTGCAGCGGGGCACTCCACCTGGCCTAGTGGAAAATGTGCTGAACTGTGCCATCGTAATAAGCGAGTTTAAACACCAGTCACGCTCATCCTCTCAGCTAAATAAGAGCAAATGAGGAATTCGGCCAGGACAATCATATAGGTGCTAGGGCTTGATGAGACCATCTGATTGATCGCCCGTCTATCCCAAGTAAGGACAAAGTGGAGTATTGCAAGTCATAGAATTTTCAATCTCCAGGATCCGTCTTGCAGAGGTGCAGTCGGCGTATACTCTAGCCCCCAGCAGACATGGCGGGTCGTTTTAAGGAGAAATGTATCAAGAAACTGTTGGCTACCCTGTCTACGGAGATTAGAACACAACAGTCTGTATCCCCTGCAGATGGGTAAGACATACCAAAAAAGAGGTCACCAGGGTAGGTATTTACCCAACCCGTTCACTACTGTCACAATATCACTATTATTATTCTAAAACGATGGCTTTAGAATTAAATAACCTACAAAGGTTGATATGCCATTAAACAAAGAAACCAAACCTAAAACGTATTCAAACGTGTAGACTAATTATATTGCTGTTACATATTATGGGGTGTCATGGGTTGTTGATAAGACCCTGTAGTTAATTTGAAATAGATTCGTTGGAGTTAAAAGGGTAGGCGGGTAGATTTCCGTTGGATGACTCCAACTGACCCCTAGAGAGGCGCGAATCTCGCGCGCCATGAGAAAAACGTAACTAGTTAGATTTAGTTTCAAACTGATGTTGGAGCAGAGAGTATCGGCCTCTCTCTGCTGGGGTTGTTAACTCCCTGCGCGGCGAATAAGAATGGGTTAAATAAAGCTTGATAAAGGAAAAAAATCTTTTGTGGTTTAATTAATTGCATGACTAAAAAGCTAGCCTTTAGAAGAAGCAGTTAGAAGAACATAGCAACCAGACGATAAGATGACGACCAGACGAGATAACAGAAGTAGTAAAAAAAGAAATGAAGTAACATGTAAGACTCAATTCATCACCGAGTTATACCCGATGTTCCAAACGATTTATAAAGGGGTATATTATAGTTAACAATTATTTACGGGCAGCACTCAGTGAAGCGTTATTTTAAAATAGAGTGACAAATTAACGCTGTTGGATAGAGCAATCTTTCTGCTACGAAAGATGAAGAGGGGCAGATGATGAACAGGCTATGAAAGTGGAGCGATAATGCTTGTATGGTTTCGACCAAAAAACCGACCGACACTTTTCTTAAGAACAAACGAAACGTGATATCGGGATCATTTAGCAAATGAAAATGAGAAGGCTGTGAATGATATTACCATAAGAGTTTGTTTTTTTAATTATATTAATGTGGAGGCTGGAAGGAGAAGAATTGATGAGAAATGTGTTATAGGCATTTTAAAATGTGTGTACTGCATTGGAAATTAATTTTGTTTAAGGACGGTTTGTATTGTTTTATGTATAGAGCTTTTAGTATTTGGAGTTTTTGTTTATTTTTTTTTTAAAACTGGAACCTATCACCCCTGATGATGGCACTTCGGAGTGCCGAAAGTACTCGAGACCTGAACTTTGGTGGTCTTATCCACGAATTCCACCCAAAAATTTTAAAAAGTTGGCCAGAAAACTCGAAAAGATCAAAAATAAAATTGTTAAACAGGAGATGTGTCTTTTGTTTAATTCTACATGTATAAATGAAAAATTCTGCCCAAATACACATTTTTCAGACAGTTCTTGTAGAGCGCAAGAAATGGTGCGGCATAATGGAAAGGTAAAATAGCTACAGCAAAAGAATTGTCAATTAAAACAATGTGTTTGCGTTAAATTGTGTTATTTTACCGCCATATCTATTAGTAATGGAGATTCACTTCCGGTTTTTGTATGTAACAAAAATTACGTCCCTGATTACGTCACACTACCTAAAACGTCATAACGTAGAATAAACACACTCAAAATTTGAGCATGCAACGTTAGACAGTCCTCATTGTTTTTTAAACAAGTTTTAATAAATACATACTTGGTATTATATATATATATAGTTTGTTTTATTTTGATATATATTTAAAGTTATAAGAACTAAGTTTCCATTTCAATTTTTTTATATTTTTTATCCTTTTAATAAATTTGATGATTTTACTTTACTTATGATACAAACTCTCTGATATTAAATTTTCAACTCCCATCCATTCAGGCAATATTAATTTTACGTCGCCCAGAGGGCGTTTTTTTTTTTTTTGCTAGTGAATATAATTGAAGCTTCGTAAAAAGTACTTCGTTATATTACATATGCATCTATATATATTCAGTATATTTTTCCAGTATATATTTGTAAAACAGAAAATACAACGGCAAAAAATCATGATCATTTATTAATCTAACTTTCATGCTTTACTTTACTTAATTGGTTTTAAGGCATGTCAACCCTTATAGGGTTACTTTATACCGAAATCAGTTTAACAATAATGGCCTCCAATTATATACGGTGCAAAATTCTACTCCTTCTCAATGAGTCAGCTTATTCTTCGCCGCACCGACAGGGATGTGTACATTTTCATTTAAAAATCTACTTCCTTTCTATTGAATAAATTTGTCTTCATAGCTTATTCTCAATTACCTGGCGTCCCGGTAATTCAGAATCGCGGTAAATTATGCCGGATGGGGTAAAAAATCTTTAAAATTTGTGTGGGGTAATGAAGGGTTACTAAAACCTACCGTTCTCCACAAATATGAAGATGAAATTTACTCATACGAAAAAAATGCAACCTCTCCGATATAGGAAGGACCCTCGTCGATAATGGCATTTTTGAATATAGTTATGTTGGAATAACGGCAACGAGGGCTGATGTATATAAATACACACACGTACACGCACACACGTACATACACACACACGCACACACCATCACACATAGTAACTGCATTCGTAGACAATTATAAAATGAAGCGCAATTTAAATGTTTGGGGCTTTCTCAGCGCAATCATGCGTAAATGATCGTATATATCTCCCTTTTGGCAAAATGGAGAAATGCTGAAATCAAGAAGCAAATGGGCGTTCTGTTTCCGATTTAACGTCATTTAATGTCCTCAAGACACGATTAATAATGAAAAAGAGAAAAACAAAAAAGGAAAAAGAATCCTATAATTTCATTCTAATTTTTGTCTTGCACATTCAAATTCCAATCTGTTTATTACTTGCCTTTAATAATATTTGTCAACAATGGCGGATCAACAAAGACAGACGACATATTCGTTCACTTCATTCCTTATTTGTAATGACTCATTGCACCAATGTCCATACTATTCCTTAATCATGTGAATTCAGTAATTACTTGTTATCCATTTCTTTAATAAAAAAAACAGTACTAATAAACACGATGAAAATAAAATAAAATAAAGCTTTTCATTTATTCTCTATTTGATTTTGTGTCGCGATTTTCATCGACTGTTTTGATCACGGTTATTTCAAACTTCAGTTACGCCCATGTTAATTTTGATTTTGTCTTTCGTACTTGATTGTAAATATCCGTTCATCATTATTTTATGAGGATAGAAGATATTCTTTCTACGCTTTTTTGTTTTTCTTTAATTGGCCGAGCCAATTCAGTTACGGCATTATTTTTACTAGGTTTAGTTTGGTTGGTTCCTTTCTTAAATGGCATATCAACCTTCGCGGATATTTAATGTCAAATCTATCCTTGTTGAAAACCGGTAGTGGTACTATTTAACCCATAGTTGGGAGGATGAAGGGTTTCATGCATTTCCTAAGCGTATTAGTCTGAAAGTAAACATAATAAAATCTGCGAGATTAAAACATCTGCGAGATTAATATAGGTTTTGCTATAAACTAATGCAGATTTTGCATTCATCTAAAAACAATTCTAAAAAATGTGTTTTGCTTTTTTCAAAAAATTCATTATATTCATTGAATCCATTCAATGAATATAATGAATATATGAATATACATATACGTTAATTTATGAATCTTACCAAACAGAAAACACATTTATCGAACATTTATCTTATATTTTTATTTCATTTTATTTTTACTCAGAAGTGGATCTTGTAGAAATTCTCAAAAGATAATTTCATATGTATATTTCTTGGGGTTTTTTTTAAATGGTTTTCTTATAAAAGTTATGCACAAAAGTAATAATTATACTTATGGAAATAGAACAATAAAATTACAAATAATTAACAGAGGAGACTTATTTATTGTTGTACCGGCCGTTCCTACAGTGGAGAATATACACCGGTTCTCACTATAAATAGTGAGACACCGAGTGAAAAGGTTGTACTGTTACCGTTTAGCGGCAAGCTAGCCGTTCTTGTACCTTATTGTAAATACACTTGTCTCATTTTACCCTACCTCGACTTGACTTCTTTTTTTACTGTTGAACTAACATCACAACATTTATCAAGCCCAGTTTTTTAAACTGGAGTACGAAATCGTTGACTACGATGTTGCTGTCCAGCACATTAGCCTTTACGCCACAATGACCCTCTTATTTTACTAGTAGATAATATATCCTTCCACCTTTATCTTTTTTAAAACTAGCATGAAATATTTCCTTCGTAAAGTGTGCTTGTTTGATGTCTAGTTGGTTATTAATGATTTCTTGGGTATGTTCATCTGTGGAGGGTTACCCCAGCAGATTATAGAAGAGTTCTTTCCACTTTAAAAGTCCATCTTCTTGGCTGGCAGCTCTTAGCTTTCACTCATGGTATTTTTCCTATCACTTAGTTTACTCTACGCCATGCTAACTGAGATTGTGTATCTTCTACATAATTTTTTATTAAATATAGTTTAGTAAAATAATGTTTTGCATATCAAACATTGTCTATTATTATTAATATCTTATTAGTACTAGCAAATATATGCACCCTCCGGGTGCAAGTATTCAAGTTTTAATGTAATAAAATATTAGATTAAATTAGAAATACTAATGAAACTAAATAAGAATGCAGATTTAAAAAGTTGAAACAGAGGGGGGTATAATCGAAAAATAGAACAGCTGAAACTTCCATCACTCCCGTCTTTCATTACTAAATTTTCCTAATTTAACTATTTAGCTAAAATAGAATGTAAAGAACAAAATTACAATTACAGTTATTTCTTCTTGTTAATACATTTCGTTTAAGATTTATACCCGAGATTTTTAGTCATATTCATTAAGATAAAACCAAACAATTAGAAATCAATAATACTAAGCACATATTTAATAAAATCAAATTTTTGATGTCAATATGCAAATTAGCCTTCCCGTTAACACTGTAAACTGCTATTTTGTTGTATATATAAATACAATTGCATGGTATTACTACGTAGATAAGACCAACAGTATTAACGTAAAACAATTTTATTAGTAATTGAGCTTTAGATAAAAATAAAGTCACGGGGAATGTAACGTAAATAACTAAGGGAATTTGGACTTGAGTAGTAATATAGTTTCGGTTACAGACAGAAAAACACACAATCTCCATTATAATAAGATGTATTTCGTGTTCTTTCTGTTGCTTTGTGACGCCTTATTCAGATAATCATTTCACTACCGTTTAATAGAAATATACCATGAGCCTCGAATAAGACTCGAACTCGCAGCATCTTTCTTTTACAGCATGCTTTTCAAGAACACCTGCCTCAACAATCAGTCTAGAAAAACCAACCGGTTACACTAGTTTATATGTATCCATTAGTTTTATGACTTAATGGTTGTTTAGTTAGTCAGTTTGTTTTACGATATATCAATCGGTGATGGGTTATTTTATTCGAAAGTCAATTTATCAATTATAAGTAAGTAAAGTCGCCGGGGCGGCCTAATGTCGGTATCAGCCATGCAGCGAGGGAGTCTATCCCTTTTCACTAGCGCAAGACCAAGGAGATTATTTTAGCATCTGAGGTGGAGCCCCACACCTACCATCAGCTCCTTACTTTACCGCACAGATCCCTGTGCTACTCACACGCTGAGTTGGCGAGGGCGAGTATCGAACTAGGAACATTGTGGTTTCTAACCGAACGCTCTGCCGACTGAGCTAATACCGTATGATAACACACATCGTTTATTGAGGCAAACCTAACTCAGAGGGACTATAATAGAGACATCGTTAATAAATAAAGCACTCATTAAGATTAAATAATTATTATTTAATAATGATTGAGAATATGACGGGAATAATGAAGGGAATTGTGACGTCGGTGGTGACGTAGCTTCGGGTACAGACATAATCTCCATTATGATAAGATGAAATATGAATGCATTGTTAATGATTTTGCAAGGAAAATACATAGGGTACTAGATGTATAAAATAAATGTATTGATAATGATTTTACTATAGAAATACACAAGACTATGGGATGTATAATAGAAATGTATTGGTAATGATTTTCCTATAGAAATATACAAGGGTATTATATATCTTACGTCAAATTTTTAAAAATCACACTATCTAAAATCACGAAAGATACATTGCATTTTTACTGTGGCCATGTACTAAGCTTAGGTCAAGACTAGAAATATAGGGTTTTTAGTGGGAATCGAATTCACTAACCTAACAATTGATTTGTGTTTAGTTGGCTAACCATTAAACAAAACGTGGTATAAAAAAATTAAAAAATTAAAAAAGTAAAGATTCAACACCAGAGGAACAAAAAAGTATCAGTCATCAGCTAGGGACAGTTATTACACTTCCCTCACCACTTTACGCGGCTACAACGTCGGCACATGCGACCAGACTCAGGCGACTACTACTAAGGATATGTGACCGGAATGTTAACTACAAGTCTACACAGCAATTTTTTTTTTTTTGTTGTTTTTTTTTTTTTTTGCTACCCCTCAGGAAGTGAAATGTACATCTAAAATGTCCATTTCTGGACACGGTATTTGTATTTCCAGACTCAAAATACAGACTGTTAAAAATTTCAAATCGACTTTGGCGTCTAAGAAAATATTTGACCATGTCGGCAATGAAAGTTGGAGCGAAGAGACGCTGAATTTCAAGGTTTTGTCCTCATATCACGCCGGGGTCACCACTTGTAAGGTTCAAAGTTATTTAATGAACATACAATTCCGACACGTTATGAGACAAAGCATTTAATATATATATATAACAGCACATGGAAACGATAAAATACATAATGTACAGGAGAATAGAACATGTAAATACATATACAATATTTACGTATAAACAAGTGTAGGGACCCTGTATGTTTGGGGAGTGTATGGTTGAGGAGTTGAAGATTGAAGTTATGGGTCCCCACAATTTATATGTATAAGGACTACGGAAAATGTAGTTTCCATAGGTAACAAAAGAAGAAGACATTGATAAAGGAAACAAACTTTATATACATAAATACAATTAATATAGTTTCATTGTTCTTTCAGTGGTGTTGCATTCTGATTGTGTCTGTGTATAGTTGTGTGTGACATGGTGTTTATATTAGTGTGATTGCTTGTGTCAACATATTAGTAGTTTGTCTGTGATTGGAACTTGTGATTGAAAGTTGTTGTTGTTGATCGAGAGAGAGAGAGAGAGAGAGAAATAGGAGACAAAAAGATAGACGGACCTGTTGAGTCGTATTTGATGTTTTCGGACGTTCCCACTGTCGAGTTAGGAGCATCCTCTCCAACTCTGTTGAGTCAGGAAGAGCAAAAGCTCCTCACTGTCTCTGTGTCTCCTCATCTTTCAGCTAAATGGGCCTTTTTATAATTTTCTTATTGTCATTGTCTATTGTGATTATTAAGCTAAAATATTCCTCAAATATCAGGTGATTTGCAATGATGCAATATCGAATGATTTTGGTACATGTGGAATTCTGGTGACGTAAATTATTGGATGAATTTAAACCATTGTTTCTATTGTTTCTAAAATATTTCTAAACTAATATTCATTCGATTCTCTTTTGTTTACTTAATTCTAAACTCATGACATACCATTGTAAATCTAGTTATTTAAGAAAACTTAATTATTTTAATTTGGTCAATTCCACATGCCGTAAAAATATAGGGGCCAATCCCTATACAAGATACCCAAATGTACGTAAAATATAGATGTTACAGTGGTATTCGAGTATTGGTAATTCTTTAATTTACCAAAATGAATGCACACGGTGTACTGACAAAAAAGAATGTATGAATGTAGACGAACTTGACCCGTAAGACCAGCCAATCTTTGTTATTGTTGTTGTTGTTGTTGTTGTTTATACAAACGGTTGTCTTAAGTCCATAGATTTTTGCAAATCGCTGCAGGATAGATTTTTAGTAATAAAACATGTTATTTTTGCCAAAATCCAAGAGAAGATTAATTGGAACGGATCCAATTAGCGAAAAGCAATTTACGACAGAAAGAAACAGCCGTTCCCTTACTTATTGATATACTCGTGCGTTCGGGTTCCTTTCGATTCCCAATTGTAGATAGCAAAGTGCACTCGCTGAAAATATCATTAAGATCTCGGGAGTCCGGTGAGAATTCACGAGAACTGAGAATTGCAAAACCTTTCGCATCTCTGGACGTGGCCCAATGTCAAAACGGCGTCGATAGAAGGCCAGGGAGAAAAACAGAGAAAAAACGCCGGTCGATTGGCAAGAAGCGGTGTATATAGCAAACTCACACCCGGTTTAATCCAGTAACTCTGTTGGAAAAATGGTTTGCAAGCTAGGCAGGCATCGTCAAGATCTGAGGACCAGTAGCCGAGGTCATTAATCTAGCCCCAGTCGTTTGGCACTCGGCCAGGAAACAGTGTCTTAGCCAGTGTATGGGAAGTTCTGTGGTGGTGGTGGTGGTGGTGGGAGGGGGTAGCGTCACGTGGGTCTTGGCCCCATCCCACTTTTTTCTTTTCTTGCTTCAATAAAGTTGACTGGTCGGGAAGATAACAAATAAGGAGCCAATCAATGGAGGCAATAGAATTTATTTTATTTGGCAGCCGTTGGCTTATTTTTCGCTCTTTCAAAAGGAGATAAAAAAAGGGGGAAGAAGAAACAATTTTATTGCTTCACAACAAAACAAACTTACTTACGTTGCACCTTTCTATGTATTGAGACTTGTGACTTGAACACACAGTATATTATCACATAGAACTTATCAGGCTAAGAACTTTAACCAAAACCGATCATTGGCAAAACTCCAATATTGTGTGACGAACGTCTTTCCAACCAGACAACATTTATTCCACCGATAGTTGGCGATAACTTATTTACATATATTTATATTATATTATATTAAGACGTTCGTGACATAAAGGTTATCGTTGTAGGATGTGGACCCGGCTTCTTGAGTTCATTCTCTGAACGAGAATGTTTGCATTTCATATTTTCGCTAATACCTTTGTGTAATATATATATATATATATATATATATATATATATATTATAATAAAGAAAGGTCCGAAAAATGGATTATATTTTCAGAAAAAATTGTTTTTCTTTTTATCTTACATATGCAACACGTGTTTCAGACCTTCTGGTATCTTCTTGATTGATAATATGAAAATGAATTTTTACATGCGTATATATATAATATATATATATATATATATATATATATATATATATATATATACATTTTCACTTCCCTCTTCCTGTTTGGTGGGAGTGGAATATAAAGGAATTTCATTTTTATCATTAGTCTTTTAAACAGGTGTTTTTGTTTTCTGGGTGGCTTGGTAATAGATTCATTAACTGAGCTTTTATTACTCTTTTATTAGATATAGTTCATCAGATGTTCATTTGATATGTTAGGTGTGTGTGTTTGAAATTTGTTTTTTCTTCTAGAGAATTTCTGTGTTGTTCTACTTAAATTTATACTTTTGGGGTGTGTGTATGTGTGTTTCCATGTATATGTGCCTATGTTTACTTTTTGTGGCACGCATATCACAAATCTTTTACAATTCAAATTGTAGATTCGCCTTTTACTTCTTCTGGGTATTATTTTCATTTATTGTTCGAGTGAAGAAAATGAACATTTAAGGAAAACAACGATATACACTAATGTTTTATATCGATATGGTAATCTCCTATAAATATCATAAGAGCATTATAAGAGTATATATATATATATAGGACAATGTGCAAATTATCTGCATTATATAGGAATACTTGATATCAAATAACTCTGTGCAAAGAAAACTCTTAGGAAACAACAAAAAAATGTAAATATAAATGTACAATGAATGTAATTCCCTAACCTCTCTCTATATAAAATCATCCTAGATGAGTTGACAAGCTTTTAAAATGAATCAATCATAAAAAACAAACAAACAAAATATTTTGTTTTGCTTTAATACGTTACATAATAATTTGAAACCAATGATTGATCCTTGTTCGCCTCTTATAACTCATGTCAACGACAATTTCTTCTTAAAAAAATACATTTTCACAATTAAACTTCTGCACGTATATGTACAAGATATTATCATTATTATTTACTCCTTTTGAGTTTTCACATCAGCATTAGCTGATGGTCTTTCACTGGAGTCTGAGTGACAGCAAGTCTCCTCAGGTCTCCAGGACTCTTCTGAGTATTCTGGCAGATTGCAGCAGTGCAGTGTTCTGAATGGTTTCAATCTTCCTCTGATTTCCAAACATTCCAAACCCTTTTCTAATCCTTTTGGGACTGTTCCAAGTGCACAACTACAATTGGTATCACTTTCACTTTCATATTCCATAACTTTTTCAGTTCTCTGGCAAGGTCCAGATATTTGTCCATTTTTTCATTTTCTTTTAGCTTCACCCTGTGATCTGCTGGCACTGCAAAATCCGCCAGTTGATAAGTTCTTCTTGCTGGGATAAGGTGATCCGTTTTTATTTCAAAGTCCCAGAGAATTTTATGCGTTTCGTTCTCAAGAACAGATTCTGGTTTATGCATATACCATTTTGTTGTATGGTCAAAATTTAATCTTTTGCATAATTCCCAGTGGATCACCTTCCCAACCCAGTCGTGTCTAGTTTTGTATTCTCGTTGTGCTAGTTTGTTACATTCGCAGAGTATATGGTTTACAGTTTCATCTCTATTACCACAAAGTCTACATTTACTATTTTGTTGGGTCTTATCAATTTTTGCTTTGATATAGTTTGTCTGTATGGCATTATTTTGTGCAGCAATTATTAATGATTCTGTTTCTCTTTTGAGGTTTCATTATTATTATTATTATTATTATTATTATTATTATTATTATTATTATTATTATTGTATATAAAGATAAGTCCCAGAGAGTTTGTTTTTACTAGTTTAAATAATAGGTAAATATGGTTGGTTGGTTGGTTATTTGTTTTAACGATTTGGTTAGCATCAATTGGAATCAGATGATAAGGTAAGAGTAGTGCAGCTGTGAGTAGCACAAAGAGAGAGAGACAGACATAAGAACACACACGAGACACACATGAGATGGTGAGAGACACAGAAGAAAGATTTCCTGAGATTTCCTTACTTCCATTTTGGTTTTACATATTAAGAAACATTACAGAAATAAAACGGTAAAGATTTTTAAAAAAACTCATTATAAGGGAGATAATGTGTCTGTAACCGAAACTACGTCACAATTCCCTTAGTTATTCATAGAACATTCTCAAAGATCATTGAATAATTTTTATTTAATCTTAATTGGTATCTTACTTATCATTATTCTATTATAATAGAGATTATGAGGCTATCTTTAACCAAAACCATGTGTAGGAAATGTATTTAAAACAAAAAATAATATACTAGAGATATATAAATACGTGAATATTGAGCGATTTGTTTGGGCTTGCTTCGTAAAAGAGTTTGTATGTCAGGTGACGACGAAAATTAAGAACGGGGTTCTAATTCAGCTACAGAGACATTCTAGATCCTTATTGAAAAACTAGACATCATCCTTAGTACAAAAATGTTTATCTTTGTATTCAATATTAATACCTAAGTGCTCTTTAACAATGTATTTGTCCTTTGACTAGTATTCGAATCTAGGTAAGAACCTAGATTCTAATATTAAATATCATCCCCAATAACTGGGCCTTAATGCCGTGGAAGAAACGAAAAATTATTTCTTATGCAAAAGTTCTTCCTGTACAGTAATCAGTTTGAAGAAATCTCGCTTGGGTAATTTCTCTTTAGGATGAACAAAGGCCGCATCCCCAAAGAGCTACTGTACGGTGAACTAGTGGAGGGCACCCGGCCGGCAGGGAGACCACGCCTACGCTTCAAAGATGTCTGCAAGAGAGACCTGAAGACATGCCGCATCGACATAGACACGTGGGAGGCTTATGCAGAAGACCGTGCAACCTGGCGCCTCCTCGTCAGGCAGGGAACAAAAAGAAGTGAAGTAGAGTAGAATAAAGCTGCCACAGAAAAAGAGCTAAAAGAAAGGAGAAACAGCAGCACCCCCAACACCTACAGGAAGCATCACCTTTTGTTTGCACCCATTGCACCAGAGACTGCCATTCGAGGATCGGTCTGTTCAGCCACTCAGGTGGCTGTAAGTGAGTGAAAAAAAAACAAAACAAAAAAAACAACAAAACAGAAAAAATCCAACAAAACAACAAAACAAAAACCAACAAAACAACATAACAAAAAACAACAAAAAAACAAAAAAAAACAAATAAACAATAAACAAAAAACTACAGCATCGTCTAAAATAGACGGAAGGTTGCCAACAATTTCTCTTGCAGAACCTCAACGATCGGGAAAAGAAAGTTAGGCCTAAAACCGTGGATTCCGAGGTCGTGTCCTAAGCCATAGAAGCAAATCCGGTGAGTAGCATTTGAAGATGAGCTTGGTATCTTACAGTTCATTCAGTTTGGTTCATCAGCTTCACGACCTCGGCAAAAAATATCTGGAGCTGTCAAATTGTGCCTCACGTTACTAAAATATTGCAAGACTTTTGACTCACTCTTGTATTATTGTATTTGTTTACCTTTAGAATATTTCAAATCTCGGTATATTATCAATATCTATATGAGATATAAATGCTACAGTCGATCTGATCGGACGTCTTTTTCGTGCTCTAAGAAAGCTTAACATTTCTACCGTTTTTTTAAAGTAAACAAGAAACGTGATGATTTCTTTTCTTCTCTTTTAAAAGAAATCTATCTGTTCATTATTATTGTTACTAGCAAATATATGCACCCTCCGGGTGCAAGTATTTAAGTTTTAATGTTATAAAATATTGTATTAAATTAGAAAGGCTAATGAAACTAAATAAGAATACAGATAAAAAGATTTGAAACAGAGGGAGTATAATAAAAGATTTGAAACAGAGGGGGTATAATAAAAAATGGAACAACTGAAACTTACTCTTCCATCACTCTCGTCTTTCATTGTTATTTTTTCTAATTTAAGTATTTTGTTATAAGAGGAAGTAAAGAATAAAATGACAGTTATTTTATCTTGTTAATGGATTTCATTTAAGATTCGTTGAAGAGATTTTTGCTTATATTCATTAAAATAAAACAAACAGTTAGAAATCAATAATACTAAGCACATATTTATTAAATTCGATTTTTTAATATTAATATGCAAATTAGCCTTCCCGTTCACATTGTAAACTGCTATTTTGTTGTATATATAAATATAATTGCATGTTATCAGTACGTAGACATAGTTAACAGTATTAATAATGTAAGACAATTTTATTAATAATTGAGGTTTAGATAAAAATAAAATCATGGAGAATGTGATGTCAATAACTAAGGGAATTGTGACTTGAGTAGGAATATAGTTTCGGTTACAGACAGAAAAACACACAATCTCCATTATAATAAGATTATTGTTGAATTGTTTTATTATTGATATTAGTATCAATTGCATGAATCTAGCAAATTTCATATTTAAATCGAATACGCTTAGATATGTTCAATTCTTGTTTACTGTTTAGTGATCGTTATTTATCTACGCTTTTTTTTTTGCTTAAACTGATTTACTCTGAAATAAGTTCATTCATAAATTGTGTAAATACTTCGTATCTTAACCTTGTCTAGATGTTTTTATTACCAACTCAATATCCATCCGATCTTTAGTACTTTTTTATTACTGCAAGTTGAGGAGACCACCTTACCAATAATCTGACAGTGAAGAGATACTATTATAAATCTTTCACCTTAAACCTGGACTCTTGCCATTCGACCAGTAGCACCTTATTCATCTCTATGAGGTCCTACTGTATATGTGTAAAGGATTAGTGCTTACGTCGACAACTGGGAGATTCGTGAAATCTGGTCGGTGTCCAATAGACGTGCAGACAGACGAGAGATTTCTCATACCTCTCTTTTCTGATTAGCGTATAAGAAAATGGCGATAATACAAGACTTCACCTTTTTTTCAGTAATAACATTT
>CM042161.1:45693988-45718988 GCA_023376005.1 Doryteuthis pealeii
ATATTCCTCCGTTTCTCATCCTCATGCCGTCCTGGGATTTGATTCCTTCATTTTACATCCTTTAAGAAATATCAATCCAAGATGGTCGCCAATCGTCTTGAATTAGCGTCTTCTCAATTCACAATTCACACGGCATTTGTCTCAGATGCAACGTGGTACATGCAGCAGTCGCGACAGTCGTTTCCCCGGCCGAGGCAACCACGTGGGGGAGACACCTACCATCTCCACCCTCAGACCCATCCGATTCAGCGCTGGCCAAAACGTAATAACCATGGATGAGATGATGGTACGAGAAGTGAGATGGCCACTTTTGTCCTTATATTATATTATAAGAAGAGATAATCTATACACGATCTAATACATATCCGGGTTATTGTTATCGTACATAATAATGACAAGAGGGAGAGAAGGAGAGAGAAGAAAGAGAGATGAGAGAGATAGAGAGCAACACAAAGATATAAAATTAAACGATGGACCCATACATAATAAAATACAATATAATAAAGATATATAGACATATTAGATAATAAGATATATATATAGATATAATATATAAAGGATATTATATATAGACAGGAATTGATTATATAACTCTATAGAAGAGAGTAAAATTAAAAATCACAAGCAAGACACACACACCAGACTGATAGATATAGATAGATAGATAGATAGATAGATATGACAAGACTGGAGATAAAAGAGATAATAGATAGATATAAGAAATAGAAATATATGATAGATAATATATAGATGATATTGAAAGACTGAGATAGTATGATAGATAGATAAGAAGAATAAGAACCGTATAGATTAAATATAAAAAATAAATAAAATAATATAATAAAAACACAAAATAAATAGATATAATTATAATTATATTCCGCATGAGTAGAATGCTACACGAGATCAACTTTTAACGAGTTATTCCCTTGTTACCAGAGTACTATAACAAGGGTTAAAAAGATATATAAGTGACATCATACTATTGGAATTCCCATCACCATCATATTCACAGCAATGATGATTTCATACCATATCAGAACAGTAAAAAGAAGATGACAAGTATATTTTATTATTTGATCTGTCTTCTCTCCCGAATGAATAATAGATATAAATATGTATATATAATATACATATACCCAACTAGATACAATCGAGATATATAACCGAGAAAGAAGTCGTTGATAGGAGAAGGCAAAAAGCGGAGATAGAGATAGAGTCTACTTGTATTATATAGATTGAATACTTATAGTCGCCATGAAAATTTTCTAAGATAATATTGGATATATATATAAGTAATGATTGATGTTCTATAAAGGATAGATATAATTTTTAAGATATAAAGAAATATAATAATATATATATATATAGAATTTATTTAGAACCCATATCTATTATTATATTAGCCGCGCGGAGAATCAAACCCCAGCAGAGAGATAGGCATCCTCTCTGCTCAACGTCAGGTTGAAACTAAATCTAACTAGTCAGTTTTTCTCGTATCACGCGAGATTCACGCTTTCTCCTAGGGGTCAGTTAGGGTCATCCAACGAAGATCTATACGCCTACGCTTTTAACTCCAACAAACCTATTTCAAACTAACTACAGGATTTTGTCAACAACCCATGACAACATATAATATGTAACATATCAAAATCCCGGAGAATTTCATGGGTCACATTTTCTCCGAAATATTCTAGTTTGTATGAAAGTTTTTGTCTTTCTAATAATACTACTTGCTGTCCATCGTATCTAATGATGACACCACGCAAATCATTTTCTTCCAATTTATTCGGTCTTTGGTTGTGTCTTGCCAACTGCCTATGTGAATGTTAAAGTTTCTCTTGATGTTGTCTTTGTACCAGAGCTTTTTTGGTCTATTGATTCCACGTGATCCCTCTCTCAGTTGAGAGTACAGAATCTGCTCTGTTTAAGTGGTCAGCCCATATAATTTAGTTATTTTGGCTGTGCAGTATATTTTTTATAGAGCCTGATTTCATTTCTTATTGTTGGCACAAGTTTTTTTGGTTTTAAAATTAACGCTACAGATTTTAGTTTTAAAGTAAAGGCTCACATATGTATGTATGTATGTGTGTATGTATGTATGTATCTGGTGATGTGTGGATCTGTGAGAAGTGTGACCGGGCCCTTTTGTCAAAGGCGGGCTTGGTCAGTTACATGAAATCACATAAGAGCTACCCGGCTGCAATTGTTGTCTCTACCATGCCACACTCTAAGACCCAGCATGATCCCCAACATGAGGACAATGATGAGTATACAACACCTGTCGACGCAGTCAACACCAATCGTTATGTGTGCCAGATATGTTCTAGGATATGCAGGACTTTGGCGAGATTAAAGAATCATGAACGAGACCACAAACGGACAAAGGATGAAGGAGTGGCAGTCGTCTGACAAGACGTTGCGATCACTATGTGTTTAGGTGATTGCATATGTGCGTATTTGTATGCTTGAGTTTGTGTCTGTCTGCGTAAGAGTTAGTATGTGTGTGTGTGTATGTGTTCGTATGTGTATGTGTTCGTGTGTCCATCCAAGAAGAGAATAACCTTTGGTTTTGGGGGGTTTGTTGATTTTCTGTTGTTTGCATGTGTTTGTGTATGTCTTGTAATGGGTTTTCCTTTCTGTGTGCATGTGCGTACGTTTGTGTATGTGTACGTTTGTGTGTGCACACGTGTTTGTGTGTGTTTGCGTGCATTTGTTCGCTTATGTGTGTGAGTGTATTGTTTTTGTTGTTGTTTTGTGTATGTTTGTAAGTTCCTTTGTGTGTCAGTGCATATATATATATATATATATATATATGTGTGTGTGTGTGTGTGTGTGTGTGTGTGTTGTTAGGTCCTTGTATGCATTTATGTAGATCGTTCGACTAGAAGTCACAAGGTTCCTAGTTCGATACCGGCCCTCGCCAAATCAGCGTATTAGTAGCACAGGGATCTGAGCGGTAAAGTAAGGAGCTGATGGTAGGCGGGGCGCTCCACCTCACACGCAAAAACAACCTCCTTTGTCAAGCGATAATGAAAAAGGGATAGACTCCCTCGCTGATTTGCTGATACCGACTTTAGGCCACCCCGACGACTTTACTTACTTATTTATATATACATATATGTTGGGGGTGTTTGTTCGTGTATGTGTGCATTTGTATGTCTTCATACGTTAATGTGTCCATATGTATGTCTGTGTGTGTCCCTGTGTGACATATAACTTACATAACAGTTCGTACTTATATTAAATTCTTTTTTCCGTTTCGTAAATTCACTTCCAAAAAAGTAATCCAAGATTATCTACAAACGCATAGGTCTTTTCTTTTTTTTAAACATCTTATTTGTTTTTTTTTTTTTTTTTTTGTATTTTTTTTGTTTTTGTTTTTTATTCCCGTAAACACGTCCTTCGATGGCTTTATCCCAAATATTATTTAACCCGGTAACAGATGTAACCTACTGGCATACAAATGCACGTGCGTTGACACTCGACACAGAATACAAATGATCGTCACCTTTTACTCATACCGCGAGTGTTGTTTAACCTTTTCCTCGGATAATTCGACGCAGCAACACTCAGATCTACACATCTTTGGAAAACACCGAGACGCTTACACACACTGGCGTGTTTACGCATCCGCGTAATAAACGATTGCGAACGTACGCACCTCGCGAACGGCGCGAGACGACGGCATACGGCGTTTACGGTGTAAGGGTCAAGGCAGAAACACACACACACACACACGCCCGATACACAGGGGAGCCTGGTCTTGTGCGTATCTGTCAACGTTGTGTCTCGCGGGATTTCAATGATTTATGCGAGATCGGACCAAATGGACGATGTGTATGTTTGGCCGGGACGGCTAGCTGCTAATTGAAATAGACGACTTACAAACACATGTTTAGTCTAATGGGATGACAACAAACTCAATCTTGTTCTATGGTCACGTATTCAAAATTGGTCAGTCTTGGCAGTCGACGCCAAAGTGTTACCTATGGTGTTTATTTTATTTCTTCGCTGTTTGTTCCAATGTTTTCTTTACAACTGAACCTTTTTTTTTTTCTTTCTGATTTCACAAATACAGCAAAACGGTCAAATACTTTACATTATTTTCGTTCTTTTTTTTTTTCTTCTGTTCTTATTTAGAGAAGTAAATTTTCTTGTCACTTTTGTACCCCATAAAATGTGGATGAAGGGTGACTAATCTTTGGAGCTCGGTAGGAGCAGACTGAGCGGTTGTGTAATAGGGCAGTACCCCGAGGGCTCAAGTAACAAGAGGCCCAAATCGCAAAATTTCACTTTTGAAGTTTCCTTGATGATTGATTTTAATTGCATGTCAACCCATGTAGGTATGAATCCAACACGCCGGGGGTCCAGTGGCTCCGGCCCTGGATCTTTACGAGTTAATAGCTTCGATCCCAGGGGGCCATCCCCAGGCAACAACCTGCCCCATTATTTAAAGGGGCAGGGCTGGGTTTATTGCCCAGTGCCTGAGGCGCCCCCTTGAGGGGGAATGCCGATGGGATCGACGCAATTTTTCACCTGCCACTCCATGGGCTTCGGCTTGTGGGTGGTCCACGTTAATAGGGACTTTGTGCCTGACCCGTACAAGTGGGGTACGCGTAAATACTATGAATCCAATTCTCTCCAGCTATGGGTAAATAGCAGGGCAGACTGGGCACTTTAACCATGGCTAGGTAACCAGTTTACTTTAAAACTAAAATACCATGTTGGATTTTGTATAAAGTATTCAACTCTGTTACAAGATGAATGCCAAACTAAAACTAGAGTTTGGTAGGTGGCTTATATGGAGCTTTTGATTGTTCATTATGAACTCAGGCAAGTTCACTTCCTGAGTTCTGATTGGCTGTTGAATTTCAGGGTGAGTGAGAACATGGATAAGTACACACTCTTCAGCCATCACTTTCCATTCTGCTAGCAGCATGCAAGGACTGTATATAAGTTACAGCTTGCCTGTTGTTCTCATCTACTAACTCGACGGTAGTTAGAACCCCACTGCGACGGCGAGTATCATATTGTTTCTATGATATCAGGGGGATAACTTCTACATCTCCCCTCTCCCTCCCCAGCGTGCAGGCATGGCTCTACGAGGAGTGAGCTTTTTAATTGCATGTCAACCTATGTAGGGTTATTTCATACCTAGAGATTGTGGAATCGCATACTTTATACGGTTATATTTACATTCTTTGTGTAGTTTCTTAACAGTTTTTTACACGGTTATATGATATCAAGTATCAAGTTAGGAGGCGCGTGGTCTAATGGTTAGAGTCGTAGGAAATGGAATCGTCGACCCGAGTTCAATTCCGGGACGAAGCTATTTGCATTTCCCATGGCGCTAATACCATTGGGAAAGGTATGAATCCAATTCTCCCTCTAGCTATGGGTAAATAACAGGGCATACTGGGCACTCTACCATGGCTTGCTAACCATTACACCCCGATAGGACGCCCAACCAGTCTAGGAGAAGGAAAACTTTGAATTCAAACCTGTTAAACTCCGCTTAAGAAATTGACCTTGTGGTGCATCCTGCTCGTGCGGGGGGGGAGGGGTTGTAAATATATATATGATATCAAGTATTTATATCTAATACCAATGGTTTACACACAGTTATATGGTTTCAAGTCTTTCTATAAAATAATCATCAGCATATGGTTTCAAATAATTAGTTCTGTTCATAATAGCTATTTGTTTGCTCACAGTTATGTGGTTACAAATACTACTAATAATAATCCTTAGTAAACTATTATAGTTTTAAGAAACTATTTTTAATACAAATAATTTACAGTTATTTGTTTTCCTAATACAAATAATTTGCAAACAGATCTATTGGATCTTAACAGGTATTACCATTCCGGCGGACCAGGGAATATTGGAAACGAGCGGCTACCCCACACCCACCTGTGTTTCAGAACTGTAAACTCACCCAAATATATTTTAGCTTTATACCCAGGACCCCTGTTAAGTTTTTAAATGCCATCCTTGGCCAGTTGAAAAGGACCTAAAGTAAGTAAGTCCTGGGTTATGGAATCATTTGGTAAGCGAATAAGTCCTATCATGCGTATTGGTTAAAGGTCCAGCGACTCAATCCTATGTCCGTCGTCCACGAAAGCTGAAAGTAGTTATGACCAGTACTGTTGGTTTAAGTATTATATCAGCAGCAGAGTACTGCCAGTGATTGGCCAAGAGAGATCACATGGTTCTTGCTGAGTCTATAAGTAAAAGCGGGCATCCAGCACACACCTTATATATCAAAATAAGTCAACAACCCCCATATTTTTAGGGATGTAGTTGATGCATTTTACACCCGTTGACAAGGTGGGAAATTCCATTAGATATTTCTCTATTTTTTAAACACGGAGCATTAGGGAGGGGGGTGATTAAGATATTACATATTTGTGTAGAATAGATGGTTGGGTAAAATGAATTTAAGGGCCAATAACCCGTTTTGGCCAAGCGACTCGAATCACTTTTAATCGGCTCTCGTCTCGAGATGAAATTAAATCGTCATTTATAAAACTGTGTTTAGTTAGTTTGGCACAAGACCAGGAGTATTGGAGTCCTAATAAGGATCAAATTTACCTGCAATGATTTGTCAGATTAACTTGTTGACCATTACACTACGTAAAAAAAGGTAAAGTAGTCCAGGTGGCCTAAAGTCGGTATCAGCCAATCAGCGAGGGAGTCTATCGTTTAGAGCATGGCGATGATATAAAAATGAAAGGAAAAGAAAGAAACAAAGGATGAATGAATGAAAGAAAGAAACACTTTACAACAGTAAGTAAACTCGTCGGGACAGACTAATATCGGTATCAGCCAGATACCGAGCGAGTCTATCCCCTTTTCACAAGCGCTAGACCAAGGCGATTGTTGTTGCGTCTTTTATTTTTGTTGTTGTTTTTTTATTTGTTTGTTGTTTTTTTTTAGGGTTTTTTTTTTGCTTTTTGGGAGTAGGGGTCGAATTTGTTTTGTTTTGTCTTTTTTAGCTAGTTTTTATGAGGTGGGGGGTAAAGAAACTTGAGAAATGCTGTGCCAAATGTATGATACTGCAAATCTTCTCAGATCTTTTGTAATGTAAATCTGACGTCGTTCTATATTTCATGTTTTCCATTTACCACCTTTTCGTAGAACTTGTAATCCTTCAGAATGTAGGATTACCGGATGAGCGCAAAAACCTGAAATTATTAGTTGAATGCTACATATTAATACTGTTTATATATATGTATATATATATATGTATATATATTATTTATATATATATATATATATATGTGGTGTGTGTGTGTGTATGTGTGTGCGTATATATATATATATATATATATATATATATATAAGTGGTGTAAAAACTCGCAAGTAATATATTATATATATATATATATATATATATACACACACACTATTATTTATATTTTTGCTTGTAGGCAATTACAATGCGTAAATCGTATAAAATTCGATAATTATAAAAGATAATGACAAGTGAATTTGGCAAACGATTATGCGATGCTAGAACATCGTACAGTCTGTTTCAATTTTATTAAAGTTGTAATTGCCTTCTAGCAAAAATATAAATAATAATGTATACTTTATTCAACAATGCTTCTAAAAACAAACATCCCAATATATATATATATATATATATTATATATATATATATATATATATATTATATATATATATTATATGATTGTGTATGTGGCATTTCTATGTGTAGTTTTTCTTTCGGTGTATCTGTACATGTGCTCGTGTGTGTGCTCGTGTTTGCATATGTAATAGATAGATAGATAGATAGATAGATAGATAGATAGATAGATATAAATGAACATACTAGATATATGTGATAGTAATAGATAGACAGAAATAATAATAATAATAATAATAATAATAATAATAATAATAATAATAATAATAATAATAATAATAATTGATAGATAAATAGATAGATGTGAACAAATCGAGATAGATAAATAGATAGGTAGATATGAACAGACTGAAATAGATAATTACATTAAGTTTTTCTCCATAACAATTAATATGAATTGATACTATCAATATTAATTGAAACGTATTTCATTTCTTTTTTTTTTTTTCTTTTTTTTTTTTTGCTCGCTATTTAATTAAAGATTTTCTATGAGTGGCAATACAACAAAGCCTCACTCATCACTTGGAAGCCATCTTCTTTTCTTAAAAAAATTGGAACAAAATTCTGCAAGGAGACACAAACAGACATACATAAGTACAAGCACATTAATATCCCGTGTGCATATGCATCCGTCCACATATGCATACAATTATATACAACCGCACAAATACGTATTGAAAATTGTTCGTTATATCTATAGAAATGTACGGTCAACCTGACCAAAGAAATAATGTCAAATTTAAAATACCAAAAATAAAAAATAAATTAAATGACTTAGTTTGTTTTGTTTTGTTTTACGGCATATCAACCTCAGTGGGTCATTTAATGCCGATAAAGTTTTGAAATAAATCAATTCTTAATAGATACACAATTTTTTTTTATAAACACGTTTTTCTATTTAACCCATGGATGGGACCCTAACAGGTACTACCACTCCGGTTCAGAGTGGACCAGGGGGCAATGGTGATGAAGGGGTTCTCCACATTCCCCAAACCTCCAAAACTGAAACCTCACCATCAGATAGAGTTTAACGTCATTCACAGGACATGTAGATACTCAGCCACCGCCTTCTAGTACCCATATGATAAAAAGGGTTGGGGCTTACCATAAGGGCAATAGGGTTGGGGCAATCATATAGGTGCTAGGGTTTAACATGACCAGCCGATTGATCGTGGGGGGGGGGGGGTCTCTGACTGCCCGTGAATTGAATGACTAAAATATTGAATTTATTTTATTAGGAAGTAGTTGTTTTTTTGGTTTTTTCCATAATCAAGTGAATAAAAAATTATATGCGGTAACAATATTTTTTTTTTTTTTAGGATAAAAAAAGACTTCTTTTTTTGCGTCTTGGCTTTACTTCTTCTGCCACAGCAAAATACCATGGTGGCAAAAAATACACCGAGATATGAATTCACTGGTTACGTTATGACTAATTATGTAAACGTTTCGATTAAAAGATTTATGTCCGAGGTTGGGGATAGTTTGATATAAGGATTAGCACTATGTAGCTATGAACAAAGGTGAACATCCTGAAGGTTGGTTTGGTTTTGTTTCCTTTGTTTAATGGGCATATCAACTTTCGTGGGCTATTTAATGCCAAAGCATCCCAAATAGAAGAACAGTAGTGGTACTATTTTCACTCACAGCTTGAGGGAGGAGAGCGTTTACTTTGTGTGGTATGGATTAGGTTTACGTCTATAATTTTTTTAGTAATTTAATGTTGATATTTTTTTACTTAGATCGTTCGTGATATTTGTGTTGAAAAAGACGTTTTCTGATGAGTGAAAAGGTTCCATATTTTTAAGATAAAATGTTAACAATGGCAGGATATTTGATGTTAGACGACTGTAGTTTGTCCCTTTTGTTTGATTATAAAGGAGTGTGTAAGACCGTGTCACCAATACAATTTGATTTGAGGAATAATACGAGCTAAGTAGATCGGGTTAGCTCAGTCGGCAGAGCGATCGGCTAGAAACCAAAGGTTCCTAGTTAGATACCGGTCCTCGCCAACTCAGCGTATGAGTAGCACAGGGATATGTGCGGTAAAGTAAGGAGCTGATGGTAGGTGTGGCGCTCCACCTCAAACGCCAAAAACAATCTCCTTGGTCTACGCCGTATTGAAAAGGGGATAGACTCCCTCGCTGACTGGCTGATACTGACTTTAGGCCGCCCTGACGACTTTAATTCTACTTATATATAACCTCCGAGGTCAATCTAGGGTTAAATCTGCAATTTGAATCCGAAATGGAAAGAGTTAATGAGTTTGTTTTCGTTTTCTTTGTTTATTTTTATAAAATGGGTTATTCAAGAATGGGATGTGCAGAGAACGTGGTCATTTTTGACCCAGAAAGAAACATTCCTCATTCCTGTTTTATCTGTAACGAAATATATGCGCAACCTAAATATTTTTGGTCACGTGACAAACAATAAGATATATGCGGTGTATTGGTCAAAATAGTTTGATTAGCAGACCATTGTTTTATTGGAGTTTATTCTCAATGGCTGTCCCATATTTCTGGTATTGTGGCGGAAATCAACAAAGCTTAGAAAAGAACTTACATTTGAACGACATTCGTTAAATTTCACTTGAAATAATAAAAAGCCGGTATTTTGAATTAGAATAAAATTATTTTTTTATTAAAAAAAAGTAGTTTTATTAAATAGAAAAGTCGGTTGCTCTTATTTATGGGTGATACTGTCTAATTTTTTTACTAGAAGATAAAATTCTGGTATCTTTGGTATAGAAGAAAAAATATTTATTTGGGTGTACTTATTTATGGAAGTTTTTTGTTGTTTTGTTTTTTGTTGTTTTTTTTGGGGGGGGTCTTGTTTTTGTTTTGTTTTTTATCTCCGCGAACGTCTGTGTACGTATTTAATTACTCATCAGTTATATATCTTCGATTATTCCATGTTTAAATTATCGATTTTATTTCTAGATTAAATCTTGTGTGAAGCATTGCTTGTCCACATACGCGCGCGCACGTGTGTGTGTGTGTGTGTGTGTGTGTGTGTGTGTGTGTGTAGACTTGGCAGTGCGTGCCCCTGAGTGTGCCCGCGCATGCACTAACATACGTTGTCGAGCGATAAATTTTGCTCAGTCAGTCTCCAAACCACGACATAAAGTGCCCTGCACACGTCCATGAAGTTTCCATCCGTTTTAATATACTTCAAACAAAAAAATAACAAAAACAAAAGGCAAAAAAAAAAAGAAAAAGAAAAAAAAAACAAGAAAGAAAGAAAGAAAGAAAGAAAGAAAGAAAGAAAGAAAAGCTGTTAAAAGAATAAAAAAAATCGTATAAATATGGCTACGTGTCAAGGGGCAGCCAAGGTCTTTTCTGATTGTGAACCATCTCTCTAGAGACGATGTGGCATACGGCCGGCGGACCAAAGATTAAGTAGCATTGAAAAGAAAAAAATCAAAATTGACGGAAAATGAAAAGGACAAAAAATAAAGAGAAAAAAAAAAAGAAAAAAAACAAAGGCAAAAAAATTAAAATAATCATAACTGTCCACTGTTTTAAAATGTGTCTTTATTGTAACACAAATCTTCTTTTTTCTTTTAATTTTTAAAAATATAATCTAATTAAACATTTTAAAAATATAATCTAATTAAAAACTCGTAATGATTATTTTTCCTTTCTTGCTAAATTGTTTTTGAATCGTTTATTTTTTTTTAATGTGTATATTTTTATCATATATTTATTTCGTACGTCTATAGAGCGTTCGCCTAGAAACCACAAGTTTCCTAGTTCGATACCGGTCCTCGCCAACTCAGCGTATGAGTAGCACAGGGATCTGTGCGGTAAAGTAAGGAGCTGATGGTAGGTGTGGCGCTCCACCTCAGATGCTAAAACAATCTGCTTGGTCTAGCCCTAGTGAAAAGGGGATAGACTCCCTCGCTGACTGGCTGATAGCATCTTTAGGCCGCCCCGTCGACTTTACTTTTTACTATATATATATATATATATATATATATATATTTACCAACCCCTCCGCACGGGCAGTATGTGACACACGGTCAATTTTTTAAGCGGAGTTCAACAGGTTTTGAATTCAGAGTTTTCTTTCTCCTAGACCAGTTGCCTAACTAAGGTTAAAGAGCCCAGTTCCCTACTATTTATCCATAGCTGGAGGGAGAGCAGGATTCATACCTTTCCCAAGGGTATTAGCGCTAAGTGAAATGCAATTACCACGCCCAGGATTTGAACTCGGGGCGACGAATCCATTTCCCATGACTTTAACCTTTCGTACGTCTATATTCATCTTCTTGCGTGGTCTAATGGTTAGGTTCGTAAGAAATGGAATTGTCGTCCCGAGTTCAATTCCTAAACGAAGCTCTTTGCATTTCACATAGCGCTGATACCCTTAGAAAAAGGTACGAATCCAACTATTCTCCCTCCAGATATGGGTAAATAGTGAGGTAGACTGGGTTCTTTAACCTTGGCTAGGCAACTAATCTAGATGGAAAACTGAATTAAAACCTGTTAAACTCCGCTTAAGAAATTGACCTTGTGTCACATCCTGCTCGTGCGCAGGAGTTGATAAATAAATATATTCATCTTCTGTCTTCTTCTTTTTTTAGGTAAGACATGTTTATATCTACGAGGATCGTTCCGAAAGTAATGCTTCCTATTTAATGGAAACTAAGGGCCGGCTTAGCTCAGTCGGTAGAGCGTTAGCCCGGGAACGACAGGGATCCTGGTTCGATGCCAGAATTGATTTATTTCAAAACTTTCTCGGCATTAAATAACCCACTGAGGTTGATATGCCGTAAAACAAACCAAACCAAACGGTCATAAGAATGTATATTTAAAAAAAAACAGAAAGTACACAAATAACAAAAAAAAATGTTATGGGACAGAGGGGGACAGGGAGAGACAGATACAGGCGTAGAGATAGATGGGGAGAAGAAGAGAACAACGCAAATAAATAATTAAATGAAAGCAAACGAAAAATGATGGAGCAAAAAGAAAAGAAAAGAAAAGAAAAAGAATTAAACTAGTAAGAAGAGAGCAAACGAAAAGAGAGAGGAGAAAAGAAACAGTTTTAAAAAAAGAAAGGAAAAGGCTAAGAAGAAGAAGAAGAAGAAGAAGAAGAAGAAGAAGAAGAAGAAGAAGAAGAAGAGAAGAAGAAGAAGAAGAAGAAAAAGAATTAAACTAGTAAGAAGAGAGCAAACGAAAAGAGAGAGGAGAAAAGAAACAGTTTTTTAAAAAAGAAAGGAAAAAGGCTGAGAAGAAGAAGAAGAAGAAGAAGAAGAAGAAGAAGAAGAAGAAGAAGAAGAAGAAGAAGAAGAAAAAGAAAAATAATTAAACTAGTAAGAAGAGAGCAAACGAAAAGAGAGAGGAGAAAGAAACAGTTTTTAAAAAAGAAAGGAAAAGGCTGAGAAGAAGAAAGAAGAAGAAGAAGAAGAAGAAGAAGAAGAAGAAGAAGAAGAAGAAGAAGAAGAAGAAGAAGAAGAAGAAGAATTGTATGTATTAGCTTAAAGTAAGAAGAACAGTATAACATGTAAGAAAGAAAGAAAGAAAGAAAGAAAGAAAGAAAGAAAGAA
Source organism: Doryteuthis pealeii (assembly GCA_023376005.1). Lineage (NCBI taxonomy): Eukaryota > Metazoa > Mollusca > Cephalopoda > Myopsida > Loliginidae > Doryteuthis > Doryteuthis pealeii. Next base: position 45,707,191 of record CM042161.1, read on the forward strand.
AGAACCTACCACAAGAATTGAAGAAGAAGAAGAAGAAGAAGAAGAGTTGTATGAGCTTAAAGTAAGAAGAACAGTATAATGTGTAAGAAAGAAAGAAAGAAAGAAAGAAAGAAAGAACATACCACAAGAATTGAATAGAAGAATTCTATGTAAGAGCTTAAAGTAAGAAGAACGGTATAATATGTAAGAAAGAAAGAAAGAAAGAAAGAAAGAAAGAAAGAAAGAGCATACCACAAGAATTGAAGAAGAAGAAGAAGAAGAAGAAGAAGAAGAAGAAGAAGAAGAAGATAGGTGAATCGAAAAGTGAATTTAAAACAGAAAGAAATAAGAAAAGAACGGATTCAGAGGACGAACAGGAGGAAGATGAAATAAAGCGATTTGTGGAATCTCGGAAAAAAGAGTAAAAAAAGAAACAGAATGGATGACAATTAAAAGTAGAATCAAAAATAGAAAGAAGAAGAAAAAGAGAGAAATAAATGGGAGTGGTGAGTGGGGAGTCAAGGACGTGCAGTAGACGATCCACTTGAAAATAACATTGAGATAAGGAGAAGATGAGACCAGAGGGTACGCGAATGAAGAACGAGTGTCACTAGCGGCTGAAGAAAGAGGGCGAACCACCGAGCGAGTGAGCTTGCAGGCTTAGTCGGTAAAGTCAGAAGACGTCACTAAAGATCTTGGAGGAGAAGCCGCTAGATATTGGCAGCTGTTTGAAGTTCTTATCTTCTTAATTGGAAACGAGCTCATTCTCTAATTACTGAACGAATCTTCAAGTTGCTCTTCTCGGCCGCCTTTGTTTTGAAAAAAATAACGACAACTTTGATTTCATCTTCACCACAGGAACACTCTTTAACAGATTCTCGCTATTTTTTTCCCGCTATTTTTTTCCCGCTTTTTTTTCCTATTTTCTCTCTGTTTTGTTTAATGTTTAATTACTACATATACAACTCTGTGCTACTACCATGCTATAGATTTTACAAGCATAATAGGTTTGGTTTGGTTTGTTTTGTTTTACGGCATATCAACCTCAGTGGGTCATTTAATGCCGATAAAGTTTTGAAATAAATCAATTCTTAATGGACAATACAATTTTTTTACAAATACATTTTTCTATTTAGCCCATAGATGGGACCCTAACAGGTACTACCACTCCGGGTCAGAGTGGACCAGGGAGCAATGGTGATGAAGGGGTGCTCCACATTCCCCAAACCTCCAAAACTGGAACCTCGCCATCAGATAGAGTTTAACGTCATTCCCAGGACATGTAGACCCGCAGTCACCGCCTTCTAGCATCCATATGATAAAAAGGGGTTGGGGTTTGCCATAAGGGCAATAGGGTTGGGAAAATCATATAGGTGCTAGGGGGGCATAATAGGAAAGCTAGATATCTAGGTTACGCTGTGATAGCCACCAGCTTCTTATTTTATTCAGTAAGACTTGATTAGTCGGCAGGATGTGGCACAAGGTCAGTAGTTCAGGAGAGCTTTCTCCTAGTCCAGTTTCTCTACTAAGTCTATACTTCTAGTTTACTGTTGATCAGTGTGAGATGAAGCCCAAACAGCCTCGTCCAGGATTTGAATTTGGCTAGCTGTATTCATTTCCTCCCACCATAACTGTACTCGTGTCTCCATTAAGAAATCGTGTGAGCCAACCAGAAAAATCAATTAAAAATAGTTAAAAATATACTAATACAATAATACTAATAAAATATATATATATTGTGTGTGTGTGTGTGTGTGTGTTGTATATCTATAAGTAGTGCTCTATATCATTGATAGACCATGTATATCTAAGTTAGGGTAGGATGAACATGTAATAAATGACACAGGATAACTGACAGTTTCTCGCTTATGCGATTTTCAAACCAAAATTGGTTTTAAAATTCATTTACACGCTACCCTAACTATATATATATATATATATATATATATATATAGGGACATCCACAGACACGTGTTTCGACTTATCAAGTCTCTTCAGTGTGGCTAGACATTTTGTAAGTTACCTACAGCCGGAATTGAACTCCGGTCGGTTGGGTGTCAGTCCGGCAGCTTAACCATTAGGCTGTCTACACTTACAGAATGGGAAGGGGATTTTAACTGTTTTTAATACACACATCGCTTTGTGTGTAAAGACCCCCACAGAGTGCTCCATTCAGAGAAGATATATATATATGTGTGTGTGTGTGTGTGTGTGTGTCAATTTTTTTTCTCGTATTTGTTTACTGTCACTTTTCTACACACAGTCATCATATAATACCTTGATAAAGGGTGAATGTCACCCAAAATATTGGAATACATCGAACCAGGAATACAACATCAACAGATATTGAATATCTGTTTCTTGTTCTTTTTTTTTTCTTTTTTTGTCGCTGTTCATTTTCCATGCTTCCTAATAACCCAAAAAATTGACAAGAACAAAGTTTATAAGCAATCAAACCATATATTATTATATATATATATATATATATATATATATATATATATATATATATATATATATATATATATATAGTAATTGGTAATTTACTTGAAGCATTGTTAAGTATGTTATAATATATTAATGATTTGGAGGCAATTACAATGCGTATAAAAAATAAAAATAAAAAGATGTTATTTTTGTCTTATCGATTTCAAAGTAGAAACTTCATCTTCAGAAGTGAATATCAGAAATATTCTTATATTCACCTCTGAAGATGAAGTTTATACTTCAAAATCGATAAGACAAAAATAACATCTTTTTGTTTTATTTTTTATACGCATTGTAATCGCCTTCAAATCATTAGTATATATATATATATATATATAATATTATATATATATATATGTAGATGGGTTACCATGTAAGTTGGTATTAGGATGATTCTAAGTTGGACATTTCTTCCAACAGCGTAACGTTAGAGTTGTTCAGGTCCCACAGCTCGATATTCAATATTATTGAACAGCGCAATATAATTGTTAAGGAAAAAAGATTTTAAAATTGGTCATTTTGCGGTTATAGATCTATTTCAGGTATCTGTGTATACCTATGAGTTTCACCAGACCACTAACTTTGTTGAAAATGGTAAACAGATAATTCATGAGGCTTTATATATATATATATTTCTGGGACTTCCTGAAAGTGGGATCGGGTTTCAGTTCCTATTATCGTCTTAGGTGATGGTGTTTATGACTGGGTAATTAGTTAACTAGGTGGTGGGGATATTGTCTCTCTGGCTGGTTTTGTTTCCTTAATAAAGTCTTACTTAGAAGGATCGGCCACCTTGCTCCTTCGACTGCAGGATTTTCTTTAATTACTGCTAACTGGTCATTTTCAGTGAACCGTTTCCCTACCAAAAACCTCATGAATTTCAATCTTTTTAACATAAGAATCCCAAAATCTCACCTATTACAATAGAATGTGAGACATGTTTCAAACAAACTGAGGGAGAATCGAATTCAATTGAACATACATGTGCTTATAACATAAATTAAAATAAACAGCTGGTTAAACTAATAATTAAGGTAAATTAAGCTTTGGGGTATAATATAAAGAGGTGAAATATCCTGTCTATATGTAAATATATAATTTATATTATATATATATTATATATATATATATTATATCATATATATGATATATATATATATATTATATTATAATAACTAGCAAATATATGCACCCTCCGGGTGCAAGTATTTAAGTTTTAATGTAACGAAATATCGTATTAAATTAGAGGCAGACAAAAAGATATGTAACAGAGTGGGGGTATAATAGAAAAATAGAAATGAAACTTACTCTTCCATCACTCCCGTCTTTCATTGCTGAATTTTACTTATTTAACTATTAGTTAAATTAGGAATAAAGAATAAAATGACAGTTTTTTTTCTTGTTAATGGATTTCATTTAAGATTCATTGAAGAGATTTTTGCTTATATTCATTAGAATAAAACCAAACAGTTAGAAATCAATAATACTAAGCACATATTTAATAAAAATCACATTTTTAATATCAATATGCAAATTAGCCTTCCCATTCACACTGCAAACTGCTATTTTTTGTATATATAAATACCATTGCATGTTATTTGTATGTAGATATGGACAACACTAATAAAAAGGTGAAGCAATTTTATTAATAATTGAAGTTTAAATATAAATAAAATCATGGAGAATGTGATGTAAATAACTATGTTAATTGTGACTCGATTAGTAATATAGTTTCGGTTACAGACAGAAAAACACACAATCTCCATTATAATAAGATATACATAATATATATTATATATATATTATATATATATATTATATATACTAGCAAATATATGCACCCTCCGGGTGCAAGTATTTAAGTTTTAATGAAATGAAATATCGTTTTAAATTAGAAACGCTAATGAAACTAAATAAGAATGCAGATAAAAAGATTTGAAACAGAGGGGATATGATTGAAAAATAGAACAACTGAAATTTACTCTTCCATCATTCTCGTCTTTCATTGTTATTTTTTCTAATTTAAGTATTTAGTTAAAAAAGGAAGTAAAGAATAAAATGACAGTTATTTTTTTCTTGTTAATGGATTTCATTTAAGATTCATTGAAGAGATTTTTGCTTATATTCATTAAAATAAAACCAAACAGTTAGAAACCAATAATACTAAGCATATATTTATTAAAATTACATTTTTAATATCAATATGCAAATTAGCCTTCCCGTTCACACTGTAAACCGCTATTTTGTTGTATATATAAATACAATTGCATGTTATTAGTATGTAGATATGGTTAACAGTATAAATAATGTAAAACAATTTTATTAATAATTGAGGTTAAAATAAGGATAAATTCATGGTGAATGTGACGTAAATAACTAAGGGAATTGTGACTTGAGTAGTGATTTAGTTTCGGTTACAGACAGAAAAACACACAATCTCCATTATAATAAGATATATTATTATATTATATTATATATATTTATATATTTATAAGTAAATGCGTATATATGTATACATACACACGTCCACATATCCCTTTACATATGTATAATCACACAACGCGAATTACACGGAAATTATTTTCTTGTTCTCGCTCAGTGTAATTGTTACATAATTAATAGGGTAGCCAATTCATTTTGTAATAATTTGTAATAATATTTAGAGTCAAAAATAAATTTGTAATTCTGGGAAGAGTCATGGAAAATAACCAGTACTTTTATTGACGATTTTTGACTCCTTATTGACCTGGATAGGATATTCTAATTCTTTTATAATGTCACATGTCTAGTAGTTTATACGAGTTGGACTTAATCCTTCCACAGAGCCAGACGCTAAAGATGCCGACTACTATGGCCCAGTTAGAATTCGAAAAACATAAGTTCTCGAATTAGACTATGTTGCAAGTTCATCACTGCGGCTTTTAAATCGCACACAAAGTGAAGCAATGCCCCCAACGTGTCAGCGCATAAATGCTACAATCTTGCCAACCAAAATTGGCTACTTCTCACGGCTTAAAGTTCATATGGTCTTGTTAGTGTTTATCGAAGTATTCTATTGATAGGTTGGGGCTAGTAAAAACAAATGGTTATCAAGCTGTTCTCATAGATCATTCTTTTTAAGTAATGAGTTCGCTTAACACTGGATGCTTCTTATATTTTTGGCCTTCCACTAAGGCTAAGTAAATATGACGATAATATATTGATAATGAATGTTATGTTTACTAGCAAATATATGCACCCTCCGGTAGCAAGTATTTAAGTTTTAATTATATTAAAATCTCATGTTAAATTAGAAAGGCTAAAGAAACTGAATAAGAATACAGATAAGAAAATTTGGAACAGAGGGGGTATAATCGAAAAATAGAACAACTTTGAAACTAACTCTTCCATCATTTTCCATTACTCCCGTCTTTCATTGGTAAATTTTCCTAATTTAACTATTTAGTTAAAATAGGAAGTAAATAATAATATTACAGTTATTTCTTCTCGTTAATGGATTTTTTTAAAGATTTATTCCCGAAATATTTGCTCATATTCATTAGAATAAAACCAAACAATTAGAAATCAATAATACTAAGCATATATTTATTAAAATCAAATTTTAAGATCAATATGCAAATTAGCCATCCCATTCACACTGTAAACCGCTATTTTATTGTATATATAAATACAATTGCATATTATTAGTATGTAGATATGGTCAACAGTCTTAATGATGTAAAACAATTTTATTAATAATTGAGGTTTAAATAAAAATAGAATCATGGAGAATGTCATGTAAATAACTAAAGGGAATTGTGACTTGTATAATAATATAGTTTCGGTTACAGACAGACAAACCCACAATCTCCATTATAATAAGATATATGCAGGTTTGCATGTATTAGTAACGGCACCTTTGACTATTTAAGAAGCCCTTATCTCAAAAGTCAATCGGGAAATTGGCTTTTTCTTCAGAGCACAAAGATAAGCAGAAAAGCGTAAAATATTTAAATATACTAATTTTCTCGTGTTTTCCTTCATTGTATAAAGAGATTGGAGAGACAAACACCTATTGTTTGTGTGTTCTTTTAAACTCACACTAATTGGATAGTTTTAAAAGCATCTAATTGTGCTTGTTTGTTTGCGTTACGGTTGGGTTATACAGGACCAAACACAAGCACCGCGTGTAATATTGCAAGAGAATTGTATCGGGGTACGAATAGATAAGTTATCTTAAAAAGTCCAACAGCCGGAAGAAAGACGAATGACAAATTTTAACATCCCGTCCTGTACTCTAGGCGTTGTGCTTGTTTGTTTGCGTTACTGGTATTTACATGTGTCCCACTTACATACGATATGGCACAAGGCCGCTTTATGTGGGCACCACCCACAAGCCGAGACTCATGGGGTGGTAGGAGAAAAATTGCGTCGATCCGAGCTCAGCCTCTAAGTGCAATGAGGCAGGCATCTGGGATCGACGCTATTAATTTAGCAGTTCACCAGACACCCGTCCCGAAGGACAGGTGTGGGTGGGACTGTTACTGTTGGGTTATACAGGACCAAACACAAGCACCGCGTGTAATATTGCAAGAGAATTGTATCGGGGTACGAATAGATAAGTTATCTTAAAAAGTCCAACAGCCGGAAGAAAGACGAATGACAAATTTTAACATCCCGTCCGGTACTCTAGGCGTAACAAGATATGTTTGATTGAGCAACCCTGACAGAAAACAGCAGTTAACTATCATTTTTCTGAATTTTTGGAATAAAGTTTGATAATTTGGACACATGGTGCAACGGGTATAAGGGTTAAGTTAATACAGTTCTAAGTGACAATCATCTGGAGGTTGCAGGTTCAATACAGACTACTGGCGAAAATAACATAGAATACTTTCATCGGTTATTTCCTATAACTCCAACCTAAAAAAGTGAAACCACTCTGATAAATTATTTATTTATTGATTGATCTACCAGGAAAAAAGAAGACGGGGTTAGGGTTAGGGTTAGGGTTAGGGATTTGGGCTAGGGTTCAGGGTTAGTTTAATGTGAAAATAATGGGCAGATTAATTAACAGATAAAATGCATTCAGAGTGGTTCCCTTTTTTTAGGTTGGAGTTATAGGAAATAACCCTTTCATCGCTTAACATTTGTGTCCGGTCATAGTTAATGAATGAGAACAATCTATGATCTCAGGTGCTTTGGCATTGCCCCTTCCAGCTGGGAATATTTGGCTCAGAACCACCCTCGGTGGCGACAGACTCTCCGTAGAGGTCTGTTCTTGTCAGAAGTCACCCTGACGCAACACCATGAAGCTAAGAGCAGCGGCAATAAAACACCAGCACATCAACATCTTCAGGGACAGCCTTCAAATGCGACATCTGTGGTCGAGAATGTTTCTCAAACATCGGACTTCACAGTCACAGGAGGCGCTGTAGGTTCAGGGACACAAAAGCTTTATTATAGTCTTCCGAGACTGAAATGTCAATAAATCTGTCAGTACTGCTGTATGGCTGCACCACCTGGACCCTAACGAAGTGACTAGAGAATAAACTAGATGGGAGCTGCACAAGAATGCTGCGGGTGGTCCTGAACAAGACGTGGAAACAGCACCCCAGGAGAAAGCGGCTGTACGGCTACCTGCCACATATCACCCAAACCATCCGAGTAAGACGGACAAGACACGCAGGACTCTGCTGGAGAAGCAAGGACGAACTCATAAGCGACGTCCTCCTGCGGTAGCCAGCACATGGACACGACAGTGTGGGCCGACAAGCAAAGACGTACATTGATCAGCTCTGTGCGGATGCAGGATTCTGCACTGAGGACCTCCCGATAATGATGAGTGATAGGGACGGATGGAGATAGATTTGTCATGGATATCCGTGCCAACAGCGCGACATGATGATCATGATGATGATGACAAAATACGTTTAGTGTGTTAGATTAAATATTTTGTAAAAGTTTTACCTTCAGGCTTTTAAACTTGTCTACCGTTTGATAAATTCCTGTAATAATCCGGGATTGGTTGTCAGTTTTAATTGTTATTGCCGCGATTCCAGATTTGTTTTCCTTTGTTTTTCGAAGTAATTACCCTGTCTCATATATCGAAGGCAGTTTTTTTTTTTGTACTTTTTTTTTCTTTTTACTGTACAAATTTGTAAGAGGAAATATTCTTCGATCTTTTAGTCACATCTGTTATTCACTGTTTACTTTCGGAATCTTGTAATTTTCCTCACACCTCGAGGGAACGATTATCTTTTTATTTCAACGCTTATTTGTTTATTTTACAAATACGGGAATCTTTTTTTTTTTGCGGGAAGGGTGGGAACGATTCGGAAATAGCGTATTAGTGTTCATGCCTCGGAGAAAATGTTGAACTTAGTAAGAAAATTGTTTTGCACTTGATACTGGCGGGAAATTTGCAAAGGTTATGCGATTCTAGGACTACACATTCCAAAGGAGATGCTTAATCATTTTTACGAAAAGAAATGAGTGAATTTAGCAAATTATGCGTTACGAGTACTTAACAAAATGTAGCTTGATATATACTTACCAACCCCTCTGCATGAGCAGGATGCGACACAAGGTCAATGTTTAAAGTGGAGTTTAACATGTTTGAATTCAGAGATTTCCTTCTCCTAGACTGGTTACCTAGCCATGGTTAAAGAGCCCAGTATACCTTGCTATTTACCCATAGCTGGAGGGAGAATTGGATTCATACCTTTCCCAAGGGTATTAGCGCTATGTGAAATGCAAACAGCTTCGTCCAGGAATTAAACTAGGGTCGACGAGTCCATTTCCTACAACTCTAACCATTAGACCACGCTACAAAAGGTGGCTTCATAGAGTAACAGAATAATCTACAGGATACTGTTCTGAAATAAATTATAAAAATAAAGCAATTAAAGGTTTTAAAAAATAACAGAAGTTTGGGTTGAAATAGATGTGTTTTTATGTTTTAGTTTTCGCTATAAGCAAAAATTTACAAAATATAATTGTATGTGAGTATTAATTTTTATACGTGGTTAGGCAACCGGTCTAGGAGAAGGAAAACTCTGAATTCAAACCTGCTGAACTCCGCTTAAGAAATTGACCTTGTGTCGCATCCTGCTCGTGCGGAGGGGTTGGTAAATATATATACATATTTATCAAACCCTCCAATCGAGTAAGATGTGATTAAAGGTCAATTTCGTAGGCAGAGTTTAACATGTTTGAATTCAGAGTTTACCTTCTCTCAGACTGGTTACCTTACTATGGTTAAAGGGTCCAGTTTGCCCTACTATTTACCCTTAGTTGGAGAGACAACAGTTGGATTCATACCTTTCCCAAGAGTATTAGCGCCATGTGAAATGCAAACAGGCTCGTCCAGGATTTGAACTCATCTCGCCGTGTCCATTTCCTAACGACGATAGCCATTGCGCCACGTGCGTTCATACTTCTAAGATATCCGAATGTTGATCCAAAATTTAATATAATGTTAGTTGTCTTCTCTTCAACAGCTGATTACGACGTGCCCGCTTCTTCTTTAAATATGTTTGTTAAAAAAAAAAGAAGAACAAAAAAAAAAAACAAAGAACAAAAAAAAAAAAAGAACAAAAAAGAAAACAAGTCTAGAATTGGCTAAGATGCAATTAATGAATAATTAATTATTCGGGTCAAAAGACCAGTTGGTAATTGAACCTTCGAGCTGAAATGAGTTGCAATATTTGGTGTTTAAAAATAATTATCAATTTGAGAATTTCTAAAAATAGTAACGACTCGGTTTCGACTAAAATTTGTTATTGAATTGGTTTTGTGCAAAAATGGCCGGGTAACAGGGTGGGGAGTGGACGAGAAGAAATTGGTAAATACGTTTAAAAATCAACTAATTTATATCTATGTATTTAAGGATACAGATAAGTAAGTTACTCGATAGGAAGTTTACAAATACACGAGTGTGTCGATGTTCAAGTAGGTGGACTTATCATTCAGCGCGCACATTTGTGTATGTGTGTGTGTGTGTGGTGTGTGTGTGTGTGTGTGTGTCTGACTGTTTTTCTGTATATCTGTGTGTGTGTCTCTCTCTCTCTCTCTCTCTCTCTCTCTCTCTCTCTCTCTCTCTCTCTCTCTCTCTAGATATATATATATATATATATATATATATATATATATAGAGAGAGAGAGAGAGAGAGAGAAGGGTGAAATAAACTGCAGATAGATAGATAGATAGATAGATGTGAACAAACCGAGATAGATGTGAACAGATAGAAATATAGATAGATAGATAGAGAGATAGAGAGATAGAGAGAGAGAGAGAGAGAGAGAGAGAGAGAAGGGTGGAACAAACTTCAGATAGATATAGATAGATAGATAGATAGATAGATGTGAACAAACCGATATAGATATGAACAGATAGATAGATAGAGAGAGAGAGGGGGGGTACAAACTGCAGATAGATAGATAGAATAGATGTGAACAAACTGAGATAGATGTGAACAGATAGATAGATAGATAGATAGATAGATAGATAGACAGAGAGACAGAGAGACAGAGAGACAGAGACAGAAGGAGGGTGAAATAAACTGCAGATAGATAGATAGATAGATGTGAACAAACCAAAACAGATGAATAGAGAGAGAGAAAGAGAGAGAAACAGACAGACAGACAGACAGACAGACAGGCAGGCAGAAGGAGGGAACAAACTGCAGATAGATAGATAGATAGATAGATAGATAGATAGATAGATAGATGTGAACAAACCGAAATAGATATGAACAGAGAGAGAGAAAGAGAGAGAGGGGGGGAAAGAACGAAAGGAAAAAGAAAAAGAAAGAAAGAGAAGGGGAACAAACTGCAGATAGATAGATAGATAGATAGATAGATACATGACATACATACATACATACATACATACATACATACATTGATATTTTCTAATAACGAATTTTCATTGATTCATTTCATCTTCGAACATAAAATGCCATCTTTTATATAAAAGCCTCAATTTAGCTGATTACTTAAATATTTTCATTCTTTCTTTGATTCATGTTACAAACTGACGACACCACAAGAAAACAATATGAACATTTTTTAATTTTTGAATAAAATCATTGTCATTCTTTGAATTCAATAGATTCTTTTTATCTAGCTTACAATATACAATTAAAAGAAATTTATTCATATACAAAGGGTTTATCTTTGTTCATTTTCATGTTTTCATCTATTTTATCAAATAATTTGAAATATTCAAGCGTAAATGAAAAGAATGTATATATATATATATATATATATATATATATATATATATATATATATATATATATATATATGAGAGTAAGTAAATAAACAATGTGTTTATTTGATATGGCTTT
>CM042161.1:45723988-45728988 GCA_023376005.1 Doryteuthis pealeii
AGACTCCCTTGCTGATTGGCTGATACCGACTTCAGGCCGCCCCGACGACTTTACTTTTTTTACTTTTTATATAGACAGAAATCAAGCACAAATTTTGATTTATTAAGAGAGTAAAGTTAGATCAGGAAAATAATTAATCGAAATTTATGGACGCAATCTTTAAAATACTTTATCAAATAACTATTAAAATTTTATGAAAAACTATTTTTTAGATTTTTAAAATCAAGTTCTTTCTCCTTTAAACATTTTCGAACGCAGATTATTACGATTATTATTTTTTTTGATTTTTTGTTTGCAGGTAAATTACATTTCCTTCTATGACTTTTCGCTAATATCCACCATTCTATAAAATGTATAGGGATTATTTTTATCAGATTTTCTCTTTTAGAAAAACACAAATATTTTTGGTATAAAATTAACATTTTAATTTTTTTTTTTTAATCTTCAGGTGTCGGTCTTCTTTCTACATATCCTGTAAACTAGCATGTTTAAATTTAGCATCCCGAATTAGCGAGCCTACCGGACACGTGAATTCTGCTAATGTATTACAGGTATTTTATTAAATTGCAGACGTATCATAAGCTCAAACACACATATAATTACATATATCTATTTGAACATTTTTTTAATTAAGTTGATGAAATATATTATATATACGTCCTTCTAAATATACATATGTGTGTGTGTATGTGAGTGCTTTTGAGTGTGTGGGGGTGTAAGGACGTATATATAGCTTATTTTATCAAGTATATTTTTGCATCTGAAAATTGATAAATTGGAAGTCATGTTAAATTTAAATGACCAATTTATTTCTACTATGACCAAATTGCTTCACGCACCTGTATTTATTGTTAAAATCTAATTAAAAAAAGTTCCTATCTAAAACAAAAATTCATTGCAAATAGGCATCTTCACATGCATACAAATATAGGTATAGATAAAAATATATTCCAAGATAAAATTTAAATATAAAAATATTTACTGAAACTTCTAAAATATTAATGCATTATCACTCACACACACTCACACTCACACACACACAAATATATGTATATATATATATATATATATATATATATATATATATATATATATATATATATATATCTAAGCTATTTGTTTTCCCTATATATATATATATATATATATATATATATATATATATATATATATATATATATATATATATATATGTGAGTGTGTGTGTGCGTGTTTGTGTGTATGTGTGTGTGTGTTTAGCAGTTATAGATATTTATATATAAATATAGATGTAGTCAGTAAATGTCGGGATGTGTGAAAGCTTATCAAATTGTTTAATTTTTTCCATTTCATTTCAAATAGACGATGACGTGTTCAATACTTTTAAGTATTATTTTAAAATTATATACATACATATATATATGCATTAATATATATGTATATATATGTATATATATATATATATGTATGTGTGTGTGTGTGTGTGTGCATTATATATATATATATATATATTAATGCATACTTTACTTGTGCATGTTATTTTGAATATATCCGTGTGTATGTTTGTTTGTGTTACATTATATATACTTATATATATATATATATATATATATATATATATATATATATATATATATACATATATATATATATATATACTTATACACACACACATATATATAATATATATATATATATATATATATATATATATATATATATATATATATGAGCCCATCTATATTTGAATTGGTAATATATTGTCGATCCTGCATGTATGATATCGACCATATATATATATATATATATATATATATGTGTGTGTGTGTGTGTGTGTGTGTGTGTGTGTGTGTGAGACGGAGAGAGAGAGAGAGAGAGTGTGTGTGTGTGTGTGTGTGTGTGTGTGTGTGTGTGTGTGTGTGTGTGTGTGTGTGTGTGTGTTTACATATCTATATATACGTTTATATACATATTTATGTATATATGTTATTATTCTCCGTACACTTAACCAGTGCTATTTCATTCGATGCTGTACACCTGTCCATTGCTACAAAATTATACATACACATGCACACACGTCCACATACATGCATACAAAAACACAAACTTCAATGTATTTTACGTATGTATCTACACATCTAAGTATATAGGTAATGTACAATCACACACATATATATATAAAGTATTCACATATAAGTGCATATACCTAGCTATATGTATGTATATATAATTCTACTATATACATATAAGCAAAGCTATTGCATTACAAGATGCTATACACCTGTCCGTCTCTAACTACCTCTGCTTCAATATTAGAACAAACAGGAAAATTAAATGGAAAGAATTGGAAAATGGCCATAAAAAAAAACACAAACAAATCAAGTAAAATTTTCGTTAAAAAATTAACAATAATGAAAGCAATGTTAAAAAAAAAAAAGTGAAAGAAAATATAGTATATTTGGATAGTAAAAAAAAACACACACACACACAAAATGTGTGCAAAATTAACAAAGTAAAAATGATCTTGCTCCAATTTGTCACAATTGAATCACTTTATTACAGAAATTACACTGAAATATAAGAAAGAAATTGACAAAAAAAAATAGACGAAGAACAGACAACTACTCCCACCCCTCATGTGCGCATGTGTGTGTGTGCGCATGCGTAGTAGAGTTAAGGAGTAGGAGAGCAAAATATCTTGCGTAGAGTAACGAACGAACTCTTAATAGATTGTGATTGAATTCAGAATTCAATAAGTCTTTTGTTCATGGTGCAAATTCTTTGTTGCAATTATTTCGCAGCCCTCGAATAAAAGACCTGTAATTTGAGTGAAAAAGGGAAGAAGAAGAAGAAGAAGAAGAAGAAGAAGAAGAAGAAGAAGAAGAAGAAGAAGAAGAACGACGACGACGAGGAGGAGGGGGAGGAGGAGAAATTAGTTTGGAAAAGGTTTGGATGGTGGACGAAGAGATGGAAGACGGGGGTTGAAGGTGGCAAAGAACATGAGAAGGAAGGAGAAAAAGAAAAAGACAACAAAAAAAGGTCTTTAAAAAAAATTCTGACGGAAGAATTTGTCGAAATAGACTCCTTTTGAAAGTAAATTCTTATATTAACAAAGGAAGCTGGTAATAGCTGATAGTTTCGGCTTTTTGAAACCGGCGTTTCTATGATTCACATTGTTTTCCACCTTCTCATGAAACATTTATCAAACATGTCGAGTAAAACTTCAGAAATAGTCGGCTGTTCACATCCTGAACAACCAAACAATACCGAACGGTCAAGTAACGAAGGTTTTCACAATTAAATTAACAATTTTTGTACGTTTAACTGCGCGGTAAAGTAGAAGTCTGAAGGCGGTTTAAAATGTATAGTTCCAATATCTGCCTGGTTGGTGACACTTGTTAGCACACATGTTAAATTACAATCAAGTCATGCTGAAAGCAGCGATTCCCGTTTGAGCAACGAAGTTAAGCAGCATTGAGCCTGTTAAATACTTTGATGGTGACCATTTAAGAAACAGCATGTATTGTAAGAAAGTGAATATAAAAATGACTTGATTCGGCATTAAATGACTCCGAAAGGGTTGATCGGTCGTAAAACAAAAACATGCTGAAAGCAGCGATTCCCATTTGATCAACGAAGTTAAGCAGCATTGAGCCTGTTAAATACTTTGATGGGTGACCATTTAAGAACAGCAGGTATTGTAAGAAAGTGAATATAAAAATGACTTGATTCGGCATTAAATGACTCCGAAAGGGTTGATCGGTCGTAAAACAAAAACATGCTGAAAGCAGCGATTCCCATTTGATCAACGAAGTTAAGCAGCATTGAGCCTGTTAAATACTTTGATGGGTGACCATTTAAGAGACAGCAGGTATTGTAAGAAAGTGAATATAAAAATGACTTGATTCGGCATTAAATGACTCCGAAAGGGTTGATGTGCCGTAAAACAAAAACATGCTGAAAGTAGCGATTCCCGCTAGATCACCGAAGTTAAGCAGCGATTAGCCTGTTTAATACTTAACTGGGTGACTAATTAAGCAACAGCAGGTACTGTAAGCAACTCGAATCCTTTGTTTATTAAAATGACTTGATTCGACATTAAATGACTCCGAAAGGGTTGATCTGCCGTAAAACAAAAACATGCTGAAAGTAGCGATTCCCGCTAGATCACCGAAGTTAAGCAGCGATTAGCCTGTTTAATATTTAATTGGGTGACTACTTAAGCAACAGCAGCTACTGTAAGCAACTTTGTTTATTAAAATGAGTTGATTCGGCATTAAATAACCCCCCAAAAAATGAAAACAACCAAACAACAAGCATTTGTTAACCACAATAACAGCAGCCGATATCAAAATTGTATATAAATCCCTTCTAACAAAGTACTTGCGTGAGTCAAAAGTTTTGCAATATTTTAGCACGCGCTATTTTACGGCGTGCACATAATGTTACATAATTATTAGATTCCTAACACTTATGTACCATTAGTGTAGAGACCAAAATGGCAGTTATATATATATATACAGAGACGGAGAGATGTGTGTGTATGTGTGTAATACTTTTATTTACCCTTTAGTTGATTACCTTCTGATACATCAAGATAGTTCTTTTAATTATATTCCGAGATCATGCTCATAGAAGTGAAACTGGCGAGTAGCATTTGGAGAGTATCATGCGAGCTCGGTATTTCACAGTCTAGTATGATTCGTCATCTTCACGATCGAAGCAGCTAAATTGTACCTCACGTTACCAAAATATTACAAAACGTTTGACTCATCCTAGTAATTTCGCTTTGTCCGACATTAAATATATTTCTTTCCAGCCACAAAGGATACGTACAGTGAGTCGAGGAGTGTTTTTGGTTTGGTTTAATTGTTTAACGACACATCAATTCATTATGAGTTATTTAATGCCCAGATTTGATTCATTTGTCAATTTTTGATTTTAATTATATTTTTAATGTTCCATTGTACCTTTTTTCTAATTGCATTTATTTTTTTTTAAATCTTATTATAATGGAGATT
>CM042161.1:45733988-45767232 GCA_023376005.1 Doryteuthis pealeii
AGTGACAACAAATCTCCTTAGGTCTCCAGTACTCTTGCCGATCTTAACAATGCTGTTGTCTGGATGGTTTTAATTCTTCCTTTGATTTCCAATTCCTCCAATCTGTTTTTTAAACTTTTGGGGACTGTTCCAAGTCCACCAACTACAATTGGTATCACTTTATCCCTCATATTCCACAGGCTTTTCAATTATTATATTATATTATTATTATTATTATTATTATTATTATTATTATTATTATCTCCTTTTGAATTTTCACATCAGCATTAGCTGATGGTCGTTCACTGGAGTCTGAGTGACAGCAAGTCTCTCAGGTCTCCAGGACTCTTCTGAGTATTCTGGCAGATTGCAGCAGTGCCAGTGTTCTGAATGGTTTCAATCCTTCCTTTTTGATATCCAAACTTTCCAAACCCTTTTCTAAATCCTTTTGGGACTGTTCCAAGTGCACAACCACAATTGGTATCACTTTCACTTTCATGTTCCATAACTTTTCAGTTCTATGGCAAGGTCCAGATATTTGTCCATTTTTTCATTTTCCTTTAGCTTCACCCTGTGATCTGCTGGCACTGCAAAATCCACCAGTTGACAAGTTCTTTCTTTTTTGTTTATCAACACTTATTATTATTATTATTATTATTATTATTATTATTATTATTATTATTTCACTCCTTGTAAGATTTTCACACCAGCGTAAGATGATGGTCTTTCATTAGAGCCTAAGTGACAACAAATCTCCTTAGGTCTCCAGGACTCTTCTAAGTACTCTAGCCGATCTTAACAATGCTGTTGTCTGGTTTTTTAAACTTTTGGGGGCTGTTCCAAGTCCACCAACTACAATTGGTATCACTTTATCCTTCATATTCCACAGGCTTTTCAATTATTATTATTATTATTATTATTATTATTATTATTATTATCATTATTATTAAAAAATAAAATTAACATCAACCACTATTTAACTTTATTCTTATCTTTATTTTTATTTAATTTCTCTAGACTCTTATACGTTATATATTTAAGTTTATAAGAAGGTTCTTTTTATGCTTTCATGGCGTCATCACTTTATTAAAGTTCTGTTAATGATAAAGAAAGAATGTTGTCACATTTTCGTTTCATTTCGCTCGAATATAACATTTTTTAAAGAACTGTATGGGATCGCATATTAATATTGCCTTGTTGGTGGGTTAATATATCCAACCTAGAGAAAAACAGAAACGTTTGAACCAAGGCAGAACAATGTATTCATTCATGAATAAATACATCCTCTGAATATGTGTTTTATCATATATATATATATATATATATATATATATATATATATATAGTATATATATGTTAATGTTGTAATGTTGTGGTTTGGACTCATATTTAAATTTCATGTTATGCAATCATCAGATGATCAAATGGTTGAGATCTTAAAAACCAGTAGTCAAATGGGAGTTTTTTAAAATTTAAAAATTTTTAAAAATTAAATAGATAAAAACCACACACATTATATATATATATATATATATATTATATATATTTAATATATATTATTGATACATTGACTTACGAGTGACCCAGGTTATAAGTTTCCGTGTTACGAGATGTGACGATGTCGATTTTTTGCTGCGAGCTAAAATTGGAAGTACAAACGAGCTTCAGATACACTTATGTTAATGTTTGCTAAAAACGTTTACATTTCCAAATTTATTACGCCAAAGAAATATATTATTTATAAAATATAGACATTAAAACATTATACATATATTTACCAACCCCTCCGAATGAGCAGGATGTGACACAAGGTCAATTTTTTAAACGGAGTTCAATAGGTTTTAATTCAGAGTTTTTCCTTCTCCTAGACCTGTTGCCTAACCAAGGTTAAAGAGTCCAGGTCTGTCCTACTATTTATCCATAGCTGGAGGGAGAGTAGGTTTCATACCTTTCACAAGGCATTAGCGCTAAGTGAAATTCAATTACCACATCCAGGATTTGAACTCAGGGCGACGAGTCCATTTCCCATGACGTTAACCATTACACCACGCGCTTCCATGAATTAAAACATTATACAGCAAATAATTTATTACATTCAATTTCATTAGGATTTTATACAATACAGAGCTTTTTTTTTTTCATTAGAAAAATAACAAAAAAATTGGTTTGTTCTGTGGAATGCATTTCAGTTTATTTAAATACGGAAAATTGATTTGATATACAAAGAAAGAACGGAACAAACTAAACTCATAAGTCAAGGTACCACTGTATATATATATATATATAATGTGTGTGTGTGTGTGTGTGTGTGTGTGTGTGTGATCGAAAAATGTACGCATAAACGTTCGTAAACCTTATAAATTTCTTAACTGTCTCCATTATCTGGAAGTATTTATTTCAAGACTGATAGTCTCACAGACGTAAGGGATTAGAAGTTACTTGAGAATAGAATTCGACGAGAATTAATGTAAAGTTTTTTTATGTTTTAAAATATTTTTTCTATCATTGTTTTAAATTATCTAATTTAAAACAATGATAGAGAAAATATTTTAAAACCACAACAAAGCTTCACATTAATTCTCGTCGAATTCTATTCAGTTGGAAATAATTTCAAAAATTTATTCCAAAATAATACTACCCTTTTTTCCCAATGAAAATGTCATTTAGTAAGAAAATCCATTTTTAGCTTCTTTTAAACATTTAGATATTTCTAATGTGAAACTTAATAAATAATGAATAATGTTTTCGGATATTTATTTTTCACATCTATTCATTCATTTTTTACTGGTTTGATTTGTAGTTAAAACCTTTGGGAGTTAGGGTGTTTATCTTCTAGCAGTGATATAATTCTTTGAAATCTTTTTTACACATTTTTCTAATAGATATAAAATATTTGTTTGGCAGATTTAAAATATTTCTGTGCGTGTGTGGATGTAGATAAGTGAAAAGCAGACTTATGGACACACAGACACACACACACACACACACACACACACACACACACACACACATACATATGTGAAGAAAAATGCTAGTGTATCCGACAGTATGTAATATTGTAAAAAAAAATTTGAGAAAACACAAGTTTATAAACGAATAATGTTTATTTCGCCTACGCTGCAGTGTTTCGGTCAGTGTTTCAAACAGAAACACTGCAGCGTAGGCGAAATAAACATTATTCAGTTGGGTAAATACATATATTTTTGCTGTTTTGTTCACAGGTTGTCAAATGCTCTGCTATAATACAAGTCATTTCTTTTATGTTGATTAGACGTGTATTCCCCTCCGATCAATCGGCTGGTCACGTCAAGCCCTAGCACCTATATGATTGTCCCAACCCTATTGCCCTTATGGCAAGCCCCAACCCCTTTTTATCATATGGGTGCTAGAAGGCGGTGGCTGAGGGGTAAGACTCCCCCAATGGGGCCACCTGTTTGCCGTGGGTGGCGGCCCGTGATGCTTAAGGATAGAGCCCAGGTGGATGAGCATTATTCTTTTATAAACCTGTGTTTTCTCAATTTTTTGCAAGATTACACACACACACATATATATATATATATATATATATATTAATGTGTGTGTGTGTGTGTATATTTGGTTGAACTTTGCAGACATTTTGTGTTTGCAAATTTTGTTCATAATCCTTTTTCAGTTGCCGAATAGATTATATAATATCAGGCTGGAATTAACTGATGTATTTGCCATAACTTTATTTGTTCCCAAGTACTTTCAGCCCCGTCACCGCCATCATCAGGGGGTAATGTATAAACTATACAATATTGAATTGTTCCCATTTAGACTGGTGTTCTATTAATACCAGTGTTATGTCTTTTTTTATTAGTTTTAATGTATTATTATTATTATTATTATTATTATTATTATTAATTATTATTGTTGTTGTTGTTGTATGGTTAATTAATGGCATATTTATCTATTTTGGTCGGCCATTTTCATTTCACCATAAATCTACACTGAAAATACAAATTTGTTCGAATCAATACATCTGAATGTTTTAACACGAAAATATCATAAAATGTGTTCTTAATTCTACTTGCGTATTATTTGAAATGAACTAAATTGTTATTAACAACACATTTTATTATATTTTCGTGTTAAAACATGCAGTTGTATTGATTACGGTGAAATGAAAATGCCGACCAAAATATATGACTTCCTCAAAATAAAATTAACAAGGGGAGGTTACTATCACTTATGTAGCTATTGTTCAGATTACCGGTAATTTAACGGATACGGAAATTCAATGAATTAAGTTGGATTGGTTAAACTTCTAAACTCGTACCTAGGTAGTAATATCTCATCAACAGAAAGCGACGTAAATGCACGCATAGGAAAGGCATGGGCTACTTTAAACAGATTGTCAGTGATATGGAAATCCGATCTTACAGACAAGTTAAAGCGAAACTTGTTCGTGTTTATAGTTGAAAAGGTATGTGTACCTATTTATATACCGACACATTATCATAATATTATTTATAAAAGGTAACACTGTATATATTCTGTGTGTGTGTGTGTGTGTGTGTGTGTGTGTGTGTGTGCGTGTGTGATCGAAAAATGTACGCATAAACGTTGGTAAATAAACCTTATCAATTTCTTAACTGTCTCCATTATCTGGAAGTATTTATTTCAAGACTGATAGTCTCACGGACGTAAGGGATTAGAAGTTACTTATGAATAGAATTCGACGAGAATTAACGTAAAGTTTTTTTTTATGGTTTTAAAATATTTTTTCTATCATTGTTTTAAATTAGATAATTTAAAACAATGATAGAGAAAATATTTTAAAACCACAACAAAGCCTCACATTAATTCTCGTCGAATTCTATTCAGTTGGAAATAATTTCAAAAATGTATTCTAATAATAATACTACCCTTTTTCCCAATGAAAATGTCATTTAGCAATTTTTTGTTGCTGTTTTTATAGTTGTTTTTTTTTTCTCCATTAACAGTGCAACTTCCGTTCATGCGCAGACACATAACCCGATTGATCGATCATTTATGTACTGGTGTTATTATGAAATATGACTACATTAATGAAAGACAGAGGCAGAGAAAGAGGTGGAGAGTTCTTCTGATCGGCGACTGGACCGGGTCAAGAAAATTGTGACGTTTTCAGAGATAAGTAGGTGAAAGAAAAAGAAGGTTGAAATATGGAAATGGTGTTGAAGTTGAGCGATGTGTATGTTAATATGCAATAGTGGGCGGGCCAAACTTTTCTACTTTCACTTTCACATTTGATGGCTTCGTTTTGTAGTTTCAATTGTGTTGATGATGACCGTCACGTGTCAAGATGACAGAAATTAGCAGAGAAAAAAATTTCGGGGAAGAATATAATGAAACAGACTAAAGAAAAGAAAGGAAACATGAAAAGAAAATGCTTTAAGTTATCTGTCTCTCTTTATTCCCTCTCTTTCTCTCTCTCTTTCTCTATCTATCTTTCTACCTATCTACCTATCTATCTATCGCCCTCTCTATCTATCAATCTATCTATCTATCTACCAGACTCTGTCTCTTTCTTTCTTTTCCGTCTTTCTCTTCCTTTTGTTTCCTCCTCTCACATAACTCTCATTCCCTCTCCGTTCTATCTCACCTTTCGTTTCTTTCCTTCGAACATTCTCTCTTCTCTCTCTCTCTCTCTCTCTCTCTCTCTCTCTTCTCTCTCTCTCTCTTCTCTCTCTCTCTCTCCTATTATTATTATTTATTATTATTATTATTATATTTCACGTCAGAAATTATGAGATCATTAAGCTAAGGGTTGACATTTCTGGCATATATATATATATATATATAATATGATGGACTCTCTCGTCGATTTTCGACGCATGATGGTTCATACAATGAACACCCACACAGTGATTTGTTTATAGTGGTGAAGACTTGTGCTGGACCATCCACACTTTTTAGCACAGTCGATAGGAAAGAATTGGTGCATGAAGGTTTGCCACAAACCCAATCAACGACCGACCTCAGGAATTTTGAATTCAGAGTTATCCCTCTCCTAGACTGGTTACCTACCCAAGGCTGAAGGACCCAGTCTGCCCAACTATTTAACCCATAGCTGGAGGGAGAATATATGGATACATACCTTTCCCAAGGGTATTAGCGCTATGTGAAATGCCAACAGCTTCGTCTAGGAATTGAACTCGAAATATATATTATATTATATATATATATATATATATAGTTGGTTCTTACAGAATTGTTCTGGGTTGAAGATACGATAAAGATTTATCTTATGTTCTTCAGATGTCCTCTTCGCAATCTGGTCCGCACAATATTCAAATCGTTTATTTTTTTTTCGTATTGTCTAAATTAAATATTTTCCTATGAACTATCTTGGCTTTAATATACCTATTTCTTATGAAATTATACAATGCTACGTATTGATAGGATTCAGATTTTTCTCTCTACAAATGTCCTCTTCGCGGACACGTCCACAGTTATCTACTTAGCATTTTTTTTCAGTTCTTTTTCATTTACTAATATTCTAATCTCCTCCGTTGCCTTTCTCTTTTAATTCCTCTCTCTCTTCTCTCTCTCTCTCTCTCTCTTCTCTCTCTCTCCTCTCCTCCCACCTTTTCCCTCCTCCTCTCTCTCCTTCTCCTCTCTCTCCCTCTCTTCTCTCTGTCCGCTCTCTCTCTCTTATCTGTCTCCCTCTCTCTGTCTCTGTCTCTAGCCTTATACTTATCTCCCCTTCCTCTCCATCTTCTCTTTCTGTCTGTCTCCCTTTCTCTTTCTGTCTCTTTCCCTCTCCCTCTCTCTCTCTCTCTCTCCTCTCTCTCTCTCTCTCTTCTCTATCTATCTATCTAATCTTCATATTCTGTCTTATCTATCCAATCTATCTTTTATCTCTTCTATCTATCTCTGATCCTTTCTCTATAATTCTTTAATCTCCACCTCTCCTCTCTCCTCTTCTTCTCTCTCTCTCTCTCTCTCTCTCGTCTCTCTCTCTCTCTCTTCTTTGTTATTCTTCTCTCTCACCTTAGCCTTTACCTTTCTTTTTTTTCTAACTCTACTTTATTAGCTTCCGGTCTCTAAATCTATCAATCCCTTTATCCCTTCATCCACGTCACTTCCAGCCCCAGCCTCGTTTTGACTTCTCTTTAAAAAGCGCCAATCATTCGTTTATTTTTCCCAGCCTCGTTTCCAAGAATAATTTCAAAAAGCTTCTTTTTTTTACCTTCGCAAATTGGTTTGGCAAGTACTCTTGTTATCATGAACCCTGTATTTCGCTTCATTCAATATTAGCGCCCTACCCTAACCCCCCTCCTCTCAACTAATTAGCGCCCGACCCATTCCATATCGCCACTTCTATGATGTACTCTGTCGTTATTGTTGGCTTTGTTTTTATTTTTGTCGGCAAGATGGGATGATGATGATGATGGTGGGGGTTGGGGTGGGGGGTTGGAGGACGAACAGGAGGAGGGGGAGGAAGTAATAGCATACAAGGAAAGTGAGGGGGTGCCTACTTTTTCAACGTTTTTTATTTCCTGTAGTTGATTGTCTTTCTTTTACAACATGTTTTGTTTGTGGTCTATTTGTCACACAATAATATCTTTATTCATTAGAACCGTCTCTTTTCATTTCCTTATCAACTCTTACCTCTTTCTCCAAATATTGACTCCAATTCCTCTCTGCATTTTCTCTTCCTTCGCCACACACACATACTCTCTCTCCTCTCTCTCTCATCTCTCTCCTCTCTCTCTCTCTCTCTCTCTCTCTCTCTCTCTCTCTTCTCTCTCTCTCTCTCTTAATACTCATCTATTACTATTTCAACACGCTCTCACATCTTGTTGTCTGTCTGTCTGTCTCTGTCTCTGTCTCTGTCTCTGTCTATAATCTATCTATCTTCTATCTATCTATTTATATCTGTCGTGTCTGTCTTGTATCTTTCTCTGTTCTCCTTCTCTCCCTCTCTCTCTCTCTCTCTCTTCTCTCTCTCTCTCTCTCTGCTTCTTCTCTCTCTCCTCTCTCTCTCTCTCTCGCTAATACTCAGTATATTTCAACACGCTCTCACAGTCCTGTTGTTCTGTCTATCCTGTCTGTCTTGTCTGTCTCTATCTATCTATCTATCTACTTCTTATATATGTCTGTCTGTCTTTGTATATGTTTCATCTGTTCTTGTCGCCCTTCATCCCCCTTTCTTGTCTTTCTTTCATCTCTACCCATTCTCTCCCATTTCTCTCTCTCTTCTCTCATCATCTCTTCTCTAATATAGTATATATATGTGTGTGTGTGTGTGTGTGTGTGTTGTGTGTCTGGCTATCCGTCTGGCTGTCTCTGTCTCGTCTCTCTACTTCTTTCTCTCTCTCCTCTCTCTCTCCCCTCTCTCGTCTCCTTATAATATATATATATATATATTATATATATACCTGTCTGTCTGTCTGTCTGTCTGTCTGTCTGTCTCTCTCTCTCTCTCTCTCAATGTTTTCCTTCCCTCTCTAAACGACAAATCACTATTGCATTGTTTTAGCCAATCCGAGTCTATAGTCGAGTTATCTCATCTATTGCCTCTGTCCCTCCTCTCTCTTATTTCCTTATCCATTTCCTGATATATAACAAATATAAGTATACAGATATACGGAATGAAAAAAGTATTCAATTTTTTCTAAGGGGTCCCTCTCTCTACCACAACACCCTCTGTTTAGGTCGTCTATCTCCTCAAAACAAAAATGCCCTTTCGTTATATTTCACCTATTACCTCTTTCATTCTCGATTTCTCATCTCCTCTCTTTCTCTCTCTCTCTCTCTCTCTCTCTCTCTCTCTCTTCTCTCTCTCTCCCTCTCTCTCTCTCTCTCTCTGATCGACACTACGCCCATGCATACACATTTATACACACATTTCCCTTTTCTTTCCACTTCGAATATTCCTGTTTTTTTTTCTTTCTAACTCTTTGACTCTGCTTACGAAACTTTCGCCATCGCTCTTATAAGCCAACTCTTCCTTATTTTCATAACCAGGACCCCCACAAAAACGAAGGGGTGTCCTGGTAAGATAATGAGGCTCTCGTTCAAAAGATCTGGACGTTTAGATTCAGCCCTTCATTTTATTACTCCCAGGTCACTTTGACCGGGGTAGTAGTATCAGTCAGAGGTACCATCTATAGATCAATAGTTCTGTTTAAAAATTATTTTATACTAGCAAATATATTGCACCCTCCGGTGCAGTATTTAAGTTTTAATGTAATAAAATATTGTATTAAATAGAAAGGCTAATGAAACTAAATAAGAATACAGATAAAAAGATTTGATAAAACAGAGGAGTATAATAAAAGATTTGAAACAAAGGGAGTTAAATAAAAAAATTGGAACAAGACTGATCACTCTCTCGTCTTTCATTGTAATTTTTTCAAATAAGTATTTAGTTATAAGAGGAAGTAAAGAATAAAATGAGTTATGTAATCTGTTAAGGATCTTCATGTAAGATTCATTGAAGAGATTTTTGCTTGATATTCATTAAAATAAAACCAAACAGTTAGAAATCAATAATACTAAGCACATATTTATTAATTTCGATTTTTCTGAATATTAATTCAAATTAGCCTTCCCGTTTAACACTGTAAACGCTCTTTGTGTATATATAAATATAATTTGCTCGTTTGTGAATATGAGCTAGTTTAACAGTAGTTAATAATGTATGACAATTATTAATAATTTGAGGTTAATAAAAATAAAATCATGGTGTCTATAACTAAGAGAATTGTTTGACTTGAGTAGGAATATAGTTTCGGTTACAGACAGAAAAAATCACAATCTCCATATATAATAAGCATTCAATAGGACCGTGTACAAAAAACGTTTAAGGAACGACAGATGTACACAAACAATTATTGATAAAGTATGGTCGCCACAAAGAAACATGATCTCTACATCTATCAAATATAAAACCGATAGGGGTGACAGGCCATTAAAATCCAATTCCCTTTTTTCGTCTATGTGTAGGTATGTGTTGTATTCGACAAAATGTCACGGTAGGAAACTAATGAATCAGTCTTGTTCCATCATACAACGCGTCTGTAACAGGGCGGTGCGGCCTACACCATCGAAACCCCTTACCGGGGGTGCATATTTGGGGGTCCCGAGACGAGTCAGGTTTCATATATTTCTCTACTAAATCACTGGCTTCATGAACAACATTGAGCTTGAGAAATAGACTGCACTGCTTTATATAACTTTACTTAGCGGAAACTTTCCACAAAAAGTAACACGACATTTATCCGTTATGGGAAGTCGAATACTCATCATAGATTGATTTGATAGGCAGACCTCCAATGGACAATTTGAAGAGATGCAACCGATACATAATACTCGCCAATATTCACATGGCGTTGGAGTGACGGAGTCCTGTCATTCTTTTAGAACTTCTGATCCCACTCGCTAAAACTACCTGCTGGTAGTGCACGCTGCTTCCGTAGTGGGTCTTTGAAGTGTCTCATGAATTTCAGACCATTGAGAAATCGCCGGGTCACTTTTCATTGATGCATCACCACGTAGTGGAATGATTCGTGATTCCACATTGGTAAAGACTATGCATGCAAAATGTCCAGAATCATAAGTACTCAAACCCAGTTCGGTCACGTGACCACAACAGCATGCCACAGAACCGCAGATGGACTAATCATGTAACAAAGATATGTATGTAACGAAAGTGACTCCTCTTTTTCNAATTAGATAGATAGAATAGATAGGATAGATAAGTAATTGAACAGACTGAGATTAGACTTATAGATAGCATGAGATATGAACAGCGACTGAGATAGACTAGAACATCAAGTACTAGATTAGAGGTACGTGAGTAGACAACCGCTACGTAATGACGAGATTAGATCGGATGAAGAACTGAGATTAGATAGATTATCGGACTAGATAGATATTTTGAAACAGATTCCTATCGAGATAGTAAGATAGGGCATAGATTAATAGAATCAGAGAAGATAATTAGATAAATAGATAGATAATGACAGCTGAGATAGTATAGATAGATAAGATATGAAAGATAGATATGATAGATAGATTAATAGATATGAACAGAGACAGAATACGATAGTTAGATAGATTATGTGAACAGACTGAGATAGAAATAGATAGATAGATAGATATGAACAGACTGAAAGATAGAAGAATTAGATAGATAGATATGAACAGAGATAGAAGATAGATAATATAGATAGATAGATATATTCTAATGAACAGACTGGGATAGATAGATAGAGTAGATAGAGTAATAGATTATGACACAGACGAGATAGATAGATAGATAGATAGATATTGAACAACTGAGATTAGAATAGATAATAGATAGATAGATAGATAGAAAGATTATGAACAAGACTGGGAAGATAGATAGATAGATAGAATATATAGATAGATGAACCAGACTGAGAATTACATTAGATAGATATGATAGATAGATAGATGATTGGGACAGCCATGAGATAGATAGATAGATAGAATAGAGATAGATAGATAGACCACAGACTGAGATTAGATAGATAGATAGATAATGAAACAAGACCTGAATATAGATAGATAGATAGATAGATATGAACAGACTAAGATAGAATAGATAAAGATAGATAGATAGATATAGAACAGACTGAGATAGATAGGATAGTTAGATATGAACAGACTGAGATAGATAGAAGATAGATAGATAGATAGATAGACAGACTGAGATAGATAGATAGATAGATGATAGATAGATAGATTAGATAGAAGATAGATGACAGATAGATAGATAGATAGATAGATAGATATGAACAGACTGAGATAGATAGATAGATAGATAGATAGATAGATTCCTTTGTATTACTAAAAGCACCAGTTCCCACTAGATCACCGAAGTTAAGCAGTTATTAACCTGATCTGATACTTAATTGCATGATCACTTAAGCAGCAGCAGGTACTGCATATATATATATATATATATATATATATATAACCTTTCCGCATGAGTAGAATGCTACACGAGATCAAATTTTAAACGAGTTTTCCTTGTTACCAGAGCTACTATACCAAGGTTAAAGATCCCACTATCAACCCCAAGTGCACCATCTACTATTGGAATTCCCATCACCATCATATTCCACAGCTTTATTTTCAGCAATGATGATTTCATACCATATCAGAACAGTAAAAAAAAAGGATGACAAGTTATTTTCCTATTATTTGATCTGGTCTTCTCTCCAGAATTGGATAATCCACGTGTATCTGTTGTATAGCCATATGTACCCAACATCGTCGGGTATATAATCGAGAGAGGAGACTCGGTTGATAGAGAGAGACCAGAAAGGGGCAGATACAGAGTAGAGTCTTACTTGTAACTTCATTTCTTCTTGACTACTTCTAGTCGCCATGTTTCCTCTTCTACTTCTTTGGTCGTCATATTGTCGTCTGATTGCTGTCTCTAACTATGGGCTCCTTCTAGGGCTAACCTTTTAGTCATGCAATCAATTAACTCTTAACATCCTGTTGATAATTTTCTAAGTCCAGAATCCCATTTCTCTAAGGATTTATCAATAAATGGCTAAAAATGGCCTTTTAATTTCAAGTTACCTGTTATTTCCCTTAAATCAAAGACTGCTAAATATGTTTAATATTACATTTAAACAAAGGCTATCGTTTGGGGTAGATTAGGAAAATGAATGTGACTTCCGGCCAGGTGGAATGAGGTGGTATAGGATGTTAAGAGTTAAACCACAAGACGTTTTTCCTTGATCAAGATTTATTCAACCCATGTTCTTTTTCGCCGCGCGGGAGAATCAACCCCAGCAGAGAGATGGGCATCCTCTCTGCTCAACGTCAGGTTGAAACTAAATCTAACTAGTTAGGTTTTTCTCGTGGCGCGCGAGATTCACGCTTTTCTAGGGGTCAGTTGGGGTCATCCAACGGAGATCTATACGCCTACGCTTTTAACTCCAACAAACCTATTTCAAACTAACTACAGGATTTTGTCAACAACCCATGACACCATATAATATGTAACATATCAAAATCCCGGAGAATTTCATGGGTCACATTTTCTCTGAAATATTCTGGTTTGTGAATGTCACTATGATGTAATTTTAAGTTTTGACGATGAAGAAAATATGAAGGTTTTTGTCTTTCTAATAATACTACTTGCTGTTCATCGTATCTGATGATGACACCACGCAAATCATTTTCTTCCAATTTATTCGGTCTCTGGTTGCGTCTTGCCAACTGCCTATGGGAATGTTAAAGTCCTTCTGGTTTCTCTTGATGTTGTCTTTGTACCTGAGCTTTTTTGGTTTACTGATTCCACGTGATCTCTCTCTCTCTCTCTCTCTCTCTCTCTCTCTCTCTCTCTCTCTCTCTCTCTCTCTCTCTCTCTCTCTCAGTTGAGAGTACAGAATCTGCTCTGGTAGTCTGTCATCCCAAAGTCTGTTTTAGTGGCCAGCCCATATAATTTAGTTATTTTGGCTTTACGGTATATTTTTATAGAGCCTGATTTCATTTCTTATTGTTGGCACAAGAGTTTTTGGTTTTAAAATTAACGCTACAGATTTTAGTTTTAAAGTAAAGGCTCATATGTATGTATGTATGTATGTATGTATGTATCTGGTGATGTGTGGATCTGTGAGAAGTACATATGCGATATACAGGGGTGCAGAACTGTTTGAAGCTGCAAGGGTGGACCGAACAAAACTCAGGAGAGCGTGCCAAATTCTGGTGATGTGTGGTTCTGTGAAAAGTGTGATCGGGCCCTTTTGTCAAAGGCGGGCTTGGTCAGTCACATGAAATCACATAAGAGCTACCCGGCGGCAATTGTTGTCTCTACCATGCCCCACTCTAAGACCCAGCATGATCCCCAACATGAGGACAATGAGGAGTATACAACACCTGTCGACGCAGTCAAAACCAATCGTTATGTGTGCCAGATATGTTCTAGCATATGCAGGACTGTGGCGGGATTAAAAAGTCATGAACGAGCCCACAAACGGACAATGGATGAAGGAGTGGCAGTCGCCTGATAAGACGTTGCTATCACTATCTATCTATCTATCTATCTCAATCCACACATACGAGGGGTGATGAAAAAGTATCAAGACTGAAATTGAAATATGATCAATCCAAAATTGACGGGTCTTATCCATCTGCGGGAGATACAGTTGCTTATTCTAAGCCCCACCGATAGAGTAGCGGACTGTACATGCTTATCTGTACCTTGCTTTTCGAACTTCACTTATGTGTATGTATCTAAAGTAATCTATATATGCGATATACAGAGGTGCAGAACTGTTTGAAGCTGCAGCCAATTCTGGTGATGTTCAATGATATGCAGGACTTTAGCAGGATTAAAAAGTCATAAACGAGCCCACAAACGGACAAAGGATGAAGGAGTGGCAGTCGTCTGACAAGACGTTGCGATCACTATGTGTTTATGTGATTACATTTGAATATGTGCGTATTTGTATGCTTGAGTTTGTGTGTGTCTGCGTAAGAGTTAGTATGTGTGTGTGTGTATATATGTTCGTGCGTCCATCCAAGAAGGGAATAACCTTTGATTCCTGGGGGTTAGTTGTTTTTCTGTTGTTTGCATGTGTTTGTGTATGTCTGGGGTGGGTTTTCCTTTCTGTGTGCATGTGCGTACGTTTGTGCATGTGTACGTTTGTGTGTGCAAACGTGTTTGTGTGTGTTTGTGTGTGTTTGCGTGCATTTGTGCGCTTATGTGTGAGTGTATTGTTTTTGTTGTTGTTTTGTGTATGTTTGTAAGTTCATTTGTGTGTCAGTGCATGTATATATATATATATGTGTGTGTGTGTGTGTATCTGTTGTTAGGTCCTTGTATGCATTTGTGTAGAGCGTTCGACTAGAAACCACAAGGTTCCTAGTTCGATACCGGCCCTCGCCAAATCAGCGTATTAGTAGCACAGGGATCTGAGCGGTAAAGTAAGGAGCTGATGGTAGCCGTGGCGCTCCACCTCAGACGCAAAAACAACCTTCTTTGTCAAGCGCTAATGAAAAGGGATAGACCCCCTCGCTGATTGGCTGATACCGACTTTAGGCCACCCCAACGACTTTACTTACTTATTTATATATACATATATGTTGGGGGTGTTTGTTCGTGTATGTGTGCATTTGTATGTCTTCATACGTTAATGTGTCCATATGTATGTCCGTGTGTGTCCCTGTGTGACATATAACTTACATAACTGTTCGTACTTATATTAAATTCTTTTTTTCCGTTTCGTAAATTCACTTCCAAAAAAGTAATCCAAGATTATCTACAAACGCATAGGTCTTTTCTTTTTTTTAAACATCTTATTTGTTTTTGTTTTTTTTTTTGTTTTTTGTATTTTTTTTTGTTTTTTTGTTTTTTATTCCCGTAAACACGTCCTTCGATGGCTTTATCCCCAAATATTATTTTAACCCGGGTAACAGCATGTAACCCTACTGGCATACAAATGCACGTGCGCGTTGACACTCGACACAGAATACAAATGATCGTCACCTTTTACTCATACCGCGAGTGTTGTTTAACCTTTTCCTCGGATAATTCGACGCAGCAACACTCAGATCTACACATCTTTGGAAAACACACCGAGACGCTTACACACACTGGCGTGTTTACGCATCCACGCGTAATAAACGATTGCGAACGTACGCACCTCGCGAACGGCGCGAGACGACGGCATACGGCGTTACGGTGTAAGGGTCAAGGCAGAAACACACACACACACACACGCCGATACACAGGGGAGCCTGGTCTTGTGCGTATCTGTCAACGTTGTGTCTCGCGGGATTTCAATGATTTATGCGAGATCGGACCAAATGGACGATGTGTATGTTTGGCCGGGACCGGCTAGCCCTGCTAATTGAAATAGACGACTTACAAACACATGTTAGTCTAATGGCAATGACAACAAACTCAATCTTGTTCTATGGTCACGTATTCAAAATTGGTCAGTCTTGGCAGTCGACGCCAAAGTGTTACCTATGGTGTTTATTTTATTTCTTCGCTGTTTGTTCCAATGTTTTCTTTACAACTGAACCTTTTTTTTTTTTTTTTTCTGATTTCACAAATACAGCAAACCAAAACAGTCAAATACTTTACATTATTTTCGTTCTTTTTTTTTTTCTTCTGTTTCTTATTTAGAGAATGTAAATTTGTTGTCACTTTTGTACCCCATAAAATGTCGGATGAAGGGTGACTAATCCTTTGGAGCTCAGTAGGAGCGGACTGGGCGGTTGTGTAATAGGGCAGTACCCGAGGGCTCAAGTAACCAAGAGGCCCAAATCGCAAAATTTCCCTTTTGAAGTTTCATTGATTGATTGATTTTAATTGCATGTCAACCCATGTAGGTATGAATCCAACACGCCGGGGGTCCAGTGGCTCCGGCCCTGGATCTTTACGAGTTAATAGCTTCGATCCCAGGGGGCCATCCCCCAGGCAACACCTGCCCCCATGATTTAAAGGGGCAGGGCTGGGTTTATTGCCCAGTGCCTGAGGCGCCCCCCTTGAGGGGGAATGCCGATGGGATCGACGCAATTTTTCACCTGCCACTCCATGGGCTTCGGCTTGTGGGTGGTCCCACGTTAATAGGGACTTTGTGCCTGACCCGTACAAGTGGGGTACGCGGTAAATACTATGAATCCAATTCTCCCTCCAGCTATGGGTAAATAGCAGGGCAGACTGGGCACTTTAACCATGGCTAGGTAACCAGTTTACTTTAAAACTAAAATACCATGTTGGATTTTGTATAAAGTATTCAACTCTGTTACAAGATGAATGCCAAACTAAAACTAGAGTTTGGTAGGTGGCTTATATGTAGCTTTGGATTGTTCCATTATGAACTCAGGCAAGTTCACTTCCTGAGTTCTGATTGGCTGTTGAATTTCAGGGTGAGTGAGAACATGGATAAGTACACACTCTTCAGCCATCACTTTGCATTCTGCTAGCAGCATGCAAGGACTGTATATAAGTTACAGCTTGCCTGTTGTTCTCGTCTACTAACTCGACGGTAGTTAGAACCCCCACTGCGACGGTGAGTATCATATTGTTTCTATGATATCAGGGGGATAACTTCTACATCTCCCCTCTCCCTCCCCAGCGTGCAGGCATGGCTCTACGAGGAGTGAGCTTTTTAATTGCATGTCAACCTATGTAGGGTTATTTCATACCTAGAGATTAGGGAATCGCATACTTTGTACGGTTATATTTACATTCTTTGTGTAGTTTTTTAACAGTTTTTTACACGGTTACAAGTATCAAGTTAGGAGACGCGTGGTCTAATGGTTAGAGTCGTAGGAAATGGAATCGTCGACCCGAGTTCAATTCATGGACGAAGCTGTTTGCTTTTCCTATGGCGCTAATACCCTTGAGAAAGGTATGAATCCAATTCTCCCTCCAGCTATGGGTAAATAGCAGGGCAGACTGGGCACTTTAACCATGGCTAGGTAACCAGTTTAGGCTTGCTAACCATTACACCCCGATAGAACGCCCAACCAGTCTAGGAGAAGGAAAACTTTGAATTCAAGCCTGTTAAACTCCGCTTAAGAAATTGACCTTGTGTCGCATCCTGCTCGCGCGGAGGGGTTTGTAAATATATATATGATATCAAGTATTCCTATCTAATACCAATAATTTACACACAGTTATATGGCTTCAAGTCCTTCTATAAAATAATAATCATCATATGGTTTCAAATAATTGGTTCTATTTATATTAGCTATTTGTTTGCTCATAGTTATGTGGTTACAAATACTAATAATAATAATCCTTAGTAAACTATTATAGCTTTAAGAAACTATTTTTAATACAAATAATTTACGGTTATTTGTTTTCCTAATACAAATAATTTGCAAACAGATCTATTGGATCTTAACATGTATTACCATTCCGGTGGACCAGGGAATATTGGAAACGAGCGGCTACCCTACACACACCTGAGTTTCAGAACTGTAGACTCACCCAAATGTATTTTAGCTTTATACCCAGGACCCCTGTTAAGTTTTTAAATGTCATCCTTGGCCAGTTGAAAAGGACCTAAAGTAAGTAAGTCCTGAGTTATGGGATCCTTTGGTAAGCGTATAAGTCCAATCCTGCGTATAAGTCCTAACCAGCGTATTGTTAAAGGTCCAGCGACTCAATCCTATGTCTGTCGTCCACGAAGGCTGAAAGTAGTTATGGCCAGTACTGTTGGTTTAAGTATTATATCAGCAGCAGAGTACTGCCAGTGATTGGCCAAGAGAGATCACATGTTTCTTGCCGAGTCTATAAGTAAAAGCGGGCATCCAGCACACACCTTATATATCAAAATAAGTCAACAACCCCCATATTTTTAGGGATGTAGTTGCTGCATTTTACACCCGTTGACAAGGTGGGAAATTCCATTAGATATTTCTCTATTTTTTAAACACAGAGCATTAGGGGAGGGGTGATTAAGACATTACATATTTGTGTAGAATAGATGGTTGGGTAAAATGAATTTAAGGGCCAATAACCCGTTTTGGTCAAGCGACTCGAATCACTTTTAATCGGCTCTCGTCTCGAGATGAAATTAAATCGTCATTTACAAAACTGTGCTTAGTTAGTTTGGCACAAGACCAGGAGTATGGGAGTCCTAATAAGGATCGAATTTACCTGCAATGGTTTGTCAGATTAGCTTGTTGGCCATTACACTGGCTGGCCTAAACTCGGTACCAGCCAATCAGCGAGGGAGTCTATCCCCTTTTCAATAGCGCTAGACCAAGGCGATTGTTGTTGCGTCTGAGGTGGAGCGCCACACCTACCATCAGCTCCTTACTTTACCGCACAGATCCCTATGCTACTCATGCGCTGAGTTGGCGATGGCCGGTATCAAACTAAGAACCTTGCGGTTTCTAGCCGAACGCTCTACCGACTGAGCTAACCCAGCCCTAACGCACCCCAATTTGCTAAGCTTTGCTTAGTCTGGTACACAGTTTACTTACAGTACCTACTGTTTCTAAGTGATTACCCATCTAAGCTGTGATCAGGTTCACTATTACTTAACTTCATTAAATGTTGAGGGAGTATCCGTGGCGTAGTTGCGAACGTACTGGACTGCTAGTAAGTGAGTTCGAATTCCAGTCTATTACGTTCCCTTTTGGACTTTTATCATTAGTAAAAGGCATGAACCTGTTTATCCGCTAATATAACTACTGTTCTTCTACAAGGATTGCTTTGTCATTAAAAAGCCCACTAACATCGTGTTAAGTTTATGACCGCCATCCTTGGCCAGTTGAAAAAAAAACTTAAAGTAAGTAAATCCCGAGCTATAGAATCCTTTGGTAAGTGAATAAGTTCTGCGTTATGAAATCCTACGTAATGTCAAAAGTCCAGTGATATAATCCTATGTTCCGTCGTCCACGAAGGTTCAAAGCAGTGTGTAGGTATGACCAGAACAGCCGGTATAAATAACAATATCAGCAGCAGAATACTGCCAGTGGTTGGTCAATAGGTTGGTCACATGGTTATCGGCGAGTCTATAAGTAAGAGTGGGCATTTACCACACGCCTTATATACCCAAAAATCTCAACACATCGATATGCCATTAAATAAAGAAACTAAGTTAAACAAACTAAATGAGATGCTCTCTAAGAAAAATTAAATTGATGCATATTATACAAGAGGTTGGTTTATATATATATATATATATATATATATATATATATATATATATATATATAAAGTGGTGTGAAAAAATCGCAAGTAATATATATATATATATATATATATATATATATATATATATATATATATATATATATATATATATATATATATAATATATATATGATTGTGCATGTGGCATTTCTGTGTGTATTTTTTTCTTTCTGTGTATCTGTACATGTGCTCGTGTTTGCATATGTAATAGATAGATAGATAGATAGATAGATAGATAGATATGAACAGACTAGATATATGTGATAGTAATAGATAGACAGATATAATAATAATAATAATAATAATAATAATAATAATAATAATAATAATAATAATAATAATAATAATAATAATTGATAGATATATGTGAACAAATCGAGATAGATAAATATATAGATAGATAGATATGAACAGACTGAAATAGATAATTACATTAAGTTTTTCTCCATAACAATTAATATGAATTGATACTATCAATATTAATTGAAACATATTTCATTTTCTTTCTTTCTTTTTTTTTTTTTCTTTTTTTTTTTTTTTTTTTGCTTGCTATTTAATTAAAGATTTTCTATGAGTGGCCAATACAACAAGCCTCACTCATCACTTGGAAGCCATCTTCTTTTCTTAAAAAATTTGGAACAAAATTCTGCAAGAAGACACAAACAGACATACATAAGTACAAGCACATTAATATCCCGTGTGCATATACATCCGTCCATATATGCATACAATAATATACAACCGCACAAATATGTATTGAAAATTGTTCGTTATATGTATAGAAATGTACGGTCAACCTGACCAAAGAAATAATGTCAAATTTAAAATGCCAAAAATGATAACGTCATCTTGTCTTGTGAATTGAATGATTTAGTTTGGTTTGTTTTGTTTTACGGCATATCAACCTCAGTGGGTCATTTAATGCCGATAAAGTTTGGAAATAAATTGATTCTTAATGGATAATACAATTTTTTTATAAATACATTTTTCTATTCAACCCATTAATAGATACACAATTTTTTTTTCATAAATAGATTTTTTTATTTAACCCATAGATGGGACCCTAACAGGTACTACCACTCCGGGTCAGAGTGGACCAGGGGGTAATGGTGATGAAGGGGTGCTCCACATTCCCCAAACCTCCAAAACTGGAACCTCACCATTGGATAGAATTTAACGTCATTCACAGGACATGTAGATCCTCAGCCACAGCCTTCTAGCATACATATGATAAAAAGGGTTGGGGCTTACCGTAAGGGCAATAGGGTTGGGGCAATCATATATGTGCTAGGGTTTAACATGACCAGCCGATTGATCGTAGGGGGGCTCTCTGACTGCCCGTGAATTGAATGACTAAAATATTGAATTTATTTTATTAGGAAGTAGTTGTTTTTTTGGTTTTTTCCATAATCAAGTGAATAAAAAATTATATGCGGTAACAATATTTTTCTTTTTTTTAGGATAAAAAAGACTTCTTTTTTTGCGTCTTGGCTTTACTTCTTCTGCCACAGCAAAATACCATGGTGCAAAAAAATACACCGAGATATGAATCACTGGTTACGTTATGACTAATTATGTAAACGATTCGATTAAAAGATTTATGTCCGTAGGTTGGGGATAGTTTGACATAAGGATTAGCACTATGTAGCTATGAACAAAGGTGAACATCCTGAAAGGTTGGTTTGGTTTTGTTTCTTTGTTTAATGGCATATCAACTTTCGTGGGCTATTTAATGCCAAAGCATCCCAAATAGAAGAACAGTAGTGGTACTATTTCACTCACAGCTTGAGGGAGGAGAGCGTTTACTTTGTGTGGTATGGATTAGGTTTACGTGTATAATTTTTAGTATAATTTCATGTTGATATTTTTTACTTAGATCGTTCGTGATATTTGTGTTGAAAAAGACGTTTTCTGATGAGTGAAAAGGTTCCATATTTTTAAGATAAAATGTTTAACAATGCAGGATATTTGATGTTAGACGACTGTAGTTGTCCCTCTTGTTTGATTATAAAGGAGTGTGTAAGACCCGTGTCACCAATACAATTTGATTTTAGGATAAATACGAGCTAAGTAGATCCGGGTTAGCTCAGTCGGCAGAGCGATCGGCTAGAAACCACAAGGTTCCTAGTTAGATACCGGTCCTCGCCAACTCAGCGTATGAGTAGCACAGGGATCTGTGCGGTAAAGTAAGGAGCTGATGGTAGGTGTGGCGCTTCACCTCAAACGCCAAAAACAATCTCCTTGGTCTAGCGCTATTGAAAAAGACTCCCTCGCTGACTGGCTGATACCGACTTTAGGCCGCCCCGACGACTTTAATTCTACTTATATATAACCTCCGAGGTCAATCTAGGGTTAAATCTGCAATTTGAATCCGAAATGAAAAGTGTTAATGAGTTTGTTTTCGTTTTCTTTGTTTATTTTTATAAAATGGGTTATTCAAGAATGGGATGTGCAGAGAACGTGGTCATTTTTGACCCAGAAAGAAACATTCCTCATTTCTGTTTATCTGTAACGAAATATATGCGCAACCTAACTATTTTAGGTCACGTGACAAACAATAAAACATATGCAGTGTAGTGGTCAAAATAGTTTTTTATTAGCAGACCATTGTTAGAGGGGTTTATTCTCAATGGCTGTCTCATATTTCTGGTGTTGTGGCGCAAATCAACAAAGCTTAGAAAAGAACTTACATTTGAACGACATTCGTTAAATTTCACTAGAAATAATAAAAAAGCCGGTATTTTGAGTTGGAATAAAATTATTTTTTATAAAAAAAAAGTCGTTTTATTCTAAAAAAAAAAAAAAAAAAAAAAAAAGGGGCGGTTGCTCTTATTAATGGGTGATACTGTCTAATTTTCCACTAGCAATGATAAAATTCTGGTGTCTTTGGTATAGAAGAAAAAAATATTCATTTGGGTGTACTTATTTATGGAAGTTTTTTGTTGTTTTGTCTTTTGTTGTTTTTTTGTGGGGGGTCTTGTTTTTTGTTTTTGTTTTATCTCCGCGAACGTCTGTGTACGTATTTAATTACTCATCAGTTATAATCTTCGATTATTTCCATGTTTAAATTATCGATTTTATTTCTAGATTAAATCTTGTGTGAAGCATTGCTTGTCCACATACGCGCGCGCACGTGTGTGTGTGTGTGTGTGTGTGTGTGTGTGTGAAGACTTGGCAGCGCGTGCCCCCGAGTGTGCCTGCGCATGCACTAACATACGTTGTCGACCGATAAATTTTGCTCAGTCAGTCTCCAAACGCACGACACTAAAGTGCCCTGCACACGCCCATGAAGTTATCATCCGTTTTAATATACTTCAAACAAAAAAATAACAAAAACAAAAGGCAAAAAAAAGAAAAGAAAAGAAAAGAAAGAAAAAGAAAGAAAGAAAAAGAAAGAAAGAAAGCTGTTAAAAAGAATAAAAATAATCGTAAAATATGGCTACGTGTCAAGGGGCAGCCAAGGTCTTTTCTGATTGTGAACCATCTCTCTAGAGACGATGTGGCATACGGCCGGCGGACCAAAGATTAAGTAGCATTGAAAGATCAAAATTTGACGGAAAATGAAAAGGACAAAAATAAAAGAGAAAAAAAAAAAAAAACAAAACAAAGGCAAAAAATTAAAATAATCATAACTGTCCACTGTTTAAAAATGTGTCTTTTATTGTAACACAAATCTTTTTTTTTTCTTTTAAACATTTTAAAAATATAATCTAATTAAAAACTCGTGATGATTATTTTTTCCTTTTTTGCTAAATTGTTTTCAATCGTTATTCTTAATTGTTATTAATATCATATATTTATTTCGTACGTCTATAGAGCGTTCGGCTAGAACCACAAGTTTCCTAGTTCGATACCGGTCCTCGCCAACTCAGCGTATGAGTAGCACAGGGATCTGTGCGGTAAAGTAAGGAGCTGATGGTAGGTGTGGCGCTCTACCTCAGATGCTAAAACAATCTCCTTGGTCTAGCCCTAGTGAAAAGGGGAAAAGACTCCCTCGCTGACTGGCTAATACCGACTTTAGGCCGCCCCGTCGACTTTACTTTTTACTATATATATATATATATATATATATATATATATATATATTTACCAACCCCTCCGCACGGGCAGTATGTGACACACGGTCAATTTTTGACAATTACACAATTGACAATTAACGCTGATACCCTTAGAAAAAGGTATGAATCCAACTATTCTTCCTCCAGATATGGGTAAATAGTGAGGTAGACTGGGTTCTTTAACCTTGGCTAGGCAACTAATCTAGATGGAAAACTCTGAATTAAAACCTGTTAAACTCTGCTTAAGAAATTGACCTTGTGTCACATCCTGCTCGTGCGCAGGAGTTGATAAATACATATATTCATCTTCTGTCTTCTTTTTTTAGGTAAGACATGTTTATATCTACGAGGATCGTTCCGAAAGTAATGCTTCCTATTTAATGGAAACTAAGGGCCGGCTTAGCTCAGTCGGTAGAGCGTTAGCCCGGGAACGACAGGAATCCTGGTTCGATGCCAGAATTGATTTATTTCAAAACTTTATCGGCATTAAATAACCCACTGAGGTTGATATGCCGTAAAACAAATCAAACCAAACGGCCATAAGAATGTATATTAAAAAAAAAACAGAAAGTACACAAATAAAAAAAAATGTTATGGGACAGAGGGGGACAGGGAGAGACAGATACAGGTGTAGAGATAGATGGGGAGAAGAAGAGAACAAAGCAAATAAATAATTAAATGAAAGCAAACGAAAATGATGGAGAAAAGAAAAGAAAAGAAAAAGAATTTAAACTAGTAAGAAGAGAGCAAAGGAAAAAGAGAGAGGAGAAAAGAACAGTTTTTAAAAAAAGAAAGGAAAAAGGCTGAGAGAGAAGAAGAAGAAGAAAGAAGAAGAAAGAAGAAGAAAAGAGTAAAGAAGAGAGAAGAAGAAAGAAAGAAGAAGAAGAAGAAGAAGAAGA
This sequence comes from Doryteuthis pealeii, assembly GCA_023376005.1. NCBI lineage: Eukaryota > Metazoa > Mollusca > Cephalopoda > Myopsida > Loliginidae > Doryteuthis > Doryteuthis pealeii. Next base: position 45,758,591 of record CM042161.1, read on the forward strand.
AAGAAAAGAAGAGAAGAAGAAGAAGAAGAAGAATTGTATGTTGAGCTTAAAGTAAGAAGAACAATATAATTGTAAAGAGAAAGAAGAAGAAGAAAGAATGAAAGAAAGAAAGAAAGAATGAAAGAAAAGAAAGAAAGAATGAAAGAACATACCACAAGAATTGAAAAGCAGGAAAGAAGAAGAAGAAGAAGAAGAAGAAGAAGAAGAAGAAGAAGAAGAAGAAGAAGAAGAAGAAGAAGAAGAAGAAAGAATTGTATGTATGAGATAATAAGTAGAACAGTATAATGTAAAGAAAGAAGAAAGAAGAAAATAACCTACCACAAGAATTGAATAAGCAGGAAAGAAGAAGAAGAAGAAGAGAAGAAGAAGAAGAAGAAGAAGAAGAAGAGAAGAAGAAGAAGAAGAAAGATATGAATAGAAAAGGAAAGAATTTTAAACAGAAAGAAAGAAGAAAGAAGAAGGAAGAGAAGAAAAGAAGGAAAGAACAGAAAGACGAGAGGAGAACAGAGAGAGATAAAGAGAAAAAGATTTGTGGAATCTCGGGAAAAAAGAATAAAAAAAAACAGAATGGATGACAATTAAAAGTAGAATCGAAAATAGAAAGAAGAAGAAAAGAGAGAAATAAAGGTGAGTGGTGAGTGGGGAGTCAAGGACGTTGTAGTAGACGATCCACTTGAAAATAAAACATTGAGATAAGGAGAAGAGATGAGACCAGAGGGTACCGAAGCGAATGAAGAACGAGTGTCACTAGCGGCTGAAGAAAGAGGGGCGAACACCCAAGCGAGTGAGCTTGCAGGCTAAGTCGGTAAAGTCAGAAGACGTCACTTAAAGATCTTTGGAGGAGAAGCCCGCTAGATATTGGCAGCTGTTTGAAGTTCTTATCTTTTAATTGGAAACGAGCTCATTCTCTAATTACTGAACGCGAATCTTCAAGTTGCTCTTCTCGGCCGCCTTTGTTTTGAAAAAAATAACGACAACTTTGATTTCATCTTCACCACAGGAACACTCTTTAACAGATCTCGCTATTTTTTTCCCGTATTTTTTTCCCGCTATTTTCTCTCTGTTTTGTTTAATGTTTAATTACTACATATACAACTCTGTGCTACTACCATGCTATAGATTTTACAAGCATAATAGGTTTGGTTTGGTTTTGTTTTGTTTTACGGCAATATCAACCTCAGTGGGTCATTTTAATGCCGATTAAAGTTTTGAAATAAATCAATTCTTAATGGACAATACAATTTTTTTTTTTACAAATACATTTTTTCTATTAACCCATAGATGGGACCCTAACAGGTACTACCCTACTCGGGTTCAGAGTGGACCAGGGAGCAATGGGGATGAACGGGTGCTCACACATTTCCCAAACCTCCAAAACTGGAACCTCACCATCAGATAGAGTTTAACTTCTTCCAGGACATGTAGACCCGCAGTCACCGCTTTCTAGCACCCATATGATAAAAAGGGGTTGGGGCTTGCCATAAGGTCAATAGGGTTGGGAAAATCATATAGGTGCTAGGGGGGCATAATAGGAAAGCTAGATATCTAGGTTACGCTGTGATAGCCACCAGCTTCTTGTTTTATTCAGTAAGACTTGATTAGTCGGCAGGATGTGGCACAAGGTCAATATTTCAGCAGAACTTTCTCCTAGTCCAGTTGCTCTACTAAGTTTATACTACTTGTTTACTGATCATCAGTGTGAGATGAAACCCAAACAGCCTCGTCCATGATTTGAATTTGGCTAGCTGTATTCATTTCTTTCCACCATAACTGTACTCGTGTCTCCATTAAGAAATCGTGTGAGCCAACCAGAAAAATCAATTAAAAATAGTTAAAAATATACTAATACTTTTATGTGGCTTTTAACAAAACATGTTTATATATACTAGCAAATATATAAACCCTCCGGGTGCAAGTATTTTAGTTAAATTTTATTATGAAATATGATATTAAATTAGAAAGGCTAATGAAACTGAATAAGAATGTAGATAAAAAGATTTTGAACAGAGGAGGTATGATTTGAAAAATAGAACAACTTTGAAACTAACTCTTCCATCATTTTCCGTTACTCCCGTCTTTCATTGGTAAATTTCCTAATTAAACTGTTTAGTTAAAAATAGGAAGTAAAGAATAATATTAACAGTTATTTCTTCTTGTTAAGGGATTTCTTTTAAGATTTATTGAAGATATTTCTGCTCATATTCAATAAGATAAAACCAACATTAGAAAATCAATAATACTAAGCATATATTTATTAAAATCAAATTTTTAAGATCAATATGCAAATTAGCCTTCCCATTCACACTGTAAACCGCTATTCTGTTGTATATTAAATACAATTGCATGTTTTTAGTATGTAGATATGGTCAACAGTATTAATAATGTAAAACAATTTTATTAATAATTGAGATTTAAACAAAAATAAAATCATGGAGAATATGATGTAAATAACTAAAGGAATTGTGACTTGTATAGTAATATAGTTTCGGTTACAGACAGACAAACCCATAATCTCCATTATTATAAGATATATATATATATATATATATATATATATATACACCAAACTTATTGGTAAATCCACGCGGTGAGAAAAAACCCAGCAAATAGTTTGATTGTAAAAATATAATACCAAACATCAACCAGGAAGAAAAAAAATTTTGTATAAATAATGTAAAACAATTTTATTAATAATTGAGGTTAAAATAAGGATAAATTCATGGTGAATGTGACGTAAATAACTAAGGGAATTGTGACTTGAGTAGTGATTTAGTTTCGGTTACAGACAGAAAAACACACAATCTCCATTATAATAAGATATATTATTATATTATATTATATATATTTATTATTATAAGTAATGCGTATATATGTTATACATACACACGTCCACATATCCCTTTACATATGTATAATCACACAACGCGAATTACACGGAAATTATTTTCTTGTTCTCGCTCAGTGTAATTGTTACATAATTAATAGGTAGCCAAATTCATTTTGTAATAATTTGTAATAATATTTAGAGTCAAAAATAAATTTGTAATTCTGGAAAAGAGTCATGGAAAATAACCAGTACTTTTATTGACAGTTTTTGATTCCTTATTGGCCTGGATAGGATATTCTAATTCTTTTATAATGTCACATGTCTAGTAGTTTATACGAGTTGGACTTAATCGTTCCACAGAGCCAGACGCTAAAGATGCCGACTACTATGGCCCAGTTAGAATTCGAAAAACATAAGTTCTCGAATTAGACTATGTTACAAGTTCATCTCTGCGGCTTTTAAATCGCACACAAAGTGAAGCAATGCCCCCAACGTGTCAGCGCATAAATGCATACAATATTGCCAACCGAAATTGGCTACTTCTCACGGCTTAAAATGTTTTCGGTCATGTGATATAGTCGTCGCGAACTAATATGCACTAATATATTGCATCATCTTAATAGAATTTTATAAATATCTGGTTTAGACGTATACGACCAAAGGTATGACCAAAGTCTAAAAGGGTAGCACCAACAGAAAATGTAATTGAACTAAGTGTTCTTTTAACATGGTGTGGCTATAAAACACCTTCATATTTGCTAACTTCAAGTTTTCACCAAAAAAAATGAAAATAAAAATAATCTAAAAATAGAATAATAGAAAAGCAATAAATATGTAAATTCACTAAGGAAATGTCTTGAGTTGTTAACTAAGAACAAACCAAAAACACAGGACATCTCAACTAACATCTTAGGAAGAAGAAACCTGATTAACCTGTGCTACTCATACGCTGAGTTGGCGAGGGTCGGTATCGAACTAGGAACCTAGACAGTATTATATTGTTAGCTGGACCATATGACCTTTAGGCACCACCCCTTTTGCGTTGTCGATTCTTGGGGGCATTTTTTCCATTTACACCGTCAAAATCCGGTTAATTGTTAACAGACGATTTTTAGAGTTTTTTTTTTAATTATAAAAATAAACCCCTAACCCTAACACCAAACAAACAACTGGATTTTGACGGTGTAAATGAAAAAAGTGTCCTTGTGAGTCGAGATCGCGAAAGGGGTGCCTAAAGTTCATATGGTTCTGTTAGCGTTTATCGAAGTATTCTATTGATAGGTTGGGGCTAGTAAAAAAAAAATGGTTATCAAGCTGTTCTCATAGGTCATTCTTTCTAAGTAATGAGTTCGCTTAACACTGGATGCTTCTTATATTTTTGGCCTTCAACTAAGGCTAAGTAAATATGGCGATAATATATTGATAATGAATGTTATGTTTATATAATGCAGGTTTGCATGTGTTAGTGACGGCACCTTTGACTATTTAAGAAGCCCTTATCTCAAAAGTCAATCGGAAATTGGCTTTTTCTTCAGAGCACAAAGATAAGCAGAAAAGCGTAAAATATTTAAATATACTAATTTTCTCGTGTTTTCCTTCATTGTATAAAGAGATTGGCGAAACAAACATCTATTGTTTGTGTGTTCTTTTAAACTCACACTAATTGGATAGTTTTAAAAGCATCTAATTGTGATTTGTTTGTTTGCGTTACTGTTGGGTTATACAGGACCAAACACAAGCACCGCGTGTAATATTGCAAGAGAATTGTATCGGGGTACGAATAGATAAGTTATCTTACAAAGTCCAACAGCCGGAAGAAAGACGAATGACAAATTTTAACATCCCGTCCTGTACTCTAAGCGTTGTGCTTGTTTGTTTGTGTTACTGGTATTTACATGTGTCCCACTTACACACGATATGGCACAAGGCCGCTTTATGTGGGCACCACCCACAAGCCGAGACTCATGGGGTGGTAGGAGAAAAATTGCGTCGATCCGAGCTCAGCCTCTAAGTGCAATGAGGCAGGCATCTGGGATCGACGCTATTAATTTAGCAGTTCACCAGACACCCGTCCCGAAGGACAGGTGTGGGTGGGACTGTTACTGTTGGGTTATACAGGACCAAACACAAGCACCGCGTGTAATATTGCAAGAGAATTGTATCGGGGTACGAATAGATAAGTTATCTTAAAAAGTCCAACAGCCGGAAGAAAGACGAATGACAAATTTTAACATCCCGTCCGGTACTCTAGGCGTAACAACATATGTTTGATTGAGCAACCCTGACAGAAAACAGCAGTTAACTATCATTTTTCTGAATTTTTGGAATAAAGTTTGATAATTTGGACACATCGTGCAACGGGTATAAGGGTTAAGTTAATACAGTTCTAAGTGACAATCATCTGGAGGTTGCAGGTTCAATCCAGACTACTGGCGAAAATAACATAGAATACTTTCATCGGTTATTTTCTATAACTCCAACCTAAAAAAGTGAAACCACTCTGATAAATTATTTATTTAGTGATTGATCTACCAGGAAAAAAGAAGACGGGGTTAGGGTTAGGGTTAGGGATTTGGGTTAGGGTTCAGGGTTAGTTTAATGTGAAAATAATGGGTAGATTAATTAACAGATAAAATGCATTCAGAGTGGTTCCCTTTTTTTAGGTTGGAGTTATAGGAAATAACCCTTTCATCGCTTAACATTTGTGTCCGGTCATAGTTAATGAATGAGAACAATCTATGATCTCAGGTGCTTTGGCATTGCCCCTTCCAGCTGGGAATATTTGGCTCAGAACCGCCCTCGGTGGCGACAGACTCTCCGTAGAGGACTATTCTTGTCAGAAGTCACCCTGACGCAACACCATGAAGCTAAGAGCAGCGGCAATAAAACACCAGCACATCAACATCTTCAGGGACAGCCTTCAAATGCGACATCTGTGGTCGAGAATGTTTCTCAAACATCGGACTTCACAGTCACAGGAGGCGCTGTAGGTTCAGGGACACAAAAGCTTTATTATAGTCTTCCGAGACTGAAATGTCAATAATTCTGTCAGTACTGCTGTATGGCTGCACCACCTGGACCCTAACGAAGTGACTAGAGAATAAACTAGATGGGAGCTGCACAAGAATGCTGCGGGTGATCCTGAACAAGACGTGGAAACAGCACCCCAGGAGAAAGCAGCTGTACGGCCACCTGCCACATATCACCCAAACCATCCGAGTAAGACGGACAAAACAGGCAGGACACTGCTGGAGAAGCAAGAACGAACTCATAAGCGACGTCCTCCTGCGGAAGCCAGCACATGGGCACGACAGTGTGAGCCAACCAGCAAAGACGTGCATTGATCAGCTCTGTGTGGATACAGGATGCTGCACAGAGGACCTCCCGAGAATGATGAGCGATAGGGACGGATGGAGATAGATTGTCATGGATATCCGTGCCAACAGCGTGACATGATGATCATGATGATGATGACAAAATACGTTTAGTGTGTTAGATTAAATATTTTGTAAAAGTTTTACCTTCAGGCTTTTAAACTTGTCTACCGTTTGATAAATTCCTGTAATAATCCGGGATTGGTTGTCAGTTTTAATTGTTATTGCCGCGATTCCAGATTTGTTTTCCTTTGTTTTTCGAAGTAATTACCCTGTCTCATATATCGAAGGCAGTTTTTTTTCTTTTTTTTTTTTGTGTGTGGCTTTTTTTTTCTTTTCTTTTACTGTACAAATTTGTAAGAGGAAAATATCTCTTCGATCTTTTAGTCACATCTGTTATTCACTGTTTTACTTTCGGAATCTTGTAATTTTCCTCACACCTCGAGGGAACGATTATCTTTTTATTTCAACGCTTATTTGTTTATTTTACAAATACGGGAATCTTTTTTTTTTTTTTTTTTGCGGGAAGGGTGGGAACGATTCGGAAATAGCGTATTAGTGTTCATGCCTCGGAGAAAAATGTTGAACTTAGTAAGAAAATTGTTTTGCACTTGATACTGGCGGGAAATTTGCAAAGGTTATGCGATTCTAGGACTACACATTCCAAAGGAGATGCTTAATCATTTTTACGAAAAGAAATGAGTGAATTTAGCAAATTATGCGTAACGAGTACTTAACAAAATGTAGCTTAATATATATTTACCAACCCCTCTGCACGAGCAGGATGCGACACAAGGTCAATTTTTAAAACGGAGTTTAACATGTTTGAATTCAGAGTTTTCCTTCTACTAGACTGGTTACCTAGCCATGGTTAAATAGCCCAGTATACCTTGCTATTTACCCATAGCTGGAGGGAGAATTGGATTCATACATTTCCCAAGGGTATTACCGCTCTATGAAATGCAAACAGCTTCGCCCAGGAATTAAACTAGGGTCGACGAGTCCATTTCCTACAACTCTAACCATTAGACCACGCTACAAAAGGTGGCTTCATAGAGTAACAGAATAATCTACAGGATACTGTTCTGAAATAAATGATAAAATAAAGCAATTAAAGGTTTTAAAAAATAACAGAAGTTTGGGTTGAAATAGATGTGTTTTTATGTTTTAGTTTTCGCTATAAGCAAAAATTTACAAAATATAATTGTATGTGAGTATTAATTTTTATACGTGGTTAGGCAACCGGTCTAGGAGAAGGAAAACTCTGAATTCAAACCTGCTGAACTCCGCTTAAGAAATTGATCTTGTGTCGCATCCTGCTCGTGCGGAGGGGTTGGTAAATATATATATACATATTTATCAACCCCTCCAATCGAGTAAGATGTGATTAAAGGTCAATTTCGTAAGCAGAGTTTAACATATTTGAATTCAAAGTTTACCTTCTCTCAGACTGGTTACCTTACTATGGTTAAAGGGTCCAGTTTGCCCTACTATTTATCCTTAGTTGGAGAGACAACAGTTGGATTCATACCTTTCCCAAGAGTATTAGCGCTATGTGAAATGCAAACAGGCTCGTCCAGGATTTGAACTCGTCTCGCCGTGTCCATTTCCTACGACGATAGCCATTGCGCCACGTGGCGTTCATACTTCTAAGATATCCGAATGTTGATCCAAAATTTTAATATAATGTTAGTTGTCTTCTCTCAACAGCTGATTACGAAGTGCCCGCTTCTTCTTTAAATATGTTTGTTAAAAAAAAAAGAAGAACAAAAAAAAAACAAAAAGAGAACAGAAAGGAAGCAAAAAAGAAACAGTCTAGATTGGCTAAGATGCAATATAGATTCGGTTCAAAAGACCAGTTGGTAATTGAACCTTCGAGCTGAAATGAGTTGCAATATTTGGTGTTTAAAAATAATTATCAATTTGAGAATTTTCTAAAAATAGTAACGACTCGGTCTCGACTAAAATTTGTTTATTGGAATTGTTTGTGCAAAATGGCCGGTTAACAGGGTGGGGGAGTGGGACGAGAAGAAATTGGTAAATACGTTTAAAAATCAACTAATTTATATCTATGTATTTAAGGATACAATAAGTAAGTTACTCGATAGGAAGTTTAACAAATACACGAGTGTTGTCGATGTTCAAGTAGTGGACTTATAATTCAGCGCGCACATTTGTGTGTTTGTGTGTGTATGCGTGTGCGTGTGTTGTGTGTGTGTGTGTGCGTGTGTGTGTGTGCGTGTGTGTGTGTTGACTGTTGTTCTGATAATCTTTGTGTGTGTTGTGTGTGTGTGGTGTGTCTCTCTCTCTCTCTCTCTCTCTCTCTCTCTCTCTCTCTCATCTCTCTCTCTTAGATATATAATATTATAATATATATATATTATATATATAAGTAATAGAGAGAGAGAAGAGAGAGAGAGAGAGAAGGGTGAAATAAACTG
>CM042161.1:45767332-45782332 GCA_023376005.1 Doryteuthis pealeii
GAGGGAGGGGAAGAGATGGGTGAAAGAAAGATAAAAAGAGAGAGGGAAGCGAGAGAGAGAGAGAGACGAGAGAGAGAGGAGAGAGAGAGAGAGACGAGAGAGCAGAAATATAACAAAAGGCAATTCTTTTGAGGAATAGACGACCTACAGAGGGTGTGTGGTAGAGAGAGGACCCTAGAAAAATAATCTTTTCCATTCCGTATATCGTATCTTATATTTGCAAAGGAAATGGATAAGTAATGAGAGAGAGAGAGAGAGAGAGAGAGAGGAGAGAGGAGAGGAGAGAGAGAGAGAGTACGACAGAAAGGGTAGAGGGTTAATTGTGACGGAGAAAAATGAGCGTGATGAACAAAAAGGATAGAATTGAAGAGATAGATTAGAAAGTAGGTGCGAGTGAGTGCGAGATAAAGAGGGAATGAGAGAGAGATAGAGAGAAGAGAGAGAGAGAGGAAGAGAGAGAGAGAGAGAGAGAGAGATGGGTACAGTTGGGGAAGTAAAGAGATGAACGAGATAACCAGGGAGGAGCTGAGATGTATCATCTCAGAATGACTGAAAAAAAAAGTCATGGGGGAAGGGATTGTGCTAAAGACTTAAAAAACGAGACTAGGAATCTAAGGGAGAGAAAAGACAGCGGCATTATTGACAAAGAATTGATGAACGTGGAAAAAAGCGATTGAGGAATAGCATATTTGATATCCGTTATTATGTGTCCATAAGCGAAAAGAAAAAAAAGGAAAAGATAATAAAGAAAAAGAATTAAAAGAAAGAAAGGAAAAAATATGGAGATTCTGCTAACATTATTTCTCATTTGTAACGAATGAGGACAAATGTTTAGCACTATCTTATTTATATCGGGAGATCTTGAATAAAACGAAAGTATGCTATCTATATGGTCATCTATCTATTATCTTGGGTCTATTCCAAATATCTATTCTTTGTCAGGTCATATCTATCTATCTATCTTATCTATCTTGGTTTATTCACATCTGTCTTTGTTCGGTCATATCTTCTTATCTATCTATCTATCTTGGTCTATTCAAACCTGTCTTTGTCAGTCATATCTATCTATCTATCTATTGTATCTATCATCTATCTTGGTCTGATTCGAATATATCTTGACAGGTATATCTATCTATCTATCTATCTATCTATCTATCTATCTTATCTATCTATCTTGGTCTATTCTAATATATCTTCGTCAGGTCATATCAATTCTATCTATCATCTTGGTCTCTTCGAATATATTCTTCGTCAGGTTATATCTATCTATCTATCTATCTATCTATCACTTTTGTCTATTCAAATCTATTTTCCGTGGGTCATATCTATCTATCTATCTAATCTATCTATCTATCTAATCTTGGCTATTTCAAATCTGTCTTTGTCAGGGACATATCTATCTATCTATCTATCTATCTATCTATCTAATATGGTCTATTCAAATCTGTCTTCGTCAGTCATATCGTATCTAATCTATCCATCTATCTATCTATCTTCTATATATCCATGTATCTATCTATCTATCTATTTGGCTATTCTTTTTTAAATCTATCTTCGTCGGCGTCATATCTATCTATCTATCTATCTATCTATCTACCATCTTCACCCAATCTATCTATCTATCAATCTATCTATCTATCAATCTATCTATCTTATCTATTCTTGATTCTATTCAATCTGTTCTGTTAGTCATATCTATCTATCTATCACCTATCTATCTTGGTCTATTCAAATCTATCTTCGTCAGGTCATATCTATCTATCTATCTATCTATCTACCATCTAATCTACAATCTATCTATCTAGCAATCTATTATATATCTATTCTTGGTCTATTCAATCTGTCTTTGTCAAGTCATATCTATCTATCTACTATCTATCTATCTATTCTAATCTATTTATCTGGTCTTATTCAAAAATCTATATTTCGTCGGTCATATCTCTATCTATCTATCTATCAATCAATCAATTAATCAATCTATCAAATCTATCTATCTAATCAATCAATCTATCTATCAATCTATCTATCTATCTATCAATCCATTATCATCTATTCTATCTATCTATCTATCTATCTATCAAGGTTATCAATTTATTCGAGCAAACTATACTGAAGCTTTGAGTTATATCCCCACAAGGTGGAGGCGCCTTAGCATAATGGTAGTGTTGTTAGAAAACGCTAATACTCTTGGGGTAAAGGTATGGCGTCCAACTACCTCGTCAATCTATGCCGTAAAATAGTTAGGGGAAGGACTGCGCTCTTTAACCATGGTTTAGTGTTGTGGGGTTTTAAGGGTCAAATAAGAACAAAACGACAGTAACAAATGTAGGAAGAATGTATTAACAAAAGAGTAGACAACTTACAGTACAGAGAAGTGGAATTACGTCCGACAAATAGAGTTACGAGCTGACTCCATTGGCTTACTCTTCAGCCATAGTGTTCCCTGTTACTTATAGTAACAGTTGGCGCATTCCATGTCTTATAGGGGTTATATCACCTATAACCAGTTTTGGTAACCAGTCTTGGAGAAGGAAGCCTAATTCAAACTTGTTTGAACTCCACTTAAGAAATTTGGACCTTGGGTTACAGACACATTACCTATGTAATTGCACTACCAGGTGAACAATGTAGATATTTACTAAGTTTATTCTATGTTTAAGAACCCCTCCACACGAGCAGGATGTGACACAAGGTCAATTTCTTAAGTGGAGTTCAACAAGTTTGAATTAGGCTTTCCTTCTCCAAGACTGGTTACCAAACTGTTATAGGTGATATACCCTATAGACCAATGGAATGCGCCAACTGTTACTATAAGTAACAGGGACAACTATGGCTTGAAGAGTAAGCCAATGCGAGTCAGCTCGTAACTCTATTTGTCGGACGTAATTCCCACTTCTCTGTACTGTAGTTGTCTACTCTTTTGTTAATACATTCTTCCTACATTTGTTACCTGTCGTTTTGTTCTTATTTGACCCCTTAAAACCCCACAACACTAACCATGGTTAAAGAGCGCAGTCTTCCCTACTATTTTACGCATAGATTGACGGAGAGTAGTTGGACCCATACCTTTCCCAAGAGTATTAGCGTTTTCTACAACACTAACCATTATGCTAGGCGCCTCCACCTTGTGGGGATATAACTCAAAGCTTCAGTAATAGTTTGCTCGAATAAATTGATAACCTTGATAGATAGATAGATAGATAGATAGATAGATAGATTAATGGATTGATAGATAGATAGATAGATTGATAGATAGATTGATTGATAGATAGATAGATTGATAGATTGATTAATTGATTGATTGATAGATAGATAGATAGATAGATATGACCTGACGAAAATAGATTTGAATAGACCAAGATAGATAGATAGATAGATAGATAGATAGATAGATAGATAGATATGACTTGACAAAGACAGATTTGAATAGACCAAGATAGATATATAGATAGATTGCTAGATAGATAGATTGGTAGATAGATTGGTAGATAGATAGATAGATAGATAGATATGACCTGACGAAGATAGATTTGAATAGACCAAGATAGATAGGTAGATAGATAGATAGATATGACCTAACAGACAGATTTGAATAGATCAAGATAGATAGATAGATAGATTGATAGATAGATAGATTGATAGATAGATAGATTGGTAGATAGATTGGTAGATAGATAGATAGATAGATAGATAGATATGACCCGACGAAGATAGATTTGAATAGCCCAAATAGATAGATAGATAGATACATGGATATATAGATAGATAGATAGATAGATGGATAGATAGATAGATATGACCTGACGAAGACAGATTTGAATAGACCATATTAGATAGATAGATAGATAGATAGATAGATAGATATGTCCTGACAAAGACAGATTTGAATAGACCAAGATAGATAGATAGATAGATAGATAGATAGATAGATATGACCCGACGAAAATAGATTTGAATAGACCAAAGTAGATAGATAGATAGATAGATAGATAGATATAACCTGACGAAGATATATTCGAAGAGACCAAGATAGATAGATAGATAGATATGACCTGACGAAGATATATTAGAATAGACCAAGATAGATAGATAGATAGATAGATAGATAGATAGATAGATAGATAGATATAACCTGTCGAAGATATATTCGAATAGACCAAGATAGATAGATAGATAAATAGATAGATAGATAGATATGACCTGACAAAGACAGGTTTGAATAGACCAAGATAGATAGATAGATAGATAGATATGACCTGACAAAGACAGATGTGAATAGACCAAGATAGATAGATAGATAGATAGATATGACCTGACAAAGATAGATTTGAATAGACCAAGATAGATAGATAGATAGACCAATATAGATAGCATACTTTACGTTTTATTCAAGATCTCCCGATATAAATAAGATAGTGCTAAACAATTTGTCTCATTCAGTTACAAATGAGAAATAATGTTAGCAGGAATCTCCAATATTTTTTTCCTTTCTTTTCTTTTAATTCTTTTTCTTTATTTATCTTTTCCTTTTTTTTTCCTTTTCGCTTTATGGACACATAATAACGGATATCTATATGCTATTTCCTCAATCGCTTTTTCCACGTTCATCATTCTTTGTCAATTAATCCGCTTGTCTTTTCTCTCCCTTTTAGATTCCTAGTCTCGTTTTTAAGTCTTTAGCACAATCCCTTCCCCATGACTTTTTTTTTCAGTCATCTGAGATGATATCATCTCAGCTCCCCTCCCTGGTTATCTCGTTCCATCTCTTTACTCTCCCCAACTTGTACCCCATCTCTCTCTCTCTCTCTCTCTCTCTCTCTCTCTCTCTCTCTCTCTCTCTCTCTCTCTCTCATTCCTCCATTTTTTATCTCGCACTCACTCGCACCTACTTCTATCTATCCTTTCATTCTATCCTTTTTTTCACACGGCTCATTTTCCCGTCACAATTAAACCCTCTACCCTTTTCTGTCGTACTCTCTCTCTCTCTCTCTCTCTCTCTCTCTCTCTCTCTCTCTCTCTCTCTCTCTCTCATTACTTATCCATTTCTTTGCAAATATAAGTATACAGATATACGGAATGAAAAAAGATTCATTTTTTCTAGGGGTCCTCTCTTCTTACCACACACCCTCTGTTAGGTCGTCTATCTCCTCAAAAAGAATTGCCCTTTTGTTATATTTCTCTCTCTCTCTCTTCTCTCTCTCTCTCTCTCTCTCTCTCTCTCTCTCTCTCGCTACCCTCTCTCTTTTTATCTTTCTTTCACCCAATCTCTCCCTCTCCCTCTCCCTCTCTTTCTATCTCTCTCTCTCTCTCTCTCTTTCTATCTCCCTTTCAAACATTCTTTCCCCCTCTGTCCCACTCTCCCCCACTCTCTCTCTCTCTCTCTCTCTCTCTCTCTTCTCTCTCTTTCTATCTCACTTTCACTTCCTCTCCCTCTCCCCCTCTCTCTCTTTCTCTCTTTCACTTACTATCACACTTTCACTCACTCTCCCTCCCCACCTCTCCCCCTCTCTCTTTCTCTCTTTCTCTTTCTATCTCACTTTCACTCCCTCTCCCCCCTCTCTCTCTCTCTCTCTATCTATCTATCTATCTATCTATCTCTCTCCCCAATCATATTCATTCCAATGTATTTTTATTATATATTTTCTATCGCTAGCTTCTTTTTTCTTTGCTCCTAATCTATTAGTCTATTTTTGAATTGTTCCTCAAGACAAAATATTGAGGAATTTACCTCCAGTTCTATCTACTCCCTTTCTTTCCAGTAGATGTATATAAATTTCTTTGCCAGTTGAAGCTTTTATAAATTGTCTTCTACACAACTGTAGCAGTTTTTAATATCCATGTACTTGTAAAATCAGTGAACAACCAAATTACATAAATATTGATTTATCACCATAAAGATGCAAGTGTAACACGCGGTGTTCAGTTATAACTGTACAGGGCTCGGCTGAAAAGTTCTTAGACTGACCAAGATATTCTTGTGGTACTTCCTACTGGTCTCGAAAAAGGAATGGCATGAAGCTTCTTTACTGATCTCATTAAGTTTATTTAATAAACACCGTGAAACTGTACAAGGAAAAACAAATAACATTTAACAACGGATAACAGAGAATACTTTTGAAAAGAAATAGAAAATCCTCAAAGAAATATGAAAGCACTTACCGTTGTCGCCTGTCCCGACCAGTGGCGTAAATTGAAATGGTTTGTATGTCTTCCCCTTATCCTTTTCCGGTTATGGTTCATAGACCGCAGAAACTAGTGGTGGGCATAAAATGGTAGTAATAAACCCATTAAAGTTTATTTAATAAACACCGTAAAACTGTACAAGGAAAATAAATAACATTTAATAACGGATAACAGCGAATACTTTTAAAAAAGAAATCCTCAAAGAAATAGAAAATCCTCAAAGAAATGTGAAAAGCGCTTACCGTTGTTGCCTATCCCAACCAGTGGCGTAAAAACTGTAAAGGCTTGTCTCTGACTTCCCTTTACCCTTTTCCGGTTAGGGTTCATAGACCGCAGAAACCAGTGGTCAGCACCAAATGGTATTAAACACATAAAACTACTCTAAATTTAATACTGTGGTTGAAGTTCATTTTTATAAACAAAAATAACTATATCAAAATAAGACATAATTAACTGGTCGGTTTAGCGGCTGTTACAGGGTTGGGTAAATATATACGCTTGGTCTAAAGTAGTGAGAAAAAAGTTTATGATTACGATCGATTGCTGTGGCATGCCAACTTCTCCTGGATTATTTTATACCCACAAATTAGGAAATCGCGTACATTCTGCATTTATTTTACATTTTTTGTTTTTCTTTAAAACTTTTTTGCACATAACTAAATTATATCAAGTATTCTTCTCTAAGATAAATGATTTGCACACAGTTGCATGGTTTCAAGTATCCCTATCTAATACAAATGGATTTCAAACGGAACCATCTTATCCATAGATTGAGACCCTCACAGGTATTACGATTTCTGGTCAGAGTGAACCCAGAGGTAATAGCAATGAAAGTGTACTCTACACTCTCCAAGGGTCCAAACTGAAACCTCACCACCAAATACAGATTGGTTTCATACCCTGGAAACCACCTTTTTAGGGGTATGACATCTCTGCAAGGGATACAATCAATGTAATCTATGCCCGGTCGACTGGAGATAAAGTACCGTTTATGACTTTTTGCATTGTTTTAATATGTATATTGTTTTAATATATATATATATATATATATATATATATATAAGTCATGACTCTTTTGGTATATAAGTCAAAAAAGGGATATCACTGAGTACTAAAATCGCGCATACGCTTCAATATGTTTACAATAAAGAAAAAGAAAAAGTCTTGTTTTGATTTTTGCTGATTAAATTATCTAATTCAATAATTAAAAATCAATCTATTTGTAGATATCTTCAATATTCTTAATAAGTACAAAACGTTCTACCGGGTACTTCCTCTAGTATATATATATATATATATATATATTATATATATATAGTAGGGCAGACTTGGCCCTTCAGCCTTGGGTAGGTAACCAGTCTAGGAGAGGGATAACTCTGAATTCAAAATTCCCTCCAGCTATGGGTTAAATAGTAGGGAGACTGGGCCCTTCAGCCATGGGTAGGTAACCAGTCTAGAAGAGGGATAACTCTGAATTCAAAATTCCTGGGGTCGTTCGTTGATTGGGTTTGAGCCAAACCTTGATGCACCAATTCTTTCCTATCGACTGTGCCAAAAAATGTGGATGGTCCAACACAAGTCTTCACCACTATAAACAAATCACTGTGTGGGTGTTCATTGTGTGTGTGAACCCTCATGCGTCGAAAATCGACGAGGGGGTCCATAATATATATATATATATATATATATATATATATATATATATATATATATCTTTGAAATAGTCCCGTTGGACAACGGTGGCCAGTAATTATTGCTGGTGTGAAAAACTTGCAAAGACTACGTATTAACCCAACCCCTCCACCATGGATAAGGCGCAATGCTAGGTCAGTTTTTAAGTGGAGTATAGAAGCTTTGAATTCAGAGTTTACATTCTCCTAGACTGGTTGCCCTACAACTAAATCCCAAACTGCTATATTATTTACCCATTGCTGGTGTGGGAAGAAGAGATGAATTCATGCCTGTCCCACGCAAAACTTAAACAGCCCCGTCCAGAATTTGAACTCGGTTTACCGAGAGTCCATTTTCTATGACTATAACCGTTATGCTACACGCATCTCACAAAGAGTAAAATAAATAATGATGATAACCTTTAATGATGAAGGCATATTAATGATAGGGGATATAATAATGTCGACAGTCCAATTTAAGGATATATATATATATATATATATATATATATATATATATATATATATATATATATATATATAGCGTACCAGAGATTTCTATTTCGAGAGATCACGCATTTGGTTTCAATATGGCGGGAATAGTTCAGCTAAGACAAGCTAAATGTGGCTAAATTACAGCCTTTTCTCTCTGCTTTTTCTTTTTAGATATCAAATTTTCTTCGAAAACCATTTTTTCCCATCGAAATGATTCTTTAACCATAATAAGTTATTATTTTCTGTTATTTTAAAAAATTTCTTTTTCTTTCATGGATTTCACACCCCTCATTTATTATCCTTATTATACCGAGTTACTTAAGGATTTATTTTTATGTGTGTTCTATTCGTTTGGAAAATATCTTTCATTTCCTATTTATTTCTTCATTTTTTTTTTTTAATTGTTTTTCCAGCTTTTATTATATTCTAAAGACACTTCCTTTTCATAGTTCATTTTTTTTTTCTTATTTTCTTTCCATCTTTCTTTCTTTCTTTCTTTATTTATTTTTCTGACCTTTTTTAATCTTTGGTTTTCTTTCTTTTTTCTTTCGTCTTTCTTTCTTTCTTTCTTTCTTTCTTTTCTATTTCTTCTTTTCCCTTTCTTTCTTTCTTTCTTTTTCTTTTTCTTTCTTCTTTTTTCTTTTCTTTCTTCTTTCTTTTTTCTTCTTTTCTTTTTTTTTCTTCTTTTTCTTTCTTTCTTTCTTTTTTCTTCTTTCTTTTCTTTTTTCTTTCTTTCTTTTTTTTTGTTTCTTCTTTTTTATTATTCTTTCCAGGATGGTATATTTATTTATTCTCTCTTTCTTCATGTTTTTCTTTTTTTTAATTCATCACTTTCTTTCTTCGTCCATACTTTTCTTCTTTTTTTTTCTTCTTTCCTTTCTTCCTTCATATTTTCTGTCTTTCATTAATTCTCTCTTTTTTTTTTCAACCTGCATATTTTTCTTTCTTTCTCTCTTCATTAGCATTTTTCTGGGAGGGGGGGGGTTCCATTCACTATTTTTCTTTCTAGATTCATGTATTTCTTTATTTCTCTCTTAAGTCATATTCTTCCTTTTTTGATTTTCATTCTTTATTCTAATTTATATTTTCACTTTTCTTTTTTTTCCCCTACTGAGATACTCCTTTATGACTTTTTCTTTCTGGGGTGATTACGTGATTTTTTCATTCTTCTGACGTACCTCTCTCTCCCTTTTTCTTTTTGAGATACTCCTTTCATACCTTTTCCTTCTGGGGTACTCTTTACATTTTTTCGATCTGTGTTTTATTTATTGTTTCTTTATAATTTTATACTTTTCTTTCTTTTTTTATCGTTATTTCTCTTTTTAGTATTTGTCTTCTTTTCCTTTCTTTCCAGTTCATATCTATCTATCTATCTATCTTAAGCTTATCATAGATTTAACATAGGTCACCTATTTGAAATACCGTAGGAGTATTACTTAGGTGTTATCATCTGGGTAACAAGTTTGTAACCCATTACATTATCATGAGATACTTCTCTGTGTTCGTAAGGTTGTGTGTATGTATGTGTGCATGTGCGTGTGGTTTTTGTCTTTTGTTGTTGTTGTTGTTTTTTGTTGTTGTTGTTGTTGTTGTTGTTCTTTTTTGTTTTTTGTTTTTTTATACGCTGGATAATTAAGAAATTAGTATAAATAATGATATAAAATATCAATATATTTTTCAAATTATTATTCTATTTGGACATGTTATCAAATAATAATATCACCCATTAAAATTATTTATATTAGATATGAATACTAAATAACTGTATGAAAATTATCAATATTGATTAGTAATACTTAGATATAGTAAAAAATCTCACGTATTTTTATCTCCCACCCCATGAAACAAATTTCATCAAAACTCGGAAAAAATAAATGAAACTTAATTCATGTTGTATTATGAAGAGGAAGGATAAAACATTGCATATAAAAATTATTTGTTTTACAATCTTTAAGAAGATTCTATAAATTAAAAACTAAAAGTAAAATTTAAAAGTAATTTATATCTGTGAGGGCGGGGGAAAATTTCAGAAAGTTTTGTTTTTTTTTTCGAAAAACATCTGAAATTTTTGCTGTACCTTGGAATACTTTATATCATATAACTGTGTGCATAAATCATGAGGTACTTCTCTGTGTTCGTAAGGTTGTATGAAATAAACAACTACAGAAATATGCAAATATGAAATTTCCGTTTGTTTATGTATTAAAACATATTGTAGATTTTGGGGTTTGAGGGGGAAAAGTAAACAAATAAAAAATAAATATTTACTGAAAAATTATTTTTAAAAGATTTATTTTCAAAAATTAAAAAAAAAAAACAATTTTGCGCGCATCTATTAATTATTATCATAAATTTTACACAAAATCGTAGTTATTCATTTATTTGTAAACTTTTAGTTAAATTCTTTTTACTGAAAAAAGGGAGAGAGTAAAAATAATTTTCAAAATGGATTACAAATTTCGCAAATATTTTTTCCATTTAAGTAATACAATTCTTTAATTAATTTCATAGTTTATATATTATATATATTATATATATTTTAGATTATTTTTAGATTATTTACTATTTTTTAAACATGTTATTAAATAATAAGGGTTAAAATATTATTAAAATATATTCGTTTGAAAATTATTTATATTAGATAGGAACAATTGCAAACAAAACATTTCAGAAAAATGTAAATATAAAGTTTTTGTCTGCCATTTTTTTAAAGAATATATTGTAGACTTTTGTGGTTGTGAGAAAAATATATTGTAGACCTTTGGGAAAATATATTGTAGTCTTTTGGGTTGTGGGGAAAATATATTTTAGACCTTTTGGGTTGTGGTTAAAAAAATGAATAAATAGAAAAAAGATAAATGTGTTCGAGAAATGTTTTTGCAAAAGATTTATTTTTTTTAAGTTTAAAAGTTATTTAGTGTTTTACTTGGACCTTTTATTGAATGATAATGGATTCCATCAATGATTTAATAATAAAGAAATTTAATGTTTAATAAAGTTAAGATTTGAATAACTTTCAATATAAAATTTGCTTCATATTGTTTTCAGTTGATTTATAGTTTCACCATAACAAATTATTATTATTACTAGCAAATATTTAAGTTTTAATGTAATAAAATATCGTATTAAATTAGAAAGACTAATGAAACTAAATAAGAATGCAGATAAAAAGATTTGAAACAGGAGGAGGGTATAATCGAAAAATAGAACAACTGAAACTTACTCTTCCATCACTCTCGTCTTTCATTTTTATTTTTTCTAATTTAAGTATTTAGTTAAAAGAGGAAGTAAAGAATAAAATTACAGTTATTCTTTCTTGTTAATGGATTTCATTTAAGATTCATTGAAGAGATTTTTGCTTATATTCATTAGAATAAAACCAAACATTTAGAAATCAATAATACCAAGTACATATTTATCAAAATCACATTTTTAATATCAATATGCAAATTAGCCTTCTCGTTCACACTGTAAATCGCTATTTTGTTGTATATATAAATATAATTGCATGTTGTTAATTTGTAGATATACTTAACAGTATTAATAATGTAAAACAATTTTATTAATAATTGAGGTTTAAATAAAAAATAAAATCATTGAGAATGTCACGTCAATAACTAAGGGAATTATGACTTGTGTAGTAATATAGTTTCGGTTACAGACAAACAACCACACAATCTCCAATATAATAAGAAGAGATGTGTTTGTTATGCTTCCTTTGGAATTTATTATTTTATCTATCCTCTCACATCAAACTTAAAATAAGAAAGATAATCTCTTTGCACAGAACATATCTTATTATAATGGAGATTGTGTGTTTTTCTGTCTGTAACCGAAACTATATTCCTACTCAAGTCACAATTCTCTTAGTTATTGACATCACATTCTCCATGATTTTATTTTTATCTAAATCTCAATTATTAATAAAATTGTCTTACATTATTAATACTGTTAACTATGTCTACATACTGACTAAATGCAATTACATTTATATATATACAACAAAATAGCGGTTTACAGTGTGAACGGGAAGGCTAATTTGCATATTGATTTTAAAAAATCGAATTTAATAAATATGTGCTTAGTATTATTGATTTCTAACTGTTTGGTTTTATTTAAATGAATATAAGCAAAAATCTCTTCAATGAATCTTAAATGAAATCCATTAACAAGATAAAATAACTGTCATTTTATTCTTTACTTCCTCTTATAACTAAATACTTAAATTAGAAAAAATAACAATGAAATACGAGAGTGATGGAAGAGTAAGTTTCAGTTGTTCCATTTCTTATTATACTCCCTCTGTTTCAAATCTTTTTATCTGTATTCTTATTTAGTTTCATCATCCTTTCTAATTTAATACAATATTTTATTACATTAAAACTTAAATACTGCACCCGGAGGGTGCATATATTTGCTAGTTAATATAATATCTCGAGACAGATCAAATTCTGATAAGTAATCCATAGTTTCCAAAAATGCACTTTTAATCTTCTTTTCTTACCATTATTTCTAAAATCATCGAATTCAATTTATTTTTTTAAACTATTGTTTTTGATCTGATTAAGCAATTTGTTCAAATATATTACTCTATTAGCAAACAAATCCAATTGGTTAATAGATTTAGTTTTTGAAATCTACCTTGACAGTAAATTTCTAGTTCGGGGAAAAACACTAAAAATATAATTTACAAAATAAAAAAAAAATAAATAAAAAAAAAAAAAAAACGAATAAAAGAAAAAAAAACTACAATTAGTTATGACGGAAGCTAGCAATAGTCTAAATCTGTTTAGTGTTAATGTACCATTGACTCTGGTTAAACTACTATAGAATAGTGTCCTATTTTACGTAGACTTATATATATATATATATATATATATATATATATATATATATATATATATATATATATATATATATATATAATATGAGAAGAAAATACACAAGCGATGTGTTTTGATATGGCTTTTTTTAGCCGACAATTTTTGGAAAAAATTAATTATTAATTAATTAACTTTCAAAATTAGGTACGACTTCAATTAAGCACATATTCTCCCAAAAATAAATATATATATATATATATATATATATATATATATATATATATATATATATATATATATCATCAAAAGTTGCAACAACGTTTTCATTGTAGTAGCATTAATTGTTAATACCCAAAATGATTCAATATATTTCGTAAAATATAGAGCATTTATAGATGTAGAATTTTTTTCCCTCTACCACGGTTTCGGCGTTCAGAAGAACTAAAAAATTATATGTAGCTACGTTTTATATATACTTGTTTGGTTTGGAATTATTCTTATTACTCTTTCTTTCTTTTTAATTGGTTTTTATGAATTTAAGTTTCTACTTCTAGACTTTTTTAAAAATCAAAACTTCATTTTCTATGAAGTTACATGTCTCCTACATTCAGGCAAAAGTAATTTGTAATTCTATCTGTAATACATTTCCAGGTCCCTCCTCTTCTTTCCTTTATTCATTTTGTTTATATCTCATGTGTGTATTCTATTGGAGTTAAAGTCTTCATGTAAATCTATTTAGTTGTAGTTGGTGTTTATATATATATATATATATATATATATATATAATATATATATATATATTATATATATATCTTAAGGGGGTAATATTAATAATACATTAATGAATTATGAATTTTATGGAGACACTTCCCTGGAAATTCATCCTTTTTGTTAAGGAGATTTTTCTTATCCGGCAATTTAATTAGCGCTAAACTTTCTTGTAGTTAAACTACGGAAAATATTAGATTTCCTTATGATTTCCCATTTAATGATTGATGTTATATTTTGATTCTTTAAGTTCCAAACATAGCTAGCTATGTTTGATACATTTTTTAGCTTTGTATTTGAAAACGAGAGTTTGTGATTTGAAAACGAAGTATATATATATATATATATATATATATATATATATATATATATATATATGCTGAAACTTCCTTGTTCAGAGGTGAGATTATCACCATTATTATAATTTAACAAATGTCTGTCCGTCATTTGAAATCACTAAGTAAATATAAGTCTTTAATCTTATTATAACTAACAGGAGTTACCAGTATTGCTTACTGCTGTTTGAAAAAGTAATTTGTGTTAAAAGTCTTTTATCTCTTTATATCTAACAAAAACATATTTTTATATATTTTATATTTTTTCTTAAATATTTTCGAAATACTATTATCTTTTTGATTATGTCTGTGTCTCTTTTCATGTTACTCTTTTGAAATGTACTGTGCAAATAGCTCTGGTTTAATAAATATTTTGGGCACAATAGATTTTCTGCTGATTATGCCAGAAAAACACTTTGACAGTTCAGCAAATGGTGTCGCCCTATTGTGACTACCGTAAATCCTTGAGTATAATCCGCACTTTTTTCCCAAAATTTAAAGGTCAAAATCCCTAGTACGTACTATATACGAGGTTAAAAATGAAAAATATTTTCTAAGCAATATCCGAGTCTCTATTTGCTGCCCGGCAATGTTTATTCAGACACATTTTTTTCAGAGGCACAGTCCCCTAAAAATCCCCTGCGTATTATACTCAAGGGCGGATTATCCTCGAGGATTTACGGTAAATAAAATATTAAGAGTCGGATTTGTACCTGATTGTTTTCA
>CM042161.1:45787332-45789832 GCA_023376005.1 Doryteuthis pealeii
AGTTCAAAACGGACAAAGAATTTGGGATTGGCAAGCTGGTGTAGTGGTTAGAATCTCCGCCTGTCAGCTTGGCAGTCGAGGTTTCGAGTCACACACGGAGCAGTCTACCATGTCTATAACCTTGCTGATGAGACCAAATAGGTCGAAATGTACATTCAGGGATTGACGTTTTCTCGGTCTGTTTAGCCTTACATTTGAACATATATGCCCGCCTAAATTCATTAATTATTAACAAATTAATTTTCAAAAATTAGGTATGACTTCAATTAAGCACATATCCTCCTAAAATTGTCGGCTAAAAACCATATCAAATAAACACAATGTTTATTTACGTACTTTCATATATATATATATATAGAGAGAGAGAGAGAGAGAGAGAGACTCTGTGTGTATCTCTCTCTCTATATATATATATATATATATATATATATATATATATATATATGAAAGTACGTAAATAAACATTGTGTTTATTTGAGAGACTCTGTGTGTATCTCTCTCTCTCTCTCTCTCTCTCTCTCTCTCTCTCTCTCTCTCTCTCTCTGTGTGTGTGTGTGTGTGTGTGTGTAATTAGTAGCGTAGCCTGTTTCGTATACATCTTCAAATTCTAATCTGTTACCAATAATTAATTCTAACAAAACTCATAGAAAGACCTCGACAAATTATCTGCTATATAACTTGACAAAGGTAGAAGGAGTTTCCCTTATGGGGGATCCTAAAGGGGTTAAGATGAGTCTCGATGCCGTGGTGACTAAAGAGCTGAACTTTTGCATCATAGTAAACGAGTTCGAACTGCAGTTGAGCTATAGCATTCACTTTCGGCCGAATAACCTGCTGAAAGTTTGAACCCCGTCATCCCTCAGGATTAAATAGTGTCACTACTGTTCTTCTACAAGGATGGCTTTGGCATTAAATAACCCACGATAGTTGATATGTCATTAAACAAAGAAAGCAAATCAAACCAAAATGAGTAAGTTTTCTTTTTCATTCTTTTTTTTTTAGGATTTGGGGATAAGCAGTTCTTTTGTTGAACGCTTTTTTAATTATTCTTCTCTCACCAGGAATGGTGTTGATATCGACCCTATCCCCCAACTGCTTTAGAGATCTAACAACCTACCTAAAATGCTGATTAATTATTGGGGGGGGGGCTTTGTTGTTTTAATTGCATATCAACTTTCCTGGGTTATTTAATGCAAAAGCCATTCTTGTAGAAGAACACCAGTGGTACTATCTGAGCAATAGCTGTGGGGTCACAATATTTGTAGCAATCACATCACAATGTTCAAAAAGGAACACTGGCAAAACGGTTATGAACCATTCTCTCTATACACTTTCTCATCTCCCGTTATTTAAAAACATACACCACTATTCAGACAACTATTTTTCCGTCTTAATGTCTTGATGAAGGTTTAATAAAAACCTAAACGATTTAACGTCGGCTTCACCTACAAGAGTAACTTCATTTCTTTTGGAATACTTTGTTTTTCTTATTTTCTGCGTACGGTCGGATATATATATATATATATATATATATATTATATATATATATATATATATATATATATATGTGTGTGTGTGTGTGTGTGTGTGTGTGTGTGTGTGTGTGTGCGTGCGTGTATCATATGACTTTCGTCTCCGCTCTTGATAGTACGGAGTATAAACAAGCTCTGAAGATGATTTTTATAAAATCGAAATATTGTTCAATATTAGCTATGAATATGTTATAAAATGTTTTCACTTTACTAGCATATTGTGTTGTTTTCATATCCTTTTATCTATATTCATACCGTCGGATTCATTTCCTTTCTTTTAACTTATATATATATATATATATATATATATATATATATATATAATATATATATAATAATTAATTATATACAGAGCAATATTTAACTTTCAAAGAAAGAAAAAACTGTTATTTGACTACAATAAATTTATTTCGACCAGAGACTCAAAATTAGCCAAGTTTCTTCAGATATCTGAAGAGACTCGACTCATTTTGAGTCTCTTGTCGAAAAAAATTTATTATAGTCAAATGACAGTTCAAGTTTTTCTTTCTTTGAAAGTTGAATATTGCTCTGTATATAATTAGTTATTATACATTGAGCTCTCTTAGGGATTTATAAAATCTTTGGACGAGTCTATAAGTTTGCACCTATATTAACATACAGTATGGATGTACAATAGGATTTCGATGATCTCAAATAGAATCATCCCTTACTTACCAGTCAATTGGATTATCTTACACGCATATATATATATATATATATATATATATATATGTGTGTGTGTGTGTGTGTGTGTGTGTGTGTGTGTGTGTGTGGTGTGTGTAGAGAGATAGAGAGAGAGTCTGTGTATATGTGTGTGCGTATATATATATATATATATATATATATATATATATTATTGTCGGACTCTATATAAAAGTACATACAACCATATACATACTAATGCATTTCCACATGTGTATAATACTTAGTACTTTGTTTGTTTCAAA
>CM042161.1:45794832-45797332 GCA_023376005.1 Doryteuthis pealeii
CTGAAGAAGGCCGGAGGGTATATCGGCCGAAACGTACAAATAACAATGAAGATGGGGACAATAGTCCGAATAACGCTAATAATACAAACTTATTTGGGTTTTAGAAGTTGTTTTTCTGGGTACTACTGGGAGGAAGGTTTTAGTTGATTTTTTTTTTTTTTTTTAGGAGGCTTTTTTTGTTTTTTGTTTGTGTTGGGATTTTTTGTTGTTGATGTTTTTATAGTTGGGGGGAACTTAACATTTTAAAAGCATCTTTAGGGGTGTCACTTTTTTCTTTCTTTTTAAAGATGCGTGTAGTTTCTTCATGCCGATGAAAGACGGCCTGGAAAGACATGGAGATGTCCTGTCCGATTTATTAACACATTAATAAACGTAAGAATCAGACTATTAATGGATGTGTGTTGCTCGGGATCCTCTTCGTCTCCTCAACTTATTTTTAGTCACCTTTGCAAGAGATCCACAGTGTAACACATTTCTGGATTATTAATATTTGCTGTCACCTTATCTTAAATTAAATCCACTGCAGATAAAAAATATATATACTAATGAGTCATGATAGCAGATAAAATAGGAAAATTAAAGGAAAACGAAAAAAATAGATTAATATTACAGGGGATATTTTGAGAGGATTAAAAAGTCTTGTTGTCACTTTATCTCGGGCAAGAACCACTAAATCGTACTAGTGAGGAAATTCATTAAAAGAAAGAAAAAAAGAAAGAAAGAAAGAAAGAAAGAAAGAAAGAAAAGAGTAAGGATAGCAGTACAGCAGATTACAGAGTAAAAATAAAGAAAAAAAACTAGATAGATATTAATGGGGAGATTTCTAGAGAAAAAGTTTTGTTGTCACTTTATTCCAAGCTAGAGCCACGATATCGGACTGGTGAGGAAATTCGTTAAAAAGAAAAAAAAAAAGAAAAAGATAATAGCAAATGAAATCTAAAAAGCAAAGAATTTTTCAGATAAAGAAATTCTAGGAGATTGGCGGGAAAAGGAACACGTGGCTTGGTGACAAAAAAAATGATAGAAATGTTTTTAAAAAAAAGAAAGATTTGGAAGGCGAACGAGGGAAAATATAATGGAAGGCGAAATACCGCAAGCAATTTGGCATTAGAAAAATATATATTGATTGTGAAAATCAAACAAAGGCGCCAAGTGCAGCCAAAACGGGGGGGGGGGGTGGAGATTAGAAGGAGAAAGCAAAACTCAGATAAAAAGAGAAATGTCACATGTCAGGGCCTGAAATCCCGTATAATTTTAAAAACGAAATCATCATCATCATCATCATCATGTCACGCTATCAGCACAGATATCCATGACAATCTCTCTACATCCGTCCCTATCACTCATTGGTCTTGGGAAGTCCGCTACGCAGCATCCAGTATCTGCACAGAGCTGGCCAATTAACGCCTTTGCTGGTCGGCCCACACTGGCGTGCCCATGTGCTGGCTTCCACGGGAGGATGTCGCTTATGAGTTCGTCCTTGCTTCTCCAGCAGTGTCCTGCGTGTCTTGTCCTTCTTACTCGGATGGTTTGTGGGATATGGGGCAGGTGGCCGTACAGCTATTTTCTCGTGGGGTGTTGTTTTCACGATTTGTTTATAGATATTTACTAATCTAGAAGTATGGGGCACCCAGTGAGAATTGCACTCAGTAACAATGGTTTAGCTATTCCAGCTTGCTAACCATTACACCACGCGAGGTGCCCACGAATGGCTATATAAGAGGGGGAGGAAAAAGTGTGTTGCAATAATTTGGTGTGTCTTGGTTTGTGGCGTATGTGTCTCATGGGGGCGCTTGGTGTAATGGTTACCGTCTTAGGAAATGGACATGGCGAGACGAGTTCAAGTCCTGGGAGGGATGTTTGCATTTCACATAGCGCTAATACCCTTGGAAAAGGTATGCATCCAAATATTCTCCTTCCAGCTATAGTAGGGCGGACCGGTTATTCAACCAGTCTAGAAGGAAAACTCTGAATTGAAACCTGGTTTTGGGTGGGATTTTTTTGCATACGTATCGAATACGAATAATTTTGAACAAATCAATTAACCCATACACTGGACCCTAACATGTACTACCACTCCGGGTCAGAGTCGATCTGGAAGTAATGTAAATGAAAGAGTACTCCCGCTCCCCAGAGCTCCATAACGAGATGCTAGTTTAGTGTTATATATAGGACGTCTTTTTTTTGGGGGGGTAACACACTGCAGCGGATATAGTCAACGTTTCCTAAGTCCCGCTTTTCATTATCGTAGCGAGTTCGATCCTTCCATTGCTACTCCACTATTGTAGTCAATATTGTAAAATTTAATCTTATTAAATATCCAACTCATACCGCAAAGTTATGGCTGGACGTCCCATCGTGGTGTAACAGTTAGCAGATCCATTACTATTGTAAAGTGAGTTCGATCCTCGCTGGATGCTTCATACTTGCGACCTTGTGTCATATCCTACCCGAGGCGAACGGATACCTACAGTAGAGGTATGGCAATATAGATAGTTCA
>CM042161.1:45799832-45812352 GCA_023376005.1 Doryteuthis pealeii
CAGGAAAATGTTCAAAGGAAAGAAAAAGAGAGAAAGAGAGAAGAAAAAGAAAGAAAGACACATTTAATAAGAGAAAGAAAGCCAGGAAAATGTTCAAAGGAAAGAAAAAGAGAGAAAGAGAGAAAAAGAAAAAAAGAAAGACACATTTAATAAGAGAAAGAAAGCCAGGAAAATGTTCAAAGGAAAGAAAAGAGAGAAAGAGAGAAAGAAAAAGAAAGAAAGACACATTTAATAAGAGAAAGAAAGCCAGGAAAATGTTCAAAGGAAAGAAAGAAAGAAAGAAAGAAAGAAGAGAAAGAAAAAGAGTGAAAGAAAAAGAAAGAAAGAAAAAAGAAAGAAAGAAAGAACATTAGTCAGAAGGTTATTAGAAAAAAAGAAAATTATATAAAATGGCATTTGATAGGAATAGAAAGAAAGCTGTGAAAATAAAGAAAGAAATGTGGAACGAAGTTTAAAAAAAGATTGAATAAATCTCTATTAAAGTGAACGTTAACCACTTCACTCGCTCACCCGTCAAATAATACTTAATTAAGCATGCGTAGTATTTCTCTGTCTCGACCGTCTCGTTTCCCGCGTTTCTCTTCACTTTTTCCCGCCCTTTCCTGCTCTTTTCCATTTTGTCATAGACAAAAGACGCAACTCAGTTATCAACGCTCGTCTTTTGCAATGCAATTAACTAGTGACACGTGCAGTTATGTCGTCTCACGACTCTTTTTACAACAGGTGTCAGTCAGCTTCTTGCAACGCGTTCAACGCGCCCTAATGGAATCACAGTACTTTGACGCCGATTCTAAATTATCTTAAAGCTTTTATACCTGTCAAGTAGTCGCTATAATCACTGATTGACAAAAGTTATTTTTCTTCTCTTCCTCTTTTCTTTAACTGTTTTTACTGTCTTTTTTTTTCAAATATGGTGGTATTTTAAAATTGATTGTTACGTGTAATACAAGAAGTGGTGGAATGGCACTCCAATTTAAGAGCTTTAAATTAAATTAAAAATGTTTATTAGGAATACACTTTCACTTAAAAAAAACGCGCCAGTATCACTTGGATTTTATTGTTTTAGAAAATTAATAGAGTAGTTGATTACTTACTATCGTAAGATGTTCGCATATTTTTCTGTTTGTCAATAATTCACTATTCGTCATCGTTTGGTTTGGTTTGTTTTACGGCATATCAACCTCAGTGGGTCATTTAATGACGACAAGGTTTTGAAATAAATTAATTCTTAATGGATACTCAATTTTGTTTATAAACTCATATTTTTTCTATTTAACCCATAGATGGGACCCTAACAGGTACTACCACTCCGGGTCAGAGTTGGTTAGAGAGGACCAGAGAGCAATGGCGATGAAGGGGTTCTCCGCGTTCCCCAGACCTCCCAAACTGGAACCTCACCATCAGATAGAGTTTAACGTCATTCCCAGGACATGAAGAGCCTCAGCCACCACCTTCTAGCACCCATATGATAAAAAGGGTTGTGGCTTGCCATAAGTGCTATAGGTTGGGGCAATCATTTAGGGGCTAGGGTTTGACGTGACCAGCCGAATGATCGGAGGGGGCCTCTCCGATTGCCCATCTATCCTAAGTAAGGGTCTAAGTGCTTCGTCATCGTATACCCTGTATGCAGTACTTAGAATGTTAACTGTATCCGCTGCAAAGAGGTAAGACCACCCTACCAAAAAAAACGGGGGTACTGGCTTTAACACTAAACGGTATCTGATGGTAAGAATCCAGTTCTTGAGATCAAGAGAGTTTGAAGTACCTCTTCATGGCCATTACTTCCAGGTCCACTCTGACCCGTAATGATAGTACCATATATGAATCAAATACATCTGTTTAAAATTTATTCATATTTGAAAAAGAAATACTTGATGCCATATAACTGTGTGCAAATTATTTGTACTATTACAAAATAAAAAAACACCCTCCGGGCGATGTAAAAATATATATTTGAAACATATTGCCTGAGGGGTGGGAGTAAAAAATTCAATGTCAGCGAGTTTGTACCCTAAGTAAGTAAAATCCTCAAATTCATTAAAGGATTAATAAATAAAACAATTTGAAATGTAAACTTTGAATATGTATTAAAATAAAACAAACTATATATAGATATATAATACCAGTCATGTATTTATTAAAACTTGTTTTAAAAAAACAATGAGGACTGTCTAATGTTGCATGTTCAAATTTTGGGTCTATTTATTCTATGTTATGACGATTTTGGGTAATGTGACGTAATTTTTGTTACATACAAAAACCGGAAGCGAATCTCCATTATTAATAGATGCATCCACTGATAGGTGCCACCCCGTCGGCGGGGCTTAGAATCCGTTGACGGTATCCATTCTCACTCCAATCATCACCTTTATCCTGGGTATGACACTAAATTCCATCTAATAGTGAGTTGCCAGTTCTGAGAATCTGGGGAGTACATAGTACTCCTTCGTAGACATTACTTTCAGCTCTGTTCTGGCCCTGACTGATAGTACTTGTTAGGGTTTCATCTACTAAGAATATTAACACTAGGTTTGGTCTTCTGGCCTTCATTGGTTTAGCAGTGTGTTTTAAGTTCAAGAGAATCTTATACCTCTGATTTTTTAGAATATCTTCTTATTTGTGCATTAGGGTAGGTCGATTTTTAACTTTTTAAAAATATCAAATTGTCCATCTATGCGAAAGTTGTGTGTTAGTATACTGAATACTGATATCAAAAATTAGATCTTTTACTTGAACCATTGTTTGAGGAAATAGCATCAAAGATCGCCGGTTACAGCTTAATTAATGGGGTAAAAAGCAGCATATCAGAGGTGTCGGTGGTGATGGGAGGGGGCACATTTTCAATTTGAATTTTATTTATAATATCTAATTAGTTTCATTTTAATAAGATAAAATAACATTTCTGATTTAAATAGTGAAAACGGTAAATTTTTTTAACAATTTCTAGGCTAAATTTTGCGAAAACGAGGATTTCTAGTGCATTTTAGTAGACGATCTTTGGTGCTGTTTCCTCAAGCAATGGTGGAAGTAAAAGATCTAATTTTTAGTTTCAGTATTCAGTATACTAACACACAACTTTCGCATAGATGGACAATTTGATATTTTTTAAAGTGAAAAATTGACCTACCCTATTGTGCATATACCATTTGTCTACAAGAATGGTCAAATTTTATTCTCTTACATATTCACAGTGGATTACCTTTCCTGACCAGTCATACATACTTTTGTATTTCTTTTGTACCAGTTTGTAGCATTCGCTTATGATTGGATTATTATTATTATTATTATTATTATTATTATTATTATTATTATTATTATTATCTCCTTTTGAGTTTTCACATCAGTGTTAGTTGATGATCTTTGACTGGAGTCTGAATGACAGCAGTGTGTTATCTCTCTTATATATTTCTCAGGTCTCCAGGACTCTTCTGAGTATTCTGGCAGATTGCAGCAATGCAGTGTTCTGGATGGTTTCAATCCTTCCTTTGATTTCCAGATTTTCCAAACCCTTTTCCAATCCTTTTGGGACCGTTCCAAGTGCACCAACTACGATTGGTATCACGTTGACTTTCATATTCATATTCTTTTTAGTTCTCTGACAAGGTCCAGATATTTGTCCATTATTATTATTATTATTATTATTATTATTATTATTCATCTTTTGTGGGTTTTCCTACCAGTACTAAATGGTGGTCTTCATTGAAATCCGAGTGACAGCAAGTCTCCTGAGCTTTCCAGGACTCTTCTCAGTACTCAAGTCGATATCAACAATGTTGAGGTCTGGAATGTCTCAATCCTTCCCTGGATCTCCATCTCTCCCAGTCTCTTTTCAAGGTTCTTTAGATTTTTACCAAGTGTTCCAAATATGATTGATATTACTGTCACCTTTATATTCCAAGCCGTCGGAACACCAAAATAAGCTAGATGACAAGTTATTTTCTTCGTGTTAATCAACCTAGGACTGATCTTCTGACCGGGATTTGATATTATTATTATTATCATTATTACTGTAATATTGGATATACCATAATATGATAATTTAATTATGACAACATTTGATAGGTTTACTTAAGAGCTATTGCTAAATAGTTCAATATATAAAAAGTATAATAATCTTGATTTAACTCTCTCTCACTCTTATTTTTTTCTTTCCTTCTTTTCATCTTTTTATTATGTACAGTTGAAACAGATTAGAGTTACCGCTTCTGCGTGCTCGCTCCCTCTCTAAATTCCCTTACTCTCTTTCTTTCTTTCTTTCTTTCTTTCTTTCTTATTATATTTTTCTGTGTAGCATGTCTTTTTTCTTCCTTTACCTTTCTTTATGATAAAAACGGAATGGTCCATTATTTAGTTGAAGTGACGACACTTATGATAAATAAGAATTCGGCGGATAAGCAACATCAGATAATCAAGATTTACATTTTTGCATTTCATCTTAGAGTATTTGGACGGTCTCATCTTTAACCAGAGGTCGTTGCAAGATAATAACGGTCGTACTTTTAAGAAACTCGATTATTTTCGCTCCTTTTGAGTTTTTCACATCAGCGTTAGCTGATGGCATTTCACTGGAAGCTAAGTGACAACAAGTCTCCTCGGGTCTCCAGGACTCTTCTGAGTATTCTGGCAGATTGCAAAGGTGCAGTAGTCTGGATGGTCTCAATTTTACCCCTGATTTATTTCCATTTCTCCTTCTTTTTCTTCTTCTTCTTCTTCTTCTTCTTCTTCTTCTTCTTCTTATTATTATTATTATTATTATTATTATTATTATTATTATTATTATTATTATTTGCTCCTTTTGGGTTTTCACATCAGCATTAGCTGATGGTCTTTCACTAGAGTCTGAGTGACAGCAAGTCTTCTCAGGTCTCCAGGACTCTTCTGAGTATTCTGGCAGATTGCAGCAGTGCAGTGTTCTGAATGGTTTCAACCCTTCCTCTGATTTCCAAACATTCCAGACACTTTTCCAATCCTTTTGAGGCCGTTCAAAGTGCACCAACTACAATTGGTATCACATTATTATTATTATTATCATTATTATTATTATTAGTATTATTATTATTTACTCCTTTTGAGTTTTCACATCAGCATTATTATTATTATTATTATTATTATTATTATTATTATTATTATTATTAATCGCTTAAGATCTCTCTTCGTCTATTTCTATATGTGCTCGTCTGTGTTACTGTATTTATACATGTCTCTCTGGGAGAGGAACTTTAATTCGTATTTGCGTAATACAAACTTAAGCAACCGTGTATTGACAATAATACATCCTCATGAAACCTTTATTGTAATAAGAGAGATCGCCCGTAGCGACACCGACAACGACTCACGAGCAAGCCGCAATCTAATACATTTGAGACAATAAAGTCACAAAAACAAGGAAATCATTTTTTTTACAAATACTTGGTTTTTTTATTGTTTTTTTTTAAATTTATTTATTATTATTTTTTAGTGTTTCTTTTTCTTTTCTTTTCTTTTCTTTTCTCTATAAATTCTTTTCGATCATCTTGACTATGTTAATAAAAATGTTCTTGATAGATGTTCACAGGTAAAAGCAAAGTAGGAGGTCGACTTTGAAATACTCGATGACATTTGCCTTGAAATTGTTCGTCTGAGAAAAGCCAGGATTGAATGCCACAAGGAAAAACAGCACTGGGTCCCCCTTTTAGTCAAAGGTTTAACTATTTTTTTTGTATCGGTTTTGATTTTCATTTATTTTGATATATTAGGCATTTTTTTATTATTTCTTTTTCTTGTTTGTTTTTGCTTTAAATCTTACGTCATATCAGTGCAATCACACGTAGATATAGATACATGCATATCCAAATGCACACAAATATTCATGCTCAGGCATAGACACGTCTATTGGCTCTATAAGCATAGTTTTCAATATATATGTGTGCATGTGTGGTGCCAATATTTAATCTGCACACACACACACACACATACACACACACATACACACACACACATATATATGTGTATATATGCATGCATACATACATATATATATATATATATATATATATAGTGTGTGTGGCTGTGTGTGTGTGTGTGTGTGTGAGAGAGAGAGAGAGAGAGCGAGAGAGAGAGAATAGAGTGTTATACAGAGACAGAACCGAGAAGACAGAGAAACAAAGAGAAAGAACAAACGGATTTTCTATCTATAGATGCGACGTGTCGAATTATCTCATTTTTATATATATATATATATACTATATTATATATAATATATATATATATATATAAGTGTATGACTATATACATGTGTGTGTGAATTGTGTGTTTGTTGTGTGTGTATATGTGTACATATATTATATATATATATATATATATATATATATATTACATGTACGTATTTTAGAATATCTGTATATAAATATTAATGAACACATATTCATATATATATATATATATATATATATATATATATATATATATATATATATTATATATTATATATATATATATATGATATTATGCTAGGCACACACGCACACACACACACAACAAACATGGATATATATTTGTGTGCAT
This sequence comes from Doryteuthis pealeii, assembly GCA_023376005.1. Classification (NCBI taxonomy): domain Eukaryota; kingdom Metazoa; phylum Mollusca; class Cephalopoda; order Myopsida; family Loliginidae; genus Doryteuthis; species Doryteuthis pealeii. The sequence continues at coordinate 45,806,376 of CM042161.1, forward strand.
ATATTTGTGTATATATTGTGTATAATATATATATATATATATGTGTGTGTGTGTGTGTGTTGTGTGTGTGTGTGTGTGTGTGTGTGTCTCTCTCTCTCTCTCTTATCTGTTTTGGTTACCTGTCTGTCTGTGTGGTTTGAACTGGCTATATGATGAAGTCCGTAGTATATCCGATCTACATGACGATACACGTTGTACACTGCATGTGTTATAAAATATTTTATCAACCGGAAAACAGGATTATGACAGCAAACTTATTTTTATTTTGTTCACATGAACAGCTAAGTGATCCGATGACCTCTGGCGGGCCACACGCTAGACGCTAGCTATTTTTTTTTCCGCCTTTGTGATCAGTCTCAGAATAGAATTTACTGTCACGACAAGAAACCTTTCGGTTGAAAGGCAAATTCATAATCATTAAAAGAAAGTAGTTTTAAAAAGCACTATTAGGTGTGGGGGGGGGATTTTGTTTGTTTTGTTTGTTTGTTTGCTTTTTTTTTTTTTTTTTTTTTTTTATATTTTTATATATTTTTTTTTATTCATGCAAACTATAAATGTTTCACTTCATTTTGCATAATACAAACATATGGACATTCATTGGTACATATATATATGGTATATATATATATATCAGTTGAACTATGTAGATATTTTATGTCAACAATTTGTTCATAACCCTTTCTAGTTGCCGAATAGATTATAAAATATCAGGCTGGAATTGTCTGATGTATTTGCCATATCTTATTTCTTCCAATTACATTTTGTCCCTTCACCGGCAATTATCAGGTGGAAATGTAAAAACAATACATTGGATTGTTCCATTTATATTAGCGTTATGTCTTTTTTTATAAATACTACTAATTATTTGTACATGTATGTACTTACCCAACCACTCTGCTATGGACTCGGAGGATCTGGTGGTGAGACTCCTGTTCAGGAAATATGGGGAGTGTGGAGTACCGCTTCATTGTAATTGTCCTCATACGCATTCTGACCAAGAGTTAAGGACCCATCTATGGATCACATAGACCTGTTTGAAAATTATTAGTACTGGATAAGAATACATAAGACTGTGCAAACAAGTCCTCTTTATTATTAAATAGTAATAGTTACTTGACACCATATGATTGTGTCTGAATAATTAGTATTAGATAAGAATTCTCGAAATAATATAAATGTGTGCAAATACAATATAACTGTAAATTACTAGTATTATGAATAGTTGCTTGAAACTATTATTGTTTATTACGTATTATTATTATTAGTTACTTTAGTAAGTAAAAATAAAGTAAAGTCGTCGTGGTGGCCTAATGTCGGTATTAGCGAATCAGCAAGGGAGTCTATCCCCTTTTCATCAGCACTAGACCAAGGAGATTATTTTAGCGTCTGAGGTGGAGCACCACACTTAACATCAGCTCCTCAATTTCCGCACATATCCCTGTGCTACTCATACACTGATTTAGCGAGGGCCGATATCGAATTAGGAACCGTGTGATTTCTAGCCTAACTCTATACCGACTGAGCTAAACAAGCATTAAACCCATAAAGAGTCAATGCCGTTCAACAAATAAACCAAACCAAAACTATGAATATTTATGATCATAATCAATCATTTAGAAATGAATCAAATTTCAGCATTAAATAACCCATAAAGAGTTTAATATGTCGTTAAACAAATAAGCTAAAGTAAACCTAAATGGTCACTCATTTAAGTACTGAATAGGATTACAGCTGTTTTAGACGGGCGGTCGGAGAGGCCCCCTCCGATCAATCGGCTGGTCACGTCACGCCTAGCACCTATATGATTTTGCCAACCCTATTGCCCTTATGGCAGGCTCCAACCCCCTTTTATCATATGGTGCTAGAAGGCGGTGGCTGCGGGTCTACATGTCCTAGGAATGACGTAAAACTCTATCTGATGGTGAGGTTCCAGTTTTGTAGGTTTGGGGAATGTGGAGCACCCCTTCATCACCATTGCTCCCTGGTCCACTCTGACCTGGTGGTAGTACCTGTTAGGGTCCCATCTATGGATAAATAGAAAAATGTATTTATAAAAAAATTGTATTATCCATTAAGAATTGATTTATTTCAAAACTTTATCGGCATTAAATGACCCACTGAGGTTGATATGCCGTGAAACAAAACAAAACAAACAAAGTATTAGATAAGAATGCTTGAAACAATATAAATGTGTGCAAATACCATATAACTGTAAATTATTAGTATTATGAATAGTTGCTTGAAGCTATAATTGTTTACTAAGTATTATTATTATTAGTTACTTGCGTAAGTAAAAAGTAAAGTAAAGTCGTCGTGGCCTAATGTCGGTATTAGCCAATCAGCACTAGCACTAGACCAAGGAGATTATTTTAGCGTCTGAGGTGGAGCGCCACACCTAACATCAGCTCCTCACTTTACCGCACAGATCCCTGTGCTACTCATACGCCGTAAAACAAAACAAACCAAACCAAATACAGCTGTTTTATCTTTACAGGTTTTGGCGGGAACTGGTAACTTCTTGACGCTGAGTAGAACTTTACTTCTCAACGATAATAATTGTGTGTGGTAAGCACCCCTTTATCACCATTGCTCCCTGGTCCACTCTGACCCAGAGTGGTAGTACCTGTTAGGGTCCCATCTATGGGTTAAATAGAAAAATGTATTTATAAAAAAATTGTATTATCCATTAAGAATTGATTTATTTCAAAACTTTATCGTCATTAAATGACCCACTGAGGTTGATATGCCGTAAAACAAAACAAACCAAACCAAACCTTGCAAAAAAGTACAAATAACCTTGGGTAGATTTAAAAGTATTTTATTCATGTAGGAAGTGGTAAAAAACTGAAATAGAAAAGAGAGACATGTAACAGACACAGCAAATGACAAGGCAAATCAAGGTTTCCTAGTAGCTAGGAAATTATAAGAAGTACAGAGAACGGATAATAGACAGGTGTTTTAAAATTAGAGCAAGCTGTAAAAGGTATGAAAATAAGTCATAAAAATAAATTAAGAATTGATTTATTTCAAAACTTTATCGGCATTAAATGACCCACTGAGGTTGATATGCCGTAAAACAAACCAAACCAAAGCTGTTTTCTTTACAGGTTTTGGCGGGAACTGGTAACTCTTGACGCTATGTAGAACTTTACTTCCCAACGATAATAATTGTGTGTGGTAATCAACGAATTTTGGATATTTAGTTGTGTGAAATTAACAGAAGAAATAGAAAATGGTCATCCAGGGTTATTCCTTTTTTGTGTATTTTTAGAAGTAGATAAAAATGAACAGTTTAAAGGATGATGGGTTTAATATTTCATATGTTTCTTTGTCAATTATATCGTTCAAGAACATTTCATTAGTGAATTTATAATGATTTTTTTCTGCTGATCCTCGAAGAGGTCGTTTAAAAACTCTTAATAGAATTCTTCGTTATTTAATTGGTTCCATTTAGATATTCATCAATACTCTAAACGATCATCTTCTATTCTTTTATGTTTGTGTTATAAGCAAACTTCCCTGTTATAAGCATTTTCTTCTTTCTTTCTTTTCATTTTTTTTTTTTTTTGTCAGGTTATCGTGTAGTAAGTACCATTTTTTCAGTGTTTTTTTTTCTATATCTTCTTTAAATGCAATTTCAATCATTTGAATAGTTACGTCTGTGTTTCAACGGGTTGTGCGAGCTGTTTCTTTCTTTAATTACAAGAAAAAAAGGTCTGGTTCTTAATTAGATAATCTAATATGAGCTCTTAAACTTACCTTTTCTAAAAATGCACGTGTACAATAATTCATGACGTCGGTAAAGGAAAATACTAATGAAGTGCACGTGAAAAACGGACTCAGCGACCGGAGTTCAAATCCTGGATGAAACAGTCTGCGTTTAAGTTCGAGGCTAATGCTCCTGGACAATTTATGAACACTACTACCATCGATCAGACTGGGCCCTATATCCTTTGGCACGGAGGCGCGTGGTCTAATGGTTAGAGTCGTAGGAAATGGACTCGTCAACGCGAGTTCAATTCTTGGACGAAGCCGTTGGCATTTCACATGGCGCTAATATCCTTGGGAAAGGTATGAATCCAATTCTCCCTCTAGCTATGGATAAATAGCAGGGCAGACTGGACTCTTTAACCATGGTTAGGTAACCAGTCTAGGAGAAGGAAACTCCGAATTAAAACCTGTTAAACTCCGCGTAAGAAATTGACCTTGTGTCGCATCCTGCTCGTGCGGAGGGGTTGGTAAATATATTATATATCCTTGGCACGGCAATCAGTCTAGGAAAAGACAACAAAAACAAACACCTGTACTCAGCAAAAAAATGACTGTGGTGGAAACAATGCTATGGATAAATAGTAAGGTGGACTGGGTTCTTTGGCTTTTCTACGACAAGCGGAAGAAAATGTCAGAATTTGAAACCAGCTTTACTCCACTAAAAAATTGACCTTGTATCACGTGGTGGAGGGATTGAGTAAATATGTACTAAGACGTAGATGTTTCTTCTCTTCGCGTAAAATACAAAATATTGCTAAACGATCAAAATAGATAGATAGATAGATAGATAGATAGATAGCATTAGCGTAATCTTTACGGATTACTGCCGTCCCTCACAATCCTATAACCCCACCACCAGAATCCTTCATCTCATGGGCCCTCAAATGACTCATCAAACCCGCTGCAGATCCACAAAGTTTGATGCAAATATAACATAGGAAGGACGTCCTTCTCGTTGTATCAGATGGTAAAATTTTATGCTTATGCATCACCATGTGTCTCTTAAAACCAGAAGCTGAATAACAGATATTGTCAGCTTCTAGTCTTAAGATAGATAGATAGATAGATAGATACATACATACATACATACATACATGACCTTGCAACCGACTAATACGTACAACAAGTCCTATTAAGAATCAGTGAATATCAATTCTAGTTGATAATCCTAAACGCACACATACACAGAGAGAGAGAGAGAGAGAAAGAGAGAGAGAGAGAAGGATGAAGGAATTTAATTACATTCCCTCGGGCGTGAGCTTGCCGTAACGATAATCGTCATAGGAAATGGAATCGGTGACGGGAGTTCAAATCCTGGACGAGGCTGTTTGCATTTCACATTGTGCTAATGCGCTTATGAAAAGACATGGATCCGTCTTTTCTACTCTTTCCAGCTATTGGTAAATAATAGGTCAAATTGGGGGGGGGGCTTGGTAAGGAAAAGTCTGAATTCAAACCAGCTCTACGCCACATAAAAATACCCTTGCGTCACATCCTGTCCGTGGCGAGGGGTTGGATAATACATACATTCCTTCATATGTAGTATGCCATCCGGTGGAGTTATATATATATATATATATTATATATATATATATATATATTTAACCAACACCCTCCGCATGAGCAGGATGCGAACAGGGTCAATTTCTTAAGCGGAGTTTAATAGGTTTGAATCAGAGTTCCTTCTTTTCTAGACGGTTGCCTAACCAAGGTTAAGAGCCCAGTCTGCCCTACTATTTACCCATAGCTGGAGGGAGAGTAAGATTCATACCTTTCCCAAGGGTATTAGCGCTAAGTGAAATGCAATCACCATGTCCAGGATTTGAACTCGGGGCGACGAGTCCATTTCCCATGACTTTAACCATTACACTACGCCCTTCCTACATCCTGAGTATAGACTCTTGAAACTTCATCCTGAAGTTCAGCAGGACTTACATAGTCATTGCCTCTAGTATCTGCTGCAATTTCCTGATCTTAAAATCTTTCAGTTTGGCAGTGATCTATGGCCTACGTTTGAAAAGTTTCAGCTTTCAGATTACCCCAGAGGAAATAATGTGGGTAGGTCTGATGATCAAGTTAGCCACCTGATGTTACGGTGATATGCGATTAGGCTCTCGACAAAAAATATCAAGATATTCACCATTCTACGCCATGATGGCAACTGAAATGACATGGCTATTGTTGCTCAGACCATATACCAGTCCGA
>CM042161.1:45812452-45827452 GCA_023376005.1 Doryteuthis pealeii
AAAGAAAAGAAAAGAAGAAAAAGAAGAAGGAAAGAAAGAACATTATTCGGAGGTTATAAGAAAAAAGAAAATTATATAAAATAGTATTTGATAAGAATAGAAAGAAAGCTCTGAAATAAAGAAAGAAAGATGGAAGAAGTTTAAAAAAAGATTGAATAAATCTCTATTAAAGTGAACGTAACCACTTCACTCGTCACCCGTCAAATAATACTTAATTAAGCATGCGTAGTATTTCTCTGTCTCGACCGTCTCGTTTCCGTTTCTCTTCACTTTTCCCGCCCTTTCCTGCTCTTTTCCATTTTGTCATAGACAAAAGACGCAACTCAGTTATCAACGCCGTCTTTTGCAATGCAATTAATAGTGACACGTGCAGTTATGTCGTCTCACGACTCTTTTTACAACAGGTGTCAGTCAGCTTCTTGCACGCCGTTCAACGCGCCCTAATGGAATCACAGTACTTTGACGGATTCTAAATATCTTAAAGCTTTTTTACCTGTCAAGTAGTCGCTATAATCACTGATTGACAAAATTATTTTTCTCTCTTTCTTTTCTTTAACTGTTTTTACTGTCTTTTTTTTTCAAATATGGGGTATTTTAAAATTGATTGTTACGTGTAATACAAGAAGTGGTGGAATGGCACTCCAATTTAAGAGCTTTAAATTAAATTAAAAATGTTTATTAGGAATACACTTTCGCTTTAAAAAAAACGCGCCAGTATCACTTGGATTTTATTGTTTTAGAAAATTAATAGACTAGTTGATTACTTACTATCGTAAGATGTTCGCATATTTTTCTGTTTGTCACTATTCGTCATCGTTTGGTTTGTTTTGTTTTACGGCATATCAACCTCAGTGGGTCATTTAATGACGACAAGGTTTTCAAATAAATTAATTCTTAATGGATACTCAATTTTGTTTATAAACTCATGTTTTTTTCTATTTAACCCATAGATGGAACACTAACAGGTACTACCATTCCGGGTCAGAGTTGGTTAGAGAGGACCAGAGAGCAATGGCGATGAAGGGGTTCTCCGCGTTCCCCAGACCTACCAAACTGGAACCTCACCATCAGATAGAGTTTAACGTCATTCCCAGGACATGAAGCGCCTCAGCCATCACCTTCTAGCACCCATATGATAAAAAGGGTTGGGGCTTGCCATAAGTGCAATAGGTTAGGGGCTAGGGTTTGACGTGACCAGCTGAATGATCGGAGGGGGTCTCTCCGATTGCCCATCTATCCTAAGTAAGGGTCTAAGTGCTTCGTCATCGTATACCCTGTATGTAGTACTTAGAATGTTAACTGTATCCGCTGCAAAGAGGTAAGACCGCCCTATAAAAAAAACGGGGGTACTGGCTTTAACACTAAACGGTATCTGATGGTAAGAATCCAGTTCTTGAGATCCAGAGAGTTTGAAGTACCTCTTCATGGCCATTACTCCCAGGTCCACTCTGACCCGTAGTGATAGTACCATATATGAATCAAAAATGTGTCTCAAAACAGCGCATGTTATTAATTCGTTCAAAATTCTGCAATGTGCATTATATATCACTGAGAAATTATGGTTTACGTAGTATATGGTGTGGTTAATTTGTATAATGGTTTTAACAAAACTAGGTTTGATAGATAATTACTTGGTGTTATTGATTTCTAATATTGTTTTATTCTCAAACATTAAAAGCTATCCTATCTATAATTTTATATAGAAATCAATTAAGATAAAACCAAAATAAGCGTAATCTTTGTATATGTGTTCTTATTTACTTTCGTTAGTCTTTCTAAATTAATATGATTTTAATTACATTAAAACTTAAAACATTTTTTAAAGTTTATTCATATTTGAAAAAGAAATACGTGATGCCATATAACTGTGTGCAAATTATTTGTATGCATCCACTGATAGGTGCCACCCCGTCGGCGGGGCTTAGAATACGTTGACGGTATCCATTCCCACTCCAATAATCACCTTTATCCTGGATATGACACTAAATTACATCTAATAGTGAGTCGCCAGTTCGGAGAATAAATTTGTATTATTTGAATTATTCGGACTATTGTCCTCATCTTTATCTTGAATAATTTGATTATTTGAATTATTCGGACTATTGTCCTATCTTTATTGTTATCTACACTATTTCTTTGAATTTTTTTAGATGAGGCTTGATAATTTGTATTATTTGAATTATTCGGACTATTGTCCTCATCTTTATTGTTATCTACACTATTTCTCTGAATTTTTGAGATGATGCTTGATAATTTGTATTATTTGAATTATTCGGACTATTGTCCTCATCTTTATTGTTATCTACACTATTTCTCTGAATTTTTGAGATGAGGCTTGATAATTTGTATTATTTGAATTATTCGGACTATTGTCCTCATCTTTTTTGTTATCTCCATTATTTCTTTGAATTTTTGAGATGTGACATGATAATTTGTATAGAGTACTCCTTCGTAGCCATTACTTTCAGCTCTGTTCTGGCCCTGACTGATAGTACTTGTCAGGGTTTCATCTACTAAGAATATTAACACTAGGTTTGGTCTTCTGACCTTCATTGGTTTAGCAGTGTGTTTTAAGTTCAAGAGAATCTTATACCTCTAATTTTTTAGAATATCTTCTTGTTTGTGCATTAGGGTAGGTTGATTTTTCACTTTTTTTAAATATCAAATTGCCCATCTATGCGAAAGTTGTGTTAGTATACGGAATACTGATACCAAAAATTAGATCTTTCACTTTGCACCATTGTTTGAGGAAATAGCATCAAAGATCGTTGGTTACAACCTAATTAAAGGGGTAAAAAGCAGCATGTCAGAGGTGTCGGTGGTGATGGGAAGACACATTTTTAATTTGAATTCTATTTACAATATTTAATTCGTTTAATTTTAATGAAATAAAATAACATTTCTGATTTAAATATTGAAAACTGTAAATTTTCTAGCCAATTCCTAGGCTAAATTTTGCGAAAACGAGGATTTTTAGTGCATTTTAGTAGACGATCTTTGATGCTATTTCCTCAAACAATGGTGGAAGTAAAAGATCTAATTTTTAGTATCAGTATTTAGTATACTAACACACAACAATCATTTCACTGGAGGTTAAGTGACAACAAGTCTCCTCGGGTCTCCAGGACTCTTCTGAGTATTCTGGCAGATTGCAAAAGTGCAGTAGTCTGGATGGTCTCAATTTTACCCCTGATTTCCATTTCTTCTTCTTCTTCTTCTTCTTCTTCTTCTTCTTCTTCTTCTTCTTCTTCTTCTTCTTCTTCTTCTTTTTATTATTATTATTATTATTATTATTATTTGCTCCTTTTGGGTTTTCACATCAGCATTAGCTGATGGGCTTTCACTAGAGTCTGAGTGACAGCAAGTCTTCTCAGGTCTCCAGGACTCTTCTGAGTATTCTGGCAGATTGCAGCAGTGCAGTGTTCTGAATGGTTTCAACCCTTCCTCTGATTTCCAAACATTCAAGACACTTTTCCAATCCTTTTGAGGCCGTTCCAAGTGCACCAACTACAATTGGTATCACATTATTATTATTATTATTATTATTATTATTATTTACTCCTTTTGAGTTTTCACATCAGCATTAGCATCATTATTATCATTATTATTATTATTATTATTATTATTATTATTATTAATCGCTTAAGACGTCTCTTCGTCTATTTCTATATGTGCTCGTCTGTGTTACTGTATTTATACATGTCTCTCTGGGAGAGGAACTTTAATTCGTATTTGCGTAATACAAACTTAAGCAACCGTGTATTGACAATAATACATCCTCATGAAACCTTTATTGTAATAAGAGAGATCGCCCGTAGCGACACCGACAACGACTCACGAGCAAGCCGCAATCTAATACATTTGAGACAATAAAGTCACAAAAACAAGGAAATCATTTTTTTTACAAATACTTGTTTTTTTTTTATTGTTTTTTTTTTAATTTATTTATTTATTTATTATTATTTTTTAGTGTTTCTTTTTCTTTTCTTTTCTTTTCTTTTCTCTATAAATTCTTTTCGATCATCTTGACTATGTTAATAAAAATGTTCTTGATAGATGTTCACAGGTAAAAGCAAAGTAGGAGGTCGACTTTGAAATACTCGATGACATTTGCCTTGAAATTGTTCGTCTGAGAAAAGCCAGGATTGAATGCCACAAGGAAAAACAGCACTGGGTCCCCCTTTTAGTCAAAGGTTTAACTATTTTTTTTGTATCAGTTTTGATTTGCATTTATTTTGATATATTAGGCATTTCTTTTCCTTGTTTGTTTTTGTTTTAAATCTTACGTCATATCAGTGCAATCACACATAGATATAAATACATGCATATCCAAATGCACACAAATATTCATGCTCAGGCATAGACACGTCTATAGGTTCTATATGGATAGTTTTCAATATATATGTGTGCATGTGTGGTGCCAATATTTCATCTGCACACGCACACACACACATATATATGTGTATATATGCATGCATACATGCATACATACATATATATATAGTAGTGTGTGCGTGTGAGAGAGAGAGAGAGAGAGAGAGAGAGAGAGATAATATATATATATATTACATGTACGTATTTTAGAATATCTGTATATAAATATTAATGAACACACATTCAGTTATATATATATATATATATATATATATATATATATATATATATATATATATATATATATATATATATATATATGATATTATGCCTAGGCACACACGCGCACACACACAAACATAGATATATACACACATATATATATATGTATATATGCATGCATACATACATATATATATATAGTGTGTGTGTGTATGTGTGTGTGTGTGTGAGAGAGAGAGAGAGAAGAGAGAGGAGAGAGAGAAGAGAATAGAGTGTTATACAGAGACAGAAACCGAGAAAGACAGAGAAACAAAGAGAAAGAACAAACGGATTTTCTATCTATAGATGCGACGTGTCGAAATCATCTCAATTTTATATATATATATATATATATAATATATATATATATATATAAGTGCATGACTATATACATGTGTGTGTGTGTGTATGTGTGTGTTTGTGTGTATATGTGAACATCTATATATATATATATGTATATTACATGTACGTATTTTAGAATATCTGTATATAAATATTAATGAACACATATTCATTATATATATATATATATATATATATATATATATATATATATATATATATATATATATATATATATATATATATATATATATATATGATATTATGCCTAGGCACACACGCACACACACACACAAACATAGATATATATTTGTGTGCATATATTTATGTATATATTTGTGTATATATATATATGTGTGTGTGTGTGTGTGTCTGTCTGTTTGTCTGTATGTCTATGACTATGTGTGTATGTGTGTGTTTGTGTGTATATGTGTACATCTATCTATCTATATATATATATATATATATATATATATATATATATATATATATATATTACATGTACGTATTTTTAGAATATTGTATATAAATATTAATGAACACATATTCATTTATATATATATATATATATATATATATATATATATATATATATATAGATAGATAGATAGATAGATAGATAGATAGATATATAGATATAGATATAGATATGAATGATATTATGCCTAGGCACACACGCACACACACACAAACATAGATATATATTTGTGTGCATATATTTGGGTATATATTTGTGTGTGTATATATATATATATATATATATATATATATATGTGTGTGTGTGTGTGTTTGTGTGTGTGTTGTGTGTGTGTGTGTCTCTCTCTCTATCTCTATCTCTCTCTCTCTCTCTCTCTCTCTCTCTCTCTCTCTCTCTCTCTTCTCTCTCTCTCTCTCTCTCTTTATCTGTTTTGTGTGCACCTGTCTGTCTGTGTGGTTTGAACTGGCTTATATGATGAAGTCCGTAGTATATCCGATCTACATGACGATACACGTTGTACGCTGCATGTGTTATAAAATATTTTATCAACCGGAAAACAGGATTATGACAGCAACTACTTTTTATTCTTTGTTCACATGAACAGCTAAGTGATCCGATGACCTCTGGCGGGCCACACGCTAGACGCTAGCTATTTTTTTTCCGCCTTTGTGATCAGTCTCAGAATAGAATTTACTGTCACGACAAGAAACTTTCGGTTTGAAAGGCAAATTCATAATCATTAAAAGAAAGTAGTTTTAAAAATGCACTATTAGGTGTGTGGGGGGGGGATTTTTGTTTGTTTGTTTGTTTGTTTGTTTTTGCTTTTTTTTTTTTTTTTTTTTTTTTTATATTTTTATATATTTTTTTTTATTCATGCAAACTATAAATGTTTCACTTCATTTGCATAATACAAACATATGGACATTCATTGGTACATATATATATGGTATATATATATATCAGTTGAACTATGTAGATATTTTATGTCAACAAATTTGTTCATAACCCTTTCTAGTTGCCGAATAGATTATAAAATATCAGGCTGGAATTGTCTGATGTATTTGCCATATCTTATTTCTTCCCAATTACATTCTGTCCCTTCATCGGCAATTATCAGGTGGAAATGTAAAAACAATACATTGGATTGTTCCATTTATATTAGCGTTATGGTTTTTTTTAAATACTACTAATTATTTGTACATGTATGTATTTACTCAACCACTCTGCTATGGACTCGAAGAATCCGGTGGTGAGACTCCTGTTCTGAAAATATGGGGAGTGTGGAGTACCGCTTCATTGTAATTGTCCTCATACCCATTCTGACCAAGAGTTAAGGACCCATCTATGGATCACATAGACCCGTTTGAAAATTATTAGTACTGGATAAGAATACTTCAAAACATAAGACTGTGCAAACAAGTCCTCTTTATTATTAAATAGTAATAGTTACTTGACACCATATGATTGTGTCTGAATAATTAGTATTAGATAAGAATGCTTGAAACAATATAAATGTGTGCAAATACCATATAACTGTAAATTACTAGTATTATGAATAGTTGCTTGAAACTATTATTGTTTATTACGTATTATTGTTTATTAGTTACTTTAGTAAGTAAAAATAAAGTAAAGTCGTCGTGGTGGCCTAATGTCGGTATTAGCGAATCAGCAAGGGAGTATATCCCCTTTTCATCAGCACTAGACCAACGAGATTATTTTAGCGTCTGAGGTGGAGCACCACACTTAACATCAGCTCCTCAATTTACCGCACATATCCCTGTGCTACTCATACACTGATTTAGCGAGGGCCGATATCGAATTAGGAACCGTGTGATTTCTAGCCTAACTCTATACCGACTGAGCTAAACCAGCATTAAATAACCCATAAAGAGTCAATATGCCGTTCAACAAATAAACCAAACCAAAACTATGAATATTTATGATCATAATCAATCATTTAGAAATGAATCAAATTTCAGCATTAAATAACCCATAAAGAGTTTATATGTCGTTAAACAAATAAGCTAAAGTAAACCTAAATGGTCACTCATTTAAGTACTGAATAGGATTACAGCTGTTTTAGACGGGCGGTCGGAGAGGCCCCTCCGATCAATCGGCTGGTCACGTCACGCCCTAGCACCTATATGATTTTGCCAACCCTATTGCCCTTATGGCAGGCTCCAACCCCCTTTTATCATATGGGTGCTAGAAGGCGGTGGCTGCTGGTCTACATGTCCTGGGAATGACGTTAAACTCTATCTGATGGTGAGGTTCCAGTTTTGGAGGTTTGGGGAATGTGGAGCACCCCTTCATCACCATTGCTCCCTGGTCCACTCTGACCCTGGGTGGTAGTACCTGTTAGGGTCCCATCTATGGATTAAATAGAAAAATGTATTTATAAAAAAATTGTATTATCCATTAAGAATTGATTTATTTCAAAACTTTATCGGCATTAAATGACCCACTGAGGTTGATATGCCGTAAAACAAAACAAAACAAACAAAGTATTAGATAAGAATGCTTGAAACAATATAAATGTGTGCAAATACCATATAACTGTAAATTATTAGTATTATGAATAGTTGCTTGAAGCTATAATTGTTTACTAAGTATTATTATTATTAGTTACTTGCGTAAGTAAAAAGTAGAGTAAAGTCGTCGTCGTGGCCTAATGTCGGTAGTAGCCAATCAGCACTAGCACTAGACCCAGGAGATTATTTTAGCGTCTGAGGCGTCTGAGGTGGAGTGCCACACCTAACATCAGCTCCTCACTTTACCGCACAGATCCCTGTGCTACTCATACGCCGTAAAACAAAACAAACCAAACCAAATACAGCTGTTTTATCTTTACAGGTTTTGGCGGGAACTGGTAACTTCTTGACGCTATGTAGAACTTTACTTCTCAACGATAATAATTGTGTGTGGTAAGCACCCCTTCATCACCATTGCTCCCTGGTCCACTCTGACCCAGAGTGGTAGTACCTGTTAGGGTCCCATCTATGGGTTAAATAGAAAAATGTATTTATAAAAAAATTGTATTATCCATTAAGAATTGATTTATTTCAAAACTTTATCGGCATTAAATGACCCACTGAGGTTGATATGCCGTAAAACAAAACAAACCAAACCAAACCTTGCAAAAAAGTACAAATAACCTTGGGTAGATTTAAAAGTATTTTATTCATGTAGGAAGTGCTAAAAAACTGAAATAGAAAAGAGAGAAATGTGACAGACACAGCAAATGACAAGGCAAATCAAGGTTTCCTAGTAGCTAGGAAATTATAAGAAGTACAGAGAAACGATAATAGACAGATGTTTTAAAATTAGGGCAAGCTGTAAAAGGCATGAAAATAAGTCATAAAAATAAATTAAGAATTGATTTATTTCAAAACTTTATCGGCATTAAATGACCCACTGAGGTTGATATGCCGTAAAACAAACTAAACCAAAGCTGTTTTATCTTTACAGGTTTTGGCGGGAACTGGTAACTTCTTAACGCTATGTAGAACTTTACTTCTCAACGATAATAATTGTGTGTGGTAATCAACGAATTTGGATAATTTAGTTGTGTGAAATTAACAGAAGAAATAGAAATGGTCATCCAGGGTTATTCCTTTTTTTGTGTATTTTTAGAAGTAGATAAAAATGAACAGTTTTAAAGGATGATGGGTTTTAATATTTCATATGTTTCTTTGTCAATTATATCGTTCAAGAACATTTAATTTAGTGAATTTATAATGATTTTTTTTCTGCTGATCCTCGAAGAGGTCGTTTAAAAACTCTTAATAGAATTCTTCGTTATTTAATTGGTTCCATTTAGATATTCATCAATACTCTAAACGATCATCTTCTATTCTTTTTATGTTTGTGTTATAAGCAAAACTTCCCTGTTTATAAGCATTTTCTTTCTTTCTTTCTTTTTCATTTTTTTTTTTTTTGTCAGGTTATCGTGTAGTAAGTACCATTTTTTCAGTGTTCTTTTTTTCTATATCTTCTTTAAATGCAATTTCAATCATTTGAATAGTTACGTCTGTGTTCAACGGGTTGTGCGAGCTGTTTCTTTCTTTAATTACAAAAAAAAAAGGTCTGGTTCTTAATTAGATAATCTAATATGAGCTCTTAAACTTACCTTTTCTAAAAATGCACGTGTACAATAATTCATGACGTCGGTAAAGGAAAATACTAATGAGGTGCACGTGAAAAACGGACTCAGCGACCGGGGTTCAAATCCTGGATGAAACAGTCTGCGTTTAAGTTCGAGGCTAATGCTCCTGGACAATTTATGAACACTACTACCATCGATTCAGACTGGGCCCTATAACCATGGCTAGGTAACCAGTCTAGGAGAAGGGGAAACTCTGAATTCAAACCTGTTAAACTCCGCGTAAGAAATTGACCTTGTGTCGCATCCTGCTCATGTGGAGGGATTGGTAAATATATATATCTATCTATAAATATATATATATATATATATATATATATATATATATATATATATATATATATATATACATAAATATATATATCCTTGGCACGGCAATCAGTCTAGGAAAAGACAAAAAAAAAACGACCTGTACTCAGCAAAAAATTGACTGTGGTGGAAACAATGCTATGGATAAATAGTAAGGCGGACTGGGTTCTTTGGCTTTTCTGCGACAAGCGGAAGAAAATGTCAGAATTGAAACCAGCTTTACTTCGCTAAAAAAATTGACCTTGTGTCACGTGGAGGAGGGATTGAGTAAATACGTACTAAGACGTAGATGTTTCTTCTCTTCGCGTAAAATACAAAATATTGCTAAATGATCAAAATAGATAGATAGATAGATAGATAGATAGCAGCTTTGTCAACTTCTAGTCCTAAGATAGATAGATAGATAGATAGATAGATAGATAGATAGATAGATAGAAACATACATACATACATACATACATACTAAGACGTAGATGTTTCTTCTCTTCGCGTAAAATACAAAATATTGCTAAACGATCAAAATAGATAGATAGATAGATAGATAGATAGCAGCTTTGTCAACTTCTAGTCCTAAGATAGATAGATAGATAGATAGATAGATAGATAGATAGCAGCTTTGTCAATTTCTAGTCCTAAGATAGATAGATAGATAGATAGATAGATAGATAGATAGAAACATACATACATACATACATACATACTAAGACGTAGATGTTTCTTCTCTTCGCGTAAAATACAAAATATTGCTAAATGATCAAAATAGATAGATAGATAGATAGATAGATAGCAGCTTTGTCAACTTCTAGTCCTAAGATAGATAGATAGATAGATAGATAGATAGAAACATACATACATACATGCATACATACATACATACATACTAAGACGTAGATGTTTCTTCTCTTCGCGTAAAATACAAAATATTGCTAAACGATCAAAATAGATAGATAGATAGATAGATAGATAGATAGCAGCTTTGTCAACTTCTAGTCCTAAGATAGATAGATAGATAGATAGATAGATAGAAACATACATACATACATGCATACATACATACATACATACTAAGACGTAGATGTTTCTTCTCTTCGCGTAAAATACAAAATATTGCTAAACGATCAAAATAGATAGATAGATAGATAAACAGCAATAGCGTAATATTTACGGATCACTGCCGTCCCTCTTCCTCTAACCCCACCACTAGAATCCTTCATCTCATGGGCCCTCAAATAACTCATCAACCCCGCTGCAGATCCACAAAGTTTGATGCAAATATAACATAGGAAGGACGTCCTTCTCGTTGTATCAGATGGTAAAATTGTATGCTTATGCATCACCGTGTGTCTCTTAAAACCAGAAGTTGACTTACAGACTTTGTCAGCTTCTAGTCTTAAGATAGATAGATAGATAGATACATACATACATACACACATACATACATACATACATACATAACCTTGCAACCGACTAATACGTACAAAGTCCTATTAAGAGTCAGTGAATATCAATTCTAGTTGATAATCCTAAACACACACACACACACACACACACACACACACATACACACACACACACACACACACACACACAGAAGGATGAAGGAATTTAATTACATTCCCTCGGGCGTGAGCTTACCGTAACGATAAACGCCATAGGAAATGGAATCGGTGACGGGAGTTCAAATCCTGGATGAGGCTGTTTGCGTTTCACATTGTGCTAATGCGCTTATGAAAGACATGGATCCGTCTCTTCTACTCTCTCCAACTATTGGTAAATAATAGGGCAAATTGGGTTGGGTTTTTTTGTTGCCTTGGTAAGGAAAAGTTTGAATTCAAACCAGCTCTACGCCACATAAAAATAGCCTTGCGTCACATCCTGTCCGTGGCGGAGGGGTTGGGTAAATACATACATTCCTTCATATGTAGTATGTCATCCTGTGGAGTATATATATATATATATATATATATACCAACCCCTCCGCACGAGCAGGGTGCGACACAGGGTCAATTTCTTAAGTGGAGTTTAATAGGTTTGAATTCAGAGTTTTCCTTCTTCTAGACCGGTTGCCTAACCAAGGTTAAAGAGCCCAGCCTGTCCTACTATTTACCCATAGCTGGAGGGAGAGTAAGATTCATACCTTTCCCAAGGGTATTAGCGCTAAGTGAAATGCAATCACCATGTCCATGATTTAAACTCGGGGCGACGAGTCCATTTCCCATGACTTTAACCATTACACCACGCGCTTCCTACATCCTGTGGAGTATAGACTCTTGAAACTTCATCCTGAAGTTCAGCTATGCTTGCATAGTCATTGCCTCTAGTATCTGCTGCAATTTCCTGATCTTAAAATCTTTCGAGTTTGGCAGTTATCTATGGCCTACGTTTAAAAGTTTCAGCTTTCAGATATCCCCAGAGAAAATCATTGTGGGTAGGTCTGATGATCAAGTTAGCCACCTGATGTTACGGTGATATGCGATTAGGCTCTCGACAAAAAATATCAAGATATTCACCATTCTACGCCATGATGGCAACTGAAATGACATGGCTATTGTTGCTCAGACATAATACAGTCCGCTCATTCTACTAGTGTCTGTACTGCGTCAATTTCAAATTCAGAAGACCATTCTGCCAGAGTCTGTACTAAAGAGATAGAGAGAAACAGACTGATATTGATAGATAGATAGATAGATAGATAGATACGAACAGACTGAGATAGATAGATAGATAGATAGCTACGAACAGGCTCAAATGGTTAGATAGATAGATAGATAGATAGATAGATAGATAGATAGATACGAAACAAACTGAGATAGATAGATAGATAGATAGATGGATGGGTGGATAGATACGAACAGATTAAGATAGATTAATCGATAGATAGATAGATGGATGGTGGATAGATACGAACAGATTAAGATAGATTAATTGATAGATAGATAGGTAGATAGATAGATAGTTAGATACGAAAAGACTGAGATAGAGAGATAGATAGATAGATAGATGAATCCGAACAGAGTGAAATAGAATAGATAGATAGATAGATAGATAGATCTGAACAGACTGAGCTACATAGATAGATAGATAGATATCATCTAGCTATAGCAGATCGATATTTGGGAAGAAACTGAGATAGAATTGGACAAATCTCGATACGAACAGATTAATATAGACTTTTTGAGTGTAAGATTGTATTTCTGTCGTCCATTGTCCATGGAGAGGCAAGAAGCAACTTATTCGAAATCGAAACAATCTTTTTCGCGCCAAAGGCATCAAAGATTTTTGCTATTTGTAATACGTGCTACGAGTTAACTACTGTGGCACAGGAACCGGAAATAACAACGATTTGCTTGTCCGGCGGCACAATATACTGACAATGAACTATCGATATGACATGCGCAGTGGGGGTAAAGTATTGAAAAGCCGGCACAGCCGTGTGACATTTGTATATTGTAACGATTCTTGGATGGCAGCCATTGTAAATCATACTGGATGTCAAAATGGCGATGAGATAAAGGCAGTGAGAAAGATATAAAAAGCATATATCTATATATATTATATATTATATATATATATATATATATTATATATATATAGAGAGAGAGAGAGAGAGAGAGAGAGAGAGAGAGAGGAGGAGATGGGGTATAATGGCGTTTCTAAATATTTCTTCTGTGTGGAAATTGTATATCAATTGCTCAATTATTTTTGAGAAGTGATGAGCGGGAAAATTAACCGCGGAGAAAAGACGGGAAAAGTCGAACAGACGTGGTAGATCGAAAAATGAAGAGAAAGAGTTGAAGAGTTAGTTATATTGATGGAGTCAGATACGGTATGAAGCTGTCGCGGCTGTTAGGGAGATTGATATAAGAGAAGGAAAAATCAATACGTGAGGAAAGAAAATTAAGTTGAAAGAAATGGAAAGAATGACGATTTAGTTTGTTTTATTTTTGTTGTCTTTTTTTTTTTTTGATTTTACTAATAGACTGACAGGTTCTTTAATTATTGTTACATCTGTACACTTGTGGTAAACATTGGTGCAAGTGGGTAATTTGCATTTTTGTACGTCCCGCTTTGGGGGGAAGATTGTAGTTGGTGTAATTGTGAATTGTTGAGTGACACTAGGCCTACTGTCCACGTTATTCTTTAAAAAGACTTTAACACTATCCCAGGGTATAGATAGATAGATAGATAGATAGATAGATGTGAACAGACTAACATGGATAGATAGATAGACATGAACAGACTAATATGGATAGATAAATAGATAGATAGATATGAACAGACTAAGATGGATAGATAGATAGATAGGGACTGACATAGATAGATAGATAGATAGATAGATATATACATACATACATAGGGATGGAGATAGATAGATAGATAGATATGAACAGACTAACATGGATAGATAGATAAATAGATAGATAGATAGATAGATAGATAGATAGATATGAACAGACTAACATGGATAGATAAATAGATAGATAGATAGATGAATGGATAGATATGAACAGACATAGATAGATAGATAGATAGATAGATAGGGACTGACATAGATAGATAGATAGATAGATACATACATACATACATACATACATAGGGATAGATAGATAGATAGATAGATAGATGGATAGATAGGCACAGACTAACATGGATAGATAGATAAATAGATAAATAGATAGATATGAACAGACTAAAATGGATAGATATATAGATAGGGACTGACATAGATAGATAGATAGATACATACATGGGGATGGAGATAGATAGATAGATAGATAGATATGAACAGACTAACATGGATATATAGATAGATATATATGAACAGACTAAGAAGGATAGATAGATAGATAGATATGAACAGACTAAGAAGGATAGATAGATAGGGACTGACATAGATAGATATATAGATAGATACATACATACATACATACATGGGGATGGAGATAGATAGATAGATAGATACATACATACATACATACATACATACATATGAACAGACTAACATAGATAGATAAATAGACAGATAAATAGATATGAACAGACTAAGATGGATAGATAGTATGATATATATATA
>CM042161.1:45832452-45847452 GCA_023376005.1 Doryteuthis pealeii
AAAGAAAAGAAGAAAGAAAGAAAAAGAAGGAAAAGAAAGAAAAAAGAAAAGAAAAAAAAAGAGAAAAAAGAAATGGTGGGAAAAAGAAAAGAAGAGAAAAAAGAAAGAAAAAGAAAAGAAAGAAAAGAAAGAAAAGAAAAAAAAAAATGAAGAAAGAAGAAAGAAAAGAGAAAGAAGAAAAGAAAAAGAAAAAGAAAGAAAAGAAAGAAAAAAAAAGAAAGAAAGAAAGAAAAGAAAAATGAAAAAAAAAAAAGAAAGAAAGAAAGAAAGAAAGAAAGAAAAAAAGAAGAAAGAAAGAAAAAAGAGGGAAAAAAAAAAAAAAAAGAAAGAGTGAAATAGGTAAATTACAGAAAGTCCAAAAAAGAGAGAAGAGAAGGTGAAAGAGAAATTGTAGAATTTAGAAAAAATAAATATTTCTAAGCCAAAATAGAGTTACCGTAAAAGAAATTAAAAAACGAGAATGAAGAATCTTAGAAGACCGAAAAATGCTCCTCATCGGTTAAATAAGATTCTGACCACAATTCAAAAGAATGAAACCGGAAGCCATTTAAAATTAGCTGATTGCGACGCAAGAAGTGCTGAAGAAACAAGAAGTGTTGGATGCAGGTTGGGATATGATCAATCTCGGTCAGATCACTTTAGTGAGGAAGTATGATTTTGAAAAACCTGAAACCCTCAATGAACTAAAGAAATCACTAATGATGCATCCAACCACATCCTAGAGATTTATTTTGCGAAAATAACTATTTCAATTATTAAATATTTTCTATCATGAAACCATAAAATCGAATAAGATAATTTTGTCGATTATAAAAAGATAATTTTATTAATTAATAGGATATTTTAAAGTTTGATTTATTATTCTATATTATTTCTGGTTTAGCACAATTCCATTCAAATTAATAGGATTATTGTTTAATTGTTATCAAGTCAATCTCTCTGGCCATGACGAGCGGACTGGATCGTTATCGTGTCCTTGCAGACGAGTCTATCTTTATCAAACCAGTTACTGATCGATGTAAGCTAATTAACCAAACTAGCATTATAATTTATTTAGGACTAACAATCCTGACAAAAAATTCAAATTGATCAGTATCTGATGAAGATAAAAATATTACTTATTCTAATATTATTTTGATTTAAGTTTTAATGTAATAAAATATTATATTAAATTAGAAAGACTAACAAAACTAAATAAGAACACATATAAAAAGATTACTTATTCTAATATTATTTTAATTTAAGTTTTAATGTAATAAAGTATTATATTAAATTAGAAAGACTAACAAAACTAAATAAGAACACATATAAAAAGATTACTTATTCTAATATTATTTTGATTTAAGTTTTAATGTAATAAAATATTATATTATATTAGAAAGACTAACAAAACAAAATAAGAACACATATAAAGATATTACTTATTCTAATATTATTTTAATTTAAGTTTTAATGTAATAAAATATTATATTAAATTAGAAATCCTAACAAAACTAAATAAATACGTATATAAATAATATGACTCTTGTTTTAACTTTATCTTAATTGATTTCTTTATAAAATTATACATAGGATTTGATTTTAATACGTTTGAGAAGAAAACATTAGCCTCAGATTTATTAATGTTGTAGCCTGGTTGAGGGCCAGAATAAAGGCACAAAGACAGGAAATTAGTTAAATGAATATATTAACAAAGAACAGTAGTACAAACATATACCAAGAATCGGTTACACGCGAGGCTGTCTTATCAACTGTCTGCTGATATATTAACTCTCGCTTAAGTGCAGAACCTGCTGCTATTTATAATTGGAATAGTTCATGCGTGCGTGGTAAATTACCATAACAGTTAAAAACCAACATGCAAATTATCCACACTATATACTATGTAAAGCTTTATTTCTTCGTGATATGTAACACACATTGACAGACTTTAAATGCATTAATGATATGGGCTGTTTTGAGGCAAATCTAGACTTTAATAATAATAAAAAAAATGAAAAAAAGTAAAGTCGTCGGGGCGGCCTAATGTCGGTATCAGCCAATCAGCGAGGGAGTCTATCCCCTTTTCACTAGCGCCAGTTTGTGTTTTGCGTCTGAGGTGGGCGCCACACCTACCATCAGCTCCTTACTTTACCGCACAGATCCCTGTGCTACTCATACGCTGAGTGGGCGAGGACCGGGATCGAACTAGGAACCTTGTGGTTTCTAGCCGAACGCTCTACCGACTGAGCTAACCCGGCCCCTTTAACTTTAATAGGCATCCTTAATCAATAAGATGCTAATTAAGATTAATTAATGATTCTTTAATAATCCTTGAGAGTATAACGTAATAACTAAGGAAATTGTGACATCGATAGTGACATAGTTTTGGTTACAAACAGACACATAATCTCTATTATAATAAGATAAGTATATTTTGGCAGCATTTTTTCCTTTGTACATGTTTGCTTGAACGCGAGACATTTCCAATCTGACGAGTTTCTTTTCGAGTCATTCACCAATTCCACCCGGACATTAAAAAAAAGATAGCCAGACAAATGGGAAAGATCGAAAAGAAACTCGTCAGACAGGAAATGCCTGCTGCGTTCAACCAAAAATTATCATAAGATATATATTTCTCAAGGAAACTCACATGAATAATCCAGGAGTTTTACCTAACTTGACGCTGAGAGAAAACAGAGTACAAAATCAGTACTAAGAAATCGTTTTACCGTCACTGTAACCAACTGCGATAATAAATGTCTCTTAACCTCTTGCTTGGAATGAACGGTAACTTTGGCTTGTCATGAATTAAATGAAGTATTGTCTGAACAAAGTGTATACAAAGCTAAGTCTTTTATGAGTAATTCATTTCCAGATTTTATAGATATCTATTTGATTATTTTTTTATTACCTGTGGATTGTAGGATGTGGCTAAAAAAGAAAGAGCCGAACAATCTAAAAAAAATTGGTAATAGTTATGGCGATGAATTTGTGCAAAAAACTCTAATTTCAAAATTTGATACAACAGAGACCCTTCAACTCCTACACTTAGATTTGTACTTTTAATTTATTCAATTGATTTGAGATCGATTAAGAAAATAATTAAACTACCGTATTTGACGTCATATAAGACGCACGGGCATATAAGACGCACCCCCATTTCAGCAATTCAGATTCAGGCAAAAGTTTTTGGTGTATTTAAGCATATATTGTTGACCATACGTTCCTGTTAATTATAACAATACCAGCAATAAAAATCTTATTATTGGAGATTGTGTGTTTTCTGTCTGTAACCGAAACTCACTTAACATAGTTATTTACATCACTTCTTCAATTTTACCATATCTATATACTAATAACATGCTATTGTATTTATATATACAAAAAATAGCGGTTTTCAGTGTGAACGGAAGGCTAATTTGCATATTGAAATTAAAAATGTGAGTTTATTAAATATGTGCTTAGTATTATTGATTTCTAACTGTTTGGTTTTATTTTAATGAATATAAGCAAAAATCTCTTCAATGAATCTTTAATGAAATTCATTAACAAGAACAAATAACTGTCATTTTATTCTTTATTTCCTATTTTAACTAAATAGTTAAATAAGTAAAATTCAGCAATGAAAGACGGCAGTAATAGAAGAGTAAGTTTCATTTCTATTTTTCTATTATACTCTGTTTCAAATCTTTTTATCTACATTCTTATTAGACTTTCTAATTTAATACGATATTTCATTACATTAAAACTTAAATACTTGCACCCGGAGGGTGCATATATTTGCTAGTAAGGATGTATGGAGTTTAGGTTAGGTAATGGTACTGAGCGTTAGCTAGGTTACTGAGCATCATAGAGAAGATTAGCCTAGGCCTACGAGAGAACTCAAACTTCACCTACGATGTATAAGACGCAGGGTAAATTTTGAGCTAAAATTTTGGAAAAAAGGGGGTGTCCTATATATATTTACCAACCCCTCCGCACGAGCAGGATGCGACACAAGGTCAATTTCTTAAGCGGAGTTCAGCAGGTCTGAATTCAGAGTTTTCCTTCTCCTAGACTAGTTGCCTAACCAAGGTTAAAGAGCCCAGTCTGTCCTACTATTTACCAATAGCTGGAGGGAGAGTAGGATTCATACCTTTCCCAAGGATATTAGTGCTAAATGAAATGCAATAACCACGTCCAGGATTTG
Source organism: Doryteuthis pealeii (assembly GCA_023376005.1). Taxonomy (NCBI): domain Eukaryota; kingdom Metazoa; phylum Mollusca; class Cephalopoda; order Myopsida; family Loliginidae; genus Doryteuthis; species Doryteuthis pealeii. The sequence continues at coordinate 45,836,624 of CM042161.1, forward strand.
AACTCGGGGCGAAGAGTCCATTTCCCGTGACTTTAACCATTACACCACGCGGTGTCCTATATGCCTTCAAATACGGTAAGTCTTTTTTTCAGATTGGCAATTTACATCTTTTTATCATCTTTTTTCATTTATTCTCATCTTTTATTCTGACAGTTTAAAAGGGCCAAATAAAAACTGACTTGTTTATTTGTTTTATAGAATATCAAAGGGGTGGTATTTGCTATAAGAGCAATTTGAAGAATATGGTCAGGACAATCATATATTTGCTAAGATTGATATGACCAGCCGATTGATCAGCTCGTGCCTCTCTGTCCCCCTGTCTAGCCCAGGTAAGGGTCGGAGTGGAGTGTTGTATTTCACAAGTCACTTAGTACCTGGGTCACAGATTGATCAGCTACCACGATCTTATCATTGGCTCTAGCTGATTTTTTTTATTGAAGCCTGAGTGAATCTAAGTCTCCTCATGTCTCCAGGACCCTTCTGAGTATTATAGCTGATTTTTAACTGTGCTATGGTCTAGGTCTCGATTCTTCGTCTAAATATTATTATTATTATTATTATTATTAATTATATTATTATTCATTATCTTTTTAATTAATATTTATCCTTTTAATTTCTCTCACTCTCTCTCTCTATATCTATATATATGTATATATATATATATATTATATATATAATATATATATATATATTATATATATTATTTATTGAAGCCTGAATGAATCTAAGTCTCCTCATGTCTCCAGGACCCTTCTGAGTATAATAGCTGATTTTAACTGTGCTAAGGTCTAGGTCTCGATTCTTCGTTTAAATTATTTTATTATTATTATTATTATATTATTATTATTTATTATTATTATTATTATTATTATTATCTTTCTTTTAATTAAGATTTAATTTCCTTTTAATTTCTCTCTCTCTCTCTCTCTCTCTCTCTCTACATATATATATATATATATATAATATAATATATATATATATATATTATATATATATATATATTATATACTCTTCTTTCTCTTACAATTATCTCAACACTGTTGATGTTGATTTCATCGTTATTGTTGTTTTTGTTGCTGTTATCTATCAGCGTAATGATTCAAACAAATAAAAGATGGCATAGTTATTTTAAGGTGGCCGGAGGCGGTCTCTTCACCTCCAGTAATAGCATCTCAAGATGTCGCTGCTATGCGATGTCCGTTCTTCTGTCGCGAGCCACTTGTCTTTGGCATGGAAGGGCAATTCTAATTGTTTCAAGGGGCAGATAATTCGGCTTTTCAATCTAATTGAAGTTGACGTTACACCAATGCCTTTCGGCCATGTGCAGCGATTAACCGTGTCGACACGTCCTCACCTCTGTTGTAACTGATCGCCAGCAATGAATAGTAATGAGGCACAGGGTGGTGGTTTGCTCTCTTTTAAGTGTTTATTATAGTTATGCATTTTAGTAGTTTTATCGCATACAATAGTGAAAGTATAAAGGCTGTGTATATGGAACGTGAAATTGAAAGTAAAAGTAGAATATGGAAAGTGAAAGTAGACAGTATGTATATGGAAAGTGAAAAGCGAAATTATGTAGCTTATGAAAGCGAAAGTAGAAAATATATCTAATAAAATAAATATTGCTTTTCGTCATTGTCTCCAGGACGTTTTCCCGCCTCACTCACTTACACACAAATGAAGTTGACTCTCCAACTTAATCCAATCTACGATGCTTTATAAACGCTTCTCGGCAAAGAATGATCAGCTTTTGTTTAACAGTACGACCAATTACCCTTGAAAAGCGACCGCGCTATACTGAATTATGACGCACCATATGTTCCTGGTGGACACCACCGCTCCTAAAGAGAAAGAAAACTTGAAGAGGTGAGTAAAAAGAAAGAAGAAGAAGAAGAAAAGAAATATGGGAGAAGAAGGATTGTGGAAGAGAAGAGGTAGGTTGCTGGTTCGTCAGCTTCTAATGCGCATGCTCCAGTAGCACATCTGTCTTGAGCTTTTTTTTTCTTCCCCGGCAATCGGACATCGGAGGGAATAAGTGGTGTGGAAAAAATAGGGAACCCTATGAATGCTCACTTATAGCAGACAAGAACGAGTAAAGATGTTCCCAACAGAAGAAAAGATATTTTTGTTGCTTCTTTTATTTTATATTTAATAAAATAAATCACAACACTTGAACAATATGGAAATAGAATTGAGAAGTGCAAGAAAAGAAAAAGGAAAACGTTGTATCAAATCTAAAACTGTTTTCAGGCATGATTAACCTTACAAAAGCTTTTTGGCTATGGGCTTTTTGGATGCATTGTAGAATTAATTGATAGAAGAATCAAGGATTTAGAATTTTGGCATCAAGTGCTCCGCAAAATGAGGCCTATATAAGCAGATGGAATGAAAAGTACTACTTTATAGACCCGCCGTTGACCTTTGAGCTAAACTTTTGCCACCTGCAACATTGTTTTCACTAACAGATGAATAAGTGGTGTTCTTCAGTAAATGCTATGCAAGCCACAAGGGTTCCTGAAATGGGCTTCCGGTCTTGCATAATTTAATATATACCAGCAGGTTGAGTTGTGAATATAGTAGATGAGCTATCATCGTGCAAGAGAGGATTCTAGGCTCTAATAACGAAATCTACGGCAGTTTCAAGTTTACCGGGGTGGGGTGGAGAGGCACTTTTTCACGTGTATGGAGGTGGGGGGCACTGTGTGGCATATACGGGGGTAGGGAGACATTCTGTGTGTATGCACTCTCAAATCAAATTTTCCGCCCTGTCGGCTGGGGTGTTAGAATGCACCGACTGCACCTCTGCAGAGGGTTAAGACTCCCCCAGTGAGGCCACCTGTTGGCCGTGGGTGGCGACCCGTGATGCTTAAGGATAGAGCCCAGGTGGATGAGCAGTTCATGACATGCAATACTCCACTTTGGCACTATCTTGGGCTAGACGGGCGGTCGGAGAGGCCCCCTCCGATCAATCGGCTGGTCACGTCAAGCCCTAGCACCTATAGGATTTTCTCAACCCTATTGCCCTTATGGCAAGCCCCAACCCCTTTTTATCATATGAGTGCTAGAAGGCTGTGGCTGCGAGTCTACATGTCCTAGGAATGACGTTAAACTCTATCTGATGGTGAGGTTCCAGTTTTGGAGGTTTGGAGCACCCCTTCATCACCATTGCTCCCTGGTCCACTCTGACCCGGAGTGGTAGTACCTGTTAGGGTCCCATCTATGGGTTAAATAGAAAAATGTATTTATAAAAAAATTGTATTATCCATTAAGAATTGATTTATTTCAAAACTTTATCGGCATTAAATGACCCACTGAGGTTGATATGCCGTAAAACAAAACAAACCAAAATCAAATCAAATTTTGACATTTAAAAATAGAATAGGCATAAGATTCAACACACTTACTGCAGTGAGTTTTTCAGTGATTGAAGCTTCCTAAAACGAATTCTCAGTTTATGAAACGAGGAAAACTTTGTGGGGTGAGTAGGTATTTGCCCAACTCGTTCGCCATAGGTAGAATGAGACACAAGGTCGCAAGTATGGGAAATCCATCAAGGATTGAACTCGCTATTCAGTTTTGAGGAATCTGCGAGACTAGCTTGTTAAAAATTATACGACGATGATGTAGTGAGTATGGCAAATGTTGTACTTGCACAATTCTGTTTCGCCTAAAGCCGTTGCTTTTTGTTTTTGTTCTTTTTTTAATGGTTTTGGGCCAATTTTTAAAAATAATAATTAAGCCAATCTTCATGTTTCGGAACAGCAAGTTCTGTTCGCTTTATACTCATCAGATCTAACCCATGTGACATTTTCTTGTTTATTTAAAGACAGGATTTGAGGACATAGAAGATATTCAAAGATATACAACGGCACAGAATATATAAATAATAGTTTCAAAAATGTTTCGTCCAATGTGAAATTTACTAGGATAAGTGTGTTGAAAGGCACAAGAGATAAAACACGATTGCTTAATTATATAAGTTGTTAAGCTGTGCACAGATCTTCATATATATCTAAACAAATTTAATTAATTTTTTTTTTTTAGCTTCAGTCTCAAGAGTTTTTTTATTTTGTTTTGTTTTTTTTTGTTTTTTGTTTAGACCATGATATATATATCTTGTTAACTTATAAGAAAATAACAATAAAATAAATATTTACTTATTCACGGATACCTAGATATATACAGACTGACATAGAGAGATAGATATGAATATATATATATATATATATATATATATAGAGAGAGAGAGAGAGAGAGAGAGAGAGAGAGAGAGAGAGAGAGATAGAGAGAGAGAGAGAGAGAGAGAGAGAGAGAGAGAGAGAGAGAGAAGAGAGAGGAGAGATATGAACATATTTGCTTAGATAGATAGATATGAACAGACATGCAGACCGACAGACATACATGTATAGATAGATACTGACACACATTCACACACACGCATACAAACACACATACACACACACACACACACACACACACATATATATATATATATATATATATAGAGAGAGAGAGAGAGAGAGAAGAGAGAAAGAAAGAAAGAAAGAGAAAAGAAAGAGAGAGAAAGAAAGAGAGAGAGAGAGAGAGATGAACAGACCGACAGATATACATATATAGATAGACACTCACACACACATATATACTCATATATATATATATATATATATAATATATATAGAGAGAGAGAGAGAGAGAGAGAGAGAGAGAGAGAGAGAGAGATTGATTGATTGATAGATAGATAGATTGATAGATAGATTGATAGATAGATAGATAGATAGATAGATATAGTATTAGTTAATAGTATGCTAGAGATTTCTTTGAAATCCATCAATGAAAAAATATGAACATTTATTAACTCTATTGATTGATGTGCCTCCAAATAAGCGAAGAATCTTTTCAGTAAATGGATTTCACGAGATTCTGTATTAAAATAAAAATCAATCTGTCGAGAAATAACTTTTGAGTAGGAGTTTAACATACATGTGATATTATCTTCTTTAACGATAAAATAAACGATATAATTTTTATTCTTTTTAAGTGACTCAATTTGATCTAGCAAGAAAAAAAAAGCGTCGAGGAATTGTCTGAAATAAGTCATTTCTAATGTAGAGAAAAGAAAATCTATGAAGCGAAAATAATATAGATAAAGTTTGTTAAAGGTCAGAGATCACAAACATTGAAAACGAAAAATCGATACAGTTTTGCTTCTTTTTTTTCTTTTTTTTTTGTCTCTCCTTCTTTATTTGATTTTTTTTTATTGTCGTCAATCGTCACGTTTTAGTTGGTTTTCTTTTCGTCTGATGCTGCGTATGTGTGCGATTGTATGTATTTCGTTTCGTTTCGTTTGTTCTCAGTTTGTTTTTTTTATGTCACCGAGAAGTACGTGTTAACTTGTCATGGGGCGTTAAACAAATACAGATTTTAAAAACATGATCAGCTCAGTCGAATGCATGGCATCGTATTGATAGTTGTGAAAGCTTATTTATTTTATATACATTCAAACAGTTACAATACACCTTTCTAGTGATATATATATATATATATATATATATATAGAGAGAGAGAGAGAGAGAGAGAGAGAGAGAGAGAGAGAGTCAGAGACAGAGACAGAGAGACAGACTGAGACAGAGAGGTAGACAGATATACCGACCGACAGAGATAGACTTGTTATATATATATATATATATATATATATATATATATATATATATATATATATAAAGAGACAGACAGACAGACAGACAGACAGAGACAGGGACATACAGGAAGACAGACAGACAGGCTACATATATATATATATATATATATATATATATACATATATATATATATTAGAAGTACCAGATCCATGACCTGACTAAAAAAGATTTTAGGAACATCTGGGGGTAAGAGAGAAAGGTGGAGAGGAGTAAGAGAGGCTTCAAGAGAAAAATAATTTAGCAAATTCATTAAAAAGAAACTTCAAATTCACTAAGAATTCGCGTATCACGAATTTTATCGCGAAAATTATTTTGCGCGTGCACGAGAGTGTGTATGTGTGTGTGTGTGTGTGTGTGTGTGTGTGTGTGTGTGTTCTCATGTTCTTTTATTTTTGCAATTATTGGCTGCGGGTATTAATCTTTCTTTGCTCTTGTTTACATAATCTTCGAGCCTATTCTTCATTCTTTTATTGTCATATATGTTATGTCTACTTCATCTTTGGGGGATGTCGGTGGTGTAATGGCTATCGCAGTAGGAAATGTACTCGGCGAACAGAGTTCAAATCCAGGACGAGGCTGCTTGCATATCACACACCGTTAATACCCTTGGGAAAGGTATGAATCCAACTCCCTCAAGCTGTGGTTAAATAGTAAGGTAGGCCGAGCTCTTCAACCTTGGAATGGCAACCAGCGTAGGCGAAGGAAAATTCTGGATGTTAGGTTTCACATCCAGCTCGTGTGAAGGGTTTGGATCAATACATATATATCATCTCTCGGGTGTAAGGCTTTGTGGATGGTCATTTCTTGTTGTATGGTCCATGTTTCTGTGCTCCTCTCTTGTCCAGTTTAAGAGGGGCCCAGAGTATTTTACTAGAGAGACTTTTCGGATGTTTACTTTTTATTGAGTTCTTGTAGAAAAATTTGATTTCCTTCTAGTTTACTTGTCCTTCTGAGGTAGCCTCTCCTGATTTTTTTTATTTCCCTTTGCTTGATGGTACCCGCTTCCAATATTCCCTGTTGGTGGTGCTTAGAATACACTGACTGTATGCCCCGCAGAGGAGTAAGATCCCCCAAACGGGGTTGTCCCGAATATGATACTTAACTGTATCTAATGATAATACTTTGGCTATAAAGATCTGGGGAGTGGGGAGTACCCGTTCATTGCCATAACCCTCCGGTCCACTCTGACCTGGAGTGGTTATATCTGCTAGGGTTCCATCTATGATCAAATAGATCTGTGTAAAAATTATTAGTATTTCATAGTGTTGTATCGTTGAGGTGGTAAAAGATACACAGAGAAATAGTGTGCTTGAGATACATTTTATTCAGCACTTGTATCTGGTGTTAACAGATTCATTCATCATTCATTGGCAATTCAGTCTCGAAAGACTATGATAAAAGTTTTTGTGTGCCTCTGAAGTTGCAGCGCCTCCTGTGACTATGAAGTCCGATGTTTGAGAAACATTCTCGACCACAGATTTTGCATTTGTAGGTTGTCCCTCTAGATGATGATGTTCCGATGCTTTGTTGCCGTTGCTTTCTTATGGACCTCTTAGCTTCATGATGTTGTATCAGGGTGACTTCTGACATGTACAGTCCTCTATGGAGATTCTGCCGCCACCGAGGGTGGTCTTGAGCCAAATTTTCCCAGCTGGAAACTTATTACATAAAACCAAGAAGTAGAACAATTCACAAAGACAAACTTACAAGAATGAGGAGGGTCAAATTTGTGTAGTCAAACGCAGTGATTTGGTCCGAACATGATTTTTCGTTTCTATCATTGCTACGTCGACTATTATAGGCTATGAGCCAGTCTATCCTGTAGGGGTGTTAACTCCTCTACACATAGGAATGTTTGATGCCATTTATTTTTATTAAGAATAATTACTTGAAGCTATGATTGCTCGCTAAGGATTATTTTAAGTTACATGAAATCACATTGTGAGCAAACAAATGACCTATAATAAATGGAAATAGTTACTTGAAATTATATCTATATATAGGGGAGATTCAGTGTCTGTCAGTCTGTAACCGAAAATATTTCACTACTTACGTCACAATGCCATCAGAAATTGCGTAAGTCTATCTGTAGTGAGATAGCCAATGGCGTGTTATCTCATTTACATATGTGTATTACTGCAGGAGATATATAGAGACAGTTTAGGGACTAGGAGATTAGCTACGAGAAGCTGAGCCCAGTGCTGCAACAAGGAACACGAAACCACACCTCACAACACTATCAATGAGTATTTAATGTATAGTCAAAATCATTAATACATAGAATGAATAACAACCCTGTATTATGTATACTCAGGAATTAAGGAATATGTAACCACAAACGGTCAACATAGTTTGTTAAAACGAATTTTGATAAATACATGCCCGGTATTATTGATTTATATATAGTTTGTTTTATTCTAATATATATATATATATATATATATATATATAAAATTTATCTTACGTATAGAGTTTTCCGAGAAAATTATTTACAAAGAAGATAATTTTCTTCTACATCAAATGTTATATTTTATTATACGGTGAAATAACCTCGTCTGTTTTCGTTATTGTCCGTCGTAGAATTTTGCTTTATGGCAGATAATCAAATCAGAAAGACGCCCCCCCCCTGAAAAACTTTAAATATATTGATTAATTTTAATTTTAACTGTTAGGAACTTGGTTTTAATAGCAAGAAAACATATTTATTTAAATGTTGACAGCTGAACTATTTTTATATCTATTATTCAAGCCTAGTAGCTGTACCTTACCCCAATGAAAGACTAAGGGAGTAAACCCCCAAGACAAATCAGGAGCCGGAGTCCCTAAAGTGGTGTGATGTTGAAATCTTGTGCTACCCAGCAACTCCTGCGACATTGCCACTGCTAAACTGCATTGGTTCCTTACCTTTCCTTTAGATCACAGTGTCAGTGTGGAGAGGAGGGATTTGCTGCTTAGGCAGCAGTTCATCCTCCATAGGAACCCGCCCATGCTACGTAGTTCCGAAAAAAATTGGACACTACTCCATCGTCTCTCGTAGACGGAAGGATGCCATCATTCAAAAAATATCAGATTTCAACGATCTATTTACATTTTTTACGAAAGAACGTGACAAAAATTAATTTTTATACCGACCGGGGGTGATTTTTTTGTTAGTATTATTAGTATTAGATAGGAAAAATTGATACTAAACAACTGTAGGCAAATTATTTGTATTATATTGGAATACTTGATATCATATTACTGTGTACAAAAACTCTTAGGGAACAATTACACAACAATGTAAATATAAATGTACAATGAACGAAATTCCCTAACCTTAAGGCACAAAATAACCCTAGACAGATTGACATGCAGTTAAAATCAATAAATTAGCTAAAAGCCCAATTTTTTCTTTTTTTTTTTTGCTTCTTGTGTCCCTCTGAGATCAAGGACCCATCAGCTTAAGTTTCATTAGTTTTATATTTGATGCGCCCCTGGTTTTAACGTTAACTCCCAAAATATCTCGTGTGAGGGTGGTGTCTTGTGTTAATATCACGCGCAAGTAATTATTCAAACGTTCTATATGCGGGTACTATTTGCATCCGCGGAATGATTTATTAATGCTGTATTTCTTAATAAGCATAAACGTTGTTCTACGGTCATTTATCATTGCGTACTTAAATGCGCTGATTTGCAAAGAATCGCTTATTATGTCTGATTCCCTTTTCAACTTCTGTTGTTGACTTTTATTAAGAAATATTTTATCTTCTTTAATGCAGCATTTTTACATGTTTAATCATAAGGAGCCGGGTTAGCTCAGTCGGTAGAGCGTTCGGTTAGAAACCACAAGGTTCCTAGTTCGATACCGGTCCTCGCCAACACAGCGTATGAGTGGCACAGGGATATGTGCGGTAAAGTAAGGAGCTGATGGTAGGTGTGGCGCTCCACCTCAGACGCCAAAAACAATCTCCTTGGTCTAGCGCTATTGAAAAGGGGATAGACTCCCTCGGTGACTGGCTGATACCGACTTTAGGCCGCCCCGACGACTTTACTTTTTGCACTATTATCATCGCCGATTACGGGTTCTTGGGCATCATATCGGCTCCGATAGCAACCCTAGCTTGAATCCGGTATCTTCAAGCTGCCACCATGTAGCTACGTGCTGCTAGTACTGACATTTTGCTACAAATAAACTTCACAAGGTTTAAAAGGTTTTTAAAAATTCGTCGCATCATTTTCTTTCACTCTTCGTTTTATTTATCTATTCGACGGAAATAACATCTGATGTAAATCATTGTATTTATCAATTTCCGACTCTTCACGTGTAGGCGTTTATGACGTAATAGACGTTCTCTCGTTGTTTCTTGATTTTGTGGTGTTCTTTTTCAATGGAATCGTTCAATATTTATCGAGGTGACGACAGGGCGGGGCATACGGATATACAAGAATATTAATACATCTATTGATAATAGCGATTAGGTTTCTATTTGTCTGTAACAAAAAATACGTCACTGCTTACGTCACAATTACCAAAGTCGTTAATACATAGAATATGTAGCCGGAACATTTTCCTGAACTTTTTTATATTTATATACACTTTTACTGCAAACTCTTTTGAGCTTTTTTAATGATAAAAATGCTTATAATTTTAAAAATTTATTTTATATTTAACGTAAATTACGCATTTTTTTTTTTAATTTTGAAAATTCCGGTACTGATCGAGAGCGTTCTGTGCCTCGTGATTAATGATATATTTATTTCGTCTTTCCGTTTACAATGTTACTTTGATAAGACCTCTTCATATGGTCGAAACAGATTTCTGTCAGCAAAACTTTTAACATCTTGTTTTTTCTACAAAACTTTCTACACATAGAATAAAGAATAATTATTACAAATAAAAACAAATAAAAGCAATTCCGTATAATTCAACGTTTGAATCCTTTACATTATAATAAATAAACTATATAAACTATGAAATTAATTTTAAAAAATTGTATTGCTTTCAATGGAAAAAATTATTTGCAAAATTTGTAATCAATTTTTAGAATTATTTTTACTCTCATCACTTTTTCAGTAACAAGAAGTTAACTAAAATTTTCTAAATAAATGAATACTTAAGATTTTATGTAAAATTTATGTGTAATATAATCA
>CM042161.1:45857452-45894952 GCA_023376005.1 Doryteuthis pealeii
GGAAGAACTGTCTCTTTAACTTGTCTGTGAGATTGGATCAAAATGTGACCCGTTGTTATTTTTCAATATTTTCATCAGTCATTGTCAAATGGAAGGCATGAATCCACCTCAGCAAAATCCCACTTATTAATAGAATAATCGGGCAGATTACGCTCTCTGCTCTTGGTGGGCAATCAGTCTAGGAGAATGACAAGAATGTATTTACCCAACTCCTCCATTGCGAGCAGGGTGTGAGATAAGGTCAATTTGTTTAGTGGAGTACAACTGGTTTGAATTCAGAGTTTTCCTTCTCCTAGACTGGTTGCCTAAACAATGCTAAAATCCAGTCTGTCCTACTAATTATCCATAGCTAAAGGAGAGGATAAATGAATTATTACCTTTTCCAAAGGGCATTAGCGCGAATTGGAACGCAAACAGCCTCGTCCAGGATTTGAACTCCACCGATTCTATTTCGTATGATGATAACCATTACACTACCGCGCTTCCATGATATCTATCAATTCAAAACACCTAGCTATAGTCCCTAAGGCAGTCCGACAATATCTTCAAACTCGTTTGTGACACTGATGCATAACTGTATCGATCTTTTCTCCTGTATTTAGACAACGTTAGTGTCGAAGAGATGGGAGACTCGCTGCATGGGCAACTGCAAGCCTTCCGTGTCCTACGTCCATGTTCTCGCGAGAGTAACGGACGTGAATTCAAAATTTGCCCGAACTTTTGGATAGCAGTTTGTACGTTCACAAACACACAATCACCACAAGTAACAAACGTTGGTATATAATTTGCACTCGGCATTAAAGAACTCACAACCGATTGATAACGATCTACGCTGAGGACCCGCTCTCTTTCTGAGACGAACTCACATTAATTCGATTAATGTAAATCTGGAACCAATGCGATCCTCCTAACATTATGTCTCTGTAACTTAAAACAAAATCTAACGCATTCTTTTCAACAAAAGTTTGGTTTTTTTTTTCGTCTGGTGAGAGCTGTTAAACGAAGTCGAGGCAAAATCACCAATTAGAAGATTATGTAGTTTTTGTTTTGTTTCTTTTGTTTTTGTTTTTTTTGTTATATTATTTATTTATTGCTTTTTTTTATCTTCTTGCGTACGCTGTGGGGATTGTGTGTTATGGAGCATCAAAAGCGAACATTGATAATTTAACAATTCGTATTGCTTTCGGTATTTCTAGTTGAAGTCAATTATCTATCATCTAGATTTTGAAAAAGGAGTAACTCGTTGTCGGGTAATGGTTAACGAACTTGTCTAACTGACTATTATTACTGAGTAATAATCTGGGTTCTTTTGGCTGTGCCATACTTGCGACCTTGTGCCAAATCTAAGATACGATTTTAAAGGCCAAATTGTTGTGTTGCAATGGTTAACGAGTAATGGTTAACTGACCCTTATATGTATTATGTATGTGTCTCTACGGAGAGAAAAGAGAAAGAAAATAATATAATTATTAATACTTAACAGAAATAATTGAAACCATACAACCGTGTGCAAACTATTTGTTAGATAGGAATACTTTATATACAAGTGTAAAATATTATTATTTATTTATATTAAGAAGGCAATTACAATGCGTATAAAAAATAGTGTACAATGTCTAATCAATTTCGAAGAAACTTCATCTTCAGAGACTGTTTTTGAAATGGACGCGGTCTTGAGTGTTTTTTGTTTTGGACTTTATAAACACGCGTCTCGTGGGTTGTTATATCGCCACGCGGAAGAGCCGTGTAAAATATTTTTTTATTAAGAATAGTTACTTGTAATTATAATTGTTTACGAAGGATTATTATTAGTTACTTGAATCCATATAACTGTTTGCAAACAAATGACTATTATTATATGGATAAGGGTCGGTTTAGCTAAGACGGTAGAGCGTTCGACTAGGAACCATAAGGTTCTGGGTTCGATACTGCAGTGTCTCTCGCCAACTCAGCGTATGAGTAGCACAGGGATCTATGCGGTAAAGTAAGGAGCTGATGGTAGGTGTGGCGCTCCACCTCAGATGCTAAAATAATCTCCTTGGTCTAGCCCTAGTGAAAAGGGAATAGGCTCCCTTGCTGATTGGCTGATATCGACTTTAGGCCACCCCAACCACTTTTTTTTATATGGAAATAATTACTAGAAACCATATGATAGTATAACTCTGTGCAATTTATTTGTATTAGATAGAATTGATATATAACAGTGTGCAAAAAAATTCTTAAGAAACCACTACACAAAAGATGTAAATATAAACAGATTATGAACACAATTCCCTAACCTCTCGGGATGAAATAATTCTAGACGGGTTGACATGCCGTTAAAATCAATCAACCAATAATTAAAATCAATATTATTTCTTCAGTTAATGAGACTTTTTAGTCTGTTTTGATTTCACCAAAATTTGAATTTTTGAAAAATTTAGATTTGTTAGCGAGAAGAGCGTAGAAATCTTTCAATTTTGATCATTTAAACGCGATCACTTTTTTTTTTCTTTTTTTTTTTAATCTTTAGTTTCATCTCTGAAAATATTTGTTCATGTCTGGAAATTTTTCATAAACGGCAAATGAGAAAAAAAAATTTATAATTCTGTAAAATTTTCACATCACCGGAAATTAATAATGTCAGATGCATTTGGAATTGAGCGAAATTTCATTTTCAATTATTAATTTGTATAAAACTACAAATATTCACAAAGAATAAATAAAGCCCAACTCCCTAGTGTACGAATGTCCATTGTAAACTAACTAGCGAAATATCACCACATCTTTTGGCGCATGTGTCACGATGTGTTACATAATCTATGCGGTGTCAATCCCCTGTAATTCTGAGGGGATGACCCCTTTCATACCATGGCCGGGTCCTTCTATGGAAAATTACAGAAGCCCGCCAAATATGTGAAGTCACGTGGGACCTTTTTCAGAGTCCTCAGTTTGCAGTTAGACGTCAGACAGAGCAGTCGGCCATGATGTTCTGTAACTCTGCATACGCGCGCTATGTTATGTCTGGGTTGGGGGATTTACCGAATAAAGTAACATTAAAAGGAAATCGAAGTCTTGTGTTTACTAAAAACTAACAATGACACAGGGCTTCTGATAAGGAGAAATCCCTAACAGAAACCAGACCGGAATCCCCAAGTCAACACCAGACGCTAGACCAGACCAAGATGATAGACGATCAGAATAGCAAAGCCGACCAGAAGAAAAGACGATCAGAGTAAGAAGTAAGAAAGGGTATATAACATTATAATGATTTGGTACCGTGAAAACTTTCAGTATATAACAGATGTAGCCATACTTGCTTTTGTGTCTCATCTTGAAGGGCGTTTTTTCTGCAAAATCTACGCCAAATAAGGCAAAGCAAAAATTTTCCTGACTCACTTAGTCGGATTGACTTTTTAACATGGAGAACCACGCACAAACCAAAGTTCATGCAGTTACTAATGCAAAAAGTGCGTGATCCTTTCGGCATTCCCGTTTCCGGGTGCCTCAGGCACCGGCAAATAAACCCGACCCTTCCCCTTTTAGATGAGGGTGCAGGTGCCACTTGTGGAACGGCTCTCTGGGATTATGCGATTTATTTTATATCTTGCCGGTCCAGAATCCGAAGCCACTGGATGATGGGTCAGTATACCAAATAAGGCAAAGTGTAAAATAATATTTAAGTCCATTTCTTTAATATTAACTAATACATTTGTTTGTTTTTTGTTGTCGTTTTTTGGCGGGGGGGTATGATACCGAGCCTCATTAACCGTCATATCGATAAAACCTCTACCCTCCTGGTTTCATTTCTCTCTATCAGTGACTTAGACATAAACTGTAATTCAAAAGAAAAAGTTTCATTAATTCCTGATCAATTATTTTTACTTAGCTAAAATAGCCATTTATGCTGGCAAAAAATCAAGACCTGGATTGGTTTGGTTTCTTTGTTTAATAGCATATTGTTGTAAAGGGAAGTAACCGGATAATCCCTCACGTATGCAAATGAGATACGTATAAAAGAACAACAGAAGATTAGCTCAGTGTGATGCGAGTTGATCTCCAACCACGAACGTTTCGTATTCTTGGATGTAAACACACGTGCTACACTCTCAAGAAGATAAGTAATCTTTATCAATCCTTATTTTACGCGCAGAGACTTTTTTACCTTGCCGGTCAGAAGCCGTTTTTGTTATTTGATTTATTGTAATAATAAACCATTATTACAACCACTCGAAATCTTCTCGTTAATGTATTTCTAATACATAACACATATCAACCTTCATGTGTTATTTAGAGCCAAAGTCATCCTTCAGGTGTTTTGTTAAATTTCAAGTGATGCAACCATACAATAATAGTTACACGGTGTAGCTTGGAAGAATTCCCGTTTTATCTTATGAGAGAGATCAGTTTTAGGATGTTAATATTTTCCGGTGAAAAACTTTCTTCTTTATCATTTCATTTATGTGAGAGACACTGTAGTGATTTATCGATTTAGATATTTTTGTTTTTTTCCGGTTTGTCGGCACTAATTAACGTTTTGTAATTATTTTACATTTCTAGATTAAATAAGAAGTCAGAAAATTAATCAATAATGTTTCATTAAATATGAATAATTATTTTAATAAAACAATTTTGTTTTTTCTTTCTTACTTTTTTTTTTCTTTTGAAGTTTGTAAATTTAAGTTTTGTACAGTTGATCACAGAAATTCCTGTTGATTATTGTTTATTGTAAAAAACGCCTTCTTGATAGCAGCTCCCCTCTTATTTTTATTTCTAAAAAATTACATTAAAACCTTCCACTAGGTCTAATACAACAGCTGTTCTCAGACTTCTTTACCGATTTGGTTACTTTATTTGGTTTGTTTTGTTTTACGGCATATCAACCTCAGTGAGTCATTTAATGCCGATAAAGTTTTGAAATAAATAAATTCTTAATGGATAATACAATCTTTTTATAAATACATTTTTCTATTTAACCCATAGATGGGACCCTAACAGGTACTGCCACTCCGGGTCAGAGTGGACCAGGGAGCAATGGTGATGAAGGGGTGCTCCACATTCCCCAAATCTCCAAAACTGGAACCTCACCATCAGATAGAGTTTAACGTCATTCCCAGGACATGTAGACCCGCAGCCACCGCCTTCTAGCACCCATATGATAAAAAGGGGTTGGGGCTTGCCATAAGGGAAATAGGGTTGGGAAAATCATATAGGTGCTAGTGCTTGACGTGACCAGCCGATTGATCAGAGGGGGCCTCTCCGACCGCCCGTCTAGCCCAAGATAGGGCCAAAGTGGAGTATTGCATGTCATGAACTGCTCATCCACCTGGGCTCTATCCTTAAGCATCACGGGTCGCCACCCACGGCCAACAGGTGGCCCCATTGGGGGAGTCTTACCCCTCTGCAGAGGTGCAGTCGGTGCATTCTAACGCCCCAGTCGACAGGGCGGTTGGTTACTTTAATTCCTATTTTACACTGGTGAACCGCCATAACTATTCGATATTTTTTAAATCCTAGTGTACTAGAAGGGCCGGGTTAGCCCAGTCGGCAGAGCGTTCGGCTAGAAACCACAAGGTTCCTAGTTCGATACCTTCCCTCGCCAACTCAGCGTATGAGTAGCACAGGGATCTGTGCGGTAAAATAAGGAGCTGATGGTAGGTGTGGCGCTCCACCTCAGACGCTAAAAAAATCTCCTTGGTCTAGCGCTAGTAAAAAGGAGATAGATTTCCTCGCTGCATGGCTGATACCGACATTAGGCCGCCCCGACGACTTTTTAATAATTAAGTATTATTAGGAATTATACAATAACTTGTTAAAATATTGTGTGTATTGTAGTATTCTAACTAATTTATTGCCTATAAACTTTTACAAAGAAAATGAATGTTCACTAGTAAAATAAGAAAACAAATATGCATTTTAAAATACTAATTTACTGTTACTTTATTTAATCTTGGACAAAGCCACAGTTCACAAAGCGCTAATACCCTAGGGAAAGGTATGAATCCAACTATTCTCCCTCCAGCTATGGGTAAATAGTAGGGAAGACTGGGCCCTTTAACCTTGGTTAGGCAACCAGTCTAGGAGAAGGAAAACTCTTAATTCAAACCTCTTAAATCTCCGGTAGGGGTGATCTCTACTAGAATAGGCTTAGGCCTACTTAGTGATCTATTTCAATTTAATTTTCAATTTAAAATGCGAGCCTTGTAGTTAATGCTGTTCTGATCGTTTTGCAATATTCACCCCCAACATTGTCAATGGTAATTGATCACCTCTTTGTAGAATTTTAAGTCGTTTACGAGTTTTTAATAGTAGATTAGAGACATTGCTGAAACTAGATTCAACAAGGTAAGATGAATAAAAATCAGTAATACATAATTATAAATACGTCTAAAGCAAAATAAATTCATTGAACCCTACAATACTATCGTGGACTCACAATTTACTATCTTGCTTGTGTGAACAAAAATATATATATATGGATCTCCAGAGACCATGTGGACCCTGGTTAAGGACCACAGCTCTAAATCAATCTATTTAATGTAACCATAAAGAACAGACAAACAAACTCTTTCAAATTGATCATATAGATACTGGTTACCCGAAGTTTCTCGGTAGAGAATTTAATTATGACACTACCAATTTAAACGCTTGGAGATTACTAAGCTTTTCTTATTCTAGTATGTGGAGAAAGGTAGACAAACATGGGATGTTGTAGAAAAAGGATGTTTATTGGGGGTAGTGATGTCGATGTTGTAACGTTTCGGTCTGTTAGACTTTCTTCAGGACGTTGGATTGAGTTCTTGCTTCAATGGTGAACATTTTCATACTGGTGAATTAGGAGGTCGTGAATAAGGGGGAGGGATGGTCGGTTGTTATTCTAGTATATAAGTATTAGATTGCTTACAATACTTTCAGCTACAAAGTGGTCACCCATCTATGTACAGAACAGATCTGGTGCTACTTAACTTCAGTGATCGAACCGGTGCTCTAAGCGTGGAATCTCAAGACTTAGTGAGAAGTGCAACATTAATCTAAGCATGGAGTTGATTCTAGCAAAAAGGTTAAAAAGCGATAACAGTAATTTTGCGCACCTGCATTTTAATCTGACTGCTGATGATCGGGTTGATCAGCATTTAGCCTAAAAAGTTTGCTGGCCAACTAGCTATATACTAATGAAGGTCAATTAGACTAAACAGAACGAAATAACTAAACAAATGAAACCAACATGGCGACCGGCCTATCTGCTTATCTGTGCACCATTCACCCCATTTCACTTTTCTTCCACTCATTGTTCCATTCTCTCTCTCTCTCTCTCTCTCTCTCTCTCTCTCTCTCTCTCTCTCTCTCTCTCTCGCTCGCGCGCGCGCGCGCGCTCTCACTCTATCTTCTCTCTTCTCTCTATCTTTCTCTTTTCTCTCTCTCTCTTTCTTTCTGTCTTTCTCTTTCTCTCTCTCTCTCTCTCTCTTTCTTTCTCTCTTGTTCTCTCTCTCTCTCTCTCTTTATCTTTCTCTTTCTCTCTCTTTCTTTCACGCTCTCTTTCTCTCTCTTTCTCCCCCTCTTTCTCTCTTCTCTCTCTCTCTCTCTTTCTCTTCTTTCTCTCTCTCTCTCTCTTCTCTCTCTTTCTTTCTCTCTCTCTTTCTTTCCTTCTTTCTTTCTCTTCTTTTTCTCTCTCACTCTTTCTCTCTCTTTCACTCTCTTTTCTCCCCCTCTCTTTCTCTCTCTTTCTCTCTCTCTCTTTTTCTCTTTCTCTCTCTCTCTCTCCGCTCTCTCTCTCTTTTTCTCTCTCTCTTTCTCTCTCTATCCCTCTCTCTCGCTCCCTTTCTCTCTCTTTCTCTCTCTCTCTCTTTCTCTTTCTCTCTCTCATTCTCTCTTCAGACTTACAGTAAAATCTGTTTTTCTATCTCCTACTTTTACCTTTATTTCATTATCTCTGTTTCACTCTCTTTCCCCTTTCCCTAAATTTCTGTCTAACCATTTTCGTTCCCCTACTCTCCAGTGATCTCTCTCTCTCTCTTCTCTCTCTCTCATCAATGTTCTCAATTTTCTCTTATATTTATTCTATCCTCTCTATTTCGCCTCTCTCTCTCTCTCTCTCTCTCTCTCTCTCTCTCTCTCTCTCTCTCTCTCTCTGACCCATTCTACTTTACCCTCTCTCTTTCTCTCTTTCCCTCTCTTTAAACTATTCTACAATACCTCTCTCTCTCTCTCTCACTCTCTCTCTCTCACTCTCTCTCTCTCTCTCTCTCTCTCTATCTGACCCATTCTACTTTACTCTCTCTCTTTCTCTTTCTTTTAAACTATTCTACAAATACTCTTCTCTCTCTCTCTCTCTCTCTCTCTCTCTCTCTCTCTCTCTCTGACCCATTCTACTATTACCCTCTCTCTTTCTCTTTCTTTAGACTATTCTACAATTCTCTCTCTCTCTCTCTCTCTCTCTCTCTCTCTCTCTCTCTCTCTCTCTCTCTCTCTCTCTCTCTCTATCGCCATATTTTTTGTGGCCATGTTCAGACCTCAAGCAGAACGATGCCAAGGCGGGAAGAGACTGGGTTCAGCCAACGCTGAACTGACACACACAGTTCGAAAAGACAAATTTAAATTTAATTTGAGCAAATTGAATTAAATTGAACAAAAAATATAAAAAGGCCCGGATCCAATGAAAACAGGCAGCAATTACTGCGACTAACCACGGCAATTTCGTTTGATTAAACCGGAATCATTTTCGTTAATTAAATTATGTGCGTCATTATCTCTCATCTTGGGAAATGCTTGGACTTCAAATTTCTTGCCACTTATCAGGATTTCCAAGTGTTAGAAGCAAAATCGCACCCAACTATTTCACAGCATCACATCATCTTCATCTTACCGTAAACTGGGAGGTGAGGGTGGGGGAGTTGATTTTATTTATTTACCTACTGGTTGTAGTTCATAAGTGACCACAAACATTGACCACTTAACAGGACAAATTAAAAGCTGACTCTCTGGGGTGTTAAGTATCTTCTTAACACGATCCTTGGATGGTTTAACCCTGATATGACGCCATCTTTGTTTAGTTACAATTAGAAATGTATAAGCTGTATAAGCTCCACTTGGGTATTGTTTCAGTAAGTCGTCGGGGTGGCCTAAAGTCGGTATCAGCCAATCAGCGAGGGAGTCTATCCCCTTTTCGATTGTGCTAGACTAAGGAGATTGTTTTTTGTGTCTGAGGTGGAGCGCCACCCCTACCATCGGCTCCTTACTTTACGCATATATCCCTATGCTACTCATACGCTGATTTTAGCGAGGGCCGGTATCGAACTAGGGCCGGGTTAGCTCAGTCGGTAGAGCGTTCGGCTAAAAACCACAAGGTTCCTAGTTCGATACCGGTCCCCTCAGCGTATGAGTAGCACAGGGAGCTGTGCAGTAAAGTAAGGAGCTGATGGTAGGTGTGGCGCTCCACCTCAGATGCTAAAACAATCTCCTTGGTCTAGCGCTATTGAAAAGGGG
Organism: Doryteuthis pealeii; assembly: GCA_023376005.1. Taxonomy (NCBI): domain Eukaryota; kingdom Metazoa; phylum Mollusca; class Cephalopoda; order Myopsida; family Loliginidae; genus Doryteuthis; species Doryteuthis pealeii. The sequence continues at coordinate 45,866,915 of CM042161.1, forward strand.
ATAGACTCCCTCGCTGACTGGATGATACCAACTTTAGGCCGCCCCGACGACTTTACTTACTTTATATATAATATAATGTTATTTACCGTAAATAACATTATATTCACACATTCACCATACACTTAACATTTTTCATTTTCCTCCCTTACAAAATTTATTTTGCATTGTCCTGATGATGGTTTATCATAAACCGAAATACTTAAGTATAGACATATAAAATTTTCCCTTTGATCATAACATCCTGTGTCTGTTATATTTTTGAAAACATTTTCTTCATATATATATATATATATTATAAAAAAATTGAAAAACACATAAAGGAGTAATATTTCGCCTACGCTGCAGTGTTTCGATCTGTTTCAATAGATCTCCATCAGGGCTTTCGTTAGTTTGAGAGAAAAATATAAAAATATCACAGAGAAATAAGAAAACTTCGAGATCCTTTTGTTTAACGAAAACCCTGATGAAGATCTATTGAAACATCGAAACACTGCAGCGTAGGCGAAATAAACATTACTCGTTTATGAATTTGTGTTTTTCAATTTTTTTCATAATATTACATACTGTCAGATTCACTTTCACTCTTTCCGCACACAAACACACACACACACACACACACATATATATATAATATATATATATATATATATATATATAATATATATATATATATATATATATATTGTTCTGGCTACAAAAGAAAGTTTAAAAGAAATGGACAATGAATGGAACGTTAATTTTTTCTTAATACAAGGTGTGTCAAAAAGTTTTTAAAATCTCGATAATTTGTTGACCCACCTTGTATATATATATATATCTTATTATAATGGAGATTGTGTGTTTGACTGTCTGTAACCGAAACTATATTACTAATCGAGTCACAATTAACATAGTTATTTACATCACATTCTCCATGATTTTAATTATATTTAAACCTGAATTATTAATACAAATTTCTTCACCTTTTTATTAGTGTTGTCCATATCTACATACTAATAGCATGCAATTGTATTTATATATACAAAAAATAGCGGTTTGCAGTGTGAATGGGAAGGCTAATTTGCATATTGATATTAAAAATGTGATTTTATTAAATGTGTGCTTAGTATTATTGATTTCTAATTGTTTGGTTTTATCTTAATGAATATAAGCAAAAATCTCTTCAATGAATCTTAAATGAAATCCATTAACAAGAAAAAGTAACTGTCATTTTATTCTTTATTTCCTAATTTAACTAAATAGTTAAATAAGTAAAATTCAGCAATGTAAGACGGGAGTGATGGAAGAGTAAGTTTCATTTCTATTTTTATTATACCCCCACTCTGTTACATATCTTTTTATCTGCCTTCTTATTAGACTTTCTAATTTAATACGATATTTCATTACATTAAAACTTAAATACTTGCACCCGGAGGGTGCACATATTTTCTAGTATATATATATATATATATATTATATATATATAGAGAGAGAGAGAGAGAGAGAGAGAGAGAGAGAGAGAGAGAATGAATAGAGAATAAATGAGAAAAGTATTGGCATGAAAAATAAACATAGCAGATTTATAATCAATAGTAATGACATTATGGATGATTTGGACTTATAACTTAAAGTTTCATGGTTATGCAATCCTCAGATGAGTTAAATGGTTGAGATCTTAAAACTTTTAAGATCTCCACCATTTAACTCATCTGAGTCAACCATTGCATAACCATGAAACTTTAAGTTATAAGTCCAAATCATCCATAATATCATTACTATTGATTATATATATATATATATATATATATATATATATATATATATATATATTGTATAGGGTTATCACTATTGCACTCGGTGAATTAGTAGTAGGCCTAGATTTTGCGGTATTATAATTGCAGTGCTCCATATCAGTGATAGAAAACTTTTGACTCTGCCTGAGAAATGCCGAAAAGAAAGGCATGAAACCCAGGGTCGCAAAATGACATCCTTATACACAAACTAATATATATCTATTCATTCTTTATATATATATATAACTATTAGTTGGTATGTCTGACCCATTATATATATATAATGAGTCAGATATATACCAACTAACAGTTTCGCTTAGTAGTTTATCAGGGTAAGAATCTGACTATTTGCAGGGTTTTGTTTCTTACCGCACGGGTATACTAAGTTTAGTATATAATATATATAAATAAATAAATAGATAAATTTGAAGACATAAACGTTAAAAAATGTGTAGATCATAAACACGAGAGATTATATATATATATATATATATATATATATATATATATATATATATATATATGTGTGTGTGTGTGTGTGTGTGTGTGTGTATGTGTGTGTGTGTGTGTGTATCATCATCGTCATCATGTTTCGCCAGCAGCACGGATATCCATGACAACCACCTGCCAACAGTCCCTATCACTCATTGTCCCTGAAAGGTCCTCCGTGCAGCATCCAGTATGTGCACAGAGCTGGTCTATGTAGGTCTTTGCTGGACGAACCGCACTAGCATGTCCAAGTGCTGGTTCCACGATATATATATATATATATATATATATATATATATATATATATATATATATTATGAGATCAAATTCTTTATGCGGAATCTAAACGATTTTCCTTTAAACTTTTATTCTATCAAAAAAAATGGTCAAGTTTGCATTTGTTTTTTTTTTGTTTTTTTGTTCTTTTTTTTTTTTTTTTTTTTTTTTCCAAAGAAAAAATGCAAAGATGTGCTAAACTAAACTCAGCTTAGTAAATGTCAGTTTAAAACACGGAATATAAACAACTAACAAATAATTGTTCGAAAAATTTATAAATATTATTAGCATATTTATTTTCCTCCTGAATTAGTTTAAATTATTTTTTTCTAAATGAGTTTTTTTTTTTTTTTTTTTTTTTCATGACAATAAAAAAAAGTCATTTTGTTACTTTTACACATTATCACCCCGCACTTCTGAAACTTGAGCCCAATTTCCATGTTGGATCGCGGTAATGTGGCCTCATTAAAAATCTAACCACCCTGTCAAATGATTTTTTTTAGGCAGGTGTTAGGTCCTCCTTTATGCAATATAAAAATGATGCGAATCCCATCCACAGATGGAAACACCTCCATTTTAGATTGTTTGTTTAAGTACACTTCCTCTAAAAGTCAAAAATCTATTTTGCTGTCCAAGAAACAGATGCACAGACATGTTTTATGAGCGCAGCCACTTGATCCGCCATCTTATTTTTACACCTTCTGTTGTTCCGATGTTCCAGTTCATTTTATGTCCCTCAGACAACCGCGAGAGCGCAGAGAAGGACTGCTAACACTAAGGTGTTATTATAAGTATCTAATGAACACAAGACTTAGCCACGCCCACCTTTGAGTAGATATAAAAACGAGGATGTAATATAACACTAGAAGGAGAAAACCCCAACTGAGAGCCATTTTCTTTTTTTTTTCTTTTTCATTCTATGACCCTTTTATAGTGGTCTTGGTTTTTAACAAAAGGAAAAGGAAATAAACAGACTTAAAATAATATTCGGTTGTGTTTAAGGTGTTAACTTACACCATGGAATTTATGTCCAATTCTCTTGGGGATTACCTCAGTTTGTTATTTCTTCGTGGTGTGATATTCAGGAAAGTTGGTTTTGAGAGCATATTGGGTGTAACTAGGATAAATTCTGTCGTCGTGTAACCGCAGATCATTAAAATTGAGTTCGATCCTTAATAGATACACCATCCCATACTTATATATATTTATTTATTTATTTATTTATAATTAATAATACAATTTAAAAGTCGGTCAGAGGCGACGAATAACACCGAAAAAGTGTTATTCAGAAACCAATGGTAGGACCGACTTTTAAATTGTACTATTAATTATAAATAAATAAAGCTCTTACATAAGTAATTGAGCCCTCTATAATCAATTCTCCAGCAATAATAATAATTTAACCTTATATATATATATATATATATATATTATATATATATATATATATATATGATATTATGATTTCACACTCATATTAAAGTTTCTTGGTAGTCCATCATCAGATGAGAAGTGGTTGAGATGTCAAAAACCAGTCGTGAAATGGTAAAAATCAAATTGTTAGCGTTTATATGCAGCGTTTTTCACGCGATGGGAAATGTAAAGCTAAAAATTGTTTTTTTTAAACTGTGGCTTGTTTAACGTTTATGTGACGTGGATTGTATTCACGTGATGTAATGTCATGACGTTAAATTTGTATTTAAAAAACATTATAATCAAACAAACTTGCATTGAATGCACGCGGTGTTCAGATGAATTTTTTCTTTTTTAATATAAATAAAAGGAGAGCGAAAATTCCAGGATCAATTCAGGTGGTAAGTGACACAGTAAAAATATATATATATATATATATATATATATATATATATATATATTTGTTTTGGGATGAAACAAAGAAATCACAGTGCTTAACCACAAATTTGTAGGAGCTTTATTTATTTGTTGAATTTTTTAAATATAAAAGTTTTTCATAAGCAACTACCCAGGTTTCAGGTTATTTCACCATCGTCAGGCTGCTCATCTCCTGGTGTTTATTTGAAGAGATTTTGTGTTGTTATCTATATATATATATTTGGAGGATATGTGCTTAATTGAAGTCATACCTAATTTTGAAAATTAATTAGTTAATAATTAATGAATTTAGGCGGGCATATATGTTCAAATGTAAGGCTAAGCAAATCGAGAAAATGTCAATCCCTGAATGTAGATTTCGACCTATTCAGGGATTGACATTTTCTCGATTTGTTTAGCCTTACATTTGAACATATATGCCTGCCTAAATTCATTAATTATTATCTAATTAATTTTCAAAATTAAGTATGACTTCAATTTAACACATATCCTCCAAAAATTGTCGGCTTAAAGCCATATAAAAATAAACACATTTGTTTGTTTACTTACCCTCATATATATATATATATATATATATATATATATATATATATATTGTTGAACAACGCTGCTATTTTTTGTTTGCAAATTTTGTTCCATGTCCTTTCAAGTTGCCGGATTGATGTGATTATATCTGGTGAAAATTGTCTGATGTATTTGCCATAACTTAAGTTTTCACCAGATATAATCACATCAGTCCGGCAACTTGAAAGGACATGGAACAAAATTTTCAGACAAAAAATGGCTGCGTGGTTCAACAAAACACACACACACACACACACACACACACACACACACACATATATATATATATATATATATAATATATATATATATATATATATATATATAAGCACTGTTTTTTAAGAAACTAGTGATGGATCGTTTCATATCCCAGAAGACTGTCAACATGACATTTTTTATTGACGACTGCGCCAGGAACGTTTTCTTTACCGGAGAGGCAGTGTTTCCACTCCATGCCTCGTAGTGGTTCACCCTCATGTTCCACAACTTTTTAGCTCTGGCAAGATCCAAGTATTTGTCTATCTTTTGGCTTTCTTTCATTTTCACTCTCAATTATTATTATTATCATTATCATTATCATCACTCCTTGTGCGTTTTTTTTTACACCGGTGTTGGCTGGTAGTCTTTCGCTAGACACTGAGCAACAGCAAGTCTTGTCTGGTTTCCAGAATTCTTTGAGTATTCTAGCCGATCTCAACAATGTTGTCGTCTCGATGATGTCGATTCTTTCTCCAATTTCCAATCCCTCCGGCCTTTTTTTCCAAACCTCTGGGGACTTTTCTCAGGGCACCAACCACAATTGGTATCACCTTCACCTTCATGTTCCACAGTTTCATCAGTTCTCTTGCAAAGTCCAAGTATTTGACAATCTCTTCGTTTTATTTCATTTTCACACTGTGATCCAACGAAACAGCAAAATCCACCAGAAGTTCTTTTTTCGTTTTTTTTTTTTTTGGGGGATTGTTTAACACTAGGACTGGTCTTCTGGCCGGGATTAGGTGATCCGTTATCTAAAAATCACAGAGAATTTGATGCGTCTCATTTTCTAGAACCGATTTTTTTTTTCAATTATTCTATTTAATTTCTTCTTTTTTTTTTTTTTTTAGTTGTGTAATGTTTTCCAGTTTGAAAATTCCTTGATTTAAAAAAAATATAAAATTTGTTACTCCACCATTTTTAACTTAATTTATCTATTTCTTTTTTTTTTTCTTTTTTTATATATATATATTTTTTTTAATAATTTTGAGTGTACATATTTATAAGGAATAGATTAACCAAGTACAGAGTAATTTTAATTTTAATTTATATTCTGAATTTACAAAGCAAAGATGAGAATACGTTTTTTACTTTAATCATTGTCAGTGAAGAAATGTTTTCGCATTAATTAAACACTATTTGAAATAGAATTCTGTCTCAGTTTGCCAACGAGAAAAGCGTGCTAAATTGCATTACTAATATATCATTGTAAGGATACACAAATTGTACAGTCTAACAGATGGAGTTCTAGTATTGTTTTCACAATATTTATTCATTGTCCCGAATAAACAAGTGCCAGTAATAGCGGAGCCTGGACAGTGCTAATAAGTGACATCTCATATTGTCCTAATGATTTGTTGATGAGGCCGACACTAGTCAAGTTACGCCTTGGACATCACGAGACAGTCCGACCCCCTGCGTATGGCGGCTTGATACCCACATAGAGTAAAGGCGTTATTGGCGTCACGCTCTCACTTCAGGGACCCGATTTATGGCACATTATTTTGGCGGGAGGTGACGCCATTTTGAAGTATGTGTGGAAAAAATGAATGGCGAGAAAATTGCCTAAATTAAAAACGATAAAAAATGAAACATGTTCACACGAAAAGGCGGATTCATTTTGAGTTTGTTTTATTTTATTTGTTTGGGGCTTTTTTTATAATTTATTTATTCATTTATTTATTTACTTGGAATTTTTTTCTTCTTTTTGCTGGGGACCGATTTGTTTAAGTCAAGTGTTTGGCTAAGTTAAGATAATGAATTTTCTGGGTGAGAGTCGTGTATTTGTAAGGAGTATTTTTGTTGAATCGTGAAACGGTCAAAAGGTCCCATGTTTTATGTCTGCTTTGTCACTTTCAATCGTCACTGGAATCGCAAATTAATTAAAGAAAACGTTAACGATTGGCGCGAAATTCTGACCATCAATGTACTCATTGCATTTCACAGCTATTTATATCGCTACTGTTTAAGCACCTCAAAAACGGAGTAATGGTAAGCAAGCTGTCCCCCTCAACCAATCATTAGAAGTGAGTTCGATCTTCGTTGGATCCCCTTCCCGTTTTTTTTTGTTGTTTTTTTTTTATTCTGAGCAAAACCCAACAAAAAATATTCACTTAAATTATTCTAATTTTGAGGTCAATTATTTTTTTATATTAGTCTTTTCTTCATCTGATCCCAACGTTCTTGGGCTATTAGACTCTGACCATCAAAGTAGCGGGAAATCTATATTATTATAAAATGATTATATATACAACTGTAATATAGCAAAAATGGCACCTTATAGCGAGATTTTTTTAACGCAATGTCGTTAAAGGTTTTAAACGTAAAAAAAGACGTAACTTAAATTATTATTTTTATCAACAATTTTTGAAATAAATAATCATAATACATCAAATTCAGAAATTAGATATATCGAAGCAAAAAATATCAAGAGTTTCTTATTCTCATTTAATCAGTGACTCTCATTTAAAAAGACAATATATATATATACATACATATATATATATTATATATTATGTGTGTGTGTGTGTGTGTGTGTGTGTGTGTGTGTGTAAAAGTATCCAAAACTGGTAGTAAGGATGATTCTACACGGGGATCTTCAAAATCTTACTGTATAATTATTGCATGTTTTAGTAGGTGCAAATACAAGCATTTTTATAAATCCCTAAAGAGAGCTCAATGTATAATAATCTATTTTAGATTAAATACAGAGCACTGTGTCGCCTGTCTGATGAGACTGAAATTTTAAGGAGTTTTAGGAATTTATTTAAATTTCTAAAAGCCTTTTAAATTTTATTCGAAATAAATTTATTACAGGATGACGGTTTATTGAGTTTTTCCTTCCTTTCAAAGGTATATATATATATATATATATATATATATATATATATATATATATATATATATATAATGTGTGTGCATTTAAGAAAAAGGGAAAGAGATTAGGCGGTATGTTAGTATAAAAATCTTGAGGGAAAATAAACAAATATTCAGAGGATTTTTTTAATCAATGAATGAATGAATTGTTCTCCCTAGGTTCTAGTGTTACGGTTTATATATATTAGCCATTATCAGGGCAATATTAAGGAGCGATGTCATGAAGCTCATTCAGAAAATGTTTCTTTTAAGTGAGATGAAACGAAAATATGACAAATATGGTTAATATATCCAAAATATATTTTTGAAAATACGAAATGCTGGAATGTTGGCAGAACTATTTATTTATTCATAAACATACCCTCTGAATATTTTTCTGTTCTTACACATACAAAAAGACACACAATCACACTCACACACACACACACACACACACACACACATATATATATATATATATATATATATATATATATATATATATATATATTATTATATATGGATATGAACAACACAATATGCTGTTAAAGTGAAAAGATGTTATATCATATTCATAGCTAATATTGAAAAAAATCTCGATTTATAAAATCATCTTCAAAGCTGGAGTATAAACAAGCTCTGAAGATGATTTTTATAAATCGAAATATTGTTCAATATTAGCTATGAATCTGATATAAAATCTTTTCACTTTAACAGCATATTGTGTTGTTTTCTCATCCTTTTATCTATACTGATACCGTCGGATTCATTTCCTTTCTCTTAACTTATATATATATATATATATATTATATATGTATATATATATATATGTGTGTGTGTGTGTGTGTGTTCAGAAGGGATCCAACTATAGCGTATTAGTCTCTTTTAAAATACTTCCCCTGGGACCTCAGACACTTAGCCCAGCGTCTATTTTGCGTTTCTAGAACGTCTGAGTATTTCAATTTCGTGATCCCAATTAAGAGCCTGGTCGCGTTCTCCTTAACCTCATCCACGATCTGAAGTCTCTTCCTTTCTAACGGCGATTTCAGCTTTGGGATAAAACGGAAGTTGCCGGGAGCTGTATCAGCAGTGAACTGGGCTGGATCACAGACAGGGCTGATCCGGCTCTCTGTCGTAAATCCCCGGCTAGAGACGTCAGGGTAAATGCGACCATTACACAGTACATCCCACTATCGACTGAGTAACATTACTGGAGGGTATCTGTTCGGACATTTGTCTGGGGCACACACGCACACATGCACGCACACACATGCCACACACAAACACAAACACACACACACTCACACAAAACACACACACACACACACACACACACACACATAATATATATATATATATATATATATAATAATATAATAAGATAAATATATAAAGGTTTTACATATCTATTTATTAGGTGACAAAGGAACATTCACAACCATATTGGTTTCATGCGATGCAATCATCAGGTGAAGATGTTTTAAATGTAAGGAAAATCGAAAAAATTTCAAAAAATTCAATAGGCATGGGATGCGTATGATTGGATAAAATGATGTGCGTATGTATGTGAAGGTAAATTGAATGTATGAGAGTGTCTATGGGCAGCATAAAGGTTGCGTACGAGTATATATATATATATATATATAAAGTTAAAAAATTAAAGACGTCGGGGCGGTCTAATGTCGGTATCAGTCAGACAGTGAGGGAGTCTATCTCCTTTTCACTAGCGCTAGACCAAGAAGATTGTTTTTGCGTCTGAGGTGGATCGCAACACCTACCAACTGCTCCTAACTTTATCGCACAGCTCCCTGTGTTACTTGGCGCTGAGTCGACGAGGGTCGGTATCGAGGATCGGTATCGAACCAGGAACCTTGCGATTCCTCGTTAAGTGCTCTACCGACTAAGATTGATAAGTAAATCCTATTGTTTAGAATTATCTAAATTAGTAAAATATGCATAAAATGAAATAAAACTGGGTGAAAACTCATGACTTTGAGTATCACGTGTCCGATCTTCTGTTGAGTGTGTATCAACACATTTGTAGTCGTTAAGTCCGCTTGAATGAAACGTACTTGAGACATTAGTATTATCTGCGTTATTTGGACTATTGTCCCCATCTTCATTGTTATTTGTACAACGTCCAATTGGACACATGGCCTAGTGGATAAGGTAATTAGGTTAAAACAGTTCTAAGTGACAGTTATCTCTGGATTCCAGGTTCAATCCTGAGTAGAGGCAGCAACATAGAAAAATAATTAACACAACTCCTACCCCAGCTATGGTTAGCGGAATGAGAACAGGATCCACCCGTGGACTAAATAAAGGGTTAGGTTCAAAGTTCTGTTATGGCTCCCGATTACGACAAGAAAGTTCCCGAGTTCGAAAAGAAGGTTCCCGAGTCCGAGAAGATTCCCGAGTCCGACAAGAAATACCTGAAGAAGGCCGGGGGGCATATCGGCCGAAATGTTGTTCAAATAACAATGAAGATGGGGACAATAGTCCGAATAACGCAGATAATACTAATCATCAAGCCTCATCTCAAACATTCAGACAAGTACTTGAGACAAATTATATGGTTTAGCTCTGTCGATAGAGCATCCGATTAGGAACCACAAGATTAAATCTGCCTACAAAATTTGAAAAGTAAACTTACCTAATAATTAACACTAATAAAAAAAATTATTTATTTTGATTATTCACAAAAAATGGATTCATTTCACGAAAACTTAAAATTTCAAATTTGACATATGCAAAAGTATTAGAATCATTTTAGTTAAGAATTGCTATTACCGTGGATAATATGGATTCGTCCAGATTCAGATGCAGAAAAGCAGTCCCAGATCTTAACATTTCCATCACGGAATTGGAATGATATTCTTTGCTTGGTAACCAATGTTGACTTTTCTAAAAACAGCAGTTTTGATTGTGACAAAACAATTTCATCTTTTACTCCTCTAACCATCTGTCTATGGACTTCCATATCTCTTTGTTTTTGTTTTTTTTTTTTGGGGGGGGTGAGAGTCGAGTTTTCCAGTAATGCCATGTCCATTTAATTTTCATCTGATTGTAGATACATGTACATTTACTTCAGATCCTGCCAGAGAGGTCTGCAACTCTCTCGAGGCGGGTTAGTTTTTACATACTATTATTATTTCTTTGAGTTTTCACATCAGCATTAGCTGATGGTCTTTCACTGGAGTCTGAGTGACAGCAAGTCTCCTCAGGTCTCCATGACTCTTCTGATTATTCTGGCAGATTGCAGCAGTGCAGTGTTCTGAATGGTTTCAATCCTTCCTCTGATTTCCAAACTTTCCAAACCCTTTTCCAATCCCTTTGGGACCGTTCCAAGCGCACCAACTACAATTGGTATCACTTTGACTTTCATATTCCATAACTTTTTCAGTTCTCTGGCAAAGTCCAGATATTTGTTCATTTTTTCATTTTCCTTTAGCTTCATCCTGTGATCTTCTGGAACAGAATACATTTTCCTTGATTGATTGTATGAGATTCCGGTTCAGAATTTATTGATAGGACTAAGACTTGCTATTACCGTGGATAATATGAATTCGTCCAGATTCAGATGCAGAAAAGCAGTCCCAGATCTTAACATTTCCATCACGGTTGGAATGAGGTTCTTTGCTTGGTAACCAGTGTTGGCTTTTCTCCAAACAGCAGTTTTGATTGTGACCAATCTTTAATTCATTTGTCCAGAGAATGGACTTCCAGAAGGTCTCTGGTTTGAATCGACAGCTTTGTTTTCCATTGGGAGCAGAGGCTTCTTTCTATCAGCTCTTCAAAAAATGCCAATTCCATTCAATCTTTGTCTGATTGTAGACACGTGTTACATAATCTATTCATAGATATTGTCAACCCGCTGCATTTCTGAAGGGATGGCCCCTTTTCATATCACGGGCGGGACTTTCCATGGAATATTACAGAAAGCACGCAAAATACGTGAAGTCACGTGGGACCTGGTTGGCTCTCAGTTTCAGCTTGTACGTCAGGCAGAGAAGATGTACTGCCTTAGCTGGAGCTCACTGCATACGCGCGCTATGTTAGTAGATGACAAATATTTAGTTAAGTAAATAAAGGTTTAAATAAATAATGTGGTTTTGTGGTTGATGAATGTCTTGGCAACAAGACTGATCTAGAAGAAGGAATAGAAGACCAGACACGAAGTCCCCAAGACTAGGTCCAGACGCTAGAAGATGAACGTAAGATACCAAAGAAGAACAGAAGAATAATAGAAGTAAGAAAGTAAAGAAAGGGTATACAGCACATGTATATTGACTCCAGATTCTACCAAAAAGGTTTACAACTTTCTCGATGTGATGTGTGAGTTGGATCTTACTTCATTTATTATTTTTCTAGTGTTTTTTTTTTTTTAGTGATAGTTTTGATAGACATCCACTTTTAGGAAGAGTTGCGGTCGAGTTGAATGGCCTCTATTAGTAAATTATACGTTTTACTTTGGATGGATAGAGCTACAATCTTTATATATATATATATATATATATATATATATATATATATATGCATCTCTCTCTCTCTCTCTCTCTCTCTCTCTCTCTCTCTCTCTCTCTCTCTCTCTCTCTCTCTCTCTCTCTCTCTGGGAATGACGTTAAACTCTATCTGATGGTAAGGTTCCAATTTTGGAGTTTGGGGAATGTGGAGACCCCTTCATCACCATTGCTCCTGCTCCACTCTGACCCGGAGTGGTAGTACCTGTTAGTCCCATCTATGTGTTAAATAGAAAAATGTATTTATAAAAAATTGTATTATCCATTAAGAATTGATTTATTTCAAAACTTTATCGGCATTAAATGACCCATTGAGGTTGATATGCCGTAAAACAAAACAATCTCCAGTGATCCCAGGAATACAACTTCGCTGACGACTCCCCCTCCTCTCAATCATCTAATAGATGTTTTATGTGAAAATTCAGTACTTTTTTCCTGGTGTCCTCGGATAACTCTTTTCCTCTGAACAATGTTAATTTGTGAGGCAATGCATTAGCTTAGTTATGACGTTAAACCGCATCTAATGTTCCAATTTTGGAACTCTGGGTAGTGTGGAGTACCGCTTCATCGCCATTACTCCCAGGTCCACCAACCGGAGTGGTAGTGTTGTTAGGATTAGAGTTTAAATGAAAAACAAAATGTATATCCATCAAGAATGAATAAAACAAAACTTCTTCGGCATAAATAGCTCAACAAGGGTTGACATGCCGTAAAACCCCACCATCCAACCAACCAACCAACCAATCGCCTTTTCAGTCTCATTGATCAACAGATTTTCAAGAATTTATTTCAGCGAAAATTTAATTCCATTAGTATCTGTTCTGTTAGAATACAAAACCTAAACATATGACTGGAGCTCCAGCTAAACTGGGCAACCACTCTAGGAGAAGGAGAATTCAAAACTGTTAAACTCCGCTTGGGGTGGTCAATACTAGGGTTATTTCCTATAACTCCAATCTAATCTGTGTTGCCCAACAAAGTTACTAAGTATGTCTCATTTGATTGGTCAGCTTAAATTGAATAATTAAGGAGCCAAATGTATTTCAGATGAATTTATAACAAACTTGACTTCAATATAGAGTGGGATTCACATATTTTTGTACGTGTCAGATTTTCAGTTTTAGAGGAATAAATCATAAACTGTTGAGCTACCTACATAGATGATTTGTTTATAGCGTTGAGAAGTATCTCTATTTGTGTTTTTAATCACCAAAACTTGACTATCCAAACCCTATTGCCCTTATGGCAAGCCCCAACCCCTTTTTATCATATGGGTGCTAGAAGGCGGTGGTTGCGGGTATACATATCCTGGGAATGACGTTAAACTCTATCTGATGGTGAGGTTCCAGTTCTGGAGGTTTGGGGAATGTGGAACACCCTTCATCACCATTGCTCCCTAGTCCACTCTGACCCGGAGTGGTAGTACCTGTTAGGGTCCCATCTATGGGTTAAATAGAAAAATGTATTTATAAAAAAATTGTATTATCCATTAAGAATTGATTTATTTCAAAACTTTATCGGCATTAAATGACCCACTGAGGTTGATATGCCGTAAAACAAAACAAACCAAACCAAAACCTCACTGATGATCATCAGTTGGGCGATTATATTCATTTCTCTTTCCCACTATTTTATTATTACTAGTACAAAATAAGAAAAACACCCTCCGGGTGGTGTAAAAATAGATTTTTGAAACATATTGCCTGAGTGGTGAGAGTAAAAAATTCAATGTCAGCGAGTTTGTACCCTAAGTAAGTAAAATCGTCAAATTCATTAAAGGATTAAAAAATAAAACAATATGAAATGTAAACTTTGAATATGTATTAAAATAAAACAAACTATATATAGATATATAATACCAGTCATGTATTTATTAAAACTTGTTTTAAAAAACAATGAGGACTGTCTAATGTTGCATGGTCAAATTTTGAGTGTATTTATTGAATAAATACACTAAAAATTTGAACATGAGTGTATTTATTGAATAAATACACTCAAAATTTGAATATGCCAAAAATCGTAGAATAAATTTTATTCTATGTTATGACGATTTTGAGAAATGTGACGTAGGCAGTGACGTAATTTTTGTTACAGGCAAAAACCGGAAGCGAATCTCAATTATTAATAGATATTGGATCTATGGTATTTTTGTATTGGGCTCTGTTTTATTCGTAATAGTATATAATGCCGTTTTAACTTTAAACTAAGACTTTTGGTCTTTAAACGAACTGTATTTGTTTTAAACTAATATATATATATATATATATATATATATATATATATATATATATATATGATACAGTTGTGTCTATTTATAAATAATATAGGATAGCGTAGACATAAGCAGTCAGTTTCTTGCCTATTAAATATGGACTTAGTCCGATGATCTCATAGGTGAGAAACTGATAGTGAACATGCGCTGTTTACTCTAGGTCTATGGTATCTTAACTATATATATATATATATATATATATATATATATATATATTTATATAGAGAGAGAGAGAGAGAGAGAGAGAGAGGAGAGAGAGAGAACATTCAATGGCTACCTGGTAAAGGAGTGCTAAAACATGGCGTTCGATATCATATATATATATGCCTCTCTCTCTCTCTCTCTCTCTCTCTCTCTCTCTCTCTCTCTCTCTCTCTCTCTCTCTCTCTGAGTGTATGTGTGTGTACTCTAAATCTCTTTATAATTATATGTGTGTGTACATTTGAGTATTTGTGTGTAGATATATTTTCCTTGGATTGTGAATGAATTCCGTGTATGCATTGTATGTGAATCTATGTATGTGTGTCTTGAAAGGTCGATGACGTTTACGGGATGAAGCTTAAGACACTTAGACAGTTTTATCGCCTGGTTTAATGCAATTCCATCTCTCCCCATAGGCGACCATTATACAATTTGCATTGCCCCATTTCACCAATTACAACTGATGGAATGTATAGAAATAGTAAAAAACAACAACTTGAAACAATTTCAGATTGTTAAGTAAGCACTTTAACCTGAGTGAGCCGAACACGCTTGTTTTTTCTTCTTCTTCTTCTTCTTCTTCTTCTTATTCTTATTCTTATTCTTATTCTTATTCTTATTCTTTTCTCTTCTTCTTATTCTTCTTATTCTTATTCTTATTCTTATTCTTATTCTTTCTCTTCTTCTTCTTCTTCTTCTTCTTCTTCTTCTCTTCTTCTTATTATTATTATTATTATTATTATTATTCTATTCTTCTATTCTTCTCTTCTTCTTCTTCTTCTTATTATTATTATTATTATTATTATTATTATTCTGTGTTTGTTTCTTTCTTCTTGTTCACCAATTCCAATTTCTTCTTCTTTTTCCTTTTCCTTTTTTTCTTTTCCTTCGTCCCCGAATATTCCTACTTTTAATTTTGCTCTTTTTTTTTCTTCTTCTTCTTCTTCTTCTTCTTCTTCTTATTCTTATTATTATTATTATTATTATTATTATTATTATTATTTCTTTCTTCTCTTTTTTTTTTTCATTTTTATTTTCTTCTTATTCACATCTTCTTTTCTTCGCCTTCTTTTTCTTCTTTTAGCTTTCCATTTCCTTCTGGTTTTTCCTCTTCTTTTTACTTCTTCTCCATTCCTTTTCCTTTCTTCTTCTTCTTCTTCTTCTTCTTCTTCTTCTTCTTCTTCTTTTCTTCTCTCCCTCTTCTTCTTCTATTTTACTTTTTCTCTTCTTTTTTTTTTTTTGCTTTTAATCTTCTTCACCCCTCCCCTTATCCTCCTCCTTCCATTATCCTTTCTCTTCCGTTATTTTTTCTTTTCTTCTTTTCTTTTTCTTCTTCTTTCTTCTTTCTTTTGCTTCTTTTTTTTATTTTCCATGTGTGCTTTTCACTTCCTCCTCTCCTCCTCCTCTTCTTCCTTCTCTTCCCCCTGCTTCATTCCCTCCTCATCCTTCTGCTTCTTCTTCTTCCTCCTCCTCCTCCTTCCTTCTCTTCCTCTTCTTCTTCTTCTTCCTCCTTTCCTTCCTTCTTCTTTTCCACGCATGCGTTCTAACCAACCCCGAATCAGTTGTTAAAGCCCTCCTTCTTTCCTTCTTCTCCTTCATTCTCTTCCTCCTCCTTCTTCTTCTTCTTCTCCTCTTCTCCTCCTTCTTCTTTTTTCTTCTTCCTCCTCCTCTCCTCCTCTTCCCCTCCTTCCACTTCTTTCACGCATGCGTTCTAACCAACCAACCCCGAATCAGTTGCAAAGCCCTTACCACCTATTGAGCCCCGAAGGTAACTTGTACAACAGCGACAGCCTATCATCATATCGCTTACTCAACGGGAAACATCAAGCAACGAAAGAAACGAATCAAGAAAATGTAAAAGGGCAAATGATGGCGGCGGAGGCAGAGGTGGGGGCACGGTTATGGTGCTGGTCGTGGTGGGTGGAATTGTGGAAAGGAATTCCAAAGATTTTCAGAATAAAATTGTAAACCGTTTTAAAACGACTAAAGCTTCTTTCGTTCTTTTTTCCTATTTTTGTCTTCTTTTTTTCTTTTCTTTTTTTTCTTTTATTAACACCAGCGCCAGGCAAATTGTATTTTAAAAACATGGCCGGCTACTATTTAAAGTCACTAGAGACATAAACATTGTTATGTTATACACTGGAAATATCATTGCAAAAGTAAAGTCATTTTTATTTTCATTCTTTTATATTTTTGTTGAAATTTTATTTTATAACTTTAAAAGCTCCAGGGAAACTAAAAAAAAAAAAAAGATTATTTTATGTTCAATGGATATATCTTTTTTTTTTTTTGGTTTATTTGTCTTTACTTTTCTTATTTTCATTACATTATAAATTTAACGTTATATATATATATATATATATATATATATATATATATATATATATATATGTTCGTTGTTTTTCCTTGAATAATTTTACTTGTTAAAAAATTGGGAACAAATCCACTTCGTAAAAATTCTGGTCATTATGAACACGGATATGTTTAAATCAAATAACTTTTTTTCCTTCGTTACAAAGAAAAGAAAACTTGTTTATTTAAATGTATTTCATAAAAGTTGTGCAAGTAGAAAATCACTTTAACTGTAAGCATTTAATATGAACCAGGGAAATTCACGATATAACCATAAAATATGACATACGATGGTGGAATTTATGTCCGTTAAGAAGGATTTAACTGAAATATGTGTTAACCTAAGTTGAAAAGGATATTTCCAATGAAATTATCACTGCTTCTTTGACTCTAGGAAGCAATTATGCTGCAAGGCTTTTTCATAAATCATCAATGGCTTCTAACTTTATCATTTCTTTCAGATCATCTATGGTACGATTTCCATTCGTGCAATATTACGTTTCATAATATTTCACTGATATTCAATCGAATTGAAGTCTTTCTTGGCTAGGCAGCCATTCGAAGAGTTTAGGAATTAAATAATCTAACAAGGTTTGAAATGCCATAAAACCAACCAATCAACCTGTTAAGTTTCTGACCGCCATCCTTGGCCAGTTGAAAAGGACTTAAAGTAAGTAAGTCCTGAACTATAGAATCCTTTGATAAGAGAATAAGTCTTGAACTATAGAATCCTTTGGTAAGAGAATAAGTCCTGAACTATAGAATCCAAGAAAATAAGTCCTGAACTATAGAATCCTTTGGTAAGAGAATAAGTCCTGACTATAGAATCCTTTGGGAACTATAGATCCTTTGGTAATAAGTCCTGATAGAATCCTTTGGTAAGAGAATAAGTCCTGAACTATAGAATCCTTTGGTAAGAGAATAAGTCCTGAACTATAGAATCCTTTGGTAAGAGAATAAGTCCTGAACTATAGAATCCTTTGGTAAGAGAATAAGTCCTGAACTATAGAATCCTTTGTAAGTGAATAAGTCCTGAACTATAGAATCCTTTGGTAAGAGAATAAGTCCTAAGTTTTGGAATCCTACGTAGTGTCAAAGGTCCAGTGATATAATCCTATGTTCCGTCGTCCACGAAGGTTCAAAGGCAATTGAGTGGCTAAGATCAGAACAGCCAGTATAAATAATAATATCAGCAGCAGAGCACTGCCAGTGATTGGTCAATAGGTTGGTCACATGATTATCGGCGAGTCTATAAGTAGAAGTGGTCATTTGACACACGCCTTGTATCCAAAAACGCGGGCCCTCACGTGGTGTAATGGTTAGCAAGCTCGCTTCGCAAATCATTGTTAGTGAGTTCGATTCTCATTGGGAGCCCCATACTTCTGGCCTTGTGCTATATCTAAGCTAAGCTTAGTAAATAACTAGGGCACCTCATGTGGTGTAATGGTCAGCAAGCTATATTAGCAGACCATTGTTAGTGAGTTCGATTCTCACTGGGTGCCCCATACTTCTGGCCTTGTGTCACATCTAAGCTAAGCTTAGTAAATAACTATATCCAAAAAACGCGGGCACCTCACGTGGTGTAATGGTTAGCAAGCTCGCTTCGCAAATCATTGTTAGTGAGTTCGATTCTCATTGGGAGCCCCATACTTCTGGCCTTGTGCCATATCTAAGCTAAGCTTAGTAAGTTAACTATATCCAAAAAACGCCAACACAACCAACCTTAAAATTTCAATTAAATTTTCAATTTATTTCAATTTTCAATTAAAATTTTCAATTAAATTTTCAATTTATTTCAATTTTCAATTAAAATTTTCAATTAAATTTTCAATTTATTTCAATTTTCAATTAAAATTTTCAATTAAAATTTTCAATGTAAAAAGAATTGAAAGAGGATTCTATTTACAAAAAAATGTTCCCATCATTTCTGTCAGTTTCATTCAACAAAGGTTTAAGTGGCTCTCTCTTTGATATTAAAAACTATCTCAAGGGAAACGACAAGTGAGATTTTGTTAAAACCACAATTTAATCGAACATTGTGAATCTCTCTCTCTCTCTCTCTCTCTCTCTCTCTCTCTCTCTCTCTCTCTCTCTCTCTCTCTCTCTCTCTCTCTCTCCAAGAAAAACGAAAAATATATTCGTTGTTTTTCTTGAACAGTTTAACTTTTTCAACATTAAAATATCGTTCAAAACACATTATAGATGTGTTTATATTTATATATATTTATGTTTGTTTGTTTGTTTGTTTGTGTGTGTGTGTGTGTGTGTGTGTGTGTGAAACTATATGAATCTGTTATTCTCTCAGCACTTTCTTGATTTAAGAAAAACGTTTTTAAAACGATTTTCTTATTCACCTACCTACCTACAAATATGTATACCTGCATATATATATATATATATATATATATATATATATATATATATATATACTATAATGTGTACAGAAATAAATCCGCTCTACTTACGTATTGAGCACTTTATATTTGTTATAACGCTGACTTATCCGAGTAACATTTACCAACCAAATATTGAGACTAACCCAATATTTTTACCGGTTAGTCATTCCTTTACATATATATATTATATATATTATATATTATATATATTATATATATATAATATATATATATATTGTCGTGTATCGTATAACCAACCTCGTAGAAAAGATCTAGAAATATCGAACATAAAAACAAACATAGATTTAAACTAGATCTATTTAACGATACTAACTGTAAAAACTTTCTGTGTAAAATACAAAACAGGCTTCAATGATGTCGTGGACAGTGAATAGCAGCATTTGCAATCACATTGTTTAACTGAGATTAAATACCAACGCGGGAGAATGGTGGAAAAATTCTTCGTCAAACATGCTCAAAATTAGCAGAAAAATACATATAATATATACGTATGTATGTAAAGTAGTAAAATATGCGTCAGACAGAGAGAGAGAGACAGACAGAGAGACAGAGAGACAGACAGAGAGAAAGGCAGAGAGAAAAGACAGAGAGAGAGATTCCTATCTATTTGCTGAGACTTCATTTCATTTGTTATAAAACAATATTCGGGGTTGGTTGGTTAGAACGCATGCGTGGAAGAAGAAGAAGGAGGGGGAAGAGGAGGGGGAAGAAGAAGAAGAATAAGAAGAAGGAAGGAAGAAGGAGGAGGAAGAAGAATAAGGGGAATAAGAATGAGGAGGAGGAAGAGGAGGAAAAGGAGGAAAAAAAGAAAGGAGGAAAGAAGAGGAGGGGGAAGAAGGAGGAGGGGGAGGGGAGGAAGAAGAAGGAGGAAGAATAAAGGGGGAATAAGAAGGAGGAGGAAGAAGAAGAAGAAGAAGAAGAAGGGGTAATAAGAAGGAGGAAGAAAAGGAGGAGGAGGAAGAAAAAGAGGGAAAAGGACGAAGGACGAAGGGGAAGAAGGAGGATGAAGAAGAAGGAAGAAGAGGAGGGAGAGGAGAAGAAGAGGAAGAAGAAGAAGGAGGAAGAAGAAGAAGAGAAGGGGTAATAAGAAGGAGGAAGAAAAGGAGGAGGAGGAAGAAAAAGAGGAAAGGACGAAGGACGAAGGGGAAGAAGGAGGAAGAAGAAGAAGGAAAGAAGAGGAAGAAGAGAAGGAAGAAGAAGAAGAAGAAGAAGAAGAGGGGAATAAAAAGGAGGATGAGGAAGAGGAGGAGGAAGTAGAAAATATGAAATGTAGGCTTAGCCAAGGAATTGTTGGTTGGTTGGTTGGTTGGTCACACGTCATGTCAAATCAAGTTTAATTATTTAATACCTATTAATACTGTAAAAGCAACCAACCAGTCAGCCAGTCAACCAACACACACACATATATATATATATATATATATATATATATATATTCATCCAAAAGTGCCTACCATGTAGTAGCATTGGTAGTTAATCCAAAAAGGTGCTCCATATATTTCGTAAAATATACAGCATTTATAGTTGCAGGAATTTTTTTTTTATCTCTACCACGGTTTCGGTGTTCAAGGTAGACCTTCTACAAGAGAACATGGATTTCACCTGAAGAAGCTGTACCTTGAACACCGAAACCGTGGGTAGAGAGAAAAAAACTTTTCTACAACTATATATATATATATATATATATATATATATATATATTATAGAGAGAGAGAGAGAGAGAGAGAGAGAGAGAAGAGAGAGAGAGAGAGAGAGAGAGTCATCCACAAATCCGTGTTTTGATGTATCACATCTCTTCTGTATGGCCAGATATAGCAGGCTACCTCCAGCTGGGAATGAACCTGAGCGATTTATCATCAGCCAGAGTTATATATATTATATACGTGGAACAGTTGAAACAGCTGTACGGTGTTCCACGTGGTGTACTTTATTCGCCGGTTTTGCTTGTCAGGATTATTTTCAATAATTATCGAATTTATACGATATACGCATTGTGATTGCCTTCAAAAAATATAAATAATAATATACTTTACATAACAATGCTTCAAAAGCAATTATCAAATTCCATTTACTATATATATATATATATATATAATATATATATATATATATTCATTTCAGGGAAATTTTGTTACCCTAGGTTTCATGCTTTGTCGGATGAATGCATAAAAAGCATGAAACCTAGGGTCACAAAAAACTCCATATATACATACATTTATATATATATATATATATATATATATATATATATGTATGTATGTATGTATATGTGTGTGTGTGTGTGTGTGTGTGTGTATCTGTCTGTCTGTCTGTCTGATTGTTTCTGTATATGTGTGGGGGTACTTATGTCATATTGAATTTTTGTATGAGTAGATATTAATAAGAAAACTTATTTTAAATAAACACGTACTTGTAAAATCTTTGGTGCTCTTGAGGTAGCTTAACCTCTGAGATATGCACTTTTGTCTGATCTAACTGATGATGTTTGTCTTCAATTTAATCTCACCGACACGAGTGAAACATATTTGCAATGAACGAAGCGTTGCATCAAGGAGAAAAATAATTAGCAAAACATCTTAATAAATGATATAAACCTCGAAAGTTGAGCAGATAATACAGTGTTCTTAGATTCATAACACGATAAGCGCGCTGCGATGCTATCCCCCCTCAGAGCATTACTCTTTTCTTTCTTTCTTTCTTTTCTTTTTACTCTTTCTTTCTTCTTTATTATTATTGAAAGAAACACCTTTGCAATAGTTTGATTCAATTAATTATTAATTTGAATCTTACTTCGATCCGTCTTAATTGATTTCTGTTTCTTCAAAGAAAACAAACAAACGAATTTGTCGGTAATTGATCAGAATGTAAACAGTTGAAAATAGATGCCAAGATTTTGCAGCTTGATTAAAGAAGAAACACCAACTTCAACAAAAGAAAGATAGTTTTCATTTAGGGCAGACATCTTTGTTTCTTTGTTTGTATATTTTCAATTTTTGCTTCTTTCTTTTTTTTTTTTTTTTTTTTTTTTTTTTTTTTTTTTCATTTTTTTTTTTTAATTTCGATTATTTTCTTGCGGCCATTCAGATAGTAAATACTAAGAAGTTTTCTTGATTATCATACACACAACAAAAAATCAAATTTTTGTTTACAACAGACGCGAGTGTTTCTTCGCTTAGTCAATGTCCGCGGGGTTGACGTTGTGTATGCAAATTAACGTAATGATGGGATTAAAAACTAATACCCGGGGTAACGAAGACGAGAGTTTGATGCATGGCTTGCCCAGCCGCTAATATAATAAAGTTTCGTAAATCTGTGAGATTAGATTCTTTTCTTCTTTTTTTCTTACATATAATTGTCTTAGTTTGTATATATATATATATATATATATATATATATATATATATATATATATATATATATGTATATGTATATATATATATATATGGATACAAATAATTAATTGGCTTAGTTCATATATATATACATATATAAATAAACACAGACAAATACACACACACACGTGCACATATACATATATATATATATATATATATATATATATACATATATATATATAAAGAGAGAGAGAGAGAGAGAGAGAAATAAGTAATTGCCTTAGTTCATATATATATATATATATATATATATATATATATATATATATATATATATGAATGAACTTTTGTGGGTTTTTTTAGATATGGATATAAATAATTGATTACATTAGTTCATATATATATGAAATAATGTAATAAATTATCTATATCCATTTCTAAAAAAAGAAAAGATTCTAATTTCACAGAATATATATATATATATATATATATATATATATATATATAAACACATACACGCGCACACACATACGCACATATATATAAATATGGTGTAATAGCAGGCTAGTCGTGCATGTCTATTACAACTAACTAGCGTGTTCGTTCATCGCAGGATACTCCATACTTGCGACCTTATCCTAACCGTGATGAACGGGTTGGGTAAATACCTACTTGCCTCTGTGTATGGCAACATAAGCTTTAATTTATCCCTATACAGAAAATTATTGTACATACATAAATGTATAAACTTGAATATGCTAGCTGAATATATATATATATATATATATATATATATATATATATATATATATATATATAATTTTAATGATAAAAATGCTTCTAATTTTTAAAAATAAAATTTATTTTTATTTTTAACATAGAATACGCATTTTAAAAAATTTTTGAAAATTCCGGCCCTTATCGAGAGCGTTTTGTACCTCGTGATTAACGGTCTATTTATTTCGTCTTTCCTATTATACATAGTTGCTTTGATAAAGACCATTTTATATGGTCGAAACAGATTTCTGTCAGCAAAACTATTAATATCTTTTTTCTACAAACTTTCTACACATACTCTCGGATTCATATCCATTTTACTTTTCATATATATATATATATATATATATATATATATATATATGATGGGATACCAGGTCAATCAATTTTCCCGCGGAGGAGTGCAGATTTGAATTCAGAGTTTTCATTCTCCTGGACCGGTTAACGTAACAAGGTTTAAGAGACCATACTTCCCTACAATTTACCCATAGCTAGGGGGAGAAGAGGTTGATCCAAAATCTGATCTCATCTGACGATTGTATTATTTCTTACCCCAAAATACATGAAACTCAAAGCAGGGGGGAGGGTGTATATATTTTCCTTGTGTGAGTGTCACGTGTACTTTCATCTTACCACATGACTGTACGCCATACTATAAACAGATTAGCCACTTTTCGTATGTTTCTGTCTGATGATTGTGCACATCACATGCAACTTCGAGTAATGGACTTCTAGGATTATTATATTTTTAGGTTTTATACCTACTCTTCTGTAATAGGATCAAGCACATTTTTATGCAAACTTTTCTTATTTGCATCTATTCTATCACACACATACACACGCACACATATATATATATATACATACATACACATATATATATCTATGTGTGTGTGTGTGTGTATGTGTGTGTGTGTGTGTGTGTGATAGAATAAATGCAAATGAGAAAAGTTTGCATAAAAATGTGATTGATCCTATTACAGAAGAGTACGTATAAAACCTAAAAATATAATAATCCTAGAAGTGTATATATATATATATATATATATATATATATATGTGTGTGTGTGTGTGTGTGTGGTGTGTGTGTGTGTGTGTGTATGTGTTTGTGATAAATAGATATGCTGCAGCAGATCAAAACACAAGTGCTTTATCGGATGATATCTCTGGGGTCAGGTGGTTTCAAAATCAAATCATCATTACCACTAATCCAGAGTGACCCAACAGTATTTACTAATACCACCAGACTTTGTTGGTTTTCCGTTAAATCATGAAAATGCGTGAGGAAAATGCAGTCTCGTCTTGCGATCTTTTGTTATATTTATAGCTTCACAACTAAATGTAAATGATTCCAGCGTGGAAGTGTTGATCCAGTAATGTAAGATTTAGAAGATGATTATGTCAAGACACTTAACGCGGAATTGGACGGGAAATTCACGTTTAAAATCAATATTCAAACGTCAATTCAATGTTGTTGGATTTGAATTAACTGACAAAATTATAATGTCCAAGTCACCGATTTCCTCTTTTTGCGTTCTTCTCCTGGTTGTTCGTCGTCCCTTGTCACCATCTTGTCTTCCCGGTGAGTCGTTGTCCTTTGTCACCATCTTGCCTTCTCGGTCACTCGTATTCTCTTGTTTCATCCTGTCTTCTCGACCCTATGCATGCATTCATGCACACGGATTTTTAGGACACTCAGGGGAAATTGATTTTTGTACAAATTATTTGTATTTGATAGAAATACTTGAAACCATATAGCTGTGTGCAGAATGTTTGTATAAGAATAGTTACATGAAGCTCTAATTGTTTACAAATGATTATTATTGTTTGATGTATTTTAATGGCTTGTAAACCCGTCGGGTCATTTTAGATGTTAGGAAATCGCGTTTATTGTATATTCTTATCTAAATTTTTAGTGTAATTGTTACAGTGATCTTTTTGGGAGGAGGTACTATCGAATGTGTCTGTCTGTCTGTCTGTCTCTCTCTCTCTCTCTCTCCAATCTGTCATAGCCCCTGAGAGGTCCTCTGCTCAGCATCAAGAATCCGCATTGCGTTGATTGATGTGGGTTCATTGTATATTCTTATCTAAATTTTTAGTGTAATTGTTACAGTGATCTTTTGGGGGGCAGGTACTATCGAATCTGTCTGTCTGTCTGTCTGTCTCTCTCTGTCTCTCTCTCTCTCTCTCTCTCTCTCTCAACCGTCCCTATCTGTCATCACCCCTAGGAGGTCCTCTGCTCAGCATCAAGAATCCGCATTGGGTTGATTGGTGTGGGTTTATGTTAGTCGGCCTACATTGGTGTATCCATGTGTATGTGTCCACAAGAGAATGTCATTTGTTGTTTCAAATTTTACTTGGATGAACAAGACAACATTTCTATGTGTACATAACTTTATTTATCGACGATTTTTACACAAATTACCGACCGTAAGTGTCGGGTACCAGAGATCGTTCCGCAGTCTCTCTACTGACTGATTAAAAGCTACTATCTAATTTCGTCTAGGATTTTAATCATCTGACTTTAACTCGTCCAATGAAAGTCAAACTTTCAACTGACCTTAAACTGTCAATCTGTTGTAACTCAAGTATCAGAGTTAACAGAGAAATAATATGAAGAAACACAACGAGTATTAAGGATAGGTGAAAAGTTACTAAGCAAAGATACAAGGTGGACAGAATAATTAGCAATTGCTAGGGCTGAATTAACAAGTCCTGTGAGATCTCGGTGTTTCTTTCCTCCGAGATTTCGTCAGACATTATTTTTAGAAAAAACAGACGATTCCATTCTCATTATTTAGCTACTATATGACACAGTGTGACATTCTAGTAATAATGTTCTCCCAACTATGCTGCACTCTGCTCACCAACAATCAAAATCTATCTCGAAATGCCTCGTCCACCCGTCGTAAGGGCCAAAATGCTACTGCCAGCTTTTTTCGTATTCGTCGTACGTAATCGTTTGACGCTCCCTCTAGCCGTCGCCGCATGCTTATATGCACGCCCGATCTTGAGAGAATTTGCATACGTGCAATCCCATTCTCGCTGGTTCGAGATCGCCATCGTTAAATATAGTGCTTACAGCAGCCATATTTCTTTCCTGCAATGACCCTGCAAGCCAGACTCGTCCGCGCACGCCTTGAGTTTCGAGGTATGTTATTTTCATTACATCCACAGGAATAGTGAGGTACGCTACTAATCCTTTAAGCTAGCCCAGTATAATGCTGTGCTCGCTATATATATAGTCAAATCACATGGTGAGAGAGAGAGTGAGGAATATTCCATTACAACATATACATACTTAGTTATATGAAATTATACTTTGTAAGGGAGATAAATGTTGTCCCTAGAAATAGAAAAGTTGTCTTTATACCTGAGCTTTAGTCTATCAATTCCATGTGAGTACAGAATCTGCTTTGGCAGTCTGTCATCCCCAAGTCTGTTTAAGTGGCCAGGTTGCGTTGGACAAGTATTTCGTGCATGCCAGGGAGTCCAGTTCTCTTCAGATTAGCCTAAATCAGGTGATAAGCAATTCAAATCTAAAAAGGAGAACAAGAAATGTGTTTATCACATGACTGGTTTAGATCATGTGATAAATTTTAACAGACAACAAGCATTTTAAAGTACACATGCTACATTACTATATATCATGTATATATTAACGGTTAGAATATTTTTAAACTTACTAAACTACATGCCAAATAAAAGATTCAGCCAATCTATTGTTTAACACCAGCTCGAAAGTCGAGATGATATGTGTCTGTATCTGTTTGCTTGTGTGCTCATGTGCGCGCATGCGTGCACACGAATCGACTATTTCTTTTTACACTTTCTAACCATTTCACGTAGGAAAATAAAAAATGATGAGTTTTTAATGGTTTTACACTCTTTTTATTTACCCATTTGCGTTTTAGTAACCTCTGATATAAATCACGTCAAAAATTCAAGATATTTTCCTATTAGACACCGATTACCATTTCCCCACACGCAAGCACACACGTGCGTCGACTCACGCCGCGTCCAGTTGGAACCAGCGTCCGCCCCCAAAGACGCCCACTCGGGATATTTCAATAAATTTACAATTTTTCATGTCACACTCTA
>CM042161.1:45899952-45914952 GCA_023376005.1 Doryteuthis pealeii
ATGCCGACGGGATCGACGAAAATTTTTTCTACCTACCACCATGAGTCTCGGCTTGTGGGTGGGCCCACGTAAAAAGGCCTTGTGCCGTATCGTGTACAAGTGGGGTATATGTAAATACTCCTATACCTATACCTAAGTCTACAACCTAAGCTTACTCGCCAGACTAACCCACGACAGCTCGGAAGATGAATTGCTATTCGACGTACCAATTACTACTGCGATAATATACCAAATACCAACTTCAGAATATATCCCTTAACCCGGATATATCAATGACAATCGAAGTCAGTTGAACTCAGCTAAACATCATCAAACTATTTAGTGTCCCCTTCTTTTTTTGGTTACTACAAGGTATAATATCTTCATTTTAAAAATATTTAGTGTCCCCTTCTTTTTGGGGTTACTACAAGGTATAATATCTTCATTTAAAAAAACTATTTAGTGTCCCTTCTTTTTTGGTTACTACAAGTTATAATATCTTCATTTAAAAAATATTAGTGTCCCTTTTTTGGGGTTACTACAAGGTATAATATCTTCATTTTTAAAAATATTTAGTTCCCTTTTTTGGGGGGTTACTACAAGGTACTTTCATTAAAAAAATATTTAGTGTCCCCTTCTTTTTGGGGTTACTACAAGGTATAATATCTTCATTTAAAAATATTTAGTGTCCCCTTCTTTTTGGGGTTACTACAAGGTATAATATCTTCATTTAAAAATATTTAGTGTCCCCTTTTTTGGGGGGGTTACTACAAGGTATAATATCTTCATTTAAAAATATTTAGTGTCCCCTTCTTTTTGGGGTTACTACAAGGTATAATATCTTCATTAAAAAAACTATTTAGTGTCCCCTTCTTTTATGGTTACTACAAGGTATAATATCTACATTAAAAAATGTGTCGTGTCCTCTTTTCTTGATTACTACAAAGTATAACAATCTATAATTAAAAAGAGTTATACTGTGTCTCCTTCTCCGTTGGTTATTGATTGGCATGATACATTTTCATTATTTTTAAGATAATCTACTCGTTGTGCCAAATAAGATACAGGCAATTATTATTTAACGAACCAAAGTTGATAGAATATTCTATGCTTATTTTATGTTAGCCTCTGAGATTTTATCGCAAATATGATTTAGTTACTACAAGGCATATCTTCATCTTTATAAAAGTGGTGGCCCCTTAAAAAGATATAGTATCCCATTTCCTTTGGTATCTACCAGGCATAATATATTCACCTAAAAGAAAAATTAGTATCCTTTCTCTTTTCGTTACTACAAGGTATAATATTTTCATTTAAAAAAGCTATTTAGTGTCCCCTTCTTTTATGGTTACTACAAGGTATAATATATTCATTTAAAAGAAAAATTAGTATCCCTTCTTTTTTGGTTACTGCAAGGTATAATATCTTCATCTTTAAAAAAACTATTTAGTGTCCCCTTCTTTTATGGTTACTGCAAGTATATCTTCATTTAAAAATATTTAGTGTCCCCTTCTTTTTTGGTTACTGCAAGGTATATCTTCATTTAAAAATATTTAGTGTCCCCTTCTTTTATGGTTACTACAAGGTATAATATCTTTATTTAAAAATATTTAGTGTCCCCTTCTTTTTTGGTTACTGTGTCCCCTTCTTTTTTGGTTACTACAAGGTATAATATCTTCATTTAAAAAATTTAGTGTCCTCTTCTTTTTTGGTTACAACAAGGTATAATATCTTCATTTAAAAATATTTAGTGTCCCCTTCTTTTTGGGGTTACAACAAGGTATAATATCTTCATTTAAAAATATTTAGTGTCCTCTTCTTTTTTGGTTACAACAAGGTATAATATCTTCATTTAAAAATATTTAGTGTCCTCTTCTTTTTTGGTTACAACAAGGTATAATATCTACATTGAAAAATGTGTCGTGTCCTTTTTTCTTGATTACTACAGAGTATAACAATCTATAATTAAAAAGAGTTATACTGTGTCTCCTTCTCTGTTGGTTATTGCTTGGCATGATACACTTATATTTTTCCCATATTTCTTCATATTTTTCCCTGTCTTCTTGGCATAAAATAAGCCTAGATGGATTGACATGCTATTAAAACCAATCAATCAAAAAATTTTAATGATCTTAATTTTTCAAATCTGTGACTTCTATATTGTGCTTTCACTTAAAGATCACATAATAAACATAAATAAAAAAATATGTTGGTTATGTCCTACTTAACGGAGATAAATTCTACCATCGTATGTCACCCCAACGAAAGAAAAAATTACCAAAGATCAGGGAATTAACCGAATTTAATTTAATTTTCTGTGTTGATATAATAATGAATAAAAGATATAATGCACTAGTTGTTTTATTTTTTTTTAATTTACATTTTTTCAGGTCAATTAACTTTGAACCACGTATGTTTGTGAATCTGTGTTACGCCTCAAAGATACGTGGTTCAAAGTTAACTGACCTGAGAAAATGTAAGAGTTTTCAAATAAAATAACTGGTGCATTATATTGTTCATTCATTAATATATCAACACTGAAAATTTAATTAAATTCGGTTAATTCCATATTTTTTTAGTATTTTTTTCTTTCGTTGGGAAACGTTTTTCAAGTCCGACTTCCACTCAAATTTCTCTACCATCATGGAATTCAATGTAAGGAATATGCCGAAAAAGCTACCTCCGCCAGAAATCCATGCTGTACCAAATAACTAAATGTAGTATCCTCTTCTCTTTTGGATGCTACAAGGCACAAAAATCTACAAATCAAAAAATATTATGTGTCTCCTTTTCTTTTGGCATATCTTCATATCTCCCCTTCTGTTTTGGTTTTTACAAGGAATAATATATTCATTTTTTGATATAGCGTCACCTTCTCTTTTGACTTAAACAACAACAGTTATTATAAGAAACCTGAGTCCTTTGTTTATCAAAATGCCTTGATTTCGGCATTAAATGACCCGAAAGAGTGTTGATATGTCGTAAAACAAAACAACGAACCTTCTCTTTTGGTTACTACAAGGCATAGTATTTTCATTTTTTAATGTAGTGCCTCTTCTTTTGGTTACTACAAGGCATAATATTTTCATTCTTTGTAGTAACCAAAAGAGAAGGGGACTCTTATTTTGTTTATTGGCCACTTTTGCCCTCCTTTAACCTCACTAGATATTTCTTGTTCAAGGCCATATTAAGCGCAATAAATAGCAGGTTCGTCCCTTGTTTGCTAAGGTATATATATTTAAAAGTCGATTGACTAACTGATTAATTGATTGATTTTACCGGCATGTCAACCCGTCTTGGGTTATTTTATGCCTGGAGTTTAGGGAATTGCCTATATTGTACATTTATATTTACATTCTTGTGTAATTGTTTCTTAAGGGGTCTTGTTTTGTGCATATTATATCAAGTATCCCTATCAAATACAAATGATTTTAAACAGATCTATTTGACGCAAAGATGGGACCTTAACCGGTACTATCACTACGGATCAAAGTGAACCTAGGAGTAATGGCAATGAAGGGTATTCAACAAGTGCTAGATCTCCAGAACTGGAGTCTCACCACCATTATCAGTTTATTTTCATACCCAGGATACCTCTTTTTTTGGGGGGAGGTACTCCTCTACAGGGGGTACTCAATGTATGTAACCCTATTATATGGGTCAAATAGATGTTTGAATTTTTTGTATTCGATAAAAAAAACTCTAAAGAAGCAACTACTCAAAATGTAAATATGAACACACAATGAATGCTATTCCCTGACTTATAGGCAGAAAATAACCCCAGACAGGTTGAGATGCCGTTAATATCAACCACAGCCGTTCAATCAGAATCAAAACAATATTAATGACCTCGATGTTGCATATCTGTGCAATCAAACATGACTTCCATATTATGTTTTTCACCAAAAGATCACAGAATAAATAGAAATTAGAATACGTTTGTGGAATTCAGTCTGTCTCACACATTTACCATATTGTGCCAGACTAGGCTAACATTTGGGCCGGTTTAGCTCAGTCGGTAGCGAGTCCGCCTGAGAACCTCAAGGTTCTTGGTCGATACCGGCTTTCGCCAACTCAGCTTATGGGTAGCACAGAGATCTGTGCGGTAAAGTGAGGATCTGATGGTAGGTGTGGTGTTCTACCTCAGATGCTAAAAAACAATCTCCTTGGTCTAGCGCAAGTGAAAAGGGGTAGACTCCATAGCTGTCTGGCGTTAGGCCACCCAGAGGATGGGGCTAACATAGTCATTTACTAATTTGAGCCAGAAGTGTGAGACCTTTAAAATTGATCAGTTAGCCTAACTTGTTAACCATTACATTGCGCGAAATGCCCACTGATTAAGTAAAGGTAAATGAATACATCGATGGCTTATCGACCTCGTCTACTGTGTACTGTGCCTCGTCATGGGGTCAACTCACTAGCATCTTTCTAGGAACCAGAAGGCTCCGAGTTCAATACCCTCGTGAACACAGCGCATGAATAGCTAACATCTTGACTTGGTTGGTCTAGCGTCTCGGATCTCCTAAGGTCTGGTTTTCTATTGCTATGTTCCTGCTGGCTGGTTGTCCTGGATTCATTTCTTAGTCTTGTTACCAAGACATACATCAACCACAAGAACATATTACTTATACAAACCTTTATTTCCTTAACTATACATTTCATGTAACTAAATATCTGACTAACATAGCGCGCGTGAGTTCCAGTTTTGGGCACGACCTAAAATGGTCGACTCCTCTGCCTGACGTCTAACTGAAAACATGAATAGCTCAGCTTGGATCTGTAGATCTGTTTTGGATCGGTAAAGTATGGAGCTGCTGGTAATGGTGGCACTACACCCCAGACGTAAAAAAAACAATCTCCCTGGTCTAGCACTAGTGAAAAGGGAATAGACTCCCTCACTGTTGCCTGATACCGACCACAGGTCACTCCGCTGACTTTACTATTTTATAGCGAATTCAAACCTTGAGTGACTGAAATCCATGGCCCTGTACCTGACTAGGCTAAACCGAGTAAATACCATCCAGTAGCCAAGGGGGATAATTCATCCTCATTTAATTGCCTGCATTTGTGTTTTCATTAATATTAGTTGGAGTGGTAGGAGGAGAGGAGGAGTTAGTTGTTTGTATGATTTAATTATCCATTCTGTAAACAAGTCATGCGTGTTTTGGGCTGTTTAGATTCAAATACTCCGAGTTCCCGATAGACTGTAAGGTACAATTAATGACAGGAAAAATCCATGGTTTATTGATTTTAATTAATTATTAATTACGTTGGTTCTTAAGATATGGAACGTAATAAGAAGAAGAATCAGCGGGAAACTTCAAGGGAATGTTGTGTCGAGGCTTTTTGTATTTTTCGCAAATATTTATGTTAGGAAAATTTGTAATGACGTTGTAAAAATGCGTCTGGATTATGAACACGGTCTGTCCAAAAAGAAGTAAAAACTTTTGAATGGAAAAATAAATAAATTAAATTTCTTTCAGTGCAACGAGAATGGCTATTGCAGATTTTCAGGGAAGGAGGACATTACAGTCTTCTGATGATTCCTTTTGCTGTGCTGTAAATGTTCAAGATAGATAGATAGATAGATAGAACAAAGATAGATAGATAGATAGATAGATAGATACGAACAGACTGATAGATAGATAGATACGAACAGACTGAGATAGATAGATAGATAGATAGATAGATACAAACATACTGGGATAGATAGATAGATAGATACGAACAGAGATCGATCGATAGATAGATAGATAGATAGATACAGATATATATATATATATATATATATAGAGAGAGAGAGAGAGAGAGAGAGAGAGAGAGAGAGAGAGAGAAAGAGATACACACAGGCTGAGACAGACAGATAGATAGATAGATAGATAGATAGATGCGAACAGACAGATAGATAGATAGATAGATAGATAGTTAAGAACAGACTGGAATAGATAGATAGATAGATACGATCAGTGAGACAAATAGAGATAAAGGTATATGAAAAAGAGATAGATAGATAGATAGATAGGATTTTATTTTTATAAATGTTTTGATTATAATAATAATCATTTATATTTTGAACGTTTCATCAAAATCTCTTTATTAGTCTATGATAATCATTTGTTTAGACACAGTCACGTGGTTTCAAGTATTTCTATTTAATACAAATGATTTGCACACATTTATATAATTTCACGTATTTATATCCAGTATTCTAAAAACGGATCCAACCCAAAGATGGGACCCTAACAGGCACTACCGCTCCGGATCTGAGTTGACCTGGAAGTAATGGCAATGCAGTGGTAGTGCACACATTCCCTGATATACAAAACTAAAGCATTACTATCAGATGTAGTCTAGTGTCTTATCCAGAACCCCTATTTTGGGAAACGGCTTACCCCTCTGCAGTGGATACAGTCCCAACGACTGAGTGTTGGGCAATGCGTTCTTGTCATTTTGAAGTAATGTATGCAAGTGCCAATGGATCACTTTCTTCTATTTGACAAATTTTCAGGATATATTTCTGTTTTGGTAACAAAGAGCGCATGCGAGTCAAAACCGGACAGAGTGTATTTAGTCAACCCCTCCGTCACGAGAAGAATGTGACACAAGATTAAGTTTTAAGCGGAGTATAGCTGGTTTTAATTTAGAGTCTTCCTTCTCCTAAACTGGTGACCTAACCAGTCTGGCCTGAAAGCACGTCCAGATTTAAGATCGTCTTCATTGGATTTATTTTGAGATTTGACACGCTGGTACCACTCGTATAACCCTCTTCATAACCTGTTACAATCTTTAAAAAAAGAGTCTCCGCAAAAGTATTTCCCAACTGGATTTGACACAAAGTTAATTCTTCAACTGGTGAAAATCAATAAGCATACAACACATACGTTCAGTCTAGAACAGTCTAATGTTCATCCGTGGGTGGCGACCCGTGATGCTTAAGGATAGAGCCAGGGTGGATGTGCAGTTCATGATCTGCAATACTCCACTTTGTCCCTTTCTTGGGCTAGACGGGCGGTCGGAGAGGCCCCCTCCGATCAATCGGCTGGCCACGTCAAGCCCTAGCACCTATATGATTTTCCCAACCCTATTGCCTTTATGACAAGCCCCAATCCCTTTTATCATATGGGTGCTAGAAGGCAGTGGCTGAGGGTCTACATGTCCTAGGAATTACGTTAAACTCTATCTGATTGTGAGGTTCCAGTTTTGGAGGTTTGGGGAATGTGGAGCACCCCTTCCTCACCATTGCTCCTTGGTCCACTCTGAGCCAGAGTGGTAGTACCTGCTATGAGTTAAATAGAAAACGTGTTTATAAACAAAATTGTATTATCCATTAAAAATGAAATTATTTCAAAACTTTGTCGGCATTAAACATTTTTTAATACCAAATTACCAATAGAAATATTCGGCATAAAAATAACCCACGTGGTTGACATGCCGTAAAACCCAACCAACCAAACCAAACCAATCTAATGTTCGGGCGGAATGAGGCGGTATAATAACGGTAATTAATAACGGTAATTCTTTTACTGCCACTTAATTCAAAGAAAATTTCATGTACATAGGTTCTTACTTTCCATACAAACAATTATTTCTATTTCTCGAGTGACTTTCGCTGGATTTTGCAATTAATTTCGATTATTCCCTAATTTATTACCAAGTTATAAAAATTATCGTACCAAAAAAAAAAAAAAATCCCTGAAATTAATCGCAGTAATTAAAACTTGGAAATCCAAAATTTCAGAATTGCGAATCCAGATTCGGACCAGAGTTTAATTATATGCTCACAGTCTGCCTGATTCCTAAGGTGACATGAGGCTTTTTTAACACGCAGATCAAGAACACTGCTGCACAACATTTTTGTCGCTCGCACGCCAAAACGTATCATTGGCACCATGTTCTAAATCTCCAATTTCTCTTTGGACACAATCCATATATAACATCACCTATCAGGCATACTGTTGTACCGGCCGTTCCTACGGTGGAGAATATACACCGGTTCTCATTATAAATAGTGAGACACCGATGAAAAAGTCGTACTCTTACCGTACTGTTACCGTACTGTTACTGTTTAGCGGCAAGCTATTATTGTAAATACACTTGTCTCTTTTACCCTACCTCGACTTGACTTCTTTTTTATGTGAACTAACATCACAACACATACCATTGTGGTATAATGGTTACCAAGCTAAATTAGCAGATCCATTACTACTGTAGGGAATTATCTTCCCTCTGCCTGTAAGAGTTATCTTCCCGCTGTGTTGCCGTTTGTTCCCATTAGGGGACCTCTGGTATTTAAGCGCCTTATTTGAACTTGTCTTCCTCTTTTAGCTGGATCTTCTCAACGAACTGATATGGGCTACAGTCTATCTATCCCTTCCTTGCCCCCCCCCTTACATTACTGTAAGTCTTTTATACAGCATGGACTATCCTTTAGTTCCATGTCTGTAACATTTATATTTTATGTACATTTGGGTATCTCGTTTATACCTAAATATTGTATCTTGTATTTACCATTCATGAATGTGTCCTTTTATCTCTACTCTTATTGTTACAGAATCTATGCGGTGGCATAAGATTATTGTCAATCCCCTGTAATTCTGAGGGGATGACCCTTTTCATACTTATGTAAGGTAGTATAGAGATATGGTGGCCATCAGTGCAGTGATAGCCCTGAAAGTGAGTGACGGCGTTTGACCTCACTCTCACCTTGCCTTCCGGAGATAAATCGTAGGAACCGGAAGGCATAGAAGAACCTGTTCCGGTTTAAGAATAGTAAGGTGCTTTAGTATAGTTCGCAGTGGACGTCAGACAGAGCAGTCGGCCATGATGTTCTGTCTAAACTGTAACTCTGCATACGCGCGCTATGTTATGTCTGGGTTGGGGATTTACCGAATAAAGTAACATTAAAAGAAAATCGAAATCTTGTGTTTACTAAAAACTAACAATGACACAGGGCTTCTGATAAGGAGAAATCCCTAACAGAAACCAGACCCGAAGT
This sequence comes from Doryteuthis pealeii, assembly GCA_023376005.1. NCBI lineage: Eukaryota > Metazoa > Mollusca > Cephalopoda > Myopsida > Loliginidae > Doryteuthis > Doryteuthis pealeii. The sequence continues at coordinate 45,908,927 of CM042161.1, forward strand.
CCCCAAGAAAGTCCAGACTTTAGAAGAGACCAGACCAAGATAGATGATAGAAGAACCAAAGCCGGCCAGAAGAATAGATGTCCAAGATATAGAAGCAAGTAAGAAGTAAGAAAGGGTATACAACATATATGCTGATTTGGTACCGTGAAAACCTCAGTACGCAACATTATATCTTATTTGTATCTTATGTATCTATGTACTTTATGTATCTTATCGTTACCATGTGCTGTACACCTATTAAATGTTTTGTCTCACAAACGTGTCGGAGTTTGTTGTTTCAACTAGTTATGACTTTGTTATAACTTTGAATCCTACACTACTGAATAGCGAGTTCAATCCTCGCTTGATGCCCTATACTTGCGACGACCTTGTGTCACACCTTACTCATAGCGAATCGGTTGGGTAAATACCAACATTGCACAAAAATAAATGAAATTATGTCAGAATTAGCTTTATATATACAGTATATGTCTTTATCAACCCCTCTGCACGAGTAGGATGTGACACAAGTCGATTGTTTTAAACGGAGTTTAAATTCAGAGTTTTCCTTCTATATCAGTTGCAAGTTTAAAGAGCTCATTCTGTGCTACTATTTACTCATAGCAAGAGGCAGAATAGTTGGATGCATACCTTCTCCAAGGGTATCAAAGCTATGTGAAATGCAAACTTCTTCCTATAACGATCACCAATGCAGTACATGACGAGAACCTCAAATGTATATACAGTATAACCCATAAATGGGTGAATTAGACGACAATTTATAATCGCAAAATATATATATGTGTGTGTGTGTGTGTGTGTGTGTGTGTGTGTGTGTGTGTGTGTGTGTGTGTGTGTAAGTTTGGGTAGCATAGACAGGAAGTTAACGGCGCTTGGTTACAGATAGTTTCTCGCCAATGCGATTTTCAAACCATGGTTTTAGAACCGCATAAGTGAGAAACTATCAGTAACCAAGAGCCGTTGACTTCAAGTCCACGCTACCCTAACTTAAATATAAATGCTCTATCCACAATATTTAACACTATTTATTTATAGCTATCGCACTCTTTTATATATATATATATATATATATATATATATATATATATATATATATATATGGGAAAGGTATGAATCCATATATTCTCCCTCCAGCTAGGGTTAAATGGTAGGGCAGACTGGGCCCTTCAGCCTTGGGTAGGTAACCAGTCTAGGAGAGGGATAACTCTGAATTCAAAATTCCTGAGGTCGGTCGTTATTGTGTTTGTGGAAACCCTTGATGCAGCAATTCTTTCCTATCGACTGTGCCAAAAAGTGTGGATGGTCTAACACAAGCCTTCACCACTAAAAACAAATCACTGTGTGGGTGTTCATTGTGTGTATGAACCCTCATGCCTCGAAAATCGACGAGAGAGTCTATAATATATATATATATATATATATATATAGAGAGAGAGAGAGAGAGAGAGAGAGAGAGAGAGAGAGAGAGAGAGAGAGAGTAATTACTTTGAAATGAAGAGTAGAAATTGCGCATATTACTGTCGAAACTGATATGTGAATGCTTTCTGGCAAAAAGGAATGTAAAAATATCATTAAAAGGTTAATAAAGGTTTTTATTTCTCTTAATTAGAATACATTAATTAATTTAACTAATTCAATTAAACTAAATTTAGATTTTGTTAAAGTTATTAAGTAAAGTTTAAATCTTGTTTCAACATACTAAGATCTATAGAGTGCAGCCTTTTGAATAGACAATAAGCTTCAATGTGGCCTTTAAACCTGTAATGTTCCTCAACTGTAGTCTATATAGTTATTTACTAAGCTTAGCTTAGATGTGGTACAAGGCCAGAAATATGAGGCGCCCAATGAGAATCAAACTCACTAACAATGGTCTATATATGCTTGGCAGATCTATTGGACACTATACAAATAATCATATTTTCATACTATAAAACTATGAAAAAAAAATTTCAAATCAATTATATATTAAATAAATTATTTTGTAAAATTACTGCATGAGTGAAAAGTAAAGTTAAGTCAGGACCTAATGTTAGTATCAGTCAGACAGAGAGGGAGTCTATCCCATTTTCACTAGCGCAAGACCAAGGAGATTGTGTTACATAATTATTAGATACCTAATATTTATGTGCAATAGTGTAGAAATCAAAATGGCTGTTATAAGTGCAGCCCACGACCTTGAAGGATGAGTGACAAGGCTTGGCCTCATCCTGATCCTTTCCGGTGGATACCGTGAGAATCGGTGGAGGAGACCCTCTTCCGGTTTAGATTAGAGATAGATTTTAGTCAGTCGGCGAGAAACCACGACGGTGGTGAGTCGTGTTATACATGCTCCGACTCGATCTGGTGGGGATTTCGAAATAAAATGTGATCTAAGTAAATCGAAGTCTTGTGTTATTATCTAAAAACTACCAATGACACAGGACTTCTGATAAAGAGAAATCCCCAATGAAAGACGAGACACGAAGTCCCCAAGAGAAGTCCAGACGAAGAAGAGATGTTAGAAGAGACTTAGAAGAACTTAAGATATCAAGACCCCAGAAGAAGAATAGAAGATAGAAAGTAAGAAAGAAGTAAAGGGTATACAACAATCGTTTTGGCGTCTGATGCGAAGCGCCACACCTAGCATCAGCTACTCACTTTACTGCACACATCTGTGTACTATTCATGTGCTGAGTTGAAAAAAACTGTAGCAAAATATCTCAAGCTCCACCGATTCTAAAAGCTCCACTTTTTGGCCTTATGTCAGACAAGCCTATATCTTGGTAAATATCTATTTATCAAGCCAACCTACAAAAGGAATTAAGTTTTGTACATTGAAAACGTGAGAATTCTTGATAAAAATCAGGCACTATAATTGCATATTTGCACCGGTGTCAAGTAATTTATGAAAATAAAAATCAGTTTTGCGTGAAACATGTGCCAGGTAAAGAAAAAATGCAATAAGAAAACCAAGAATTAGCTATTTGAAATTATAAGTTTCATAATAGTAAATCCGGAATTTTCCAATCAAAATTTGACTTGATCGCGTTGATTGAAGCGACATGGCGATAATCTCGCTTCTAATTTCATAACTGCAAACGAGATTTGCAAGAAAAAGAAGTAAAAAAAAAAGATAAAAACGAAAATAAAAGTAAAGCAAAAATAAAAATGAATCACAATCAAAAAAGACAAAAAGATGGCGGTAATATAAGAAAATGCAAATGTGCATTCCGATATGCGTTTGTAAATACACAAAACCATGAATACATCGGGAATTTAATTATATATATATATATATATATATATATATGCACAAACGCATTCTTGAAATGTATACATAAATGTATATTTATATGAAAATCAATATTTATATGGTTATGATAATATATATATATATATATATATATATATATATATATATATATATATATACGAGTCAACTTTGAAGTTTTCATACACATATGTATATTTATTTGAAATTCAATATTTATGTTCATAATAAAATATATATATATATATATATATATATATATATATATTTAACCTCCCACACATATGATTATGTAATAGATATAATATATATATATTATATATTATATATATATATATATATATGTGTGTGTGTTGTTTGTTTGTTTGTGCATATATATATATATATATATATATATATATATATATATAATATATATATATATGTATATATATATATACGAAATCATTCTTACATCACTTACGCACATATATTCATATATGAATGAATGTCTATATGTTCATTCTAGTGTAATGGTTAGAGTGTCCGCTTGTCAGTCTGACAGTAGGGTTCGAATCACACACACACACACAATATATATATATATATATGTGTGTGTGTGTGTGTGTGTGTGTGTGATTCAATATGTTTATATGATGTGGTTATATATATATGTATGCGTATGTATATCATAAAACTACATATATATAACTAAACACACACACACACTTCAAACGACACATATGTGTGTGTGTTTGTGTGTATATATTTATATATATATTAATTATATATATATATATAATATATATAGAGAGAGAGAGAGAGAGAGAGCGAGAGAGGAAAAAAGAAAGGGAGATATACAAGGAGACAGGGAGTAAGAGAAAGAAAGACAATGGGAGGGAGAGGGTGAAAATAGGGACAGATTGACAGCGAGATACGAATTTCTACCCAACATATCAGGAAATCTGATGGTGAAAAAATAAAATTTTAATTAAAACATTGCACCTAACCTCGTCTTCCTTATTTGGTTTTGTGATTGGCTAACACTAAGTTTAATACATGTATACTCAGTTATTGAGCCTCACCTCACTGGCACGGCATTTATGGCACGTCACGCTCATCCGCATATATTTAGACCCCTTTTTGCCATTCACTGATTAATACCCCGCCAAAGAAAAAATCGTAACCTATTTCCTAATCTCTCTCTCTCTCTCTCTCTCTCTCTCTCTCTCTCTCTCTCTCTCTTCAGACGTTCATCAATTATAAACATGTACGTAAAATATTACGTATACGCCTACTTCTCCGCGCTTACAAAGATGGGTGAACTCCAGTATTAGCGAAATGCGTTCGTCGCACACAAGAAAAATAAGCGCGCATTCTCGCACTGTGTACGTTGTTGGCTCAAATAATATAACGTGAGACGAATGTATATCCAAAAACAGGGAAACATATTAGTGAGCTAAAAATATACGAGATCTTCAGCTGATTGTAATCATAATTATATAGGGAAATGAATCTCCTGTGTTCATCACTGATGAAACACGTGCCCTGCAATACTCGTGTTGCATAGTTGTTCTTCTTATTAGCGCGTAAATATATTGGTATGAAGAGGGAAAGAGGTTATTATGCATGCAACACACGGACTTTAGTGATTAGGAGTTTTACGAAATCCACATAATTATAAGGTGTAAAAGATTGTATTTCACAGAAGTTCTTGAAGACAAGTTCGTTTTTTTTTTTTTTACCAAATAATAATAAACCGTAAATATCGACTTTGTGGAGGGAGACGAGACTTTACAACAAATTGTAAATCAATACAGCAAACTTACCCAAAAGGTTAATATTAAAAAAATACAACAGAGTAGGAACAGTCTTATACTAGGAACTCTGCAAATATCTTATTATAATGGAGATTGTGTGTTTTTCTGTCTGTAACCGAAACTATATTCCTACTCAAGTCACAATTCTCTTAGTTATTGACATTACATTCTCCATGATTTTATTTTTATCTAAATCTCAATTATTAATAAAATTGTCTTACATTATTAATACTGTTAACTATGTCTACATACTGACAACATGCAATTATATTTATATATACAACAAAATAGCGGTTTACAGTGTGTACGGGAAGGCTAATTTGCATATTAATATTAAAAAATCGAATTTAATAAATATGTGCTTAGTATTATTGATTTCTAACTGTTTGGTTTTATTTTAATGAATATAAGCAAAAATCTCTTCAATGAATCTTAAATGAAATCCATTAACAAGATAAAATAACTGTCATTTTATTCTTTACTTCCTATCTTAACTAAATACTTAAATTATAAAAAACAACAATGAAAGACAAGAGTGATGGAAGAGTAAGTTTCAGTTGTTCCATCTTTTATTATACTCCCTCTGTTTCAAATATTTTATTATACTCCCTCTGTTTCAAATCTTTTTATCTGTATTCTTATTTAGTTTCATTAGCCTTTCTAATTTAATACAATATTTTATTATATTAAAACTTAAATACTTGCACCCGGAGGGTGCATATATTTGCTAGTATATATATATATATATATATATATATATATATATATATGTGTGTGTGTGTGTGTGTGTGTGTGTGTGTGTGTGTGTGTGTAAAATAAAAGGAAATTAATCCGACAGTGTGAATTTGATATATTGAAAAAACAAATGATGTTTACAAATGCATGGGATCATCAGGAGAGAATGTGCACCGTTTCGGGGCCTTCCTCTCGACGGTTTTAAAAAGCACATCGCCCCACCCCTCACTGATGTGAGGTCC
>CM042161.1:45919952-45939952 GCA_023376005.1 Doryteuthis pealeii
TATGCTATATACACCCAAAATTTGAGTAAGCAATTTTACAAATAAATGAATACCTACGATTTTGTGGAAAATTGATGTGGAAAATATTCAAAAATAATTATTTGATTATTACATGCACGCAACATTTTATTTGAGAGTGACGGGGCTCAGTTTTCATTTCAAATTGTTTTATTTAATTTTTTTTTTTTTACTCCTTTAATACATATGAGGATCTTGCTTACTTATGATACAAACCCTCTGACATTGACTTTTTAACTTCCACCCTCTCAGGCAATATGTTTCAAAAATCTATTTTTACATCGTCCGGGGGGCGTTTTTATTTTGTACTAGTAATTATAATATATGTTGTTATTTTTGTTGGTATTTCTGATATTGTTTAGCAGACTTTATATACGCTGGTGTATCTTTTTTTAATAACTTGTATCTATTGGATATCATCTCGTATATATAATATCACCCATAAATAAGAACACTGGTGACAATTTCTTATGAAAAGTTAACTTTCTTCTGAAATAAAGATACCAAAATCTTATTTCTCGGGGAATATAGTACAAATAAAACATACATTTATTATGCATCTTCATTACCTAGCTCTACAGTATTGTAGTCGGACAAAAGTAAGTACACCCCTATATATATATATATATATATATATATATATATATATATATATATATATATATATATATATATATATATATATATATATTCAATTTCATTTTTTGTCACAATTCTGCATAGTTTGGTAATAAATAATAATTTTACCTGCCTCGGCTCAAAATTGTTCACATAGAAATAAGAAAATTTGATTTAGAAGAAAATGAACACCTTATAAATATATGATAGAGGTGTACTTATTTATAGGCGATATCATAGATAGATAGATAGATAGATAGATATAAGCAATTGGTGATATAAAATTATATAACAGTCTTGAACAATAACTTACTAATCATTGACCTACGAATTAAAATGACTTTTATCTATCTATCTATCTATCTATCTATTTATCTGATCATTATTTATCTATCTGATCATTATTTAAGAAACCACAAGGTTCCTAGTTCGATATCGGCCCTCGTCAATTCAGCGTATGAGTAGCACAGGTATCTGTGCGCTAAAGTAAGGAGCGCTGATGATAGATGTGGTGCTCCACCTCAGACTCTGTATGTGTGTGTGTGTGTGTGTGTGTGTGTGTGTGTCAAAACTTGCAAGGAGCAAAATAATGTCAATAATAATAATAATAATAATAATAATAATAATAATAATAAAAGCCTTTCGTTTTTAATATATAAGTAAGTAAAGTAAAGTCGTCGGGGCGGCCTAATGTCGGTATCAGCCAATCAGCGAGGGAGTCTATCCCCTTTTCACTAGCGCTAGACCAAGGAGATTATTTTAGCGTCTGAGGTGGAGCGCCACACCTAACATCAGCACCTTACTTTACCGCATAGATCCCTGTGCTACTCATAACGCTGAGTTGGCGAGGGCGGGTATCGAACTAGGAACCTTGTGGTTTCTAGCCGAACGCTCTACCGACTGAATTTTTAGAGGGTTGCGTGATTAGTGAATTAGTTATTAAAGCTGATATATTATGACCGACGTTGAACGCTATGTTAGTTTTTTATGCATAATGCCTCAAGAATTTGTATATATATATATATATATATATATATATATAATATATATATATTATTGTTTTGAATTTTTTAAAGTATTTCTATGTTTGTAAAAGTGTAAGTAAATATCAACTTTCGCTGAACACGTTGTAGGGCCGTTGCTTGAGGTGTAGTGTTTCTTAACTCTAGTGATCATGCGTGAAATGCTGTTTTTCAACGCGACCACCCCAGCCAGAAAGCAAACAGTCGGCCGATCTTGGGGAAAACGCGTGCCAAGGTGAAGAAAAGGGCGGCGATATCATTGTCGCCAGAGGGTCGACAATTAATGTAACACGAATTTAATAAATGGGAAAGGACAAATGGCGAATAATTGGCCTCTGAATAAGAGTTAATCCTTTTTTTTTCTTTTTCTTTGTTTTTTTTTTTTTTTTTTTCTTTCTTTTTTTTTTTTTTTTTTTTGAAGAGGAAAAAGAAAAGATGGCTAATTCGGGCAATATTTGATTTTGTTTTCTCGACAAGGGAAAGAGAAATGAAATCTCAAAACAAAAATTACGATAACAATGGAAATGAAAGTCGAACAAAAAGAAAAAGAAAAAAAGAAAACGAAAAACAAATTTTGCCAATGAAAAGTTTTATTCTTCTCCTTAAATAAATACTCTAAAACATTGGTTTTTAACCAGGGTACATAGGGTCCCTGGGGGTCCGATATTTTGGGATGTGCCCGCAAGCAAAATAGTAAATTAGGGGTTTGCGATAGTATCTGAGTGGTCAATGAATAATGTTTGCTTTAGAAGTATTTATAGTTGTACTAGCAGCGGCTACCCGGCATCGCCTGGGTAGATGGGGATTTTTTAAAGATAGTACCGCAGATCCATTATTACTGAATCGTAAGTTGAATCCTTGTGGGATGCCCCATTTAATACACATATCCCTATGTAAAAAAAAAATAGACCTTGCATTGATCCAGATACTCTGAAAAGAAATGTTAATATTTACTATCTAAAATATCAAATGAAAAAAAAATCCATGCTGTTATTATTTAAATTTTATTTTTTAATTATCTTCACGAATATAAATCAAATCTTATTATTTTGGCTCAAAAACCAAGCTGGTGATATTTAATGTGTATATATATATTTACTTTTTTCATTAATTGTTTTATTTTTGAAGTTTCCTCCGGACATATACACACACAACTGCCTTTATATATGTATAGATGTTACTGCTTTTACTTCATCTTGTTTTCCACCCTATTGACAGAGCTTAGAATTGGATGACTGTATCCCCTGCTGAAGATGTTCTGGGTATGACATTAAACTGCATCTGACGATGGAGATACAGTTCTGGAAATCTAGGGAGTGTGGAAGTACTCTTTCATTGTTATTACTCCCAGGTCTACTCTGACCCGGAGTGGTAGTGCCTATAAGTGTCCCATCTATGAGGAAATAAATCTGTTTAAAAATATTCATATTCGATAGATCGTGTACAAAAAAAAAACGCTTAAGAAACCACTGCACGAAATATATAAATATGAACAACAATGAACGTGATTCCCTAACCTCTTGGCATAAAGTAACACTAGACGGGTTGACATAAAATCAATAAAATAAATCTAACGTTTAACATAATTCTACATAGTAGTTATTATGTAAGTAAGTCGTCGGGGTCTTAAAGTCGGTATCAGCCAGACATCGAGGGAGTCTATCTCCTTTTCATTAGCGCTATACCTGGAGATTGTTTTTAGTATCTGAGGGGAGCGCCACACTTACCATCAGCTCCTCGCTTTACCGCACATATCCCTATGCTACTCATACGCTAAGTTGGCGAGGGTTGGTATCAAACCAGAAACCTTGTGGTTCCCAGGCCGACACTCTACCGACTAAGCTAAACCGGCCCTATTAGTTATTACGTAGGTTTAGTGAATTACTCCAGCTAAATATACCATTTTTTTTGGGGGGGGGGGTGATACTTCCTTTTGAAGTTAATGTTGCTTATGTAGATATTTTTGGAGGATATGTGCTTAATTGAAGTCATACCTAATTTTGAAAATTAATTAGTTAATAATAAATGAATTTAGGCGGGCATATATGTTCAAATGTAAGGCTAAACAAATCGAGAAGATATCAATCCCTGAATGTACATTTCGACCTTGTTAAGTCTCATCAGCAAGGTTATAGACATGAGAGACTGCTCCGTGTGTGACTCGAAACCTCGACTGCCAAGCTGACAGGCGGGGACTCTAACCATTACACTAGCTGGCCTGTAGATATCTATTTGTAGGAGAATCTCATTGAATTTTAAAGTGAAAAAATATTTCAAGCAAGATTTAAAGATGTATAATGTTTGGAAAAGTAATGTCCTTTCTATGAAGTAGCAGCGGACCTGAACTTTCAGCCCCCCCCCCCCATCTAAAATTTTCGTTTTTAATTTTTTTTTAACGGATTATTATCGATTGCACACCAATCTATCCGATTGTAAAAAAAAAAATTTTTTTAAGTTATTTATTTTTCGAGTTTTCAGGGGTGCTCAAGTCCCCGTATAAGTTTATCGTAAACCGATCCCCCATATCGGAACCGCTGAAAAAAAAATTTTCTTTGTAATTTCTTTTCTTTTTCCTCAATGGATTATTATCGTTTACACACCAATCTATCAGATTGTAAAAAAAATTCTTAAAAGTTCTTTATTTTTCGAGTTTTCAGGGGTGCTTATTTCCCCGTATGAGTTTATAGTAAATCAATCCCCCATATCGGAACCGCTATATCTTAACAGTTGGGCTGAATTTGCACTAAGGTGTCAAAATTAAGGTGACACAGAAAAAACAGAACCCACAAATGTTGTTATAAAACTGTTAATTTTAACTAGGGGTTTAGGGTTAGGGTTTGGGGTTAGGTTTGGGGTTAGGGTTAGGGGTTGGGGTTGGGGTTGGGGTTTAAGGTTAGTTTAATGGGAAAATAAATAACTAATTTGGGTTCTGTTTTTTCTGGGCCACCCTAACTTTGACACCTTTGCGCCAGTTTCCTTTCGAGCGGTTCCGATATGGGGGATCGATTTACTATAAACTTATACGGGGAACTGAGCACCCTGAAAACTCGAAAAATAAATAACTTTTTTAAAAAAAACTTCACAGTCTGATAGATTGGTGTGCAATCGATAATAACCCATTGAAAGAAGAAAAAAATTAAAAACAAAAAGTTTAGATTCCAATTCTCGTTTAAATGATCTCAAATTTTAACAGCAGTGTTTGACCCTCATCTTGTTAGTTTAACCCTCATTTAGTGCAGTGAGTTTGGCTCTCAGTGAGTTTGACAGTCACTTTGTGTGTTTGACCGTCACATAGTACAGTGAGTTTGACCGTCACATAGTACAGTGAGTTTGACCCTCACCAGTGACCCTCACCTAGTAAAGTGAGTTTGACCCTCACCTTGTGAGCTTGACCGTTACTTAGTGCAGTGAGTTTGACCCTCACTAGTACAGCACAAAATTCTATGTTTAATGTTTTTTTTTTGTTGTTGTTTGTTTTTTTGTTTTTTTTTTTTTCAGGTATAGAAATCACATTCACTGGAAAAGAAAACGTTATAATAAACATAGAATTTTGAGATGCTTCTACACAAGTTGTTAAAATTATCTATAGTCTATATATCTATCAATCTTATCCTGATCAGTATCTATGTATCTTTACAAATGGCTATTCTCATTATTTACTTGAAACCATATAATCGGCGTCTTGAGAATAAGTTAGATGGAAGCTGCACAAGAATGCTGCGTGCAGTCTTGAACAAGTCGTGGAAGCAGCACCCCACGAAGAGGCAGCTGTGCGGTCACTTGCCTCCTATCTCTCAAACTATCCGAGTGAGACGGACAAGGCATGCAGGACTGCTGGAGAAGCAGGGACGAGCTCATAAGCGACGTTCTCCTGTGGAAGCCAACACATGGACATGCAGGTGTGGGGCGCCCGGCAAGGACCTACATTGACCAGATATGCGAGGATGCTATTTGCTCAGCAGAGGACCTCCCAGGTGCAATGAATGATAGGGAAGGTTGGCGAGAGATTGTCATGAATATCCGTGCTGCAAGCGAGACATGATGATGATGATGATGATGATGATGATATAATCGGCTGCAAAGGAAAAACTGACACCGGTATTAAATAAACCAACAAGAGTTAACATGCCGTAAAACCAACCAACCAACCAACCAACCTAACATTTGTATTTTTTAAAAGTGTCAATGTCCTTGTTGATGTTGGTGATATTTGTTGATGTATAAGTTGCTAATTGGCCCCCCATTTTTTGGCTAAGTACTCTGATTTTCGCATGATGACTACGCCGCCGCTTTTGTCCGCGGGGTATATGACGATATCAGGGTTTCTGGCTAGTCGTGCGAGGGCTTTGCCCAAAAGACACACACAAGCCCTTGCACGACTAGCCAGAACCCTGATATCGTCATAATTCGGAATTATATAAAAAAAACATTTTTGTGTTTTTCAAGTATAACAAATGTATTGCTCATGAACTTTAACAACAAACTAAATTCTATGGAAAATGAATGTTCATTAGTAAAATAAGTTATAAATATACAAGGACATGTTTATTAAAAAAAGATACTAATTTAATGCTACGTTATTCAATTCAAGCCTTGTGGTTGATGTTACTCTGCATATTTTGCAATAATCGGCTCCAACTTTATCAAGAGATCACCGAAGATCACATCTTTGGGCAATGTCGAGTTGGTTACGAGCTTTTTCTAGTAAATTAGAAACATGACTGTTTTTATTCTTTATATATATATATATATAATATATATATATATATATATATATATATATATACATGTAGAATTAAACAAAAGACACATCTCCTGTTTAACAATTTTATTTTTGATCTTTTCGAGTTTTCTGGCCAACTTTTTAATATTTGGGTGGAATTCGTGGATAAGCCCTCGCACGACTAGCCAGAACCCTGATATCGTCATAACCCTCGCCGACAAAAGCGGCGGCGTGGTCACCATGCGAAAATCAGAGTACATAGCAAAAAAAAAATGGGGGCACAATGATCAGACGAGACAACTTATACATTAACATTTGTAATATATTCTCTGGTTCATCGGTTCCAAGTTCCTTCTTGTAGGGCTTCAGTCAAATCTGACTGCGAACGTTATCTTACGACAATACGAAGTGAAGAAAAGCATTTATTTTTCAGGATAGATCGTCAAAGAAGAAATTACAGAAGACAGGAAGACATATTCTTCGTCTCTTAGTCCACGTCATAATCTAAACTACGTTAAAGGGGGGTGAAATATGAGTGACATTTGACCCCTTGCAGACACTGTTGTGAGCCACTGGGGAATGAGCAGGCGCGTCGAACAACAGGGAGGCAAACGAGGTATGCCTGATGCACACGACTAACATCCCCGCCTAGCACAGACGTCTTCCCTAGCCACACGTGGCCGGGGTCGGGATCATAGTGATAATGATGATGATCGGAATTATTATCAAATAATCATGGTTACAGCTCGAGGAAAAACAGAGAGAGAGAGAGAGAGAGAGAGAGAGAGAGAGAGAGAGAGAGAGAGAGGAGAAAGAGAGGGAGAGATAGATTCAGAAGAAGTGGGCGGATTTAGAGAGAGAGAGGAAAAGGAAAACGAAGGAGACATTACAATGGGCGAATAATCTTAATTCCCTCTCTCTCTTCTCTCTCTCTCTCTCTCTCTCTCTCTCTCTCTCTCTCTGCCCGACTTCGGTCTTTTTATTCTAACCCCTGACCCTGATTAGCTGCTACCCGCGGGTGAAACTCGTTAAATATTTATTTGTATCTCCCACTGCTCGACGGTCGGCGAAGATACAATCCTCCCTTTTGCTCCTTCTTGAAAAAGGGGGCGGGTCCAGGGCTAATGTCTTGCCGTCTGCCGCATTTCTCTACACCGTGCCCTAGCGTGCTTTATTTATAGCCTCCACACCCTCGCCACACACATACACACACACACAGAGTGATGTATATATGTATACGTACACATAGGCGTTGGCATAGTGGCCGTTACAATTTGTCTAGAGAGCAAGGAAGTCGATGTCGGCGAGGCCACAGCAGAAAAGGATAAATCAAGAAAGAAACTAAGGACAATGATGAGAAGGATGTCGGTAGTGGTGAAGAAAGGGATAAAGACAAATTGCGTGCCATTGTGATAAAAAGCCTAAATAAAGCCAAAATAGAGTCGATGATTAAAAAGGAAAAAAAAAAAAACATAGAAAGAAGAAATAGTTACCTTGGGCGTAGTAATTTTGCGTCATGTGTTCAAGACCTGATTGCTTATTGCATGCAATAACAATAGAATCAAAAAGAAAGAGAAGAAAAAAAATGGCTTCTGCTGCATAATCTTAAGCATTGTTTATACTAGCGGTTGTAGATGGAAAATGAAGTAAGAGTAATAACATCCCAACTTTTAAACATACATACATACATACACTCAATACATATACTCAATACATACACTCAATACATACATAATACATATATATATATATATATATATATATATATATATATATGAAAGGGAATAAAAGAAAAGAAAAAAGGTGAATGAAGAAGAGTTTAAATAACTGGGAGCAGAGGCATAAAATTATAAGCATTATAATCATCGTTAGCTATGATATTAGGGTTGTAAAATTAGCGGCCATATTAGAAACACAGATATAATATTAGATTTACTATAATTACCCGATAAGAAGTTTTTAAACACTGCGCATGTTATTTATTTCTATCGTCTTTCTGTCCTTACAGTTAGCAAGTTTATGAAATTTTGATGGAATGGTTTTTCGCCCCATCATCCAATTGTATTAATCATTGAAAAATATAAGTATAATATTAAAATTTATTCAAAGTTTCGGTGTTTTACTTAAGTTTGTAATGTATACAGTTTTCTTATTAGATTATCTATCTAATAAGAAAACTGATAGATAGATAGATAGATAGATAGATAGAAAAGATAGATAGATAGATAGGAAAAGACTGAGATAGATAGTTTAATAGACATATACTAAGATATATATCATCATCATCATATATATCATCATCATCATGTCGTGCTGTCAAAACTGATAGATAGATAGATAGATAGATAGAAAAAGTCAGATGGATACTTTGATAAATAGATATATAGATAGTTTGATAGATAGATAGATAGATAGATAGATAGATAGATAGGAAAAGACAGATGAATACTTTGATATATATATATATATATATATATATATATATATATATATATATAGATAGATAGATAGATAGATAGATAGATAGATTGACTAACTGACTGGTTGGCAGGTTGGTTGGTTGGGTTTTACTGCGTGTCAATCATTTGGGTCATTTTATGCCGAAGACGTTTTTCTTTTATTCATTCTTGATGTGTACTCAATTTTTTTAACATATTTTTCTATTTAACCCATAGATGGAACCCAAACAGGCACTAACACTCCAGGACAGAGTGAACCTTGGAGCAATGGTGATAAAGGGGTGCTCCACATTCCCCAGACATCCAGAACTGGAACCTCACTATCAGATAGTTTAACGTCATACCCAGGATATACTGACTGAGGAAGATGAATAGATAGGTATAGGCACACATAAACTAGACACAAATAATAATGAAGACAGATAGATAGTGCGCGCGCGCGTGTGTGTATGTGTGTGTGTGTGTGTGTGTGTGTGTGTCTGTGTGTCTGTTTGTGTGTGAGGGAGAGAGAGAGAGAGTAAGAGAGAGAGTGATACTAGCGAAGAGCGTTATGAAGATATAGACAGACAGATTAATAGACACACTGGCAAGCTAATAGATAGATAGATAGATAGATAGATAGATAGATAGATAGATAGGGAGTAAAATGATTCCACTCAGTGTAACATTCCGTGTTTGTCAATATTTCTTCTCATAGATAGATAGATAGATAGATAGACTTTTTTTATAAACATTTGAACAGACAATTTGCTTTTGATTGTTTGGTTTTGTGAGTTAAAAACAAGAACATCATATAAGTAGAACTAAATTTTTATTTCTATTATCAAAAAAGGGCATTTTGTCAAGTTTTGGGAATTCCGAATGCTACATCCGGGAATTTTCGTATTTACATAAATTAAAAATCAAAAATGTCTGTCCTCATAAAACTTAATTCAGGTTCGATCAAGATTGAGTATACGGGCTGACATTGCTAGTTGGGAGAATTGCCAAGCGAGTATATATTTACCGAACGTAGGAATAGCGTGGTGTAATGGTTAAAGTCATGGGAAATGGACTCGTCGGCTAAAGTTCAAATCCTGCACTTAGCTGTCTACATTTCACATAACGCTAATACCCTTGGGAAAGGTATGAATCCTACTCTCCCTCCAGCTATGGGTAAATAGTAGGGCAGACTGGGCTCTTCAGCCTTGGTTAGGCAACCTGTCTAGGAAACGGAAAATTCTGAATTCAAACCTGTTAAACTCCGCTGGATAATTTGACCTGGTGTCGCATCCTACTCGTGGGTTGATATATATATATATATATATATATATATATATATATATATATATATATACCCAATTTCTCCGCCACGGACAAATTTCTAAGCGGAATACCCATGGATTGAATTCAGAGTTTTTTCTTCTCCTAGACTCGTTGCCTTACTAAGGCTAAAGAACCCTGTCTACCCTACTATTTATCCGTAGTTGACGGACAGAACAGATGGATTCATGCATTTCCCACTGACATTAGCACGAAGTGAAACGCAAACAGCCTCGTACCAGATTTGAACTCAGATAACCGATTCCATTTCCCACGACAGTAACCATTAAACTGAGTGCGCCTCCGCATACTTTTCTCGCTGTAACGACTTTACAACCACAAAGTATCCTGTTGTATTGTTCTCGCCCGGAAGGCGGAGCTTCCGACAAAAAGACAAAGAGAAATATAAAAATATATATTTAAAAAAGGGGAAAACTGAAGCGAGGCTTTCCGGTCAAAGAACAGGGAGAAGATAAAGAAATATATAACAAAGGTTCGTTATCTGATCAAAAGATAAAGATACGTAGGAGTATCTATCGCTATAAAGGCCAGACGGTTCGAGCTGACAGTCAGTCAGAGACACCAGCCAGCAGCCAAAATGACACTTCACGTCTCCCGTCAGCAAACACCCCTCGGGCACTCATTGTGAACACTTCGCTCTTCGCCAGCCACCGGCATTTTCATTGTGAAGCTCTGCGCCTTTACCACCCACACACCGAAGAAAATAAAGAAGGGTCCTATCTTTGTACATACGTATCTGTTGTTTATTGAAGTCCAGTAGTCGGTAGTAGCTGACTACTACATACTTCGCTACGTATACAGATACACGATTTAGCAGCGTGAATTTGAAGCCGCTATATAACATAGAATTTGATGCCAGTACGTAACATCCCGATCATTTATCAATGTACAAAGGTCATTCAATAAATAAAGTAAATTTTGCCAAAGAAGTTGACAATCGGAAGTATTGTTCACAGTTTGCACATTTTTTCAAGGAAATTAATAGTCGTTCGTCATTTCATGGCCCAGAAGACTGTCAGCGTGACTTTCCTTACTGATCACTGTGCCCGGAACTTTTTCTTTACCGGAAAGTCAGTGTGTTTCCACTCAAGGAACTGACTTTTCGACTCAGGCTCGTAGTGGAAAACTCATGTAAACATTTTTTTACTAAAACGTGCATGTACATACACACTACACATTCTTCTGTAAATTTCACATGGTTGTCCTTCTCAGACACTAAATATTTGATGACAGGCCTCTATTCCAGCCATGGAGCCCTCTGTTATTTTCCACCTTTTTAATAGTCTAAAAACAAATATTTTTGGCAATATTAAAATGATTTTTGCTATAAACCAATCGTGTTACATAATGAATAGTGTAGCCTCTTCATTTTGTAATAAAGTGTAGTATTTGTGTTTAAAATTTAACTGTTAATTCGTTAAAAGAGTCAAGGAAAATAGCATATATATTATTGACGGCTTTTGACCACTTATTTACCTGGACATGGCATTCTGATTGGTAGAATATCACGTGACAGCAGAAAATTTTGGGGAATTGCTTAGTACTTTATTGAGTTGAACGTTAGCGATCGACGGAGGCGGATATGAATGGCGTCTCTCTGAGTTCCTCTCCCGCGTAGGAAATGTTGGGTCTTGGGAAATAAAGATATCGAAAACCAAATATTTCTTCGAGTTAATTAGTAAAAATTAACAGAAGATTGACGACCCAATAACAACTCTATACGATCCAGAAGAACTCAGCTCGTAGAGAAATAAGATAGAAGATAATACGAATAAGAATACGACTATTTCTCTGAATTTTTTTAGATGAGATTTGATAATCTGTATTAGTTGAATTATTAGGACTTTGACTTTATCTTTATTGTTATATACATAACATTTTGACCGATGTGCCCTCCGGCCTTCTTCAGGTGTTTCTTGTTGAACTCAGGAACCTTCTCTTAGAACTTGGGAACCTTCTCGTCGAACTCTGGAGCCTTCACGGAACTTCGAACCGAACCCTTTATTCAATTCACGGGGGTAGACTGTTCTCATTCTGTTAACCATGACTGGGTACAAATGTTGAGCTATGTTAAGTATTCTATGTTATTATCGCCTTGGTCAGGATTGAACCTGCAACCTAGAGATGATTGTCACTTAGAACTGTATTAACTCCACCCTTATATCCGTTGCGCCATGTGTCCAACTGGACAATTCATAGTCAATTATTCGAACTTATAAACCTAATGTTCGATTTACCTAGAATATTTACTTCTCTACTTTTTATGATTCATTATCTTGACTCATATTGTGTTCCCCCACCCCGAAAAGGTTCTGAGTTCGACGAAGAAGGTTCCGAGTCCGAGAAGATTTCCGTTCTACAAGAAATACCTGAAGAAGGTCGAAGGGCATATAAGCCGAAACGTTGTGTAGGTAACAATAAAGATGAGGACAATAGTCCGAATAATCCAAATAATTAAAGAATACCACTGTTTAACAAATGCAGTTTATATTCATAGAAAATTGTTAGCTCGCTATAGTTAATTACTCAAAAAAGGAAGGTGTTTGGAACACCTAACAAAATAGACTTAAAACAAATATAGAGTTGCTTCCCTTTGTTTTGTCAAAGCGTTTTATTTACATTTGAATGTTTTGTAAACGCCAGCGTTCAGTTCCTGGTTAAGTTCGCTTGAGAGGCAGAAGCATTTTTTACTCTATGTTTTAATAAATCCTTGTTAATTTTATAACAACTGGCCTCGCATTATCATTCCTATCCTGCATATAATTCATCTGTATGTTAAAAACATAACAAAAATACATTCTGAAAAATGTATTTTGCTACAAAAGAAAAATTCCCTTTATTTATTGAATGACCTTTTAGTCATAAAATTTAATATTGTTCTTCTTGTATCCACCCTTGCTTAAAATTTTTAATAGTCCCTGAAAACTTAGTTGATAAAAAAACGTTCTATGCTAGTTTAGATTCGTACAGTTACTTTCTATAGAATAATGCTTCAAACCAGAGTCAATAGTTTAGTCTGACAAAAACTGCATTGAACAGTAAGACATATAAACATTTTCTTTAATAAGTGTCGCAAATAATCAAAAGAAATATATGCAGTTGTAACAATTATGAGACATAGGTAATAATAAACAATACACAAAAGAAAAAGTACCATTTGTTAAAATGATATGCAAATGAGATTTTTGTATAGGATAAGGTACTGAAAACTAAGCGAGAAAGGGAAAATCTCGTTCTCGCGAGAGCGTGAGTTTTGAGAAAACAAATAAACCAAAGAACACAAAAGAAAACAAACGCTGCGAATCAATAGAGCTCCATCTTGGCAATAAATTATAAGGAATTCACTCAATACTGAACGCCAGCGATTATATATTTAAAAAGAAAGCGTCTAGACAAGAAAATATCAAACTTGCAAAGAAAATAGCAGACGGTTATTAACAACAAGTAAAAATAGAAGATAATTCCGTGTTGAAAGGAAAAAGAAGCAGCGGTCTTTTATAGAAATTAGTACGTCTTACTTTTCTTCATAAACTGTAATTTTCGGACTTGTTCTCTGAAGATTTGGGGGTCGGGGGAAGATTTCTTTTTTCTTTTTTTTTTTCTTTTTCTTTTTTTTTTTTTTCTTTTTCTTTCTTTCTTTCTTCTTTTTTTTACTTTTCTTTCTTTTTTTTTTTCTTTTGATAAATGAAATATTTTTATTTCTTTTAGAACCGGTAAATAGATTTCTCCTTTGTTTATCAGAAGTTTTATGTTATTCTCGGATATTTTTTTGCCAAATTTTCTGATGACAGCCATCAAAGTTCAGAGTACATCAATTTTTTTCTATCACTGTAAACATTCCAAACGAAGACAATTTCGAAAAATTGGTTTCGTTCATAAATGGTTGCCAAAGAAACTTAGCTATCGCAATAACTGGTTGCTTGATCAGGAACAAAAGCAAACCTTTTTGTAAAGATTATGTAGCGCCAGAATACCTGATGTTCTTCATTTAAAACAATCTTTAATTAGGAACCTAAGTTTTATAAAGATTTGTACACTAAAAAAAAAAACCAGTGATGTTGGTGATGAATGCTGTAACGTTCCCTAACCGTGTGTCACCAAATCTAAAAATAGAAAAAGACCCCCGTATGTCATTGTGTAACGTTGTGCCTTTTTCTTTCACGGCACTAATTCGTATATGTTATGTGGCCGTCGTCTTTCTCATAAGGTATGGAAACTTCTTGGGGTTGTTTGCAACTCCACACACTCGCAGAATCTAGTAGTTCTTTGGTTAGTCAGCGGACGAGTATCAACCGAGTATCAACTTACACAGGCCGCGTGCTCTTCGTTACGGCCAATTTGACTTGTTGAAAAGTATATATTTCCTTAGCATCAGTCAAGTATCTGTTCACATTTGTTTGTTTAATGGCTTTCATTCATGATTTCCCGTACGATTTCTTTGGTGTAGTAAATAAAGATGTGGGCAGTATTTCGTGCTTTTCATAAATTTATTTTCTTAATGAAAGTTATTGAGAGAGAGAGTCGATTTCTGTAACACGCCTTTCAGTCACCCGCTTATGACTAACTCGCCCAAACTGTCAACCCCAACTCCTCGGCAGATTCTGTAGCCCAACTTGCTCTCTCGGTCCCCGGAACTCAAACTCCACGGCCCCCAAACCAACTGACTGGTCTTGCTCCCTCGGTCTCCAGGGCTTAACTGACTAAAAAACTAAGGTTCCCTCATTATAGAGAAATCGATGTCGAGCTTTCTAGAATATTCTGGAACCTTTCGAACGTTCAAACTGTTTTACCAAATTACACGTGTCACTTAAGAGGTCAACGGGTCAACCATTCTTTCTTCTGACAAACCGATTAAACTACATTTTAATACCAAAATCCCAGACTCACTGGCTCCGAATAGACTCAAAGGTGATAATTAGAATTTCATATTCGTAAGGTCTCGGAATCATGCTACACCCTATTAAGGTTTCTCCGTGTCTGGCACAAGGCCACAAATATAGGTGTTCCAGGATCCATTATGCTACAATTGTTTCCAAAAATTACTTTCCCCTATTTTAACACCAAAAAAGTATAAATAGATAAAAATCCCAAAATAGCAGCCCTGACAGTTTTAGGCTCCAGAAGAACCAAAATCAACCCCAAAATTTCACGACGGTAAATAAGTTTGATCCTTTAAGGAATTTCAGGACCGACACACAAGTATGCATTATTAAAAATAATACTTAAACATTTACGTACACTGTACACACATACAAAGATTAATACTCACACCACATGCAACGTTCTAATAGCGATATATGGTCACAGTACCAAAAGCGATATATGTTGTATAGCTGGTCTTGTCAACGTGCCTCCAAATTCACAGCACTAAAAAGGTATTCGTTACGCGACGGTCGTCTTGTCGATAAAAAGGTACAACGCGTGAAATATAACGTCACAAGCTGCTTAGCTTTTATTTTCGGGCTCGTCTCATGGTTTGTTTCGGAAGAGGAGGAAAGGCAGATAGAAAGAGAGAGAGAGGACACTGATAAATTACTGTGATCCCACACTAGGGACCAGAGGCCCGTCCGAATCCTACGCTGTCGGAAATCAAAAAGAGACCGGTATTCTCTTCGTCGTTTCTCGTGACCACGTGACTTCCGGTTCCGGTCAACACCCGAAACTTCCGGTTGGCTTTCAATTCTCATTCGGGGGTTCATGCCCCGGTCAAATTCACGACAATTATGTTGATCACTTTTTTAAAAAACCTTTACTCTCTCTTATTTCTCCTTCCTCTCTTTTCTATAGTAGTCCTCCCAAAACTCAGTGAGTGAGATACGACCTTAAGCCAGCATGGTCCTCTCATCTGAGTCTGTCATGTGACACCCCACGAGACCCCCTGACAAAAAGCCAATCTTCTAAGTAGATAATTATTTGTGTATCCCTACAATTCCTTTGAAGGTTACATCTTGGTGTTAAATCTTTTCAACCAAATTATTAGCATTTCAGTCTCGGAAGACTATAATAAAGTTTTTGTGCCCCTGAAGTTACAGCGCCTCCTGTGATTGTGAAGTCCGATATTTGAAAAACATTGTCGACCACAGATGTCGTAATTGAAGGCTGTCCCTGAAGATGTTGATGTGCCGGTACTTTGTTGCCGCTGCTTTCTTCTGGACTTCCTAGCTTCATGGTGTTGCGTCAGGGTGACTTCAGACATGAACAGTCCTCTACGGAGAGTCTGCCGCCACCGAGGGCGGTACTAAGCCAAATTTTCACAGAGAGCTCAGAAGAACTGTAGTGGTACTATTTAATCCATAGTTCGGAGGATGGGAAGGTGTATAGCTTCTCCAAGAGTATTAGTCCAAAACTAATCATAATAGTGCGACTAGAATTCGAACTCGCTTACAACGATGTCGCAGTCCAGCACATTAGCCACTACATCACGTGGACTCCCCACACTAGTGCTTGCCCTTGACTGTTCTTCCACCATTCCACAAGCAAGGCCTCATCTTTTTACAACATAAGGTCTCCCTGACCTTGATTCGTCTTTGAGATTGGTATCAACCTCCTTGAAACAACTGAACCAGTTCTGTACTCCACGTTCGTTGACAGTACCTGGGCTTTCAATATCACTAATTTCTTTTGTTGATGTCCTTGCACCCAGTCATTTTTCCACATGAAGCATAAAATGGTTCTAATTGCAAATATTCTTACCATTCATTATCAAAGTTGTAAAAGAAAGAATAAACAAATAACTTTATGGCAGTTGGTCTTGAAGGCTATCACAATGCAAGTGTAAAGAAAAATGAGGTAACTAGGATGTTGTTCGTTTACCTTTGATTTATTTTCTTAATATATCGAGATAAAGATCCCTTCGTCAGAAGATTTCTAAAAGCTGGAGTCCTGGAGCTGTTAACCTGTGGCTAGAATCTGTTCATACTGTTGTATGCTTGGTAATATTTTCCACTGAATTCTTGTGTGTGTGTGTGTGTGTGTGTGTGTGTGTGTTTATGTGTGTGTGTGTTTATGTGTGTATGTATGTCTAAAATATCTTAGTATCAGTCTAGATTTTTCCCTTGTGTGTTTTTTTGGGTGTTTCAGTGTGTGTGTGTGTGTGTGTGTGTGTGTGTGTGTGTGTGTGTGTGTGTGTGTGTGTGTGTCTAAAATATCTTAGTATCAGTCTAGATTTTTCCCTTGTGTGTTTTTTGTGTGTGTCTCAGTGTGTTGTGTGAGTGTGTGTGTGTGTATGTGTGTGTGTGTGTGTGTGTGTGTCGGTTCCCTGTGTATGTTTGTGTGTTTTTGTTGTTTAGATTTAGCCTATTCATTTTGGGTGAGGTAGGTCTCAGCTGTTTTGTAGTTTGTTTGTTTGTTGTGTGTGTGGGGGGTGCATATGCGCGTGTGTGTATGTGTGATCCTCAGACTCAGCTTTTTATTACCTGTAGTGTGCTATGTATATATTTGTTGTACATGGATGCTTTATATATATATATGATTTTACATATGCAAATACAAGCCAAAGAAGTAATGCAGCATTCGTAAAGTAGCACTCGGCATTTCATAGTCCATTGTAGTTGGTCAGCTTTACGACCCTGACAAAACATCTGGAGCAGTCGAATTGTCCCTTGCGTTACCAAAATATTGCAAAACTTTTACCTTATTCTACTATTAAACCGCCCTGTCGGTGGGCGTTAGAATGTACCGACTGCACCTCTGCAGAGGGGTAAGACTCCCCCTCAATGGGCCCACCTGTTGGCCGTGGGTTGTGACCCGTGATGCTTAAGGATGGAACCCAGGTTGTTGAGCAGTCCATGACTTGCAATACTCCACTTTGGTCTTTACTTGGTCTAGACGGTCGGTCGGAGAGACCCCAACCGATCAATCGGCTGGTCACGTCAAGCCCTAGCACCTATATGATTGCCCCAACCCTATTGCTCTTATGGCAAGCCCCAACCCTTGTCATCATACGGGTGCTAGAAGGCGGTGTCTGAGGGTCTACATGTCCTGGGAATGACGTTAAACTCTATCTGATGGTGAGGTTCCAGTTTTGGAGGTTAGGGGAATGTGGAGCACCCCTTCATCACCATTCTTCCTGGTCCACTCTGATCCGGAGTGGTAGTACCTGTTAGGGTTAAATAGAAAAATGTGTTCATAAAAACATTCAGTATCCATTAAGAATGATTTTATTTCAAAACTTTGTCGGCATTGAATGATCCACTGAGGTTGATATGCCGTAAAACAAAACAAACCAAACAAACCTAGTATTAAAAGAAAGAACATAAAGAATGACGCAAAAAGATTTGTTTCCCCCTTGCACTTCATTAAAGAGCAGAACTTAAACCCTGCATTTTGCCGTTTATTTTTCAACTCTCCTTTAACCAGAGATCAATTATCTACTTCCCTGGTTACAAACAAATCTGATTTCTTTTTCATTAACTTGAAACTTTTTAAAGTAAAAGGCGGCAAGTTTTAGCCTGTTAAAATTGGGACCTTTAATGCTTGAAAGAATTTGAGAAAACGCAGTTCTCCTAACGTCAAACTCTTGTCTCTATTAATTTAGACCGGCATTCAACGAACTACTGATTTTTTTAAAAGGATTAATTTACTTCTTCTTAAAACGGACAGATAAAATAAGCGCTTCTGCAAGTATATATGTTTTCATGCGTTTATTTTTGCATGTATGATATTCTATGTTTTAACATGTACACAAACTCACACATTTTTCAGCATCAACTTTTCGGTAAGTTTTAAGTTTGACAAGTCTGGCACAAGGATCATAGATCTCAATTTCTAACATATGCAAATTTTTTTTTCTCCATCTATATATATGAAGTTTAGCCCAAGTCTCCAAAAACGGGACAAACAATGAGATTTGAAATCATTAACAATGGTTGGTTGGATTTTACGGCATGTCAACCCTTGTTGGATAATTCTATGTCGAAAACATTGTTTTATTCATTCTTGATGGGTATTGAAAATTCTTTTTTTTAAACTTATTTTTTTAAAAACACAAAACCTTAAAATTCATTTTTCTATCTAACTCATAGATGGGATCCTAACAGGTACTACCACTCAGGTCAGGGTGGATCTGGGAGTAATGGGGAATAAAGGGGTGCTCTACAGAGATCAGAACATGAAATTCACCATCAAAAATGGTCTTCAATCATTGTTGTTTCGAATCTCATAATATCATGATATTTCCATCTTATATATCATTATTACTAGCAAAATAAAAAACGTCCTCCGAGCGATGTAAAAATTAATTTTTGAAAGACATTTTCTGAGAGGGTGGGAGTTAAAAATTCAATGTCAGAGGGTTTGTATCATAAGTAAGACAAATCTCATATATTTATTAAAGGAGTAAAAACCGAGCTCAAGTTCAAATTCTGGTTGTGTCCATTGGGGGTTCACTTTCTCGTACCAGAAATATTCTGATGAGCCACACCAATTTAAATATCGGGCGTTAAATCTAAAGAAATTAAATACCCTCCTGTTACTGTCCTTTTTTATGTTTTGTTTTGTTTTTTGTTTTTTTGTTTGTTTTTTGTTTTTGTTGTTTTTTTTTTTTTTTTGTTGTTTTTTTTCATTAAAACAAATTTTCCTACAAAAATCTGCACCTGAAATTCGACACAAACCCGGGCAAGGTTTTATGGAAGACTGTATGCAGCAAGTTTCCTCTCTTCACAACTCCATCACTGTTATCCAATGGAAGGGAAACGTGTCATACGATTTTGGCATTAGTGTCTCCGCTTCTGTTGCCAAAACGAAGCTGAGCAAAATCTGGGACTGTCTTTGAAGCTACAGTTTTGCGACTTGATCCTGTCATGCTAGCAGATGTGTTGATTTCTTTTCCTAGACCAA
>CM042161.1:45942452-45987452 GCA_023376005.1 Doryteuthis pealeii
ATTGTTATGCATCTGAGGTGGAGCGCCGCACCTACCATCAGCTCCTTACTTTACCACACAGATCCCTGTGCTACTCATACGCTGAATTGCGAGGGCCGGTATCGAACTAGGAACCCTGTGGTTTCTAGTCGAATGCTCTACCGAATGAGCTAACCCGGCCCTTTTAGAGGAAAAATAAAAGCTCTACCCTGGTTTCAATCGAATTGAAATGATTTCTTCAGGACCCTACCCTACGTTAACTAAGTCGATGTAATTCCTTAGTTAAATTAAAGATATTCTTCGGATAATAATGGTTGAACGCTACGTTATTTTTCCCTCAATCTTTCCGTGCGGCCTGCGCACGAACATTTAGAAAAAACAATGTATCGTTCCACTCGTGTATTCATTCCTTAATTCTCGTTTCTATATTGTTATCAATTTAATTCTAATTATAAATGATAGCTAGTGAAAACAGTTAAAATTTAATTCTAATTATATTTTAGAGGTTTAATATTACTAATTCATACTTTTTATTGTTATTTTTTGTATTTATCCTATTTAAAATGAATAACATTTAAGAAAAAAAATCAATTTATTTAGTTAAATTTAATAATGTAGTTCTAACAATATTCTAGTGACCGACCCAACCTATGTCTACAATTGCACATCGATTCAAATCTATTATTTAAAAGGTTTTTCTTATCCGGATAAGAAATTGAATTAGTCCATGGGGAAAATTATTTTAATCTGGCAGAATATTTAATTCAAGGCTATTCAAAATGACACTAAATCAAACGAACGCTTGTTGAATAGAAGTCTGTCTCAATCTTTGGTGACTCAAGTCATTATGTCCCGATTATGCAATTGGTCATATCTTTATATGAACAACAACCACAATGTTTTGACAGTTCACTTATTCATGGATGAGATTTTTTGCTCACATCAGAAACCGTTATTTTAAAGCAAACAATATGATCTGTTTTGAAAATGTTAACATAGAGAATATTTTCTCGTTTTGACCATAGGACATGAAAACAATCAATGCATATCAATATAATCCCCAATAATGCTAACATTGTTAAAACCAATTACTAAAAGTATATATATGAATACCAACAAACCGTTAGGCATGATATACCCCGGACGGTTGATATGCCGTTAATCAACAAACCAACCACTAAGAAGTGCAAGCTATTTTAATTTATAGAAGAATGTGTGATATCTACGAAGAAGCATTTTTAGTCCAAAAGTATTTACTAATGGGTTTGCCACTACAAGCCTATGTCAAACATTTAGTCAGTGGAGTGATAATACACTGACTCTCCTGTAAAGAATAAGTTCCATGTGCAACAGTCAGTAATGAATGTCATGCTAACAGTTTTTAGGGGGACATGAAAGGATCCATCAATTTTTGATTTCCATAAAAGGTGCAACTGTTATAGTGTTTCTTAATTGTCAATCTCTTAAGCAAATATTCAATTTATTTTATTGAATGACCTCTTATATATATAATATATATTATATTATATATATATATATATTATATATATATATAGAAGTAAAGTGAGTGGCTGACGGTGTGTTGGCGCTCTACCTCAGCAAAAACAATCTTAGCGCTAGCGAAAGAGGATAGGATTTCTTTTGCTTGATCCGACAATAGTCACTCAACAATTACTTTTTTCCAGTTTTCTCAATTCTCCCAAGTATTTGTCTCTCTCTTTTCGTATAATTATTATTTTCACTCATTGAGTTTTCATCAACGTTAGCTGATCCTATTCATGGAGCCTGAGTGACAACAAGTCTCCTCAAGGACTCTTCTGAGTATTCTAGCCGATTGCAGTAGTCTGGAATTCTTCCTCTGATTTCCAGTCCTCCAGTCTTTTTTCCAAGTTTATTGGGACTGTTCCAAGTGCACCCAACTACAATTGGTATCACTTTCACTCTCATGTCCACAGCTTTTTCATATTAAGGTCCGGTATTTATTCATCTTTCATTTTCCTTCAGCTTCACCTTTGATGCTGGAACTGCCAAGTCCACCAGTTGACACGTTCTATTTTTTCTTTGTTAATCAACACAAGGTATGATCACCTGGCTGGGATAGGAATAATTATTATTCTCCATGCACAACCGCATTAGCTGATGGTTTACAAGTGCAGCATATCTCTTAAGGTCCCAGAACTCAGAATTCTCGCCGATCTTAACAATGCTGTAGTTTGGGTCGTCTCAACTTTTTGTCTCCAGGACTCTTCGGAGTATTCTAGCGATTGTTACAGTTCTGGATATTCTTCTTTGATTTCCAGTCCCAGTTTTTTCACAGTCTAGTCATGTGCTACAATATTCCACAGCTTTTTAATTCTCTGGAAGGTCCATATGTGTTATATAGCTTCACC
This sequence comes from Doryteuthis pealeii, assembly GCA_023376005.1. NCBI lineage: Eukaryota > Metazoa > Mollusca > Cephalopoda > Myopsida > Loliginidae > Doryteuthis > Doryteuthis pealeii. The sequence goes on from CM042161.1 coordinate 45,944,822, forward strand.
CTTTGATCTGATGGAACCGCAAAGTCCATATCAACACTAGTCTGGTCTCCTGCTGGGATAGGGTAATCCGTCTTTATCTCAAGTCCCAGAGATTTGTTTTTTAATTATTTCACTCCTTACAAGTTTTTAGCAACAATTTTTACAGATGTTTTTCACTGAAGTCTAAGTAACAGCAAGTCCCCTCAGTTCTCCAGCACCCTTCGAAGTATTCTAGCTTAATAATTCCCGTTTTCCTTGTTTTATTCTTCTTATTGTTGTTATTGTCTGCTCTAATTAATCTCTCTATTCTTTTTTCTTAAACATAGTTTGTCCATGGTTTTCTTCCAAGTAACACTGCTATTCTTCAGACGCAAGCCAAAAAAAAATTCTTTATTTTCAGGCCAATCATTTAGAGAGCTCTTCAGCGTTAGAATCACAGAAAAGCATCAAATTCACAAGTGTTTTTATAGTTACCGGACACAGACAAATGAGCTTTAATTACAAAATTGAATTCGTTTGACTATTAATCAGGAAATAAAACACTTTACAGTATAAATGCAGTTCACTTATGCGCACACTATAATCTTCTGAGCGCGAAACACTTCATTCAACAAGAAATCAGTCATTTTCGCATTGTTCTTATAATTTCTGAACAGAGTATATATATATATATATATATATATATATATATATATATATATATTTGAGAAGTAAATACACAAACGATGTGTTTTGATATGGCTTTTTTTTTAGCCGACAATTTTTGGGAGAATATGTGCTTAATTGAAATCGTACCTAATTTTGAAAATTAATTAATTAATAATTAATTAATTAGGCGGGCATACTTATTCAAATGTAAGGCTAAACCAATCGAGAAAAATCAATCTCTGTATGTACATTTCGGCCTATTAGGCCCCATCAGCAGAGCTATAGATAGGAAGACCGCATTGTGCGTGATTCGAACCCTGACTGTGAAGCTGACAGGCGAGGACCGTAACCCCTACACCAACCGGACTTTCCTAGATTTTTCGTTTTGTTTAGAAGTAGGTTATATTCCTTTTATCATGATCATCAGGAAGGCGTGTCGACAGCATGGATTCCCTTGACTCTTTCTTGCCAGCAGTCCCTATTGACTTCCCGGTAAGTCCTTTAGACGGCGCACCTACTGTCAACACAAAGCTGATGAACGTAAGTTTTTGCTAGTCAGCCAGCATTGGTGTGTCCACGTGTAGTAGTCCATTGGTGAAAGTCGCTTATGAGTTCTTTCTTCCTTCACTAGCAGTGTCCAGCCTGACTAGCTCATCTTTCTTGGATGGTTTGCAATAGGAAAAGTAAGTGGCCGTACAAATTATGTATTACCACTGTGTTTGGTAGGTGCAGATCAGGCAAGTAGCAGTCGGAGAGTATCAGTTGAGGTTTTTCGTCTCACAGTCCAATGTTGTTTGTCAACATTACGGCCTCAGCAAAAGCATTTGGAACAACTATATATATATATATATATATATCTATATATATATATATATATTATATATATATATATGGTCACCTACCCAAAGCTGAAGAGCCCAGTCTGCCCTACTATTTAACCCATAGCTGGAGGGAGAATATATGGATTCATACCTTTCCCAAGGGTATTAGTGCTATGTGAAATGCCAACAGCTTCGTCTAGGAATTGAACTCGAATCTACGAGTCCATTTCCCACGACTCTAACCACTAGCCCAAGCGCCTCCATATAGGAGAGGGATAACTCTGAATTCAAAATTCCTCCAGACTATGGGTTAAATAGTAGGGCAGACTGTGCCCTTCAGCCTTGGGTAAGTAACCAGTCTAGGAGAGGGATAACTCTGAATTCAAAATTCCTGAGGTCGGTCGTTGATTGGGTTTTGTGGCAACCCTTGATGTACCAATTCTTTCCTATCGACTGTGCCAAAAAGTGTGGATGGTCCAACACAAGCTTCACCACTATAAACAAATCACTGTGTGGGTGTTCCATTGTGTTTGTGAACCCTCATGTGTCGAAAATCGACGAGAGAGTCCATAATATATATATATTATATATATATATATATATATATATCACATAGAACTCTTGTTATGTACCCGACGAGAATGGGGTACGTAACAATTTTGCCTTATCCTAATATTAAAAGAAGGGATAAAGAATGATACAAGAAGTTTTCTTTTTCCCTTCACACTACTACAGAGAACAGAAATTGAACTTTGTAACTTGTTGTCTATTCTCCAACTCTGCTTTAAGCAGAGTTCAATTAATCACTTCGTTGATTACAAACAAATCTGGGGTTGTTATTTTTCGTTTCTCTTAACTTGAATTTTTTTTAAGAAAATGTGGCAATTTTTAGATGTTAAGTGTATATGCATATATGTGTATATATGTTTATAGAGATATAGATATGTGTATGTGTATGTGTACAACTTTTTTTTTTTAAAGAAAATCAATTTTTAGCCTGTTAAAATCTGGACACTCTATGTTTTGAAGAATTCGAGAGAAACAAAACTTTTGACTCAGCCTAATACATACAGCTTCAGTATCGATACTTTTTAACACCCCCCCCCGTATGTATAAGTGTATATGCATATATGTGTATATATGTTTATAGAGAATATAGATATATGTGTATGTGTATGTTTCTTTTCTTAACTTGATTTTTTAAAGAAAATGTGGCAATTTTTAGCCCGTTAAAATCTGGACACTCTATGTTTTTGAAGAATTCGAGGAAACAAAAACTTTTGACTCAGCCTAATACATACAGCTTCAGTATCGATACTTTTTGAACACCTCCTCCCCGTATGTTTAAGTGTATATGCATATATGTGTATATGTTTATAGAGACATAGATATATGTGTATGTGTATGTGTATGTTCTTTTCTTAAACTTGATTTTTTTATAAGAAAATGTGGCAATTTTTAACCTGTTAAAATCTGGACACTCTATGTTTTGAAGAATTAAAGAAAACAAAACTTTTGACTCAGCCTAAATACATACAGCTTCAGTGTCGATACTTTTTTAACATCCCCCCCCGTATGCATAAGTGTATATGTGTATATATGTTTATAGAGATATAGATAGATGTGTATGTTTCTATTTCTTAACTTGATTTTTTTTAAGAAAATGTGGCAATTTTTAGCCTGTTAAAATCTGGACACTGTATGTTTTGAAGAATTCGAGAAAACAAAACTTTTGACTCAGCCTAATACATACAGTTTCAGTGTCGATACTTTTTGAACACACCCCGTATCTATAAGTGTATATGTGTATATATGTTTATAGAGATATAGATAGATGTGTATGTGTGCATTCGAGCGCGTGGGTAAAATGAATGTAATCGATTGATTCCGAACGATTCGCTAGCAAAGAGGATTTTTCTCAGCCTTCTTACTCTAAAGAATTACAAATTATGTCTTTGCCTCGTTCAATTAACAAATTAGAATTAGAATTTTCTCACTTTCTTATTCTACGAACAAAAAGAATTAATTATGTATGTCTCCTATTCAAACGCATCAAAAACTACTTTTCTTGAAATATTTCAATTATGTATGTATACAGACATTTTTACCGAAGATGCTGAGCCCAGAAGAAGAGGGCGCGTGAGAATATGGCGGAAAGCGTGAAAATAAGGTAAAACGAGCAAAGGGAAAGGGAATGAAAAAGACGAAACCCCCCTCCCCTTTAAAGCAACAAGACAAACAAAAAAATAAGCGTATGCAATAAAATAAGAATATATCAAATACAATTTTCTTCTATTCTTTATTTTTAATAGAGAGATCGACTTAAAGATATCGGCAAGATCAGAAACTAACACCGTATATAAAAATGCACATTTTGGCGGGAGAATACGTCGATCAGCAGTAGCCATAGCATTAGCAGCAGGAGCCAGGGTGGTCCAGGTTTACTGGGTTATGGCCAGAACTGAAAGGCGGCGGTCTCCCACATCTTGTCGGTACAACCCGTCAATTGAATTTGTCTCTTAATTGGATCACCTGAATCTGATTTGAGCCGCCAAAATCTGTACAATTAAGTCTTTTGAGTCGAAACATTTTATAGCAGGTATCGTTTGTTCGATCCTAATCAGTTGGAGGTGCGTAGTCCTTTTTAGCATTTGTTGATAATCAACAATTATCACACCCAAAATTATTATGAGGGGAAACACCAAGAGTGGAAGAAAATGTTTTCAGACATTGAAAATGAAATAAGCGAAACGAATAACAGTGATTAAATAAGAGGCGATGGAGGAGAAAGAAATGGAGAGAGGGGAATAGAGGAGAAAGAAAAGAAAGAAAGAAAGAAAGAAAGAAAGGAACGTAAAATATACTTGAGTACAAAGAAAGAAAGAAAAGGAAAAGAGGTAAGATTATATTGTGTGACAAAGAAAGAAAGAAAGAAAGAGATGAAGGGAGGAAGAAAGGAAGAAAAGAAAAGAAAAGAAAGAAAAATAGAAAAAAAGAAAGAATGAAAGAAAGAAAGGAAAGAAACGTAAAATATACTGAGTACAAAGAAAGGAAGAAAGGAAAAGAGGTACGATTATATTGTGTAACAAAGAAAGAAAGAAAGGAAGAAAGAAAGAAATGAAGGGAGGAAGGAAGAAGGAAGATAAGAAAAGAAAGAAAAATAGAAAAATGAAAGAATGAAAGAAAAAAAGAAAGAAAGAAAGGAAAGAAACATAAAATATACTGAGTGCAAAGAAAGAAAGAAAAAGAAAGAAAGGAAAATAGGTAAGATTATGTTGTGTGACAAAGAAAGAAAGAAAGAAAGAAAGAAAGAAAGAAAGAAAGAAAGAATGCGGTGTTGTAAAAGAAAAGAAGATAAGAGACTTGAAAATATCATATTGAGTGAAATGAAAGAAAGATGACAAAAGAAAAGAAAAAAGAAGAAGAAAAAAGAATTCTTTTATGGAAAGAAAGAAAGAAAGAAAGAAAGAAAGAAAGAAAAGAGAATTTAAGGTAGTTAAAACAAAGAAACAAAAGAAGAAAAAGACCAGAAAGAAAGAAAAAGATTGTATTTGAAGGAAGAAATATCATATTTTTAGACAAAAGAGATAAAGAACTAGAAGAGAGCAGAGAAAATATTATATTGTGAGAAAAAAGAAAAGGAAAAAGATATTCGCCAAATTATACTGAATAGATCGAAGAAAGAAGAAAGAAAGAGAAGAAAGAAAGAAAAGAAAGAAGAAGGAATTTTAGGGAGAGCGAACGCATTTAAGTCTCTCAAAAGAAGAAAGAAAGAAAGAAGAAGAAGGATTTAAGGAGAGCGAAAGCAACATTAATTCTCAAAAGAAAGAATAGAGAAAGAAAGAAAGAAAGAAAGAAAGAAGGAATTAAGGGAGAAGCGAAAGAACATTAATCCTTCAGCAAAGAAAGAAAAAGAAGAAAGAAAGAAGGAATTTAAGGGAGAAGCGAAAGAACATTAAGTCTCGCAAAAAGAAAGAAAGAAAGAAAGAAAGAAAGAAAGAAAGAAAGAAGGAATTTAATGGAGAAGCGAAAGCACATTAAATCTCTCAAAAGAAAGAAAGAAAGAAAGAAAGAAAGAAAGAAAGAAAGAAGGGAATTTAAGGGAGAAGCGAAAGCACATTAATCTCTCAAAAGAAAGAAAGAAAGAAAGAAAGAAGGAATTTCAGGGAGAAGCGAAAGCACATTAAGTCTCTAGAAAGAAAGAAAGAAAGAAAGAAAGAAAGAAAAGAAAGAAAGAGGAATTTAAGGGAGAAGCGAAAGCACATTAATCTCTCAAAAGAAAGAAAGAAAAAAAGAAGAAAAAAGAAGAAAGAAGAAAAGAATTTAAAGGAGAAGCGAAAGCACATTAAGTCTCTCAAAAGAAAGAAAGAAAGAAAGAAAGAAAGAAGGAATTTAAGGGAAAAGCGAAAGAACATTAAGTCTCTCAAAGAAAGAAAGAAAGAAAGAAAGAAAAAAGAAGGAATTTAAGGGAGAAGCGAAAGCACATTAAGTCTCTCAAAGAAAGAAAGAAAGAAAGAAGAAATTTAAGGGAAAGCGAAAGAACATTAAGTCTCTCAAAGAAAGAAGAAAGAAAGAAAGAAAAGAAAGAAAGAAAGAAAGAAAAAAGAAAGAATACATTGGTCAAGGAAGAAAGAAATGCACACCGTGAAAAATTCCGACTCTCCAATTGAGGAGAACAAAAGAAATTAAGCAAAAGAAAACAAAAAGAATAAAGTAAACGATAAGTTTGAAAGATAAAGAAAAGCTGCACTGATTAATAAAAGGGTGAAAATTGTTGTTTGAATTGTGATTAATATCACAATAATGAAAAAGAAGCAGAAGAGATAAAGAGAAGAAAAATTGAAAAGAGAAAGAAATGGAAAGAAATAAAGGTAGACGGGGGAGGGGGTGATTTTTTTAGACAGAGAAAAATAAATAAATATGAAAGAGTGAATGGGGAAGCATTTTTAAAGCATACTCAGATGAAAAATAAATGTTTTAGAAAGACAAAGAAGATAGAAAGGAACCTGAGTGAATAAACATATATGGAAAGAAGAAGAAGAAGAAGAAGAAGAAGAAGAAGAAGAAGAAGAAGAAGAAGAAGAAGAAGAAGAAGAAGAAGAAGAATGGTAGGGACAAGAAGAAGAAGAAGAAGAAGAAGAAGAAGAAGAAGAAGAAGAAGAAGAAGAAGAAGAAGAAGAAGAAGAAGAAGAAGAAGAAGAAGAAGAAGAAGAAGAAGAAGAAGAAGAAGAGAAATTGTAAGGATAAAAAGGCAGGAATAAATCGAAGTATGAAATGAAAGAGGAAGGGTACTGAAAATTAACGAGAATTGAGAGCTGATTAAAAGAAAGATGGCGGAAAGAAAGATCGAAGGAAAAAGCGGAAAATGAAAGAAATTGTGAGAAACTGAGAGAAAGACATAACGACGAGAAGAAAAGAGGATATGGTGTATCAAATATCATTGGTGAATGAAAAAAGAAAGAAAGAAGGAAACAAAGAAAGAACATCAAGAGAACATGAGATATAAGCAAGACAGTCATATATGAAGTAGAGTGAAGATATAAATACTTTCTTAAGAATGTTAAGAATAATGACAGAAAATAAAGAAAACATAGCAAATTCTGAAGGAACAAAACTTGGGAAAAAGAATAATGAAATAAATAAAATCGAAAATCAGTTGAAAGATAAAATAAAGAGATGGAATTAAAAAGGAAAAAGATTGAACGAAATGGGAAAAGACATTAAATGAAAGAGGTGGAAAAGAAGGAATGAAATAAAAAAAAAGATATTGAATGAAATTGAAAAAAAAACTGAATGAAATAAAAAAAAAAGACCGAATGAAATAGAAAAAAGAAAGGTTGAATGAAATAGAAAAAATGAGATTAAATGAAGCAGAAAAAAGACATTCAATAAGATAGAAAGAAAAGAGATTGAATGAAATAGAAAAAAGAAAGAATGAAATAGAAAAAATCGATTGAAGGAAGTAGAAGGAAAAAGACTGAATGCAATAGAAAAAAGAGATTGAATGAAATAGAAAAAGGAAAGAATGAAATCGAAAAAATAGATTGAAGGAAGTAGAAGAAAAAAAGATTGAATGAAATAGAAAAAAGAGATTGGAGGAAATAAAAAAAAGAGAAGGAATGAAATAGAAAAAAGATTGAATGAAATAAAAAAGAGACTGAATGAAATAGAAAAAAAGATCGAAGGAAATAAAAATGACAATAAATGAAATAGAAAAAAGAGATTGAAGGAAGCAGAAGAAAAAAGAGAGACTGAATGAAATAGAAAAAAGAGATTGAATGAAATAGAAAAAGGAAAGAATGAAATCGAAAAAATAGATTGAAGGAAGTAGAAGAAAAAAGATTGAATGAAATAGAAAAAAGAGATTGAAGGAAGTAGAAGAAAAAAGAGAGACTGAATGAAATAGAAAAAAGAGATTGAATGAAATAGAAAAAAGAAAGAATGAAATAGAAAAAATAGATTGAAGGAAGTAGAAGAAAAAAGAGAGACTGAATGAAATAGAAAAAAGAGATTGAATGAAATAGAAAAAAGAAAGAATGAAATAGAAAAAAGAGATTGAAGGAAGTAGAAGAAAAAAGATTGAATGAAATAGAAAAAAGAGATTGAATGAAATAGAAAAAAAGATTGAAGGAAATAAAAAAAAGAGATGGAATGAAATAGAAAATAAAGGGAGACTGAATGAAATACAAAAAAGAGAGACTGAATGAAAAAAAAAACGATACAAATAGATTTAAAGAATGAACGAATCTGAATAATCTATAAAAAAAAAAAAAAAGAAAAAAAAGATAACATTTTGAAAACGAGAGAAATATCTGAAAAGAATAAAAAGAGAAGTAAAGAAAAAGAGCGGGAAATGGATTGATGAAATAAAAGGAAAATTGACTGACCTAATGGTGTAAAGAAAAACACAGTCCTGAATCGAATTAGACAAACTAGATTTGTTGATTTGTATCGTAAACAGCAGAGTGAATACGTAGTCAGTATATTATTATCTGATCTTGTTGATAACAATTGTGTGTGTGTGTGCGTGTATTTGTCTTATCTTTTAAATAATCTTTCTTACTCGACGCTTGTTTCTCATTGTGGAGAACAATAATGTTTATATTGTTGGCCAACTGATATAGATGAAAGAGATAGTCGGTAAAAAAAAAAGACGTGTTATTTCGCACCGATTTAAATGATGGACCCATACAATCGAGTAGATGTACAACATGGACATTGTAGATTTTACAAGACGACTGTATTCACTACAACTAATAATAATAATAATAATAATAATAATAATAATAATAATAATAATCCACAGAAAGTGATGTTAATACACGAATACCAAAGGCATGGTCGGCCACAAACAAATTATCAGTCGTATGGAAATTCGATCTCACTGACAAGCTAAAACGACAATTCTTCCAGACCGTGGTTGCATCCGTGCTGCTGTATGGCTGCATCACTTGGACCCTAACAAAGCACCTTGAGAATAAGCTAGATGGGAGCTGAACAAGAATGCTGCGTGTGGTCTTGAACAAGCACCCCACAAGGAAGCAGCTGTATGGCCACCTGCCACCCATCTCACAAACCATCCGAGTGATGTGAATTGTTCTACTGGCTTAAGAGTCTTCAAAAAGAAAGGAGACATCTCTCCACACTAGACCAGAGAATAATAAGAATGGATAATCCTACTCAGACAAGTGACCGCTAAAGAATAACAAGTACATTAAGAAAATATGAGGTCTGTATATTTCTCTATTTTCTTTGGTCATATTTTGCAATTGCTGTTACAGGCTGCTGTAATTAGATTTTCTTTACTCTTTTTAGTGTATTCTTCGAATCATTGAATTGTCGCCTCTACGCAATCCTCTTCCTCCTCATTCTCTTGACACATATAGTCAGTCTATCTCATCTCTGATCTCACTGACAAGTTAAAGCGACAATCCTTCCAAGCTGTTGTAGTATCAGTGTTGCTGTATGGCTGCATCACTTGGAACCTAACGAGGCGCCCCGGGAATAAGCTATAAGGGAGCTGCACAAGAATGCTGCGTGCAGTCTTGAACAAGTCGTGGAAAAAGCACCCCATAAGGAAGCAGCTGTACGGCCACCTGTCCCCCATCTCACAAACCATGCGAATGAGACGGACTAGGCATGCAGGACACTGCTGGAGAAGCAAGGACGAACTCATAAGCGACGTTCTTCTGTGGAAACCAACACGTGGACATGCTAAAGTGAGGCGCCCACCAAGGATCTACATTGACCGACTATGTGAGGATGCTGGTTGCTGTGCATAAGACCTCCCAGAGTCAACGAATGATAGGGAGGGTTGGCGCGAGATTGTCATGGATATCCGTGCTGCTTGCGCGACATGATGATGATGATTGGTATCTACTGAAAACGATGTCAACATAGACATAAGTAAGTCATGTTCTGTCAACGGGCTAACAACCTTGTGGAAATCTGATCTCTCTGATAAAATAAGAATTATTACAAACTGTGGCCATGTCAGTGCTACTGTATGGTTGCACCACTTGGACTTTAATGAAACACCTGGAGAAAAAGTTAGATGAGAACTACACAAGTATATATATAGCACCCATATTATCTACAATATATATATATAATTTTGCACACAGGTGTACTTATCTTTTAACTGTTACATATTCATATTTTTTTGCTACTGAGTTTCAATGCTGTAGAGTTTGGTAATAACTGATACCTAATAATATCCATTTTGATTGTATAAATATTCCACTAGAAATAAGGGCTCGTGTAGCAACTGCCTTGGTACTGCAAAGTTTCAGGTTCGTTATTGGTCCTCACCAACTCAGAGCATGAGTAGCACAGATTGGGTAATCTGGTCTGTGCGGTAAAGTGAGGATCTGACAGTAGGTATGGTGCTCCACCTCAGATACAAAAACAATCTCCCTGGTCTAGCACTAGTGAAAAGAGGATAGACTCCCTCGCTGTCTGGCTGATACTAACAATAGGCCACTCCACCAACTTTACAATTTTTTACTTTGTGCTCCTGAATAAATCCTGGCACCAAAAAAAGCAGTTGTACGACCACTTACATCCCACATCACAAACGACCCAAGTAAGACGAATAAGACATGTTGGGAAATGCTGGTGAAGTAAGGACGAACTCATAAGTGACGTTCTTCTATTAACTCATACACATGATTGTCTGACCAGCAAAAACTTACATTCATCAGCTCTTTGCGGATATTGGATGTCATATAACAAAAAAAAAACTACTTGATAATACCTCTGGCAAAAATCATGGAATTAGCACACAATGCTGAATAACAAATCATAGAATTTGTATTTCTAAAACAAATATCAGCAGGGGCCTAGATATGCAAATCAGTCTACGGTTAGATAGTTCTTGCATACTATAATACTTTGCACTGGGGCACGGTCTCAATGTATGTATGGGAACGATGCTCCGGCTAAGTACTATAGTCGCTGTGTTGGGTGATACAATACTATAATGAGGGATTTCTTCTAATGCTGGCTGTTCCACAGATTATAGTATTATAGGGCCCTGGCGGAAAGCTATTTTTGTCCCTGTTTCAACTCGGCTGAAATACGATACCCAAAAGCTGTCAACGGGGTCAAACAAAACAAACAGGAACGCCTTCTGATAATTATACACAAGATATATACATTTATTGTTTTTTATATACAATGATTAATATTCTTGTATAATGTCAGAAGCGCGAGGTGATTTTCTTTGTTAGTTGACTGGCGATCAACAACTAATGGATTACTTATTAACTTGGTTTGTTACCGAGTGGCAGTACGTCAGAGAGCAGTATGGACGGCGACAAGGGATCAGACGTGTAGCGACGTGTAGCGGTTCCGGCGTGTCAAACTCTGGCAGACGTCCTCCGCTACTCTTCTTCTCTCTTCTTGGTCTCTATCTGGTCTGTTATTTATGAGATCCAGACCTCCCCACCCCTAACATATCTCTGATTGGCCAGCCACTCGATAACATTGCCTACGTGTCTAAATGGCCTTGTGCCAGCCTAACTTGTATCTTTCCATTTGGGTTTTTCCAACTCCAACGAGTCAAGGCCAACCATTGTTTTATTTATCTAAGTTTTGAAATTGTTGACCAACTTTTCAAAAACTGGAATCTTATTAGTTAATTTACCATTTTATTTTGTGAAATTTAAAATTCCGATGATATATATCAAATTCCATAATTTAAGGAATTTGTGCCTACGTGAGGATTCTTTGCTTAGATAAATTTATATTTTTAATATAAACATTATTATTATTATAATTATTATTGTTTTTCTTTTCTTACAGTAACTAATAATTAGGGTAGTTTTAATTAATTAGTAAATAATTAACAGCTCGCCAATCAACCCATTACACTTTAATAGTGTTACAATACATTAGCAAGTCATTAGCCAGAATGTTCAGCTATTAAAGAAAAAATGTTTTGCGTCTTATCTTTTGTTAGTTTATTTACTGCTAAATAAAAAGAAAAACATGTGAATATCCTCTCTTTGCTAATTCCATTTTTTTTTCCTATGAGTAGAAGTCACTTTTTATTCTAGCTTTTACATTTTTAATCTCTTTTTATCGGCATTTAGGCTGAGATTAAAGTTAAGTATCTGTTTATCTCTATTACACATGTTCCTGTCTTCAGGCAAAATACAATAAGATAAAAATGTGGCAAGCCTGGTCTTAGAGACACTTTGTTGCAAGTTCTGTGCCTCTTTGGAGATTTGACCATACGTCCGCTCAATAAAATGATTTTGTATCGCACACTATGATGAATCGATCGATTTTAACGATACGTCAACCCGTCTAAGGTTATTTTATGCTTAGAGGTTAAGGAATCGCGTTCATAGTTACTTTTTTGTATAACAGTTTTAAAAGAGTTTTTACTTTATTTTAAGGTTTTTTTGTACATGGTCCTATCGAATACGAATAATTTCTAAAGGGATCTTTTTTAAATCCTAGATGGGACCCTAACATGTACTACCAAACTAATGTCAAAGGGAACCTGAGAGTAGGGGCAATGGAGGGGTACCCCACACTCCCCAGATCTCCAGAATTTGAACCTCAACATCAGATGCAGTTTAGTGTCATACTCGGTACGTCTCTTTTTGTTCTTTATTCGTAGATGGGCTTATCTTCTTTTGTTCTGTTATGTTTAGTGTTAGTATACCATACACCAACTTAGCGTATGAGTAACACATGGATATGTGCGGTAAAATGAGGAGCTGATGGTAGGAATGGCGCTCCGTCTCAGACGCCCAAACAATCTCCTTTGTCTAGCGCTAGTGAAAAGGGGATAGACTCCCTCGCTGTCTGGTTGATACCGACTTTAAGCCACCCCGACGACTCGGATATAATCATGCCAATATTGGTCCTTGATGAGTGAGAACACGACTAAATATCTTCGGCTGGTTTCTTTAACTTTGATATGGCAACCGTTCTAAGAGAAATAACACTAAAATTCAAACCAGCTGTACTCCGCTTAAAAACTGTCCTTTTGTCGCATCCTATCCGAGGCAGAGTAATTACATAAATACATCCTACGAAAGGCCTGTGAACTTATGTGTGTGCCTAAAAATTCCGTTATATTCATTGACATCATGTAAAGGGGCTTATGTTGTAATGGTTATCGTCCTAGGAGATGGACTCGGTGACCCGAATTCAAATCCTGGACGAGGCTGATTGCATTTCACATAGTGCTAATTTCCCAATGAAAGTTATGCATCCAGCTATTCCCCCTACAGCTATGGGTAAATAGTAGGACTGACTGGCCTCTTTAACCTTGGCTAGGCAACCAATCTAGGAGAAAGAAAACTCTAAATTCAAACCTGTTAAATTCCGCATAAGAAATTGATCATATGTCACATCCTATTCGAGAGGGTGGGTTGATTATATATATATATATATATATATATAATATATATATATATATATATATATATTTGTTGAGTATCTGGTCGCCATCCTTGGTTTCAGATGTAGTAAATAAGTAAGCAAGCCAATAAGTATCCGGTGTTATAGTATTCTTTGTAAGTCCGACGTCCAAGATGATCCAAATAGCAATGAGCTAAGGTTAAGAATCAGACCAGTATAAATACAACAGCAGCAGCAGCAGCACTGCCAGTGATTGGACAATAGATTGCGTTCGGTGGTCATGTGGTAGTCAACGAGTCTATATTTAGAAGTAGGTATCTACCACACGCCTTATATCACAAAACAGGTTGTGTAATGGTTAGCAAGGAAGACTGACAAACCATGACTAGTGAGTTCGAGCCTCACTGGGTTCTCCCTTACATTCGGCCTTGTGCCATATCTAAGCGAAGCTTAGTAAATAACTATATCACAAAACAATCCAACACGCCCTCTTTTTTGTTATAAGGGGGTCTATTTTATTCAACAATATTAAATCCTTTCATTGAGGAAAATTACAATCGACAATCCAACATATATATATATATATATATATATATATATATATATATATATATATATATATATATACTTTGGTGCGGTACCAAGTTTCTTGGTACAAGGTGATTCTAGGCCGGTCCTAATTCTTTACCAGTAGTTTTTTGTAGAGTTCAGGTTCCGTATGAGAGCTCAATGTTTAATTATTGTAAACAGAGCAAAGTTATTTGGGAATAAAAAGGCCTTAAATACCATGGGTATCGTGGTTATCGACCATTTGTGGAAATGGTCCATAACCACGATACCCATGGTATTTAAGGCCTTTTTATTCCCAAATATATATATATATATATAATATATTATATATATATATATATATAATAAGCGGGTGGTATTGAGTGTTTCCTTGAGAGGGTTCAACCAAATTTGAGAATTCAAAGGTACATATAAATATGTACGTATATATTTTTAAATATACGGAGTATTATAAATAAATGAATAAATGAATACCTTAGTTTAGATATAAATTTATTTCGGGAATTTTTACCTCTTTAAGTCAGATTTTTAATAATTCGAAGATTTCATATCCAGTCTTATTGATATGATTTCTCCGTCTCACTGATTTTTGTTTTTTCGGTGTAATAGCAATGAAGGGGTACTCCACTCTCCCCAGATCTCCAGAACTGAAACCTTACCATCAGATGCAGTTTAGTGTCCTACGAAGGACATACACTGTAATGATAGCGATGAGTTTTTATTTTATCATAAGAGGGGTTTTTATACATATACAAGTTGATAAGATTTTTGGATGTTTGTTTTTTTTTAGAAGCATTGTTGATTAAAGTATATATTATATTTTTGCTTGATGGCAATTACAATGCATGTATCGCATTAAGTTCGATACTTTTTTTAATATAGAAAATGAACTTGACAAGTGTAATCCCGGCAAAGGATCGCTCGGTGTATAGAACATCGTACAGACTGTTTCGACTTTAGTAAGTTTCCATTTCAAATTGTTTTATTATCTTTACTCCTTTAATAGATTTTATGATTTTACTTACTTATAATACAAACCCACTGACATTGAATTTTTAACTACCATCCACCTCGGACAATAACTTTCAACAACGTTCATTTTCTTTATAAAAAAAAGTATCGAATTTTATGCGATACATGCATTGTAATTGCCTTCAAGCAAAAATATAATATATAATATATAAGTTGATGATTATTGTATTACCAACACTTTTGACACACCCTAGTATAATCAAAATCAATGCTATTCTGAAAATAAAAAAGTTCCATGAATACTTTATTACATTAACAACTATCCAATTAGTTTTTTTTTTTGTTGTTGTTGTTGCTTTAGATGATACATCAGTAACATACTGGTAAACAGAGATATACTGTTTACATTGCCAGCATACATTCGTCAAATCTAGTTTTCAATTAATTGTTACCAAATGAATTAAGCAGTTTATTGTGCTGGAATATAAAATCTGACAACCGGCTTCGCAGACTTTGAGCTGGGATTAAAGTGGTTATATCAGTGCTGCTGTATGGCTGCACCACATGGACCCTGACAAAGCGCCTCGAGAATAAGCTAGATGGTACCTGCACAAGAATGCTGCGAGCAGTCCTGAACAAGTCATGGAAGCAGCACCCTACAAAGAAGCAACTATATGGTCACCTGCCCCCCCCCCCCATCTCACAAACCATCCGGGTGAGACGGACTAGACATGCAGGACACCGTTGGAGAAGCGGGGATGAGCTCATAAGCGACGTTCTCCTATGGAAGCCAACACATGGACATGCTAACGTAGGACGCCCGCTAAGGACCTACATTGACCAACTATGTGAGGACTCGGGATGCTGCACGGAGGACCCCCCAGGGGTCATGAGTAATAGAGAAAGTTGGCGAAAGATTGTCATGGATATCCGTGCTACGCGCGTGACATGATGATGATGATGATGATGATGACTTCATCTCTGTCAGCCATGATCTTGTCGTTGAGCAGGATACAGATTTTTTTTTAATTCAAAACATGTAGGCTACTGTCTGTGAGAGACTAGACGTGTGAGCTTTGTTTAGTTGTTTGGGTGGGGAGGGGTGCACATGACTAGCGTTGATGTGGTGATCTGTTCAGCTGTATAGTACATAGCTACTTCTAAATTTCCAGGTATTTTGTTCGGTGGATATCTTTATTATTACCTATCTTTTTATCAAACTTCGGTTAAATCGAACTTAACGGACATAAATTCCACCATATGATAAATATATATCCACTGATTTATTGATACACATGAAGTTAATGGAAAATCAATCATAACAAAATTTCTACCAATTTAGTGTCCTTGATAGGAAGCTAAACTGTATCTGGTTATGAGGTTCCAATTCTGGAGCTCAAGGGAGTGTGGAGTACTCCTTCATTGCCCTTACTCCTAGATCCACTCTAAACAAGAGTGGTAGTACCTGTTACAGTTCTATTAATGAGTCAAATATATATGTTTGCATGTTAATTAATCTATTAATAATGGAGATTCTTATCTAACACCAATAATCTGTCTGTAACAAAAACTGTGTCACTGCTTACGTCACATTACCCAACACATAATCCAACGTCATAACATAGAATAAATATACTCAAAATGTGAGCATGCAACGTTAGACAATCCTCATTGTTTCAATAAATAGATGCCCTGCGTTATATATTTATATATAGATTGTTTTATTCTAATATAATATTTAAAGTTATCGGAACTGTTTCCATTTCAAATTTTCTTTATTTCTTTTTTTTTTACTCCTTTAATAAATTTGACGATTTTACCTACTTATGGTACACACTCTATGACATTGAATTTTCAGCTCCCATCCCCTCAGGCAATATCTTTCAAAAAATTATTTTTACATCGCCCGGAGGGTGTCTTTTTATTTTGCTAGTGTTAATAATGTAAATAATTTCTGGCAGTTTATTGATATACATGAAGTTAGTAAAATTATTTCTACTGGTTTATAAAAGCAAACCAAATAAAAGTATTTACCTACAAACCATTCAAAGTTAATGAAAATTATTTCTATAAATTTATTAATACACATGAATTTAAACAAATCATATATATACAAAAAAACAACATTTGGCATTAGATAATCCCGAAGGGTTGATATGCCATTAAACAGCAACCAACTAACTTGAAACCATAAAACTGTGTGCAAATTATTTGTACTAGTACAAAATAAAAAAACACCCTCCGGGCGATGTAAAAATAGATTTTTGAAACATATTGCCTGAGAGATTGGAAGTAAAAAATTCAATGTCAGCGAGTTTGTACCCTAAGTAAGTAAAATCATCAAATTCATTGAAGGATTAAAAAATAAAACAATTTGAAATGTAAACTTTAAATATGTATTAAAATAAAACAAACTATATATAGATATATAATACCAGTCATGTATTTATTAAAACTTGTTTTAAAAAAACAATGAGGACTGTCTAATATTGCATGTTCAAATTTTGAGTGTATTTATTCTGTTATGACAATTTTGGGTAATGTGACGTAAGCAGTGTTGTAATTTTTGTTACAGTCAAAAATCGGAAGCGAATCTCCATTATTACTAGAGATTAAATAGGAATACTTGATATCATATAACTGTGTGTAAAATCCATTAAGAAACAACTGCCCCAAAATTTTAAATATAAATCTACGATGAACGCGATTCCCTAACCTATGAGCATGAAATAAACTTTAACGGATTGACATGCCGTTAAAGGAAAGAGAAAGAAAGAAAGAAAGAAGACCAGAGGATATAGCGGCCGAAACGTTAGGAGTATAAAAATCAATATGTATGACAATAGTATGGGATGTATAAATAGTATAAATGATAAGAAATTATTATCTCATAAATTTAAACAGATACGGGAAATGAATTGTGTTTCTTTTATTTCCAAGTGGAGTGATTTTGAAAGATATGGAAAATATCCGGCGAGACATGGAAAACAGTGGATAACTTGACAGATTGTTTAATCTGTTTAAATTCCCTGAACTTTTGGATAGCAACTAGTAAATTACGTAACCTGTCCTCACAAGGTTATACAATTCTCTTCAATAACTAGGCTGGCAAATAAGGAAATGTTTTTGTTTCTTTTGAGGTTTTAGTCTGTTTTTTTTTTTTAATTTGATTTTTTTAAAGATAGTCGCTTTTAAAGATTTCTTTCTAACATTATTATTCGGACTATAAAACTAACAGAATTCAGTCGTTGATTTTTCTTAGGCATCTAATAAAATTAACCGCGTAAAGAAACGTGTTGTTTACGAAGAATTCTGAGATATCAAGTCTTTGATAAACGAAGAGAAAGGAAAGGAAAAAATATAATACCAAAAACAAAAACAAAAAAGCTTTTTTATCATTATAATCATTACTTATTACAGATAGTACACTTACTTTTCATGTGTCTTAAAGCTGATGGTGACGACTATGATATGCGTAATTCAGCGCGAAAACATAACAGTGCTGTGATTGGTTAGTTTTAAATTACGTGTGCCTCCCTCTTTCCGACGTCATATATTTGTCACTGATCTAACAGCATTTTCATAAATACAGTTATCACCAAAAAGATGTGAGTCTGGATGGCATAATCTCGCGATGTCTCGTGTCGCCGGCAATAAGACAAATAAAAACGATTTATGCCTTAGCTGATTACCTGACCAGACATTATTGTCGTCTGCATTGTCTTTTCTTTTCTTTTTTCTAATTAACTTTTTTTTTTCAAATTTAAACGAATCGCCAATTGGTACATCGAATTCAATTGCACTAAATCAGCCGACATATTAATTTTTTTGTTTATTTCGCTTCTATTTTTTTTTTTCTTTTTTTTTTCTATTCTTTATTTCTTATCTTCCTTGTGGCTCTTTTTATCGGTAAAAGTGAAATTCAATTAAATTCTAACGTTCAATTTTTGGCTTCAGACAGCTTCTCCCCAGCGAGCTCTTTATTTTTTTTTCTCCATTTCTACCTCCCACGAGTGCCCAGTAAAAGATTTAATTCTATCTTTGAACCAAGTGATTAATAGGAGAGGGAAGAGATTTCTCGTAGGCTTTCTTCGACACAGACCGAAGCATGCTCAGTGGAAAAGGAATAAGAGGTGGAAGAGTCTAATCTATAGTAAATGTAGACGTACTTCAGAAATACATATATATATATATATATATATATATATATCATATAAAGGAAAAAAGAACTCAACACCGTAATTCCATAATAAATTTATTTCGACCAAAATTGGGGCCTATATAAATCTAAGTTGATTTAATATTAAATCAACTTAGATTTATATAGGCCCCAATTTTGGTCGAAATAAATTTATTATGGAATTACGGTGTTGAGTTCGTCCTTCCTTTCTATGATAAATATTGCTCTGTATATAATCTAAAAAGTTTATTATACATTGAGCTCTCTTTAGTGATTTAAAGTTTCGCTGTATTTATACATACTGGATCATCAATATTAATACAGTGTATCTTTGAAATCACATATAGAATCAACCCTTACTACCAAGTTTTGGATAAATCTCATATATACATATATATATATATATATAAAAGTAAAAGTAAAGTCGTCGGGCGGCCTAAAGTCGGTATCAGCCAATCAGCAAGGGAGTCTATCCCCTTTTCACTAGCGTTAGACCAAGGAGATTTGGGGGGGGCATCTGAGGTGGAGCGCCACACCTACCATCAGCTCCTTACTTTACCGCACAGATCCCTGTGCTACTCATACGCTGAGTTGGCGAGGACCGGAATCGAACTAGGAACCATGTGGTTTCTAGCCGAACACTCTACCGACTGAGCTATGAGTCCTATGTTTATATTATAAAACAATATATATGTTGTCTATCTTGACATCCTCAACCAACGAGTTACACCTAGTTGTACTCGAGGCCCTCCTCATCAACAAATTTCTTTCCTGCTCTTTGTATACAAAAGAAATGTTATTCCTTACTCCTTTTTAGTCCTACCGTCCTTAATCCCACTAACATAAAGAATTTTATATATATATATATATATATATATATATATATATATTATATATATATATGAGAGAGAGTACGTAAATAAACACTGTGTTTATTTGATATGGCTTTTAGCCGATAATTTTTGGAGGATATGTGCTTAATTGAAGTCATACCTAATTTTTGAAAATTAATTAGTTAATAATTAATGAATTTAGGCGGGCATATATGTTCAAATGTATATATATATATATATATATATATATATATATATATATATATATATATTACCACATCGCCGTAGAGTAATGATTAACGAGCTAGTATAGTTAGTTCGATACTCACAGAGTGCACTATACATGCTTCTGACCTTGTGCCGAACAAAGCTAAGCTTGATAAATTACTACTACTGTATAGTGCATTTGATCCTCACGGGGTGCCCCATACTATTGGCCTTGTGCAAAATTACGCTTCGTAAAGAACTATTAGATATTAGATAATCTTTTACTAATCTCTATGCTATGGTGCAATGGCTAATGTCATAGACTGCAACATTATAGTAAAAGCGAGGCCGAACATCAGTCGTGCTATTACGCTCACTTTCGGAATAATACCCTTGGGAAAGGTATGAACACCCTCATACTTCTAGCTATGGGTCAAATAGTAGCACTAATGTTCTTCCTAAAGGTTGATATACTATTAAAAGTATTATTGTGCTCTCTGTAGATGTTGTATTTTCGGGGTGGGGAGTAATAAATACAAGGTTCTACTTTCTGAACAACACTCTTGCAAATGTGGCATTTTAACTATTATTCATCACTGATGTAAATTCATAGCAAATCCCAGTGACTTCGTGGGGAAATAGTGTAGCTGAAAATTAATATTTTACCGCTTTGTAGTGTTACACCCGTGCACTCGTTGGGATCGACCAGCACGCGAAGCGCAACAAGCAATAGTAAAAAAAAGTAAAAATGTACGAGTAGGTCCCAGTTATAAAATAGTTGGTATTAAATAAAAGGGAAATGAAATTTCAGACACTCCTCTCTCTCTCTCTCTCTCTCTCTCTCTCTCTCTCTCTCTCTCTCTCTCTCTCTCTCTCTCTCTCTCTCTCTCTCTTTCTGCTTGCGATGGGTGAGTGAGAAACGGACAAATAAAATAGCACAATAACGCCAACTGAATTGATGACAACACTGGACGCCTTGATTAGTAATATAAAAATTTATTTACATTAGAAAAACCAAAGTGGGTGGGGTAGATATAGATGTAAGGTCGGCCGGACAAATATGCAACGTACAATTACAATCATCAGAAAAAGGAAAAAGAGAAAATACAAACCTACTAAACTTTGATCAGTCCGACACAAGGTTAGAAGTAAGCGAACAACAAGATCTCGTATTTCTCTGAATGTTTGAGATGAGCCTTGAAGATTAGTATTATCTGCGTTATTCGGACTATTGTCCCCATCTTCATTGTTACTTGTACAACGTTTCGGCCGATATACACTCCGGCCTTCTTCAGGTATTTCTTGTCGGACTCGGGAACCTTCTCGGACTCGGGAACCTTCATCAAAGTTCCGTGCTGGCTCCCGAATACGACAAGAAAGTTCCCGAGTTCGAAAAGAAGGTTCCCGAGGCCGAGTAGGTTCCCGAGTACAAGAAATACCTGAAGAATGCCGGAGGGTATATCGGCCGAAACGTTGTACAAATAACAATGAAGATGGGGAAAATAGTCCGAATAACGCAGATAATACTAACAAGATCTCCGTATTGCTGCATGACAATGCAAACCGAAACAGTTAGAGAAATCAAGGCATCCGAATTTTAAATTATAGGATGAGTCAAAAGTCTTGCAATATCTTAGTTTGGTTTATTTGTTTAATGGTATATTAACCTGCGTGTGTTATTTAATGCCAAAGTCATCCTTGTAGAAGAATAGTAGTGGTACTGTGTAAGCCATTATTTGGAGAGATAAAAGGGTCCATACCTTTCCCAATGTTATTAGTCCGAAAGTGAACGTAATATCCGCGACTGGAGTTCGAAATTGCAGTCCAGCATATTCACTACTACGCCACGGGCACCCCACCCCAATATATTGGTAAATGCTAATTTTCGGCTCGTATATCACGTGACTGAAGAAGTTCAAGCTGTGATAGGTACCCGATGTGATTAGTAATATCGTAGTAGTTGGTGCGCTGACAGGTTGTATTTCTTCACTCCGTGTTAGATTTGAAAACCGCACAGATGGACGGGCAGTGCAGTCTAATTCGATAACATGCTTTGCGAGTTCGAACTCTGCCGTCACGCCGCAGGAGCAACTAAAACATTTGTTGTGCGAAAGGTGAAGGTGCACTTGATCACAGTACAATAACCAGATACTTCAGGAAACTTCACTCAGATTTGAAGGACCTCAGGTAAGGTCAGGTATGTCTAAATCCTTGGATTCCAAGGCCACGTATGCATCCAGCCATAGACGCAAACTAGTGAGAAGCACTTGGAGAGTATCAGGCGACCTTGCTATCTCAAAGTCCAGTATGATTCATCTCCTTCACAACCTCGGCAAAGGAACCGGAGCTGTCGGATTTTGCTTTACATTAACGAAATATTGCAAAACTTTTGATTCGCCCCGGTATATTGGGGTATGCCTCCTAAAGAACTTGAACCCGGTTCTACGTATAACACTGAACACCTCAATGACGTCATTGAACTAATCTACCGCTAAATTAAATTTACTATCAATCTGCTAAGTTGCTTGCAGTCGCCCAAGGCATTTCATTTATTGATTTAAAGTAAATTTATTTGAGCAAGAAATCTTAAATTGATCTAAAAATATCAAGACTGTTTTACACGTCTTTCATTTTATTACATTCGTATATTTGTATTGATCTCTTCAATTGGTCTTCAGCTGCTGCTGATGACACATGTTCCTTTTTATGATCGTTCTTTTTTATCACCTAATAATAATCGGCTATCTAACATGTCAACCATGACATCAGGTGAGGCATCCTCAAATCACTAACTGCCCTGTCGGTAGGGCTTAGAATACGCTGACTATAAAGTCGTCGGGGCGGCCTAAAGTCGGTATCAGCCAGTCAGCAAGGGAGTCTATCCCCTTTTCAATAGCGCTAGACCAAGGAGATTGTTTTTTTGGCATCTGAGGTGGAGCGCCCACCTACCATCAGCTCCTTACTTTACAGCACAGATCCCTGTGCTACTCATACGCTGAGTCGGCGAGGACCGGTATCGAACTAGGAACCTTGAGGTTTCTAGCCGAACGCTCTACAGAGCTAAACTGGCCCCATACCCCTGCAAAAAGAAAAGACTACCCCCAAGAGATATCCTGGACATGACACTAAACAACATCTGATGGTGAGGCTCCAGCTCTGGGAAGTCTGGAATATCCCTTTTTTACAATTACACCTAGGTCTACTCTGACCTGGAGTGGTAGTACCTGTTAGGATTCTATCTATGGGTCAAATGTATCTCTTTACAATTATTCGTGATTGATAAGACATTGTGCAGAAAATATTGAGAAACAACTGAATAAAAGATGTAAATATATATTTACCAACCCCTCCGCACGAGCAGGATACGACACAAGGTCAATTTCTTAATTAACAGGTTTGAATTCAGAGTTTTCCTTCTCCTAGACCGGTTGCCTAACCAATGTTAAAGAGCCCAGTCTACCCTGCTATTTACCCATAGCTGGAGGGAGAGTAGGATTCATACCTTTCCCAAGGATATTAGCGCTAAGTGAAATGCAATTTACCACGTTCAGGATTTGAACTCGGGGCGACGAATCCATTCCCATGACTTTAACCATTACACCACGCGCTTTTGTAAATATGAACTTACAATGAACGCGATTCCCTAACCTCAATGCATAAAATAACCCTTGCCGTTAAAATCGATCAATCAATCAAATTACAGAGCCTAATTACCAACGGGGTAGGATGTAGCATAACAACTGTGCACAAACAAATGATTAGCATTAAATATAATTATTAATGTTTGGAAAACATGAAACAAGAAGGATTCTTAGTTTGGCAGGAAAGTCAGTTGGGGAATACTTTTTCCATTACTGTCATATAGTACCTAAATAATGAGAATGGAGTCATCTGTTTTTCATTAAATTCGGTTAAATTCCTGATTTTTTTTTTTTTTTTTCTTTCGGCGGGGTGACATGGGATGGTGGAATTTAGGCCCGTTAAGTTCGATTTAACCCAAGTTTTAATGAAAGTTAATGCCTGACAAAACCTAGAGAAAGACAAAGAAACGAGATCTCACAGGACTTGTTAATTCAAATTGGCAATTGCCAATTACTCTGTTCACTTTGTATCTTTGCTTAGTAAACCTTTTTTCCTTATCCTTAATACTTGCCGTGTTTGGAAGGAAAGTCAGAAAAGGAATGCATCGAATCTCTTTTTTCAACAATCCGAACATGTATCGTCGGTGTTCTGTTTAAAAATCAATTGTATTAGATTACACGTGAAACTTGATAATTGTGCACAAAGTATTATTAAATATGATTAATAATATTGTTGGGATTTTTTAAATATAAGGCGTGTGCTAGATATTCACTTTTATTTATAGACTCGCCGAGAAGCATGTGATCAACCTCTTGGCCAATCACTGGCAGTACTCTGCTGCTGATATAATATTTATACCGGCTGTTCTGGTCACACTACGTATAACTGCTTTGAACCTTCGTGGACGACGGACATAGGATTGTATCACTGGACCTTTAACAATATGCTGGATAGGACTTATTCGCAGGATAGGACTTATACGCTTACCAAAGGATTCCATAACTCAGGACTGCTTACTTAAACCCTTTTCAACTGGCCAAGGATGGCATTTAAAAACTTAACAAATATTAGAAAGACTAAACCTAAGAATTATTATTTCAAAGAATTAGAAGTAGAAGTAATTATATGAAACGATATAGGAGTTTGCAGATTATTGGTGTTAGATAAGAATACTTGAAACTATATAACTGTGTGCAAACAAATGATTATTATTAAATAGGAATAGTTAATTTAAGTTATATAATTGTGTATAAATTGTTAATATGAGATAGGAAACCCTGTCGGTGGCGTTTAGAATATGCCGACTGCATCCTTCTTCCATGTCCTGGGCATGACACTAAACTGGGGAGTGTGGAATCACCTCTTTCTTGGTATTACTTCCAAGTCCACTGTGACCCGGAGTAGTAGTTTTTCCAAGCGTTTTCTTAGAGTCCAAGTGGTGCGTAACATACATTATTATTTCTTAGGTATGTTCATCTGTGATTTTAGAAGAGTTTCCAAGCAGATTATTGAAGTGTTCTTTCCACTTCAGAAGTCTATTTTCTTGGCTGGTAACTTTTAGGTTTGATCTTGAGGTGCTTTATAATTATATGGTTTCAAGGAAGCTGTGTGTTGTGTCGAACAAATCCTGCAAGCAGCACCTCACAAAAAGCAACTGTCCAGCAGCTTACCTCCTATCACACAAATAATCAAAGTAAGATGACAAAGACCTGCTGGACCCTGCTGGAGAAGCAAGGGCAAATTCATAAGTGATGTTTTCCTGTGGTCACCTACATATGGACACACTAGTATTTGCCGACCAGCAAAAGCTTACGTTCGTCAGATTTGTGTGGACACTAGATGTTGTGCAACAGACTTGCTAGGGGCGATGACCGATAGCGAGAATCATGGGAAACCATGCTGTGAACACGACTTGATGATGAGTTAGTATTATATAAGAATACTTGAAAGCATGCACATATGTGAAAATTGTTCTTATCTCCTGATAATGGTCTGCTATTATAAATGTTCCTGACACTAATACATTATTCTGTGTACTTGACATGAGACTTTGATGAGTTATGGTGCACCTGAGCACTGTACGTATACATGTATATTATTACTGTACACTTTTCATGTTCCTGACACTAATACATTATTCTGTGTACTAGACAGGAGACTTTGATGAGTTGTGGTGCACCTGAGCACTGTACACATATATGTATATTATTATTGTACGCTATTCAGGTTCCTGACACTAATACATTATTCTGTGTACTAGACAGGAGACTTTGATGAGTTGTGGTGCACCTGAGCACTGTACACATACATGTATATTATTACTGTAAACTGTTCATGTTCCTGACACTACTACATTATTCTGTGTACTAGACATGAGACTTTGATGAGTTGTGTGGTGCACCTGAGCACTGTACACATACATGTATATTATTACTGTAAACTGTTCATGTCCTGACACTAATACATTATTCTGTGTACTAGACATGAGACTTTGATGAGTTGTGGTGCACCTGAGCACTGTACACATACATGTATATTATTACTGTAAACTGTTCATGTCCCTGACACTAATACATTATTCTGTGTACTAGACATGAGACTTTGATGAGTTGTGGTGCACCTGAGCACTGTACACATACATGTATATTTATTACTGTAAACTGTTCATGTCCCTGACACTAATACATTATTCTGTGTACTAGACATGAGACTTTGATGAGTTGTGGTGCACCTGAGCACTGTACACATACATGTATATTATTACTGTAAACTGTTCATGTCCCTGACACTAATACATTATTCTGTGTACTAGACATGAGACTTTGATGAGTTGTGGTGCACCTGAGCACTGTACACATACATGTATATTATTACTGTAAACTGTTCATGTCCTGACACTATACATTATTCTGTGTACTAGACATGAGACTTTGATGAGTTTGGTGCACCTGAGCACTGTACACATACATGTATATTATTACTGTAAACTGTTCATGTCCTGACACTAATACATTATTCTGTGTACTAGACATGAGACTTTGATGAGTTGTGGTGCACCTGAGCACTGTACACATACATGTATATTATTACTGTAAACTGTTCATGTCCCTGACACTACTACATTATTCTGTGTACTAGACATGAGACTTTGATGAGTTGTGGTGCACCTGAGCACTTTGATGAGTTGTTGAGGCGCATGGTATAATGGTTACCATCGTAGGATATGGACACAGTGAGACAATTTCAAATCCTGGATGAGGCTGTTTGCATTTCCCATGGCACTAATACCCTTAGGGAATGTATGAATCCAACTAATCTTTCTCCAGCTATGAATAAATAAAAGGGCGGAATGGGCTCTTTAATGTTTAGTGTTAACCATTATGTCTGTGAAAGTATGTTGGCCCCGGTACCAAATGTGATACGTGTCACATACCCACATTGACATCGCTAATTGGTGTGTGTGAGAGTTAGAGTTTTCGATAAGAAAGTTCTTCAGGGATTGAGAGAGAGATTAGAGAGAGAGACAGACAAATTAGACTTACTTGGAGAGATCTTACTTGCTTCTTGCTGATCCTTCTACCATTTCCCCCGGCTGCCATCTTGTTGTCTAGTTGGGTTGACTTCTAACTAACTTCTTCTTAACCAAGGGGATTGAGTTCACCTAAAAGCTGTTTCTTCTGACTAAGGGCTGATTTGGTCAATGCATTTGAATTAACAAGACATTTTTTGTTTAAAGCTTTTATTTTATCTAGCCCATGATTACCGCGCGAGGAGACCAGCCTCAGCCCGTCTTAACTCTTCGACGGCCAGGCTGAATCTCTCAATTCTCACCTCACTCTTCCTTTCTCCCCTTCACCACGTATATTCCTCGTCCAATCAAAACTATCATTCCTTGTCCAAACAAAACTATGCCATGCGTCTTTGCTGACATCATCATTCAATTTTTTCCGTAAACTGATCACGCCACTACTAAAACTTATCTCTAACTAATCATTCAAACATCATATGGTTCCACTTCATAACCATTGTGTTACATATCACACAAGGTACTCTCAAATTACAAAGAGTAGCTTATTTGTGATACAATTCCAGGAGTAAATGGAACTCACTATAGCCATCATGTCACGTCGGAGAATAGATCACTAAGAATAGATTAGTCTAACTTAATTTTAATTTTAACACCTCACCGGTCCAGAGGCCGAAGCTCACTGGAACCCTGTCCTGAAGGACGGGTTGGTGTCATCTGGTATTTACATGTGTCCCACTTTCACATGATATGGCACAAGGCCTTTTTATGTGGGCACCACCCACAAGCCGAGACTCATAGGGTGGTAGGTAGAAAAATTGCGTCGATCCCGTCGGCATTCCCCCTCAAGGGGGGCGTCTCAGGCGCTGGGCAATAAACCCAGCCCTGCCCCTTTAAGTACAATGAGGCAGGTATTGCCTTGAGGGATGGCCCTCTGGGATCGACGCTATTAGTCTATACTCCTTTTCAAAGGTTTTCAAAAGTTATCTCAGTTAGTTACTCAGCTTAGCTTAGCTGTATGTTACCCTGTAGGTGGGACCTAGAATATGCTGACTGTATCCCTGCAAAGGGGTAACTCCCCCAAAGTTATGTCCTAGTTATGGCACTTGACTGCATTTGATGGTGAGACTCCAGTTTTAAAGATATGGGGAGTGTGGAAAACCCTTCATTGCCATTATTCTCAGCTCTACTCTGACCCGGAGTAGTACTATCTGTTAGGCTTTCATCTACAAACCAAATATACCTGTTTAAAACGTATTCGTATTGAATTGGACCATGTACAAAAAAAACTCTTCAGAAACAACTATACAAAAAATGTAAATATACTAACGTACTATGAATGCGATTCCCTAACCTCTTGTTATAAAATAACCTTAAACAAGTTGACATGCCATTAAAATCAATCAATCAATCAATAAGTTTAACAGTGGAACGAAGTCAGAAGTATAGGGTCCCCTGTTATGTTTTTAACATACAGATGAAATTATATGGAGGATAGGAATGATAATGCAAGACCAGGGTGTTAAAAAATTAACAAGGATCTATTAAAACACAGAGTGGAAAAATGCTTCTAACTCTCAGGTGAACTTAACCAGGCACTGAACGCTGGTGTTTCAAAATATACAAAAGTAAACAAAATTCTTTGACCGATCAAGGTGAAGCAACTCTATTTTTGTTTAAGTCTATTTAGGTGTACCTAACAGCCCCTATGAGTATTGAGCTCACTTGTTTGCAATAACTGGTGAGTAATGCACATTCATATGATCGAATATGGCGTCCTGAAGAACTTCAGTAGGTCATTTAATGCCGATTAAGTTTTTAAATAAATTCATTCTTAATAGATACACAAATTCTTTTTTTATAAATACATTTTTCTATTTAACCCATAGATGGGACCCTAACAGGTACTACCACTCCGGGTCAGAGTGAACCAGGGAGCAATGGTAATGAAGGGGTGTTTCACATTCCCCAAACCTCCAAAACTGGAACCTCACCATCAAATAGAGTTTAACGTCATTCCCAGGACATGTAAACCCTCAGCCATCGCCTTCTAGCACCCATATGATAAGAAGTGTTTGGGCTTGCCATAAGGGCAATAGAGTTTGGGCAATTATATAAATATCTAGCAACCCCTCCACACGAGCAGGATGTGACACAAGGTCAATTTCTTAAGCGGAGTTTAACAGGTTTTAATTCAGAGTTTTCCTTCTCCTAGCCTGGTTGCCTAACCAAGGCTAAAGAGCCCAGTCTGCCCTACTATTTATCCATAGCTGGAGGTAGAATAGGATTCATACCTTTCCTAAGGGTATTAGTGAAATGCAATTAGCACGTCCAGGATTTGAACTTGGGCAATTATATAGGTGCTAGAGCTTGACGTGACCAGCCGATTGATCGGAGGGAGTCTCTCCGACCGCCCGTCTCGCCTAAGTAAGTGTCTAAGTGGAGTGTTGCATGTCATGGACTGCTCAGCTACTGAAGAATTTGAACTCGGCTCTTTTGTGATAAATTGTGAAACCATTGAACTAATCTAGCACTAAATTAAATTTACTATCAATCTGTTGAGTCGCCCAAGGCAATTCATTTATTGATTTAAAGCAAATTTTAAACGAGCAAAAAATCTTAAATTGATCTAAGAATATCAAACTTGTTTTACACGTCTTTCATTTATTGCATTCGTATACTTCAATTGATCGCTTCAATTGGTTTTTAAGTTGCTGCTGCTGCTGCTGTTGCTGCTGCTGTTGACACGTGATCCTTTTATAATTTTCATCTCTTTCTGATGTTTTGTCTGCTCAATTCATCTTCATATCCTATAAGCTATTAGGTTATATGGAAGCGCGTGGTGTAATGGTTAAAGTCATGGAAAATGGACTCGTCGTCCCACGTTCAAATCCAAAAAAATTTTATTACTATTATCAAAAAGAGGCATTTTGTCAAGTTTTTGGAATTCCGAATGCTACATCCGGGGATTTTCGTTTTTACTTAAATTAAAAATCAAAAATATCTGTCCTAATAAAACTTAATTCAGGTTCGAGTATACGGTTCAAGATTGAGTATACGGGCTGACATTGCTAGTTGGGAGAATTGCCAAGCGAGTATATATTTACCGAACGTAGGAAGAGCGTGGTGTAATGGTTAAAGTCATGGGAAATGGACATGTCGGCTCGAGTTCAAATTCTGCACTTAGCTGTCTACATTTCACATAGCGCTAATACCCTTGGAAAAGGTACGAATCCTACAAACCCTTCAGCTATGGATAAATAGTAGGGCAGACTGGGCTCTTTAACCTTGGTTAGTCAACTGGTCTTGGAGAAAGAAAAACTCTGAATTCAAACCTGTTAAACTACGCTTAATAAATTGACCTTGTGTCACATCCTGCTCGTGCGGAGAGGGTTGGTAAATATATATAACTTATTAGGTCGTCAGGGTACCTTGCCTAGTAATTCCCTTTTGTAGCATATCTAAAGGCAATTGGAAGGTTACCTGCCGGTGCGCATCTGCTCTCGAATAACATGTGACAGATTTACAGGGTTACATCATACCAGTAGGAAGGAATGATAACTAATCTGGTTTATACAACTGTTTTTAAATTCAGAGTTTTCCTTCTTGTAGACTGGTTGCTCAACCAAAGCTAAGGAGCCCAGTCTACTTTACTATTTCCCCATAGCTGATAAGAGGCGAAGAGATAGTCATGCGTTTTTTTTTTAGATAAATACAACCTCTTTCTCTGAATGTTTGAGGTGAGGCTTGAAGATTAGTATTATCTGCGTTATTCGGACTATTGTCCCCATCTTCATTGTTATTTGTACAACGTTTCGGCCGATATGCCTCCGGCCTTATTAACTTATTAGGTCGTCAGGGTACCGTGCCTACTAATTCCCTTTTGTAGCATATCTAATTGGAAGGTTATCTGCCGGTGTGCATCTGCTTTCGAATAACATGTGATGGCTCCCGATTACGACAAGAAGGTTCCCGAGTCCGAGAAGGTTCCCGAGTCCGAGAAGGTTCCGACCGACAAGAAATACCTGAAAAAGGCCGGAGGGCATATCGACCGAAACGTTGTACAAATAACAATGAAGATGGGGGCAATAGTCCGAATAATGCAGATAATACTAAATACATCCTTATTTAGGATTTAAACTTAGCTCACACTATATTCATATACCAAACAATACATAGCGATTTAGCTCTGTGAGATATTGTGTATTTATTTTTGATTAATTAAATGTATTGTTCAATTTCTGGTTTCTTGTGTAGAGTGTTTTGAACCATAAACTTATATTGAATAGAGAAACCACTACTATTAGTGCATAATCGTATTATCATTATTTTCACACCAGTTTTTTGTTAGTGAGTTTGATTCTCACCGGGTGTCCAGTATGTCTGACCTTGTACTAAACTAAGTAAATAGCAATGGTTTGTTATACTTGTCCGATAACCATTTTACCATACTACGCAACCTTAAATCACTAAGCATAGCTGAGCTTTGATACTGTTATAGGTGATATACCCTATAGACTATAGTGGAATGCGCCGACGGTTACTATAAGTAACATGAACAATTATGGTTTGACGGAAGCCAATGCGAGTCAGCTCGTAACTCTATTTGTCGGACGCAATTCCCACTTCTCTTTACTGTAATTGTCTACTCTTTTGTTAATACATTTTCCTACATTTGTTACCCGTCGTTTTGTTCTTATTTTGACCCCATAAAACTCCTCAACAGATACAAAGCGAGAAATATGTCGCATCCGGTGAGGATCAAACTCACTTGATCAATCACGTCACAATAAATATAACACCACAACGATATATATATATATATATATATATATATATATATATATATATAAGTTGATAGTGTGGTGTAGACTTTGTTCTTGTGAACGTTGTTTTTTTTTTTTGTTTTGTTTTTTTTTGTATTATGAAGCATGAAAATGAACAAGTGACCAAAGACACAAAACAGAACAACAACAAAAAACAGAGTTTCAATATCCAATTGTTGTTCTATCCCTGGTTTGATTTATTCCGATATTTCGGGTGATCTTTCACCCTTTTTCAAAGTATAATGACTGTGTGGGGAAAAGTGAAATCTAGTATATGTGAGAAAAAAAATTGATGTGAAAGGATTTGACGTTGTTTAACCGTTATTTTTCTTTCGAAATTATTTGACGTAACTCACCCGAAATCGATCACGGTAATCGTTCGAAATTCGGCATGACTTTTGATCGTGAAAGTCATGCCCAATTTGATTATATATATATATATATATATGTGTGTGTGTGTGTGTGTGTGTGTGTGTTGTGTGTGTGTGTGTGTGTGTGTGTGTGCACCGAAAGACATATATGAAGATTGTTTGAAGTGCCCAGGAGGGCTCAATGTATGACAATTATATACTTTCATACAAAGCCATATTTACACACATAAACACAAATGTGTTATATATTATAATATTATATATATATATATTGTGTGTGTGTGTGTGTGTGTGTGTGTGTGTGTGTGTGTGTGTGTGTGAGGGAAGCAGAATACTGCTTTGAAACTTTGCCTCATAAACAGTGAAACTTTTAGGATTTTTAAGCCTTTTCGGAAAATTTTCAAAAATTGGCAATTAACAATAAACAGTAAGACGTTTAAACTACTTGAAATGAATTGATTTCGTTTTGTACAAATGCAAAACTTAAAAAAGAAAAAAGAAAAAAGAAAAACAAAATATTTGAATTTAAAAAGGTGGAGAGGAGGGGGGTGTAAAAGTACAAACTATGAAAGTGGTCGCAATATTTTGAACGTGTCACGACTTCAATGGAAAAAGGTAAAGAAATTTGTGTCACAATTAAGATGCTAATTGATCCAGTTCAGTTTAAATGAAAGATACTTAAGAAACGAACAAAAAAATAATAGCAGAAAAAGCAAGAAAAAAAAAAGAGCAAATGAAACATTTTCGTAATCAAAACGCTATAGAATTCAAATGTTATAGGCAACATAATAAAGATTGTGTACGTAATTCGAGCAGCGAATAGAAGAAAAACTCAAGCAAGAGTTTGCATATTAATTAAACCGATACAAATGACATTACTGCGACGACTACTAACAAAACTATTGAAATTTTTAGTATAGGAAAAAAAAAATTCAAAAAATGAACAAATAAATAAATGTTCGTTTGGTTTTCCACAAAGGAAATGCTTGAGATTTTCACGATCAAAAGAAGGAAAAGGCCTCAAAATGAATAGAAATGGGCAAAGATTCTTTAATGGTAAACGTTCGTTTCGTACAGACGCCATTTTTTTTTTCTTTTTTTTTTTTTTTGTTTCTTTCATCAGACGACAGTGTAGATTGGAGAGAAGTGTGGAAAACGCGGGAGAAAAAAGAAAGAAGGTAAAACAGAAAATCGTAGAGAAAATGTATTGATTTTTGTTTGAGAGTCAGATTATTTGATAGAAGAGAAAATTAGGTGCTGAAGAAAGAGAAGTAATTAATAATAATAAAGGGAAGTGAATGTGAGAAAGGAGAAGGAAGAAAGAGTGAGTTAGAAAGATAAAAAGGTGAATGGCGACAATGGCCGCCATGTTAATGAATAGCATGTTGTTTTCAGAGAAAAGTGCGCTTACTTCTCATAAATATGTATATATATATATATATATATATATATATATATATATATTGTGTGTGTGTGTGTGTGTGTGTGTGGTGTATGTAACGATCAGCATAAACGTTTTATTATTGTTATAATTTTTCTAAATCACGCCAAGATTATATTAATTAATATTTTGATCGGTTTCAAATAAATTATTTTTAGACTAGCTGACGTACCCTACCTACGCCAGTTAAACGGTCAAGAATAGGACCTCTGCTGATTATTATACAATTTTTTTTCTCAATTAAGAATTATGGGCTTATTCAGAATACCCTCTCCCCCTCCATGCGGTAATGTCCAAACAAATTAAAAATTAAAATTAAAATAATAATACTTACATCTTCTTATTATAATGGAGATTGTGTGTTTTTCTGTCTGTAACCGAAACTATATTACTACTCAAGTCACAATTCCCTTAATTATTTACGTCAAATTCTCCATGATTTCATTCTTTTAAACCTTCAGTTATTAATAAAAATTGTTTTACATTATTAATACTGTTGATCATATCTACGTACTAATAACATGCAATTGTATTTATATATACAACAAAATAGCGGTTTACAGTTTGAACGAGAAGGCTAATTTGCATATTGATATTTAACATTTTATTTTAATAAATATGTGCTTGGTATTATTGATTTCTAATTGTTTGGTTTTATCTTAAGAAATATAAACAAAAATCTCGTGGATAAATCTTAAAAGAAATTTATTTACAAGAAGAAATAACTGTAATATTATCCTTTACTTCCTATTTTAACTAAATAGTTAAATTAGGAAAATTTACCAATGAAAGAGGGGAGTAATGGAAAATGATGGAATAGTTAGTTTCAAAGTTGTTCTATTTTTCGATTATACCCCTCTGTTGCAGATCTTTTTATTTGCATTCTTAGTCAGTTTCATTAGCCTTTCTAATTTAATATGATATTTTATTATATCGAAACTTAAATACTTGCACCCGGAGGGTGCATATATTTGCTAGTTCAAATAAAATACTTACATTCACCAGTCAGATAAAAATGATTTTCAGTCATTTGCTTGAGTTTACTGAACAGATACAGTTGATATACAAAATTTCAAATCAGCCATAACTGGACACTTTCTTAGTTGTTGGAGGGAGAGAAATACGACATGAACATGACCGATGACTGAATTGCAGCTAACTGAAGATGTACTTTGGGATGTAACTGTTCAGTAAAAAAAAAGAAAAATGAAACGAATGACTGAAATTTACTCCAATCTGGACAGTGAAATTATATATATATATATATATATATATATATATATATATATAAGTAAAGTAAGTAAAGTCACCGGGGTGGTCTAAAGTCCGTATCAGCCCATCAGCGAGGGAGTCTATCCTCTTTTCACTAGCGCTAGACCAAGGACATTGTTTATGCGTCTGAGGTGGAGCGCCACGCCTACCATAGCACAGATCCCTGTGCTACTCATACGCTGAGTTGGCGATGGATAATATAGTATGCTATATTTATGAGTAAATAGTGGTCAATAACGAGGATAGAGCATGTATATCTAAGTTAGCGTAGCACGGACATGAAGCCAACGGTACTTGGTTAGTGAGAGTTTCTCGCCCCTATATATATATATATATATATATATATATATATATATATATATATAATGATAGAATAACTTCTTGTGTTATTTAATGCCAAATTCATCCTTGTAGAAGAAGAGTAGTGAAACTAGTTAAACGATAACTGGTAGGGATAGGAGGGTTCATATTTTCGAAGTGAACGTTATAGAGCGACTGAGGTTCGAACTCGCTTATTCCGATGTTGAAGTCCAGCACGTTAGATTCTACTCCACGAGGGCACCCGCTAAATGACTGTGATAAAATTAGTTATTATTTGCATTTTTTACCCTACTCGGACTGTTGCCCTCATCTTGATTGGTATGTTCACACAATGGATAAGATGATAAAGGTTTGGGTTGATGGCTACTACATGGAATCTACCGGAAAGTTGTGAGTTCAATCTCCGGAAATGTCGATGGAAAAACAGTAACATAACAAGGGCGAAATGCCTAAGAATACAAATTAACTGATATGAGATATTCCAAGGCATGGAAAGCGGAAGAATAAAAGTCTACTTCCGTGGATTCAATAAAGGGTTCGGTTCGAAGTTTTCTGAAGGTTAACGACTACAACAAAAGAAGCTTAAAGAAGGCTGGAGAGTATAACAACCGAAAGCAAGAGAGAATGATAGTCCTAATCGTGTAAATGATGTAGATAAAATAAAAGCAGTTTATTTTTTTATGTATAGGATAATTTCATGATAAAGTAAAATTCATTTTCAGGAGAGTTTTTGTTTATTCATTTATTTATTTATTTATTTATCTATTTATCTTCTTTTTTTTAATTTATTTTTTCATTTTTTATTCATTTATTTATTTATTTATTTATTTTGAGAGCTCTGGATTAGAGTTGCGGTTGGTCTGAGTCTGTTAACTTCAACTTCAAACTAGAATAGTATTACTTATTGTACACAACTTTGTGTTTAATAGTTAGCAAACTAGTCTCGCAGATCCATTACTACTGAATAACGAATTCGATCCTCGTATACATACGACCCTGTTTAGGCGTCCCATTGTGGTGTCAAAGTTAGCAAGCTATTCTCACAGATCCGTTACTACTGAATACAGAGTTCGATCCTCACTGGATGCCTCATTCTCAACACGACCTTGTGTGGACGTCCCATTGTGGCATAATAGTTAGCAAACTAGTCTCACAAAATCATTACTACTAAATAGCGAGTTCGATCCTCGCTGGATGTTCCATACTTATGACATTGTGCCACATCCTACCCATGGCGAACGGGTTGGGTAAATACATACAGAACATTGTGTGACCTGTTACATTTCTTTGTACATTTATTCACATTGCCGAACAGACACTAATTCTAAATAAATATTTCGCTTTTTAATATAATTTTACCCTTATGGACCCTCGACAGAAAATTTGAATACTTGTTTAAATCATATCGTGGTCACCGTTTTATACGCACTACTATGACCATTGTAATATAATTATTGATTGATTGATTAATTTTAACGGTATGTCAACCCGTATAGGGTTATTTTATGCCTAGAGCTTTGGGAATCACATTTATATTTACACTTTTTGTGCAGTTGTTTTATAAGAGTTTAACACATATTCCTATCGATTTTAAACAGTTCTATTTGACCCATAGGGGGGTAACCTAACAAGTACTACCACTCTAAGTCAGAGTGGACCTGGGAGTAATTACAATAAATGGGTACTCCACACTCCTAGATCTTCTGAATAGAGCCTCACTATCAGATGCAGTTTAGTGCTATACCTAGGACACAATTTCTTTTTTTTGGGGGGGGGGGCTTACCCCGCAACGGCTAAAAATGTTTTAAATCAGTAAAATGATATGCTCTATGCTTTGAGCAATATCACGATATTTGAAGAATAAAACAAAAGAAAACAGGGTTAAAATTCATGATTGAGTTTTACGTACCCTATCTTCAGGTCAGTTTGTATCGACACGTCTGAAGTCCGTTGAATCGCGAAAAGCTCGTATGAAATATTTCTCTGAATTATATATTTTTTAAATTGAGATTTTTATATTATATTAAGATTTATAATATCATACTATTTCTCTGAATTTTTTAGATGTGGCTTGATGATTATCTGCATTATTTGGACTATTGTCCTCATCTTCATTGTTATCTGTACAACGTTTCAGCCGATCTAACCTCCGGCTTTCTTCAGGTATTTTTTGTCGGACTCGGGAACCTTCTCGGACTCGGGAACCATATCGGATTCGGGGCCGTCTTTTCGAACTCGGGAACCTTTTTGTCGTAATCGGGAGCCATCACGGAACTTTGAACCAAACCCTTTATTCTGTCCACGGGGGTATAATATTATTATGTTTTATATATATATATATATATATATATATATTATATATATATATATATATATATATATATTGACTGTTATTATCATTTTATAGTGTTGAATGAATTTAAATATTTACTTCATCTTCTCCATTCACGTGTAACGCTTCTTTTTTTATCCGTGCGCGTGCGCATTGTCGACAAAAAAAAATGGCCGACAATAGATAAAGAAGAAAAAATTGAAAAGAAAACTAACGCAAATATATAAAAGCGGCAGACAATCCACCAATAAGCGTTCCTTCTTTTTTTTAAATGTAAGCTAAGACTATTTTGCTTTTGTTAAAATCTCTAAATGTCTTGCGGGACTGACCAAATTCTCGCTTCATTTTTTTTTTTTTTTCGCCCTTGCGGTATCACTACTTCTCTACTTGTGTACACGACTCGAACCCCAGGCCGAAGAAATTGCTTGAAATTCATGAGGTCTTTTTCAAAAGACAGACGAGGTTTTCGTGCATTGAGGAGAGGGGGGAGCATTTGACTAGCGGACAGTCTAATGGGTGAGAGTATAAAGAATTAAAAATACATTCTTCTGCTACCTTTTTTTTCTTTTCTTTTTTCTCGTTAAGTTTATAAAGTTTGGTACTCTCTATCATGTCAATCAATGTCTGTGTTATTTCGGTTGTTTAAAGACTACAATAAAAACTAATTCTTTCACACGGCATATATTCGTGTATAAGTCGACCTCTGGTTGGGACTTAGAATACACTGACAGCATCCTCTGCATAGGGGTAAGATTCCCCCTCGCAGAATAGGTCTCCTGTGTATGACACTAAATTGCATCCAGTGGTGAGGCTCTTTTTCTGAAGCCATCCCTTCATTGCTATTACTCCAGGTCCACTCTTAACCAAAATGGTAGTACCTGTTATAGTCCTATCTATGAATCAATATAGATCGCTTTAAAAAATTTTTTTTTCATATTTGATAGGATGTTGTGTAAACTAACCGCTTAAGAATGAAGGGCCGGTTTAGCTCAGTCGGTAGAGCGTTCGGTTAGGAATTGCAAGGTTCCTGATTCGACACCGGCCCTCGCCAACTCAGCGTATGAGTAGCACAAGGATCTGTGCGGTAAAGTGAGGAGCTGATGGTAGGTGTGGCACTCCACTTCAGACGCTAAAATATAATCTCCTTGGTCTAGCGCATGTGAAAAGGGGATAGACTCCCTCGCTGTCTGGTTGATACAGACATTAGGCCGCCCCGTCGACAACTTACACAAAAAATGTAAATATGGATGTACAATGAGTGCTATTCCATAACTTATTGGCATAAAATAGGTCTAGACAGGTTGACATGCCATTAAAGTTAATCAATCGGGGTTATAGTGGACCTAGAAGTTATTTTCCAGAGTAGATTTCCACTGCCATTTTGAATTCCACTCTGTCACTGAGAAATGACTACTAAATAATTATGATAACTGACATTTCCTTAATGCTGTATACTTTATTGGCTGATTGATTTTAATGGTATTTCAACCCGTCTGGAGCTATTTTATGCTAGAGGTTAGTGAATTTCTTAGATTTTTGTGTAGTTTCTTGATTTTTTTCTTTTTTTTTCTTTTTTGCCCACAGTTATATGATATCGAGTATTTCTATCTAATACAAATCATTTGTAAACATATCTATTTGACCAATAGTAACTAACAGGTAACCACTTCATATCATAGTGGACCTGGGAGTAATGACAATGAAGCTCCAGACTTCTAGAACTGGAGTCTCGCCACCGGGTGTAGCTTAGCGTCATGAGCAGGACAACCCTGTAAGGGATATATAGCATATTCTAAGCCCCGTCGACATGGAAAATGTATACTCTATTATTTGAATACAATAAGCACAATCTCCTTCAGCTATTTTTCTCCAAACAGAAACAAAATGAAAGATGGAATTACAATCGGTTCGACAACTTTCTCCTGGTTATGGCAACTTAATTTAAGCCCATACATAAAATTGATATCGGCTGCTTTCCAGCGTAAAACAGAGAAAGAAAGTTTTATTTTAGTTTTCGTTATATAGAATTTATTGTTTTCTATGAACAAATTTAGAATATGTATAGTTTTTTTTCTTTACAGGGAAGCGATTATTTAGAGTTAAAATAGTTTCGATTGTGTAGACGATTGCTTTGTGCTGTGTTTTGTTAGGAGCCTGTATATTGTCGTAAAAATAGAGATTTCGTGATGGGAGGATATTTGGGTGGAGAAATGAAATATTGTTGAAGGAAGGAAGGAAATAAGCTAACAAAGAACAGTGGGTTGTAAATAAGAGTATTAGTAAGAAGAAGAAAGAGACAGAAAGAGACAGAAAACAAAAGTGTGAATGAAAGAAAGGAGGGTAAAAACAAGATAAAAGAATGGACTTATAAAGAAAGTAGGTGTAAATAGGAAAAATGAATCGATGGAATAAAAGAAAAGAATGAATCAATGAAAGAATGAAAGAAAATGATGAATGAAATATGAATGACGAATGAACTGATCTGATGAAGGAGGGGGGTGAGTGAAAATGCTAACTTACTGAATATAAAATGCAGGCAATGAAATATCAAGAAAGAAAGAATGAATGAAAAAAGAAAGAAAGAAAAAAAAAGAAAGAATATAAAAAGAAAGAAAGAAAGAAAAAAATGTAAAAAAGAAAGAAAGAATGTAAAAAGAAAGAAAAAAGAAAGAAAGAAAGAAAGAAAGAAAGAAAGAATGAATGAATGAATGAAAAAAGAAAGAAAGAATGTAAAAAGAAAGAATGAATGAAAAAAGAAAGAATGAATGAAAAAAGAAAGAAAAAAGAAAGTCAGTTGGAGAATGATATGATGAAAGAAAGTCATATACAGAGGAATTTTGAAGAAAGAAAGAAAGAAAGAAAGAAGATCTAAATGGAGAGGGGGAGAAAATAAGAAACAAATTTAGAAAAAGAAAGAAGATATATTGATATAATAAAGAGGGGGTCAAAAATTTGTAGGAGAAAGAAATAAAAAAAAAGAAAGATTCAGCAAAAAGAAAAAAAGACTAGGTGTAAGAAAGAAAAGAAATATATATATATATATATATATATAAGACAATAAATTGATAGAAGAAAGGAGGAAAGAAGGAAAGAAAGGATCAGTAAAAAGAAAAATATTGGGCATAAGAAGGAAAGAAGAAAAAGGAATATATATATATATATATATATATATATATATATATATATAAGAGAAAGACAATAAACTGACAGAAGCAAGAAAGAAAGAAAGAAAGAAAGAAAGAAAGATATTAAAGAGAGCAAAGGAAAACTAAAAAGAAGTATCAGTTAATGAATCAAGAAATACAAATAGTTGAACGAAGGAAATATGAATTGAAAATTTATAAATCAAAATGGAGTCTATCACTGAGAGCGAAGTTGGTGTTAAAGAAAACGTGGAACAAGTATTTTGACAAAACATTCCAATATGCACAAATTGCAGTCAATAAAAATCACGCTAGTCAGGATAGCGTCATTTGTGATATCAGCTGGTCGCCAACACCCGACAGGGCAGACATTTTCGCTTCCATTTTTCCAACTAAACAACAAATACGTCTTCCGTCACGCACATCGTAATTCTATTAACAAAGGTTTATAAGTCATAGAATATTTTTCAATCGATCAAACGAGTTAATCGTGTATGCACATAGAGAGAAACACCCGGAGAGACTCTCATTGTTAGTCGCTCTCTTGTCAGCGGAGGTAATATTTTGAGAAACACACATTCTTCGGTGGAATATACAGACGCCATGATATGTTGTTTGGAAGGTGTGCGTGTACACATACTTTCAAAGCAATTTGAAATTTGATGACTGAACAAAACGAATTAACTGTTAAATTAATAAAGCTTTGAATAATTGCACTACAGTTCACATATTTATTTGATTTTTGGACCAAGTATCCAATAGGTACCCCAAATCATCAACTTAATGAAAGGTTCATATCTTAACTCATCCCCGGTAAATTCTACTTTAAAATATTTGAAAATAAACGAACAGATGATTTTTTGAATTTATATTGTATCTAACAAAACAAATTTTACAAATTTTGTGATACTATTTCTGAACAGCATCCTTTTATTTAAATAAACATAAAAATATTTTGCAAATAAAAACAGTATTTTTATTTAAATAAACATAATTGCATTTCTCTTCCGGTTAAATAAAAACTATTTTATATAAAAAACATCTTTCGTTTTTTTTTTTTTTTCATTTATTGTAAGTGTTGAAAAATACTCATAAACTTCTGATTAAAAAGTATTTATTTAAAAAAAAGACTTTGCTATTGAATTATAATTTGATTACGTGTACCAACCATCTATTTATTTAATTTATTGTGAGTTCAACATCTCCATAAACTTCTGATTAAAATCATTTGTTTACTAAAATTTGAAAGCGGAAGTTACCGGTGACGAGTTAAAATGTGAACCTTTCATTAAGTTGAAGATTTGGGGTGCCTATTGGATACTTGGTCAGATTTTTTATTATTATTACGGGGAGAGATGTTGATTTATGTACGAAAACGTAGTGTGATCAAAAAGTTGTGAGACTTCGATTAAAAAAAAACATTATTTGTAAGTTATCAAAATTTGGCTACAAACCCATTCGATGTAGATAGCTAGTGCAGCAAAACACTACTTGTGAACGTCTCTAATATGCATGGAACTGTTACATAGTGGGGGTTGAACAAAGGTTGACAAAGAAAACTGTGGAGATGAACTGATTGTCACATGATGGTCGATACGGATGGGAGGCAAGAGAGAGTCAAATGAATCCGTGCTGTTGACACGCCTTAATGATGATGATTACAAGAAAAGTTAGCGATAATTAAATTCCTGGATAGAAAAATTTATTAAATAAGAAAGATGAATTTC
>CM042161.1:45989952-45994952 GCA_023376005.1 Doryteuthis pealeii
TACCCAAGGCTGAAGAGCCCAGTCTGCCCCACTATTTAACCATAGCTGGAGGGATAATATATGGATTCATACCTTTCCCAAGGGTATTAGCGCTATGTGAAATGCCAACAGCTTCGTCGAGGAATTGAACTCGAATCGACGAGTCCATTTTCTACGACTCTTGGCAATACTGATATGTTTTTATGTATGCGCAGTCGTTTCTGATGGAGCTCCCGATTGACGTTACCACCAAGTGTAAAGTTCGCGCAGTTATTCTTTTTTTTGTTATTTTGTTTTTCTTTTTTAACGCAAAAAACGATTTAAATTTATTGTCAATTAACGCAAGTGCACGACAAGTTGTGCATATATATATACCAACCCCTCCACACGAGCAGGATGTGACACAAGGTCAATTTCTTAAGCGGAGTTC
This sequence comes from Doryteuthis pealeii, assembly GCA_023376005.1. NCBI lineage: Eukaryota > Metazoa > Mollusca > Cephalopoda > Myopsida > Loliginidae > Doryteuthis > Doryteuthis pealeii. Next base: position 45,990,362 of record CM042161.1, read on the forward strand.
AACAGGTTTGAATTCAGAGTTTCCCTTCTCCTAGACCGGTTCCCTAACCAAGGTTAAAGAGCCCAGTCTGCCCTACTATTTATCCATAGCTGGAGGGAGAGTATGGATTCATACCTTTCCCGAGGGTATTAACGCAAAGTGAAATGCAATTACCACATCCAGGATTTGAACTCGGGGCGACGAGTCCATTTCCCATGACTTTAACCATTACACCATGCGCTTCCTGCAAGTTGCGCATATATGGTGTAAGAAGTTTGCAGCGATGACAGGGTTCAACGATTCCTCAACAATATGGCGGTGAGCTAGTATGATATGGGCATACAAAAACTGCTCCTGCACCAACAAAAATGCATCGACCGAAATGGCGATTATGTAGAAAAATAGATACAACTTCAAACTTTAAAATGAAGTAAACATAATTAAACGTTTCTGTGATTTCTAAATATTCTTAACTTTGGGATTACCCTCGTATGAGGAGTGTATCTATTTTTGGAATGTATCATATTCCTATTTTTGGATACAGAGTTTCCATGTATTTTTTCCAAAATACGGTCAATCCTCAATGGAGAATAATCTCTCCTTGTCGTTCTACCTTAGAATAAAATTCTTTTTAAAATTAATAAATATAACAAACAAAAACAAGCAGTCTAAGACAAGGGTCCTGGCAACTCTTACACATTCTTTTACTGACTATTTCAATAGACAAATTTCACGACTTGCGAGATTGCTGCCAGGGTCTTAGATATCTTTACTGATCCTGTTCATGGGAAATCGTGTCAGACAGGAACACGAATTCCCTTTCCTTTGCAATCACATCCGAAAAATCCCTAACAATAAGAACAAAAATGTGAACAGAGGGGGGGGGGGAGTAGATGAAACTGGTCGGATAAGGAAGAGAAAAAAAGAAGTGCTCGTAAGGAGGGGGTAAAAGAGAAAAAAGACTTATTGTAAAAAAAAGAAAGAAAGAAAGAAAGAAAGAAAGGAGTCTGACAGAAGATGATTGGAAGGAAGAAATAATATAGAAAGGTTTTCAATGAAAATAATTAAAAGAAAGAAAGAAAGAAAGAAAGAAAGAAAGAAAGAAAGAACATCAAGATGGGGATGAAAGAAAGAAGAGAATGAAAGAAGAAAGAAAGAAAGAAAGAACATCAGATAGGGTAGAAAGAAAGAAAGAAAGAAAGAAAGAATGAAAAGAAAGAAAGAAAGAAAGAAAGAACATCAGATAGGGGATGAAAGAAAGAAAGAAAGAAGAAAGAAGAAAAGAAAGAAAGAAAGAAAGAACATCAGATAGGGGATTAAAGAAAGAAAGAAAGAAAGAAAGAACATCAGATAGGGGAAGAAAGAAAGAAAGAAAGAAAGAAAGAAAGAAAGAAAGAAGAAAGAAACATCAGATAGGGGATGAAAGAAAGAAAGAAAGAAAAAAAAGAAAGAAAGGGGATGAAGAAAGAAGAAAGAAAGAACATCAGATAGGGGATGAAGAATGAAAGAAAGAAAGAGAGAAAGAAAGAAAGAAAGAAAGAAAGAAAAACATCAGATAGGGGATGAAAGAAAGAAAGAAAGAAAGAAAAAAGAAAGAACATCAAATAGGGGATGAAAGAAAGAAAGAAGAAAGAAAGAAAGAAAGAAAGAACATCAGATAGGGGATGAAGAAAGAAAGAAAGAAAGAAAGAAAGAAAGAAAGAAAGAAAGAACATCAGATAGGGGAAAAGAAAGAATGAAAGAAAGAAAGAAAGAAAGAAAGAAAGAAAGAAAGAAAGAAAGAAAGAACATCAGATAGGGGATGAAAGAAAGAAAGAAAGAAAAAAAAGAACATCAGATAGGGGATGAAAGAAAGAAAGAAAGAAAGAAAGAAAAGAAAGAAAGAACATCAGATAGGGATGAAAGAAAGAAAGAAAGAAAGAAGAAAGAAAGAAAGAAAGAAAGAAAGATTCTGATTAAAAAAATGATTGAAAAGAATGAAGTAGTATAGAAAAGTCTCCAATAAGAAAAGAAAGAACAGCAAGAAAAAGACAAAAGAAAGTCAGAAAAAGTCGAGGTCAGATGAATAAGCAAAGAGAAAATGACATCGAGAATTTTTTAAGAATGGTGAAATGCCACAAAAAAGAAGTGTAAAAAAAACATAAACTAAAAGAAAGAGAATGAGATGAAATATTTGATTGAAAGAAAGAGGGCATGATAAAATGCCAAAAGAAAGAAACAGAATTATATGGACATTGAATTTGGAGTAGTCTTTTCTACGTCATCCTACACTTGCCTATTTTACCCATTGACAAAGAATAATACAAGTAAAAATAAATAAATAGAATAATAAATAGAGAATTTGGGATATGGCAGGGAAATATATATATATATATATATATATATATATATATATATATATATATAAACACAAAAATTTCGATAGTTGATAAAAAAGAGAATTATTGGAAATACTATAATAATAGTGGCAGAGGAAAGATAGGGTGTGAGAGAAAGAGAGAGAGAGAGAATGTGTGTGTGAGTGTGTGCGTGAAAGAGAGGGAGAAAGAGAGAGAGAGAGGGGGAGGGAGAGAGAGAGATGAATACTTTAAAAACTGAAGGAATAATCCTCCATTTAGTAAAATGGGGAATCATAGAAAAGAAACGAATGGTGAAAAAAAAAGAGGAAACAAGTTTATATAAGAGAAAACATTTTTTTTAAATAGAAGGGGAGAAGACAAACTCCATTCAAATATGAATCAAATATGCCCCAACAATCAGACAAAAGATAGGAAAGCAACGAAATTTTATATTTTTATTAAGAATGAAGGTAAAATAGACGAGTAAGTCTTCGAAATGGCGAAACATGATTTTTCCTTCTACACCAACAAAGACATTCACATAGGAAACAGAAAAGCAAAACAGAGACCAACTTAAAGAAAGGGGGGGAAGCAAACAAGGGCGAAAAGGGGGAGAGAACCACGACCCCCTCTCTTCACATCAAACTAGTATCCAGATTCAAATAATCGGCAACAATAGAAGTTAGAGTACTGAATTTGGCGGGGGGGGAGAAGACGCCAGAAAAAGGAAAATATATAAAAATAAAGAAAATAAAAAAAAATAAGAATAAAACAGTAAAATGGCAACTCAATTGAACGTTGTCACACTTTTTAAATCCCTCTTGGTGCAAAGATGTTTCGAAACAATAGATGTAAAACCTTGGTATTTTTTTCTTCAACTGCTTCTAAACATTTTCCTAAACAATTTGACAAACGTTTGATTTAAGAAACAAGAAAAGAAAAAAAGAAAAAAAAAAAAAATATATATATATATATATATATATATATATATATATATATATATATAATATATATATATACGACGCATGATCCAGTGTTGCACTGACAGTGAGCTTCTCTCTAAGAAAGTCTACCTTTCGGCAACGTATTGTTTCGCTGTGATGTGTCGTGCAACCCTGCTAATAAACGTTTAGCATTAAGCTCCCTTTCTTTTCTCCCCTCTGACGGTGTAATCCCTCGTTTACGCCTTGTCATTGGCGCCTTATTAAAACGCGACGCGAGCTTTAATTATTGTACTTGTCGGCTGCCTTAATGAAAATTGAATGAATTTCCCGCCTTCTGGTAGGGAATTGGACAAAAACAAAATGGCTGCTTTATTGTTTTAATATAAAAGAACAAAGAGCGTAAAAGTAATGAGAGATTCAAGTATATTAATGCATGCACATTCGCAAACAAACACGAAAAATGAACAGATCCCCGCAAAGGCAAATAGAATGTTATTCTATATATCTATGTGTCGGTGTGTGCGCGCGTGTTTGTGTGTGATAACAGATATGTCATGCAATATGCTTTAAAACAATTTACAAATATAAATAAACTCAATGATATATAATAATATTCGCATATAATTTAACACACCTGTTTTTTTTATATATATATATATATACATATGCATACATATATAACACCTTAACACTAAAAGCGATTTTAATCAGTGAAATCTTTACAGTGTTCAATGCACGAAAATGAAAAGCTATATAGCAATATTACAATATATTCTAATCTTAAAAATCATTAATGTCGAAGATGTTAAAGAGGATCAAAACTCACGACCCACGACTTCGATCCTCTGCATTCTACAAATCTGACATTATATATATATATATATATATATATATTAATTATTAAAGACATGGATACAATAGAAACCTACTCGAGTTTCGCTGTTAGGCTCATCAGGGTTAAATCCACTGAATTGATCGAGTTACCGATTAATTGCAGCTGATCACACGTATGTTAATTCAGCTGCAATTAATCGGTAACTCGATTAATTCAGTGGATTTAACCTGATGAGCCTAACGGCGAAACTCGAGTAGGTTTCTATTGTGTCCATTTCTTTAATAAATTTGGTCTACTTTGTATTGAGCACTTTGTATTTGTTTTATCGCGGACTTAACCCCTGGATTCTATGCACCTCCAACGATCGTGCTCATATTCACCGGTAAGCCACCCTTTATCTATCTATCTATCTATTTATATATATATATGTGTGTGTGTGTGTGTGTGTGTGTGTTAGGATAGCGTAGACACATCAGACTAAGACGTACCCACGT
>CM042161.1:45997452-46017452 GCA_023376005.1 Doryteuthis pealeii
AGTTGTTTTTCCAGACATTAAGAGCATTAGCGTCTTCTAGGCGCGACAGTCATACATTTACTAATAACAAAAGAACACAGTCTGGAAGAAACCAATTCGTTTTACATTAATTTTATTTTTATTTTGTTGTTCTTCTAATTCTACAACTGCTTGACACAATCACAGATCAACATTACTTTTTTTTTTTTTTTTTAATTTTCAGTTTAACCTTTCGGTTTCTTCACTGAATCTTAACCCAAGACCGAGGATGAAGGAAGCTAATGATTATATGTATTTTAAATATTTATATTTTTTCTACCTTTTTTTTTGGGGGGGGGTACTTTTCCACTGGATACTATTCTCCAAAAGTAGTGAGCAGTACCGCAAAGTGCAATTTTTTGTATTTTGTTAATCTGTCCCTGGGCTCCCACTATTACTAACCTTATTTTTTGCCTTTTGGGGGGGTTACTTTTCCACTCACATGGATACTATTCTCCAAAAGTAATGAGCAGTACCGCAAAGTGCAATTTTTTGTATTTTGTATTTTGTTGTTCTCCCACTATTACTAACATCGGTGGTAGTTTTAAGGTAATACATTTTTTTCAATTTCTATTTCGAGATCTTTGTATTTTATCATTCTCTTTGACTGATATTTAAAACATATTATTTTCACTTCTTTTGAGTTTTTCACATCAGCGTTAGCTGATGGTATTTCACTGGAGGCTAAGTGACAACAAATCTCCTCAGGTCACTAGGACTTTTCTGGGTATTCTAACCGATTGCAACAGTGCAGTGGTCTGGGTTGTCTCAATTCTTCCTCTGGTTTCCGATCCCCAGTCCTTTTCTCCAAGTTTATTGGGACCGTTCCAAGTGCCAACAATTTTTGCCAAGGGAGATAATATTAATTTTAATTTCTTAGTTCTTAAACAATTACCAAAATCAAGGGATTGTCCAATTTTAATGAAATTTTCACAAAATTATTTTTCAACGACTTAATTTTATAACGATTAGGTTATTTTATTAAAGAAACTTGAAAAAATATTTTTCATCAATTCAGAATGTGGGGGGCGGGGGCTTTGACCATTTGAAGAAAAAAAATTCCCGGTCCCTAATTTTTACATTTCTTTAAAGATCATATCCTGAAGAATATATAGAAAAAATAAAAATAAAAACATAAATTATTAATGATTTCTGATTTTTTCTAGTAAGATCAATATCCCGATGTGGCACTGCATCTATGACAATTTTTTCTATTATTATTTCGCATATATTGAACATTATTTGTACCAAAAATATTCACTCAGAACCGAAGCTACAACAGCAGTTAAAATTTTGCCAATCTTAAATCATTAATAACATAAAATTGGTTAACTTTAAGAATTTTTATGGCAGTTTTGGATTCCTGGGCAAAAAATGCTTTTATAAACCAATATCTAGTAGTAGGGAAGCTCTAGAACCCATTTTACAGACAAAAATAGGATACAAAAAGTCGCCATTTTTCGCGACCCCCCCCCAAATTTGGAGAGCTAAAGATCGACATAACTCCTCCAATTTTTGGAATTGGAAACTCAAATTTTTGAATTGGCTAACTTTGTCATAATTCACATTTGGACAAATTGGAAAAATTGAAGGCGGTGGGAGACATGGCCTGGATAATTTGACATGGAATTACCCACCGGCAATAAAATTTGTTGAGTTGTATTGTTTTATATATATTTTTTCCAACTATAATTCGTCTACATGACAAGGAACAGCGCATATCGGAGACAATAATAAAGCCAAACATCTCATTAGTGTCATTACACATCAATTACATTTATTTGACCCAATTTTCGCGATGCTTAAGGACGGAATCCTTGTGGCTAAGCAGTCATGCAACACTCCACTTTGGCTTTTACTTAGACTAGACGGGCGGTTGGAGAGACCCCATCGGCTCAGCTGCTCACGTCAAGCCCTAGCACCCATATGATTTTCCCGACCTATTGCCCTTATGGAAAGCCTCAACCCTTTTTATAATATGGGTGCTAGAAGGCGGTGTCTGAGGGTCTTCATGTCCTGGGTATGACGTTAAACTCTAACTGATGGTGAGGTTCCTGTTCTGGAGGTCTGGAGAATGTGGAGTACCCCTTCATCACTATTGCTCCCAGGTCCACTCTGACCTGGAGTGGTAGTATCTGTTAGAAAATTTGTTTACACACACACACACACACACATATATATATATATATATATATATATATTATATATATATATATATAAGAGCTCTCTTCACGTGTGTTAAACTGTTTAGAGAGCTCCACCTCGTAATTGAAAATCTTTTGTAACTAAATTCAATGCAAAATGTATGTATATATATATATATATATATATATATATAATATATATATGTGTGTGTGTGTGTGTGTGTGTGTGTGTGTGTGTGTGTGTGTATGTTTATATTTATATGCAATAATAATAAATGTAATTATTTATTCTTACTTTTGGATATTGGTACCTGAATAAGAATTGTTCAAATTCGGAAAAAAAAGAATTCAAGTTATATTCTATAAAAGGTCGGTTTGTTCGCAATATACATATTAGCTTCTTCATAAGTAAATTTCACCAATGTCAATGGAACTTGTTGTCCGTATAATTAAACGGAATAAAAAAAATCGATTTAATTAAAATACAAATCATATACATAATTGGAGATTACTTCACTATCACCATTACTTGGGAAGGTAATAATGACGTCAAAGCATCCCATAATGCGTTTGACGTCAGTTCGGCTCTAAATTACGAAATACTTGCATCAACTAAAACCACCTGGGACTAAGTCAGACGATGAAAATGTTATATATATATATATATATATATATATATATATATATATATATATATATATATATATATATATGATTTACCGGTAACAACAGACAAAACAGTGCTCTATGCCCCAAAGACGGAGTCGAATTAAAATCCCGATAATTAAAAACGTTTACTTTTAAAACTGTCCGTTGTTGCTGAAAGTTGCATGGACTACAATCATCAGACAGTTGAAGTTAAATCTGAAATAAATTTATATAGTTTCCTATTTGGTTTAAGGAGTTGTTGCAATTCGATGTTTGTTGTTAAAGGGTTTCAATGCAGTAGAGTTTCGTATTTAATAATACCTGTTCATATCCATTTTAATTGTATAATGTTCTACATCAAATAATAATAATCGTGGTATTGTGGTATATTTTTAAATGGTAAGATATATATATATATATATATATATATATATATATATATATATATATATATATATATTAGTTAGTTGGAGAATAAACTAGATGGGAACTGCACAAGAATGCTGCGGGTGATCCTGAACAAGACGTGGAAACAACACCCTACGAGAAAACAGCTGTATGGTCACCTGCCACATATCACCCAAACCATCCGAGTAAGACGGACAAGACACGCGTGACACTGCTGGAGAAGCAAGGACGAACTCATAAGCGACGTCCTCCTGTGGATGCCAGCACATGGACAAGCCAGTGTGGGCCGACCAGCAAAAACGTACGTTGATCAGCACTGTGTGGATACATGATGCTGCGCAGAGGACCTCCCGCGAATGATGAGCAATAGGGACGGATGGAGAGAGATTGTCAAGGATATCCGCGCTGAAAACTCGACATGATGATGATGATGATTATATATATATATATATATATATATATATATATATATATATATAGAGAGAGAGAGAGAGAGAGAGAGAGAGAGAGAGAGAGGCAGAGTAATTGCTTGTAAAATAATATTTCCTGTCGACGTTAAACAAAGTCTGGCGCGCTTTGGCAATTTCTACACATTAAATTAAAATGAATTTCTATCTACTTATCTAAGCTTATTTTCATCTATCAATCTATCTAAGTCTATTTCTATTCATCTATTTATCTAAGTCTATATCTATCTATCTATTTATCTATCTAAGTATATTTCTATCTGTCTGTTTATCTATCTAAGTCTATTTCTACCTATTTATTTATCTATCTAAGTCTATTTCTACCTATTTATTTATCTATCTAAGTATATTTCTATCTATCTATCTATCTATCTATCTATCTAAGTATTTCTATCTATCTATTTATCTATCTAAGTCTATTTCTATCTATCTATTTATCTATCTAAGTATATTTATGTCTATCTATTTATCTATCTAAGTATATTTATATCTATCTAACTATTTAAGCCTATTTCCTTTTATCCATATATTTGTCTATATAACTATCTAAACCTATTTCTTTCTATGTATATCTCAATCACTACATATATATACACATACATATATATATATATTATATATATATATATGTGTGTGTGTGTGTGTGTGTGTGTGTGTGTGTGTGTGTAAAGCCTATTTACATCTATCTAAGCTTAATCTATCCATCAATCTATTTGTCTGTCTATCTATTTTTTATGGCCGATACTCATATATATGCATATATACATATTTATATATATATATATATATGTGTGTGTGTGTGTGGTATGTGTATGTGTATGTATGTATGTTGTGTGTTTATTATGTATATATATATATATATATATATATATATATATATTATACGCCTTGGTATATTTGCTTTTCATATATATGTTTGTGTATGTTTATGTATATATTACGCCTAACTATATTTGCTTTTCATATATATATATATATATATATATATATATACGTGACTGCATATTTGGCGCCAAAAGAATAATCATTTCTAATTATTGTTATGTCCAAATAGAAAGACATCTCCATTTTCAACATCATTAATTCTGCCCATAAAACATAAATAATGTTTACACATAATATAAACGAACAGACAACTGAAAAGATCACCAAAGATTATAGACGGGGGGGGTGGGGGGACAAGGTGTGTGTGTGTTTTCCCCTATAAATAACTACAATTGATGATTTGCGCTTCTATGCCGACGCCCCCCCCCCCCACCACACCGTTCAAACTTTGAAAATGTAGGAAAAAGGTGACCCCCACAAATTTGTTCAATATGTCTGCGCCTGTAGTCTTCCGGAACACTGCCACCGGCACACACCCACTTCCACTCCACATCGACGAGCCACAACATTTTAACCAAAAAGAAGAAGAAAAAAAAAAAGAAAAAGAAGAAAAAAAAGAAGAAGTAAAGAGAGTTTCCCCACCCCTTTGATTCATGACGTCTTCATGTGAGCAGGGTATATTTAGTTGTAGAATTGATCGAACATATCTGCGGCCCCTGTTCAACGTCCGACTGATAATTGGCATTGTCCACCGTCTCTAGTTAATGAAACACAAAATAACTTACTTAGCTGCTACCCTAACGAAGTTAAGTTAACAATATGGCGTCGGTGCATTTCCCTTTCACACACCCTCCCCCACTGGCAACCCTGCAAACAAAGGGCCAGGAACGATCGATTCGAGGTACAAAAACTGGGCCACAAAAAAAAATGTCCCACCCAAACTTAGTCATATGGGGGGTGCGTATATGCCTTTTTGAAGACATAAACGTTAAAAAAATGTGTAGATCATAAACACGAGAGATTATATATATATATATATATATATATATATGTGTGTGTGTGTGTGTGTGTGTGTGTGTGTATCATCATCGTCATCATGTTTCGCCAGCAGCACGGATATCCATGAAAACCACCTGCCAACAGTCCCTATCACTCATTGTCCCTGACAGGTCCTCCGTGCAGCATCCAGTATCTGCACAGAGCTGGTCTATGTAGGTCTTTGCTGGACGAACCGCACTGGCATGTCCAAGTGCTGGTTTCCACGGATATTATATATATATATTATATATATATATATATATATATAATATATATGAAAATAGATGGAAATTAATCCGACAGTATGAATTTAACATTTATGAAAAAACAAATAATGTTTATAATTGCTGACAGAAATCTGTTTCGACCGTTTTAATAGATCGGTCATCATCAAGAGCAACATATGAGAGAAAGACGGGATGAATAACCGTTAGAAGAAAGGGTACAAACAAAACGCTATTATTCAATGCTGGAATTTTTTTAAATGCGTATTCTGTGTTAAAAATAAAATAAATTTTATTTTAAAAACCAGAAGCATTATAGTTCATAATGAAACTCATTATAAACATCATTTGTTTTTTCATAAATGTTTAAATATTATATATTATATATATATATATATATATATATATATTTATATATATATATATATATATATATGGGTTATTTCCCGAAGGAGATGGAAAGCACTGTTTATAGTTGTACCTTTTCCAAGGAAATCAATAGGGATGGATCCTTTCATGTCCCAAAAGACTGTCATCAGGTCATTCTATACAGACTGCTGCGCCCAAAACTTTTTCTTTATCGAAGTGTCAGTGTGTTTACACTCAATGGACTGTTATTTCAAATCAGGATTGCCGTGGTAAATCCATGTTTAACCCATTTGTAAACAGTTTTGGATTAAAACATGCTTCTCCATGCACATCACACATTTCGCTGTAAATTCCATATGATTTGCACTTCTCAATCACAAAATATTTGATGACAGACTTCTGTTCAAGCCTGGGGAACTCTGTTATATATATATATAAATATATATACATTAGTATATTAAATATATATATATATATATATATAGTATATTAAATATATATATATATATATATATATATATATATATATTATATATATATATATCCAAAAGTCCAGAGAAGAAATCTTCCTTACGACACAAGAGTTGTATTTAAAAAACCTTTCACAGTTTGAGAGCTCAATGTGTGCTCTTAGTGTTAGAGTCACAGAGCAAATATATAAGTAAAGAAATAACAAAAAACTTAGAGATTTAGCATTATAGTCTATTTCGGGGAGCTTAGACAAAGTGTCTAACTCTCCCGACTCATCAGATGCGAATGATGAATTCTTTATTACTTTAAAGGCATTTGAAAACAGATTTTTATTTTTTTATTTTTTTTTATTTTTTAAATGTTATAGTTCTGTGATATGAATTCCAAATGAAATCCTTGATGTTGCAAAAAAAATGTATGTTGTAGTTTTAAATACACTTCCGCCACAAAAAAACTCGGTCAACAAAAAATGTATTTCTCAATGTATCTTGACATATTCAGAAAAAGAAAGACATATTCCAAATACCTCACCAGACGAATTCACCTATTCAACCAATATGAAAATAAACCGTTGACGGCAAGCCAGCAACAGAAATTAGGAAGGATTTTTTAATTTTGTGATAAAATTATTTAATATCTATATATTTTTTATTATATATAAAGTAAGAGAGTTAAGAAAGAATGTAAGGTTTTTAAATTTTTAGGATAAAGTGAAATTTAAATTTAAAGTGAAATATAAATTAATCTATTTTATTATATTTTTCTTTCTAAGTGACATGTGTGTGTGTGTGTGTGTGTGTGTGTGTGTGTGTGTAAACGATATCGCTCATAGATAAATACACCGATTACAATTTTTATGAAAGGTAAATTTCTTCTAGAACAAAGATACTAGGATTTTATTATTTCTAGTTGAACGTTATACAAACAAAACGAATATTTACTAGGAATTATTTATGTCCAAACTCTACTGCCTTAATGTGTATATATATATATATATATATATATATATATATATATATATATATATATATATATATATATATATATATATATATAGATTATATATATATATATATATATATATATATATATATATATATATAATAGAGAGAGAGGGGAGATAGGTAGATAGATAGATAGATTCTAATATATATATATATTTCTGAAGATATCTTCTAAGTTCCAGTTTTCGTTGTTTATTTCTTGTCAGAAACCAGTTGAATACAAGTCACAGCTTTCATTTTTCTTTTCTTCGATTCGTGTTTGCCGAACAAAAAGAAAACTCCTTCGGAACAAACATTTCGCGCCACACAGACACGAAATTGTCACGTGACTATGGCACAAACATTAATGTTCTTTTTCTACTGGACAAAACGCAAACAGACAAAACAAGAGATTCGAGGTAACAATGCAAGTGAAAAATATTGTGGTCCCTTGTTTTTCACCGAATATTGTGGTCCAGTATTTTCAACGAAAAATAAAATAAGAAGTATTTGAAATAAGATAAACCATAACGCGATTGTTATTTTGATATAAACATGAGACTAAGTGATATTTTTTTACCATTGGAATATCAGTTATTTCTTATTAAAATGAAACCGAGTAAATATTCTGGGTATTTAGTTTTGAAATACAAGTGTTCCCAAGGTAGACACAAGCAAGTTACTTTTACCGAGAGATGAACTATTTGGTTGAAAAGATATTTTGCAAGTAATCTATTTTACCAAGACCATCGGACTTTGGTTGTTGATACAGTGTTACCGGAATCAAAAACAAGATAAAGAGATGACAACGAGTTCACAGGAAAGAAAATAGTCAAACACGCGGTCAAAGAAAAAATACCATTCACTTTATTACTTTATGGCTTGTGTTCACTATTTAAATAGTGATCTGGGTTAAATAGGTAAAAAAGACGAGGACAACAGTCCGAAATATCAAAATGATTTATATGAAGCCTTATCTCATAAATGCATACAAGTATAAGTAGGCCAAAAAGTGTTTAATTTTTTTTTTAATTGAAGACCCAACAAAAAGGAATAAAACAAAAATGTCTTCGGCATAAAATAACCCCAAGGGTTGGCATGCCGTAAAAACCAACCAACCAACCAACCTAAATAGCGATCAAGCCATCATTGAAGAACAACTGGAGATTGACACCAAAAGTTAAACAATTTTCAAGAGAGTTGGTTTTGGGTTTTTTCAACGAAAGAAGCATTCCCTTTACAAATGTCATGACATCTGCAATTGTTACATAATCTATGCATAGATTATTGTCAACCCCCTGTATTTCTGAAGGGATGGCCCCTTTTCATATCACGAGCGGGTCTTTCCATGGAATATTACAGAAAGCTAGCGAAATACGTGAAGTCACGTGGGACCTGGTTGGCTCTCAGTTTCAGCTTGGACGTCAGGCAGATAAGACGTTTCTGCCTTAGCTGGAGCTCACTGCACACGCACGCCATGTTAGTTAGAGAAATATGTTTAGTTAAGTAAATAAAGGTTTAAATAAATAATATGGTTTTGTGGTTGATGAATGTCTTGGCAACAAGACTGACCTAGAAGAAGAAATGAATCAAGGACAACCAACCAGCAAGACGAAGTCCAGATGCTAGAAGAAGAACGTAAGATACCAAAGATGAGCAGAAGAATAGAAGTAAGGAAAGAAAGGGTATGCAACACAATTGATGATGCACCTTCGATAATTGGTTGTCATGGTGAATTTTTATTCCATTTGAAAAAAAATAAGGCAGTTTCGAACATTTTTATGATCCTCTGCATTGTAACATCGTCATCATTTGTCTAGAAAGCATCTCAGTGGTAGATTACATGATACTTTTCATGTTGTAATCAAAGCGATGAATAAGATAACATTCCACCCCTTGAATACACGTATATTCCTGCGACTTTGCTACGAAAATCAAGAAGAATTTGAGAGTCTTTTGTTACACACTGGATGGTTGGTTGGTTTATTGGTTTTGATGGCATATCAACCCCTCTGGGTTTATGTCATGCCTAACGGTTAGGAAGTAATATATGTTGTGTGTTTATATTTATACTTTTTAGTAATTGGTATTGACAATGTGTTAGCACCATTGGGGATCATGTTGTATGGTTTTATTTTCCCAGTACCCCACTCGTACCGGGTCAGGCTGGAAGGCCCTATTTATGTGGACCACCCACAAGCCGAGACTCATGGGTGGCAGGTGGAAAAATTGCGTCGATCCCGTCGGCATTCCCCCTCAAGGGGGCGCCTCAGGCGCTGGGCAATAAACCCAGCCCTGCCCCTTTAAGTCAAGGGGGCAGGTATTGCCTGGAGGGATGGCCCTCTGGGATCGACGCTATTAATTTACCATCTCACCGGTCCAGTGGCCGAAGCGCACTGGACCCCCGTCCCGAAAGACGGGTTGTAGGTGTAGGGATCATGTTGTATGGTATTGATTAAGTTCATGTCTATATTCTATGGTATGATTTTATTTCCCTCAAAAAGGACAGAATGTCCTCCATGTTGACATTTTCAAATAGATCTTTCATATTGTTTGCTTTAAAATAATGGTTTATGACACACTGGAGTTCGATGTATTTCATAAGGAAATTGTAATTCTAACCTCTCTCTCTCTCTCTCTCTCTCTCTCTCTCTCTCTCTCTCTCTCTCTCTCTCTCTCTCTCTCTCTCTCTCTCAAATCATAAAGATGTGGAGTGGTATTTTTTGAGTCGATAAAGAAATTGTTAAATCGTTGACCATCCCCGATGGTTAGGGGAAGGTTTCGCTAGCTCTGAAATCTAAGTGCCCGACTTGTCTCTGTCGGTTAATAACTGACTACCTTACCGCGAAAGTTCTCGTAGTTGATCCTTTTTATCGAGTCACACAAACGGTCATCAGATTCACCAGCGTTAGGGAGACTGCTACTACCTTACATAGTGGAATTAGTGATAGTCTAGGAGCGGTTGACGAGATATCTCGCGAGAAATATCTTATGATTCCAACTGATAATTTCAATACGATTTGTAGATTATGAAAACTAGCAAATATATGCACCCTCCGGGTGCAAGTATTTAAGTTTTAATGTAATAAAATATTGTATTAAATTAGAAAGGCTAATGAAACTAAATAAGAATGCAAATAAAAAGTTTTGAAACAGAGGGAGTATAATCGAAAAATAGAACAACTGAATCTTACTCTTCCATCACTCTCGTCTTTCATTGTTATTTTTTCTAATTCAAGTATTTAGTTAAAAGAGGAAGTAAAGAATAAAATGACAATTATTTCTTCTTGTTAATGGATTTAATTTAAGATTCATTGAAGAGATTTTTGCTTATATTCATTAAAATAAAACCAAACAGTTAGAAATCAATAATACTAAGCACATATTTATTAAAATCACATTTTTAATATCAATATGCAAATTAGCCTTCCCATTCACATTGTAAACCGCTATTTTGTTGTATATACAAATATAATTGCATGTTGTTAGTATGTAGATATGATTAACAGTATTAATAATGTAAAACAATTTTATTAATAATTGAGGTTTAAATAAAAATAAAAACATGGAGAATGTGAAGTAAATAACTAACGGAATTGTGACTTGAGTAGTGATATAGTTTCGGTTACAGACAGAAAAACACACAATCTCCATTATAATAAGATGGTTAAATTAATGACCGTACTCAGTTGGCTGACGGGATAGATTCCTATGAATGTGTGTGTGAGAGAGTTTTCACGTACTTTCCCCTCTGTGCTTTCATCTACTGTTTAATCATCGCTATACAGCGTGAAACGTGCAGTCGCACTTTTAGTCACTTATGTTGAAGATCTCGACGTATGAAGGTTCAAACGTTCAGTTAAAAATGTAAACCACTGCTGGATTAACTACACAAGAGATTAGTATATATTTGGCGAAAGCCAGTGTAGAACCAGCTTATCAGCTTATTTTTGGATTCACCAATATGCCATAGATACTCTCTAAACAACTCAGGTTTTTAATTCACCATTTTTCTTTCTCCTAGACCGATTGCCCTACAAGGCAGACAGTCTGTCTAACTACGATATCGCAGTGCAGCACATTAACAACTATATCACCGGGACTTGAGTTGTGTGACTAAGTGTGTCTGGATGGTTATATATTCTTGTGGCTGTATATGTTTATCAATGTATGTGTATGCATATGTGTATGGATCTCGTGGTGAGTAAGTTTTCAGCTATTTGTTTCAGAAATGAAGAGAGTGAATCCAAGAGAGTATAATCAATTACAGAGAGGAGTGAAAGATAAGGAAATTTAAAAGGGGGGGGGTGCATCAAAGAAAGAAAGAATCAAAGAAAAAAGAAATGCAAGAAAATATAACAGAAAAAGTGAGAGTGGGAGGATGAAATTGTATGTAACGGAAAAAAGAAAGAAGAAAAGATAAAAGAAAAAAAAGTGGAAAAGAAAGAAAGAAAGAAAGAAAAGAAGAAAAATTGATAAACGTAAGAAAAAGAAACGTGGGAAGAAAGAAAGAAGAAAGAAAGAGGAAGGAAGGAGGAAGGAAAAGAAGAAAAAGAAGAAAGAAGGAAGAAGGAAGGAGGAAGGAAGAAGGAAGGAAGGAAGGAAAAAGAGAAAAAGAGAGAAAAAATGAAAAATTGATAACCGGTAAGAAAAGAAAACTGGAATAGAAAGAAAGAAAGAAAGAAGAGAAAGAAAGAAAGAAAGAAAGAAGAAAGAAAGAACGAAAGAAAGAAGGAAGGAAGGAATGAAAGAAGAAAAAATAACGAAAAAGAAAGGAAGGAAGGAAAGAAGGAAGAAAAATGAAAGAAAGAAAGAAAGGAAGGAAGGGAGAAAAAAGAAAGAAAGAATGAAAGGAAGGAAGGAAGGAAGGAAAATAGATACAAAGAAAGAAAGAAAGAAAGAAAAATTGATAACCGGTAAGAAAAAAGAAAACTGGAAACGAAAGAAAGAAAGAAAGAAAGAAAGAAAGAAAGAAAGAAAGAATATGCAAAAACAGAAGAAAAGAAAATGAAATTCTCATAACGAATTTATTGTCAAATTATAAGTGGAAAATGAAGAAGATACATAACCGAGAGAAAACACGGAGAGAGAGAGAGACAGAGAGAGTGAGTGACAGAGACAGAGAGACAGAGAGACGAAGTGGGAAAGATAGAAAGAGAAAGAGGATGAAAAGAGAAAAATTGAAACGGCAACGAGTAACGCCTGGAGCCCTGATCCGACACAACACTAAGAGGCTAAAGCTGATTGCTACCGAAACCCTATAAGGTTTCCAGCCGTTGAAAAATAACCGAATTAGAAAAAATGTTTTAAATAATGATAGGGACGTCATAATGAGAAGTGATTCCGTTGCTAATGACGGAGAGGGTCAGTGACCGGACCGGTCTAATGTGCAGAGAATGGAGGCGGGAAAGTGGAAGAAGAAAGAGCAAGCATGGTGGTGGGGGGTCGATAACGGTGGTGGTGGTTGCCAGTGGGAAAGGGTGGGAATGACAGTTTGGTAAAGGAACGAAGGATGGGGGGGCTCTGTTGTTGATGACTAAAAGATTGACAAGAATTGTAGAAAGATGAGAGGGATTATGTGCCTTAGCAAGACCGTGCCAGACACGCCATTGTTATCAAAACATTTTTCACTCTGGTCTTTAGTGTTTTTTGCCATCTTTGTATCTTTTGGGGTGTTGTATTTTTTTTCCTTTGTTTTTTTTTTTTTTTTCTTTTCTTCTTCATTTTTAGTTTAAGTCAACGTTCATTTTTTAAAAACGTTCATCGGAAATTTTTGCTTGCATTTTTTTACTCTTAATTTTTTTTTCTCTTTTTTCTTCAATTTTTTTTTTTTTCTTAACACACTTTTTAGTTTAAGTCAACGATCATACATATATGAAGTAGTCAAACAGTATGTTTGAAAATGGCGAAGGCCGACAATTTGTGGGAGATTATGTGCTTAATTAAAGTCATACCTAAGTATTTTAATTAATAGATAAAAAAAATAGGCGTGCATATTTTAATTAATAGATAAATAAAATAGGCGTGCATATCAGTTTAAATGTAAAGCGTAAAAAATCGAGAAAAAGTCATCTCTGTATGTACATTTCAGCCCATTAAGCCTCATCAGCAGAGCTATAGACATACACACACACACACACGCACACACACACACACACACAACACACACACACACACATATATATATATATATATATATATATATATATATATATTATATATATGAAGTAATAGTAATAGTGGAAAAGAGTTAAGGATCTACCATGGTTTCGATCTAAATAATCTCATCAGAACCATACCTTATACTTGACTAAGTCGATGTCATTACGGTAAAACTTGCAAATCATACTCAAAATCCGATGACCCAGAAAAAACGGAACCCACAAATTTTATAATACAACTGTTAATTTTTTCTTAACACACTTTTTAGTTTAAGTCAACGATCATTTTTTTTAAATCAGATTTTAAAAAATGAGAAAAAGAAAAGATACATTTAAAAGAAAGAAGGTGAAGAAAACGAAAATATGGAAGAGATTAAATGAAGATCTTTTAAAAGAAAGACCATTGTATACCGGCATATCAACCCTTGTGGGTTATTTAATGCCAAATCTTTTTTTTTAATTTACCATTTGTTGAACTTCATGTGTATCGATAAATTGGTAGAAATAATTTTCATTAATTTCACTAGTACAAAATAAAAAAACACCCTTCGGGCGATGTAAAAATAGATTTTTGAAACATATTGGGTGGGAGTAAAAAATTCAATGTCAGCGAGTTTGTACCCTAAGTAAGTAAAATCATCAAATTCATTAAAGGATTAAAAAATAAAACAATTTGAAATGTAAACTTTAAATATGTATTAAAATAAAACAAACTATATATAGATATATAATACCAATCATGTATTTATTAAAACTTGTTTTAAAAAACAATGAGGACTGTCTAATGTTGCATGTTCAAATTTTGAGTGTATTTATTCTGTTATGACGATTTTGGGTAATGTGACGTAAGCAGTGACGTAATTTTTGTTATAGACAAAAAACCGGAAGCGAATTTCCATTATTAATAAGATGTGTATTAATAGTAAAGTCGGCAGAGTTGCCTATTGTCGGTATCAGTCAGACAACGAGGGTGTCTATCCCCTTTTCCACTAGCGCTAGACCAGGGAAATTGTTTTTGCGTCAGAGGTGGAACCAGCTTCCTAATTTCAGGAAGGACCAGGAGAAGGATGAAAATGAGAAGAAAAAAAAAGAAGAAATGAAATTAAAGAAGGAAAGAAAGAGAAAAAAGACACATCGGAAATTTTTCCTGCAATTTTTAATTCTTAATTTTTTTTTTTCTTGTCTCTTTTTTCATTTTCTTTATTTTCTTTTATCTTTTTTTTCTTTTCTCTATTTTTCTTTTCTTTTTTAATTTTTTTTTTATACAATTGAGATTGTCATTGGATTAGATTTTCTTTTTGCTAAATTGTTAACGTTTTGATTCTATTTTTTTTTTTTTTTTTTTTTTCATTTTTCATTTTTATCTAAATGCGCAACATTTTTTATGGAGGTTTTATATTCATTATCTATTTTATTTCATATCTTATAATTTTGAAAATAAATTCTAATTTTTATGACAAATTCTTACCTAAATTCTTAAAATACTTTCTCACAGTTGTAATATTTGCATATATATATCTCTTGCAGTAATTGTAACAATAATTATGGAACAGGGATAGTATAATTGTCTTTTTCACAACCATAAGAAAAAACATAATGGTGTACCTATTAATACATGCTTTATATATATATATATATATATATATATATATATATATATATATATATATATATGCATATGTGTGTGTGTGTGTGTGTGTGTGTGTGTGTGTGTGTGTGTGTGTGTGATGATATTAATAATTTATATTTATATATATATATATGATATTATTAATTTTATGGTGATGGCTATATTGTAATAATGATTAATTCAATATATATATATATATGTGTGTGTGTGTGTGTGTGTGTGTGATGATATTAATAATTTATATTTATTATATATATATATATATATATATATATATATATATATATATATATATGTATATATATATATGATATTAATAATTTTATGGTGATGGCTATATTGTAATAATGATTAATTCGATTTTAATTTTAATTTCAAAATTAATTATATTAATTAAAATGTAATTACAGAAATAAGTTTAACATTAGTGATAGAAATAACAGTGACAGTTTTTAAGTATAGATAATTAAATTAAATAAATACTGAATGTTAAAGGTCAAATAAAATTTAAATCAGATTTTTTAGATATTTTTCAGTTATCAAGATTAAAAAATATATATATATCATATTTTTCAAGGTAATGATACTGCTAAATTATATCCGAAAACGACACAAAAAGGGATATAGATTTTATAAAACGCTGAAAATAATGAACCCCCTTATATACGTTAATGACAACAAGCTGTTTTCCAAATATAAAAATTAAAATGGAAAAGCTGAATAGAAATAGTCAGAATCTTCAGCCAAGACAAAGGGTTGAAATTTGGAAGAGAAAAATGCACAATAATTAATAAAGGAAAACAGAAACAACAAAAGGAATAGAACTATCCAATCATAGAAAAAACATCAAAATGTTTATAAGTAAAGTAAGTAAAGACATCGTAGAGGCCTAAAGTCGGTATCAGCCAATCAGTCTATCCCATTTCACTAGTGCTAGACGAAGGAGATTGATTTTTGCGTCTGAGGTGGAGCGCCAGACCTACCATCAGCTCCTCACTTTACCGCACAGATCCCTGTGCTACTCATATGCTGAGTTGGCGAGGACCGGTATCGAAACAGGAGCCTTGTAGTTCCTAGCCGAACGCTCTACCGACTGAGCTAAACCGGCCCTATAATTCTGAAGTAAGTAAAGTAAAGTCGTCGGGGTGGCCTAAAGTCGGTATCAGCCAGTCAGCGAGGGAGTCTATCCCCTTTTCAATAGCGCTAGACCAAGGAGATTGTTTTTAGCATCTGAGGTGGATCGCCACACCTACCATCATCTCCTTACTTTACCACACAGATCCCTGTGCTACTCATACGCTGAGTTGGCGGGGACCGGTATCGAACTAGGAACCTTGTGGTTTCTAGCCGAACGCTCTACCGACTGAGCTAACCCGGCCCCTACTTCTCCTTATTTATTTATTTATCTACTACAATTGATTATAATACAAGATTTTATAAATATAATATGATGTCGAGTTTAATATCCCCTTGGCGGCCTTTAAAGAATCTATATTATTGTGATTTTTGCATGTGTATTACTTCAACAGAGCAAAAAATGGCATAAAAAAACAGGCATTAAATAGAAAAGAGACATTAACACTACTGGAAACCAAACTCTATTAAGACATTTAATCAAAAGAATAGTCTCTCTGTAAGACACTCTGACCCTTCTTAAGCTGGATAAGAGAGGAGCTCAGAAACATTGACCACAGAACGATAAATTTTATGTCAATGCACAAAGCCTTACGCACCAACATTAAAGATATCGTTAATGCGGCAATTCAGGGACTCGGGGAATATACAAAAAAAAGAGTGAAGTTAGACTGATTATTACTCTGAATTTTTTAGATGCGGATTGATTATTAGTATTATTTGTATTATCCGGACTATTGTCCTCATCTTCATTGTTATCTGTACAACGTATCGGCTAATGTGCCCACCGGCCTTTTTCAGGTATTTCGTGTCGGACTCGGGAACCTTCTCGGACCCAGGAACCATTTTTTTTTAACTCAGGAACCTTCTTGTCGTAATCGGGAGCCATCACTGAACTTTGAACCCAACCCTTTATTCAGTCCACGGGGAGATCCCGTTCTCTTTCCGCTAACCATAGCAGGGGTAGAGGTGTTAACCTGTGTTAATTATTATTATATGTTACTGCTGCCCCTGACCAGGATTGAACCTGCAGTCTAGAGATAATTGTCACTTAGAACTGTCTTAACCTAACTCCTTTATCCACTAGGCCATGTGTCCAATAGACTGATTACAACAGCCAATAACAGCAACAGCAAAAATAACATAAAAAAAAAATAAGTCAGACAGGCAAATAGGAATTATTAAATTGAGAAATCAAAAACAAAAAGAAAAACAATTAGATGGACACTTCAGAAGACAAACTACGGAAATTACGCACAAGATGGCCTGGACTTGGCTGTGCAGAGGAAACCTAAAAAGAGAAATGTAATTGCAATTGATAGCAGCACAGAATAATGCCATAAGAACCAATTATGTAAAAGCTAGAATAGACAGGTCTCAGAAAAATAACAAGAGGTTAAAGTGAACTATATAAAAAGTGATTGCAGCAAACTGGCACAGAAGGAGTACAAGGGCAGGCACAAATGGTTGGGAAAGGTGATCCACTTGGAACTGTGCAAGCAATTAGATTTTAACATACAAACAAATGGTAATGATATATGTATAGACCATTATATGTCATGGAAAATATGAAGGCATTTCCAGATCATCGACATCAAAATGGATCATCCAATCCTGGCCAGAATACCAAATTTACTTTTGATTAAAGGAAATTGTTAATTCGTAGACTCCACCGTTCCAGCAGATCCCAATGGAAAACGAGCAACTAGATAAATACCAGGACATTGCCAGAGAGATGAAAAAGCCTAACACGAAAGTTGTTGTATACCCTTTCTTTACTTCTATTATTCTTCTGTTCATCTTTGGTATCTTACGTTCTTCTTCTAGCGTCTGGACCTAGTCTTGGGGACTTCGTGTCTGGTCTTCTATTTCTCTGTTCTTGTTGGTTGGTCGTCCCTGATTCATTTCTTCCTCTAGGTCAGTCTTGTTGCCAAGACATTCATCAACCACAAAACCATATTATTTATTTAAACCTTTATTTACTTAACTAAACATATTTCTCTAACACAACGCGCGTGTGCAGTGAGCTCCAGCTACGACCTTATCTGCCTGACGTCCAAGCTGAAACTGAGAGCCAACCAGGTCCCACGTGACTTTACGTATTTCGCGGGCTTTCTGTAATATTCTATGGAAAGTCCCGCCCGTGATATGAAAAGGGGCCATCCATTCAGAAATACAGGGGGTTGACAATAATCTATGCATAGATTATGTAACAAAGTGATGGTGATACCAATTATTGTTAGAGGCTTTGGATCAATCCCGATGAACCTAGTAAAGTACCCAAGGCAGAATTTAAATTTACCATCAACAACACTGCTGAGATCGGCAAGAATACTGAGTAGAGTCCTGGAGAAATGAAGAGACTTGATGTCACTCGGATTTCAGTGAAGGTTACCAGTTATTACTGGTAAACAAAAACTCACAAAGGATATAATAATAATCTATGTAAAATCTGGAATAAATAAATTTTACAAGTGCAGACTATGGGGATAAAAGAATGAAATAGTAAACTACATAAAAAGCGAATGCAACAAACTTGCACAGAAGAAGTACATGGCCGGCTAGGGTAGATAAGCCTAAAGGAACAAAAGTAGATTGATAGATAGGTAGATAGACTGACAGTGATTGATTGAGATATGAAGATAGGAAGAGAGCTCAGTCGGTAGAGCGTTCGGCTAGAAACCATAAGGTTCCTAGTTCGACACCGGTCCCCACCAACTCAGCGTATGAGTAGCACAGGGATCTGTGCGGTAAAGTAAGGAGCTGATAGTAGGTGTGGCGCTCCACCTCAGATGCTAAAAACAATCTCCTTGGTCTAGCGCTATTGAAAAGGGGATAGACTCCCTCGCTGACTGACTGATACCGACTTTAGGCCGCCCCGTCGACTTTTACATAAAAACAGAATGAAAATACAAAGAGAGACAAATAATGATAAAGAGAGAGAAAGGTATAGATAGATAGATAGATAGATAGATATAGACAGACAGACAGATTGATTGAAATATGAAGATAGATAGAGATAGATAGATACATACAGACAAGACAGACATAGACTAGGCTATATATATATATATATATATATGAGAGTGAGTAAACAAACAATGTGTTTATTTGATATGGCTTTTTAGCCGACAATTTTTGGAGGATATATGCTTAATTGAAGTCATACCTAATTTTGAAAATTAATTAGTTAATAATTCATGAATTTAGGCGGGCATATATGTTCAAATGTAAGGCTAAACAGATCGAGAAAATGTCAATCCCTGAATGTATATTTCAACCTATTAGATCTCATCAGCATATATGTTCAAATGTAAGGCTAAACAGATCGAGAAAATGTCAATCCCTGAATGTATATTTCAACCTATTAGATCTCATCAGCAAGGTTATAGACATGGGAGACTGCTCTGTGTCTGACTCGAAACCTCGACTGTCAAGCTGACATGCGGGGACTCTAACCATTACACTAGCTGGCCATTT
>CM042161.1:46022452-46037452 GCA_023376005.1 Doryteuthis pealeii
ACCCGTGCTGGAACGTAAAGATTCTACCTACTCTAATATATCAGCACAGAGGTGGGGGAGGAGTGCAGTCACTGCACCAGAGATTGCCATTCAAAAATCGGTCTGTTCACCACGCCGAAAGAAAAAAATACCAAAAAATCAAGGACCTAAAAAAATGTATAAGTTTTTAAATAAAATAACTGGTGAATTATATCTTTTATTCATTAATATATCAACTCTGAAAATTTCATTACATTCGGTTAATTCCTTGATTTTTGGCGTTTTTTTTTTCTTTCGGCGGGGTGACATACGATGGTGTAACTTAGGTTCGTTAAATTCGATTTAACCTGAATGATAATTGGGGAATCCTTTAAACTGAAAATCCTTTTTTTAATCATCTTTTTAAATAATAATATAACAATAAAATGCTAACTAAAATCCTTCATGGAGATCTGGGGGGGGGGGATTTGTCACTCAGACTGCAGTTAAAAAAAAACAACAAAAAAAAACAAGTAATTCAGGTGGTATCATCATCATCATCATCATCATCATCATCATCATCATCATCATCCTTCTTCTACAACGACAACAACAACAATAACAACGGTCCCCTAAAGTTTGGAAAAACGACTGGAGGAAGAATTGAGACCACCCAAAAATACAGAATTGTTAAGATCGGCTATAATACTCAGAAGAGTCCCGGAGACCCAAGGAGACTTGCTGTCAATCAGATTCCTGTGAAAGATGACCAGCTTGGTGTGAAAAACCCGCAAGGAGTTAAATGATAATAATAGTCATAGATATTTCGAAATATTTATTATCGCATTTTGTTTCAAATCTACTGTATAAAGATATATGATATGCAATATAGCTCAGTAGAGCGTATAGTATATAACTATATGAGTATAAAGTATATATATCAGATAGGTCTAGTGCTATTGATAGACTATATATCGACTTTATATATATATATATATATATATATATATATATATATATATATACACAGGGTGTCCACAAAGTCTGGGTACATGGAGATTTCACTATTGTATTATTTATGTTATTTTTCCGAGAAGGCAGATATAGTAATTTAGCAGTAAATAAAATCATAACATAAACAATTAAATATAAGAAATAATAATTTTCCTTTTTACTTTTGTTTAACTTAAATAAAAAATACTTTACTTTTCTAAATTTATTCATGTTATTTTTTCGACCCAGCTCGAATGATGGCTGTGTCTAAAGAAGAAAGAATCGAGTTAGTACTTTTAAGTGGACGAGAGGATGGTTTTTGGCAAAATTGCGGAATAATTTAACATTTGACACCCTTATAGGTAACCTATTTATTTTACAGCAGTCGGGAAATTGATCAAGAAGTTTAAAGAAACGGGAAGTGTCTTGGATAAACCCCCCGTTCCGGGCGACCAAAGACTTCAGATGAAACGAAAGAGGCTGTCATGGCAAGGTTTCTGCTAGCCCAAAGAAATCACTTCGTCGGTAATCATATTGAAAATATTATTTATTAACATTATAATTAAATAAAATTGTTTTGTACCCAGACTTTGTGGACACCCCCTCTCTCTCTCTCTCGCTCTCACTCTCTCTCTCTCTCTCTCTCTCTCTCTATATATATATATATTATATATATATATATATATATATATATATATATATATGAAGAGATGGAAACGAATTATGTAGTCACAGAAATAAGTTGAGTGGTAAGTTTATTGGCCGACGCTGCAGTCGATCTATTAATTAGATCATCTTCAGGGCATTTGTTGGTATAACACAGAATAACGAGAAAAGCAAGCGATAGTCCTTGTTTATCAATCTTTTCAAAATTTGAAATCTGAAGAAAGGACGCTGAAAAATGGACGGTTTCCGTCAAACAGATTGATAAACTAGGACTATCGCTTGCTTTTCTCGTTATTCTGTGAAAAATGTTTTTATCACCTTCCAAATACCAACAAATGCCCTGAAGATGATCTAATTAATAGATCGAAACACTGCAAATAAACTTACCACTCAACTTATTTAAACCTGTATTTTTTCATTTTCTTAATATACTATATATATATATATATATATATATATATATATATATATAATTGCATCCTGATCAACTTAATGAAAATTAAACATATAGGAAATATAGTTGAATTAAAATAAATGGTCACATTCACAGATCGATACACGCACATATTCCAAAACAAGGTGTGTGTGTGTATGTGTGTGTGTGTGTGTGTGTGTGTGTGTGTGTGTGTGTGTGTGTGTGTGTGTTTGACAGAATTGAAGACAGTACAGAAAATTGATGTTTCGCTATAGGTTTAGCTTCATCAGAACTGAAATTTTATTTAGCAAAAACAAAAGATGTTTATAAAAATCGGGAGAGAATACGAGCTCCTTTTTGATGATTTTATTTATTTTTTCAATTTTTGTTTTATTCTAATTTCATTTTGATATTTCATTTTTTTTATTTTTTTTTTTTTTGATGTCCTGTGTCGTTTAAGTTTTGGATCTTTAATGATTTCTTTTGTTTTGTTTTTGATTTGTAATTTTTGTTGTTTTTTATGGTTTTATCTTTTTTCTTTTTTAGCGTTGAATCCCAGAATAATCAACATCTTACTCGATTCGCATAGATGAATCAAAGTTATTTCATTGTTGTCACCTAGTTTTGAATTTAAAGCTGCCTTTCATCTCGGCTGATTGCTCACAAAGGATGGAGAGGTTTAGCTATAGTTAAATTCTTCCGCGAGTTATTTACGTTAGTTTTACTGTGTTTGTTCCCATTTTAAGGAATTTTAAGGCTTCTGTCTGGTTTACAGGGAAAATCTGGTTACATAAGGACTTTTGGGATCAAGTAATGACGTAGGCCGGGATATATATATATATATATATATATATATATATATATATATATATATATATATATATATATATATATATATATATATAAAGTAAAAGTAAAGTCGTCGGGCGGCCTAATGTCGGTATCAGCCATGCAGTGAGGGAGTCTATCCCCTTTTCAATTGCGCTAGACCAAGGAGATTATTTTAGCGTCTGATGTGGTGCGCCAGACTTACCATCAGCTCCTTATTTACTGCACAGATCCCTGTGCTACTCATACGCTGAGTTGGCGAGGGCGGGTATCGAACTAGGAACCTTGTGGTTTCTAGCCGAACGCTCTACTGACTGAGCTATGGTTACATGAAAATTTCACCCAGAAAATTCAACCCACAGATAATCACACCCAAATATGGATGTAAAAAGGTATGAAATTTTTTTTTTTTTTAAGTTTGAGAACTGAATTTTATAATATGCGAATTAAAAACTGATGTATCCAAAAGTATCTGGGTTTTTTTTAAAGTATGATTGTTTTGTATACCTATAGCTGTATTTTTTGTTTTAAAATATTGAAATATCTCTTATTATAATGGAGATTGTGGGTTTGTTTGTCTGTAACCGAAACTATATTACTATACAAGTCACAATTCCCTTTGTTATTTACATCCCATTTACCATGATTTTATTTTTTATTTATACCTCAATTATTAATAAAATTGTTTTACAATACTTATAACGTTGACCATAACTACATACTATTAACATGCAATTGTATTTATATATACAACAAAATAGAGGTTTACAGTATGAATGGGAAGACTTATTTGCATATTGATCTTAAAAATTTGATTTTAATAAATATATGCTTAGTATTATTGATTTCTAATTTTTTGGTTTTATCTTAATGAATATGAGCAAAAATCTCTTCAATAAATCTTAAAAGAAATCCCTTAACAAGAAGAAATAACTGTAATATTATTCTTTACTTCCTATTTTAACTAAACAGTTAAATTAGGAAAATTTACCAATGAAAGACGGGAGTAACAGAAAATGATGGAAGAGTTAGTTTCAAAGTTGTTCTATTTTTCAATCATACACCCTCTGTTCCAAATCTTTTTATCTACATTCTTATTCAGTTTCATTAGCCTTTAAAATTTAATATGATATTTTATTATATTAAAACTTAAATACTTGCACCCGGAGGGTGTATATATTTGCTAGTATAAGTAAAACAAGTTTTACTGATCCCAGAAATTAGCGAAAATACTTTTGTAATACTATTTCTCTGAATATTTTTTTATGCGGCTTGATTACTAGTATTATTTGTATTATTCGGACTATTGTCCTCATCTTCATTGTTATCTCTACAACGTTTCGGCCGATGTGCCCCCGGACTTCTTCAGGTATTTCCTGTTGGACTGGAGAACCTTCTCGGACTCGGGAACCTTCTTTTTGAACTCGGGAACCTTCTTGTCGTAATCAGGAGCCGTCACGGAACTTTGTACCTAACCCTTTAGTATTTGGTGGATCTTGTTCTCATTCCACTAACCATAGCTGGGGGAGTATTATCCTCGTACCCCACTTGTACTAGGTTTAGGCACAAGGCCCTATTAACGTGGGACCACCTACAAGCCGAGACTCATTGGTGGCGGGGTTAAAAATTGCGTCTATCCCCTCGGCATTCCCCCTCAAGGGGGGCGCCTCAGGCACTGGGCAATAAACCCAGCCCTACCCCTTTAAATCGAGGGGGAAGGTGTTGCCTGGGGGAATGGCCCCCTGGGATCGACGCTCGTGACTTTGACCCGAGGAGCTGGGGGTAGAGGCGTTAAGCTGTGTTAATGATTATTCTATGTTACTGCTGCCCCTGACCAGGATTGAACCTGTAGTCTAGAGATCCACTAGGCCATGTGTCCAATTGGATAATCCAGTGTGAATGTTGGGAACTTACAAACCTAATTTCTTGTTTTGGCTAGAATATCTACCTATTCATTTATCTATGATTTTTTTTACTTAGACTCATATTGTGGGTGGGTGTTTTTTTATGATGATTATGAGCGACACCAGTTAGAAACTGCAATATATCATAGTCACCTGAATATTAGACGATGTGTTTAAGTCAGCCATTAATACTTTTTAAATTTTTTCTCTAATTTTGTTTTATCCCCTCGAGTAAGGGAAGCTGTATTACTTCCTGTAAGCATGACCCAATATTAAAGTTGTTTTATACACAGCTCCGTTGTCGTCATCGCTTATACTAACGGTATACTGACGTAACAAATACTGAGCTTTGTTCGAGGGGTGGAATTTTCTGGGTGAAATTTGCGTGTCAAAACAATTTGTGTGTATATGTAGCTTTCTAGGCTAATAAACTAATCTAGACAAAATATCTTATGTGAACTACTTTCACCTCAACGAGTGTTTTAATGGCAATTTATTGATGAATTTGAAGGATAATAATTGTATTACATAATAATATATTACACTAATAAACCGACGGCTGGTCACGTCAAGCCCTAGCACCTATATGATTTTCCCAACCCTATTGCCCTTATGGCAAGCCCCAACCCCTTTTTATCATATGGGTGCTAGAAGGCGGTGGCTGAGGGTCTACATGTCCTGGGAATGACGTTAAACTCTATCTGATGGTGAGGTTCCAGTTTTGGAGGTTTGGGGATTGTGGAGCACCCCTTCATCACCATTGCTCCCTGGTCCACTCTGACCCGGAGTGGTAGTACCTGTTAGGGTCCCATCTATGGGTTAAATAGAAAAATGTGTTAATAAAAAAATTGTATTATCCATTAAGAATTGATTTATTTCAAAACTTTACCGGCATTAAATGACCCACTGGGGTTGATATGCCGTAAAAAAAAAAAAAAAGAAAAGAATCAGTCGGTAGAGCGTCCGATTAGCAACCACAAGGTACCTGGTTCGATAACGGCACTCGCCAACTCAGCACAGGGATCTATGTGGTAAAATAAGGAGCTGGTGGGTGTGACTCTCCACCTCAGATGCCAACATAATCTCCTTGGTTTAGCGCTAGTGAAAAAGGAATAGACTCCCTCACTGTCTAGCTAATACCGACTTTAGGCCACCCCGACGATTTTACTTTTAAAAAAAGTATATTATCATATTTGTATTATATTAGTGATCCAATTTATGTACACATGGTTGCGTAGCATAGTAAAAAATGGCACATCGTAGCGAAGATTTTGTTAACGCTGAAATACTATGATTTAGATTATAAAGCAATTTCCAATCCAATTTGAAACTTTAACACCCTACGAGAAAACAGCTGTACGGCCACCGGCCCCATATCACCCAAACCCCCCTGAGTAAGATGGACAGGACGCGCAGGACACTGCTGGAGAAGCAAGGACGAAGTCATAAGTGACATCCTCCTGCGGAAGTCAGCACATGGGCATGCCAGTGAGGACCGGCCAGCAAAGACGTACATTGACCGGCTATGTGCGGATACAGGATGCTGCGTAGAGGACCATCCGAGAACAATGAGTGATAGGGACGGCTGGAGAGAGATTGTCATGGATGTCCGTGCTGATAGCGCGACATGATGATGATGATGATGATGATGATGATGATGATGATGATGTGTGATCTCTGTTCGCTCTTATCCCACTCCTTAGAATTTTTCAAACGACTATAGAATGGTAATTATATAAACAAGCAAAAAAATGCCCTCTTAATTTTTGAACGATATTGCCTGGCGGGGATGAAGAGAGTTTGTCCCATAAGTAAGATCATCAAATTTATTAAAGGATTTAGGGATTCCTTTTCACTAGCGCTAGACCAAGGAGATTATGTTAGCGTCGGGGGTGGAGCGCCACACCTATCATCAGTTTCTCACTTTACCGTACCTGGTCTCTGTGCTACTCATACGTTGAGTTGGCGAGGGCCGGTATCGAACAAGGTACTTTGTGATTCCTAGCCTGACTGAGCTCAACCGGCCCTTATACAATTATAGTTTCAAGTAACTATTCTTAATGCAAATAATTTAAAGTTATGTGATATTAACTCTTAAAATCCTGTTGAGAATTTTCTAAGTTCAGAACCCCATTCCTTTAAGGATTTATTTTTTTTAAAATGGTTAAAAATGGACTTTTCATTTAAAGTTACCTGTTATTTCCCTTAAATCAAAGACTTCTAAGTATGTTTAATATTACATTTATACAGGCTATCGTTTGGGGTGCATTAGGAAAACAAATGTGATTTCCAGCCGGGTGGAATGAGGTGGTATAGGATGTTAAGAGTTAAGTATTCCTATAAAATACGAATAATTTTCATACTGTTGTATGGTTTCATTCATCCCTATCTAATGCTAATAATAAAATGGGGATCAAGTAATTATTTATATTTAACAATAGTCCTCTGTTTGCGCACACTTATATGTGACTAACAATATTAGTTTTGCTTTGGTTTGTTTTGTTTTACGGCATATCAACCTCAGTGGGTCATTTAATGCCGATAAAGTTTTGAAATAAATTCATTCTTAATTGATAATCAAATTTTGTTTATAAACTCATGTTTTTCTATTTAGCCCATAGATGGGACCTTAACAGGTACTACCGCTCCGGGTCAGAGTGGACCAGGGAACAATGGTGTTGAAGGGGTACTCCACATTCCCCAAACCTTCAGAACTGGAACCTCACCATCAGATAGAGTTTAACATCATTCCCAGGACATGAAGAGACTCTCAGCCGCCGCCTTCTAGCACCCATATGATAAAAAGGGTTGGGTCTTGCCATAAGGGCAACAAACAGTAATAGTATTCAGTAAACAATTATAGTAACTATACTTAATACAAATAATTTATAGTTAAATGGTATCAAGCATCCCTATCCAAAGCTAATAATTTGAAAACAGATTTATTTGATCTATAGATAGGACCCCAACATGTACTACCACTCCTAGTTATAATGGAGCTTTGAGTAATAGTAATGAAAAGGTACTCCATTGCCAAATCTGACACCCCTTTTGATGGGGGGGGGGGTACAGTCAGTGTATTCTAAGTCACACCGACAAGGCGGGGGAAAATTAAGATTTGGTGGGGATTGATTGCAGCTTACACGATGAATAAACCAGTTTCGACTTTTCCATCATGTTTTCAAATCAATTCTGGGTTTCTAAAAAATAAAAAAAGGGAGGAAACAGCCATTTATTTCTGCTTTTTTACCCTTAAGTATTTTTCTTGTTTTATTGGCGAACACCTCTGGCAAGAAGAGAAGAGAAAAGTGCGGCAATCTTGTGATATTTGTCAGTTCCCGCACATTTTAGACAACATAGAGCGCTATTTACTTTCTTTAATACCAACAGCTGCTACGAGAGAGAGAGTGAGTTGCTAAAGGGCATCAAGATATCAACAATAGAGACGAAAAGCAAAGAAGATCGTGTTTAGATTCTCTACACAAAAACACGCACAAAATCTGTTTGTGCCATTAGTTTATATATATATATATATATATATATATATATATATATATATATATATATATATATAACCAAAAAATGTGTTATATTTGTATATATTGATGTGATTTTATGTAACCCTGCAAAAACAGCATATCACATTTTTTTTTAGATAAGAACAATACTCTTAAATATTATTTTTTTTGTGTGTGTGGTTTCGGCAGAACGCCATATTTTAATCATCCAAATTCTCGATATAACGCCAAGGTAAATTAGAATATTTGACTTCTTAGTAAATAGAAACCATGTCATTATGGTCGGTGTTTTACAACGGGGATACAATGTGATTGTCTAGTGAATATATATATATATATATATATATATATATATATATATATATATATATGTGTGTGTGTGTGTGTGTGTGTGTAGTATATTAAGAAAATTGAAAAAAACACAGGTTTAAATATGTTGAGTGGTAAGTTTATTGGCCGACGCTGCAGTGTTTCGATCTATTAATTAGATCATCTTCAGGGCATTTGTTGGTATAAGGAAGACCAACAAATGCCATGAAGATGATCTAATTAATAGATCGAAACACTGCAGCGTCGGCCAATAAACTTACCACTCAACTTATTTAAACCTGTGTTTTTTGTTGTTTTTCAATTTTCTTAATATACTACATACCGTCGGATTCCCTTCAATCTCTTCATATATATATATATATATATATATATATCAAGTTGTATATAGAGCTAACCTACGCAAGTTTCACTATAAATGATCTTCAGTGATAATTGTGATGAATTAATCAATATATATATATATATATATATATGTGTGCGTGTGAGAGATGGAAAGTGAGAGAGAGAGAGAGAGAGAGAGAGAGAGAGCATGTCTGTGTGTGTGTCAATTCCCGCGCATTTCAAACAACATAGAGTCACTCGTTGCGTAACGGTTATTGTCGTAGGAAATGAACTCGGCTACCCGAGTTCAAATCCTGTACAGAACTGTTTGTAATTTCACATATCATTAATACCCTTGGGAAAGATATGAATACAACTGTTTCCTGTCAGCTGTGCGTAAATAGTAGAGCAGACAGGGCTCTTTAACCTTGTTGTAGCAACCGATCGAGAAAAACTTGTGATCTTGTGTTGAATCCTGCACGTGGTGGAGAGGTTCAGTGAACACACAGAGACACACACACATATGCATATGTGTGTGTTTATATGCCTAAAGTACGTATTTCAGAGTAAGAATTATTTTACGATTTGCAAAATCTATTCATTTAACAAAGTCATATTAAAGGCATAAAACAGAAACAGATCTGCGTGTGTGTACGTGATTTTTCTTATGATTTTACATACTACTCGTATACTATATATATATATATATATATATATATATATATATATATATATATATATATATATACACCTCATGGAAGAATGTGTGAATATATATATATAGAGAGAGGGGGAAGAGAGAAAAAAGAGAAGAAAATAAAGATGTAATAGATAGGAAATCAATGAGATAGATAGCATATAATCTCGTATGTATATAAGAGAATAGATACATGGATATATATATATATATATATATATATATATGTGTTGTGTGTGTGTGTGTGTGTCTGTGTGTCTGTATGTGTGTGTATTGAAAGAAAGAAACCATTTGAAATAGATATAGAAATACTGGAATAGATTGCATGTATGTATGTATACATATGAACGTGGCTCCACAACTATACACACATGTATTTGAGTGTGTATATATGTGTGGGTGTGTGGATGTGTGTGTGTGTGTGTGTGTGTGTGTGTGTGTGTGTGTGTGTGTACACAAATGAATATATTCAAATACTGTACAAATACTGTATAATAAACACAAGCGTATAAGCGTAAAATACATGCATATAAGCTTATAATAATCCACATTATATATATATATATATATATATATATATACCCTATATATATATATATATATATATATATATATATATATATATATAATATATGTTAGGATAGCGTAGACACATCAGACTAAAACGTTTCACGTGATGGTTAGCCCTTAACAAACAAACACACGCACACACACACACACACACACACATATATATATATATATATATATTATATATATATATACTTAGAAAGTAAAACCTATTTATTGCGTGTGTGTATCAAGAATGGTATTTATGTAGATATATTTGTGTTTGAATGTACAATGTCAAGACGAAAATCCGACCACAGACTGTACATACATATATATAAATATATATATATATATATATATATATATATATATATGTGTGTGTGTGTGTGTGTGTGTGTAGACCTGCACACATACACACACACACTATATATATATATATATATATATATATATACCTGTGTATATTTATACATTTATATTTCGAGTCCTGTGTATATTTGTCTGTGTGTGTGTGTGTGTGTGTGTGTGTGTGTATATATGTGTGTGTGTTTATCTCTTTGCTCACATCGTGCATCTATGTTGGATGTTTATTTTCATCTGCTTTACATGATTCTACCTATTCGCCTCGCTTGATTTTAGTCTTGTTTTTACATTCTCTGCCAAAATCGCTTCTGACTGAGAGCGAGTCACGATTCTTTCCATGTGAACCGGGCAAAATTGGTTTGGATGCCGAGAGAGCGTGACGAGACCCTCTCCAACAAGAACAGGGATAAAAAAAAATTGCCCAGAGGCTCTGTCTGCCCCCGCTCAACGTTCAATTATCATTTACTATTCCCCGACCCTTTCTATCCTTATATATATATGTTTGCATGATTTTAAGAGTACGAGACTGACCACCAAGGGGAAAGCATTTGGTTTCAGACAGAAAATCAGTATTTTTCATCTCTTAAATTAGTTTATGGTAACGAGCAGTTAGATCGCAATTTTCGAAACTTCCGCTATCAACTCTACCGCCTCGTGTGGTGAGATGGTTAGCTAGCTAAACGAGAAAAACCTTTGTTAGTGAGTTCGCTTCTCACTTGGTGTCCCATGCTTCTCGCCTTGTGCCAAATTAATCCAAGCTTAGTAAATGACATCTCTTTCATAACACCTTAGTTTTCTTTCTATATGTAGATAAATAGAGCCGCGTGATTTAATGGATATCGTCGCAGGAAATGGACACGGTGAGACGAGTTCAAGTCCTAGGCGAGGCTGTTTGCATTTCACATAGTGCAAATATAATTGAGAAAGGTATGAATTCAACTATTCTCCCTTCAGCTATGGTAAATAGTAGGGCAGACTGAACTCTT
Organism: Doryteuthis pealeii; assembly: GCA_023376005.1. Lineage (NCBI taxonomy): Eukaryota > Metazoa > Mollusca > Cephalopoda > Myopsida > Loliginidae > Doryteuthis > Doryteuthis pealeii. The sequence continues at coordinate 46,033,984 of CM042161.1, forward strand.
TAAACTTTGTTAGGAAACCAATCTTGGAAAAGGAAAAACTCTGAAGAGAAAACTGTTAAACTCCGCTTAAGAAATTGATTTGTGTGTCATATTCTACTTGTACGCAAGGTTTGGTAAATATGTATTTAGATAAGTATATACGATGAGGGTCCACAGAAAAGTTCCATTGTTTAAAAACTCGTCAGCTGAAAAGTTCAAGAAAAGGCTAAAAAGGCTGGCCAAGATACTCTTATTGAATGCAATCAAAAGAGGTTTATTTTTCAACATAGTCCACGCAATTTTTTTCCATCGATGTTACAGGGCTTGGATCCCACTGGTCAAAAAAGTCATCAACAGCAGATATACGGGGATCGTCAGCTGAAAAGTTCATAGGCTGACCAAGATACTCTTATTGAATGCAATCAAAAAAGGTTTAATTTTCAACATAGTCCACGCAATCTTTTTCCATCGATGTTACAGGGCTTGGATTCCACTGGTCAAAAAATTCATCAACAGCAGATATATAAGGATCGTTAGCTGAAAAGTTCATAGGCTGACCAAGATACTCTTATTGAATGCAATCAAAAGAGGTTTATTTTTCAACATAGTCCACGCAATTTTTTTCCATCAATGTTACAGGGCTTGGATCCCACTGGTCAAAAAAGTCATCAACAGCAGATATACGAGGATCGTCAGCTGAAAAGTTCATAGGCTGACCAAGACACTCTTATTGAATGCAATCAAAAAGGTTTATTTTTCAACATAGTCCACGCAATTTTTTTCCATCGATGTTACAGGGCTTGGATCCCACTGGTCAAAAAAGTCATCAACAGCAGATATACGGGGATCGTCAGCTGAAAAGTTCATAGGCTGACCAAGATACTCTTATTGAATGCAATCAAAAGAGGTTTATTTTTCAACATAGTCCACGCATTTTTTTCCATCAATGTTACAGGGCTTGGATCCCACTGGTCAAAAAAGTCATCAACAGCAGATATACGAGGATCGTTAGCTGAAAAGTTCATAGGCTGACCAAGATACTCTTATTGAATGCAATAAAAAGAGGTTTACTTTTCAACATAGTCCACGCAATTTTTTCCACCGATGTTACAGGGCTTGGATCCCACTGGTCAAAAAAGTCATCAACAGCAGATATACAAGGATCGTCAGCTCAAAAGTTCATAGGCTGACCAAGATACTCTCACTTAATATGATTAAAGGATGTTTACTTTTCCGCATAGTCCATACACTTCTTCCATTGGTGTTGCAGTCATTGGATCTCAGTGGTCAAAAAAGTAATTAGCAGAGAACGTCATCATATGAACTTTTCAGCCCACCCTCGTAAATGTTGTGGCCCAGTCAGCCATAGTCTTTCATAGTTGAATTGTCCGTTAAAAATAAGCTCCTAGTTTGTACAAGTCGAGGAGTTTGTATCAGAAAATACTTATTTATTGTTACGACAGCTTTATAGTGGGAAATTATATAACCTTTAAAGCTGTGTTGAATAGCAGCAGAAGTAACAACAGCTGGTGGACTTTGCAGTTCCAGCAGATCACAGGGTAAAGTTGAAGGAAAATGAAAAGATGGACCTTGCCAGAGAATTGAAAAAGCTGTGGAATATGAGAGGGGAAGTCATACCAATTGTAGTTGGTGCACTTGGAACGGTCCCAATAAACCTGGAAAAAAGACTGGTGGATTTGGAAATTAGAGGAAGAATTGAGACCACTCAGACTGCTGCACGGTTGCAATCTGCTAGAATACTCAGATACCTGAGGAGACTTGTTGTCACTCAGACTCCAGTGAAATACCATCTACTAACGCTGATGTGAAAAACTGAAAGGAAGTGAAAATAATAATATAATAATAATAATAATAATAATAATAATAATAATAATAGACGCTTCAAACGACAAATTGAATAGGTTGCCCATGAAAAGACTTGGACATGTTAAGAAAAGGAAACCTCAAAAGAGAAACGGAATCACTTATAATTGCTGCACAAAATAATGCCATAAGGACAAAATACATCAAAGTGAAAATTGATAAGACCCAACAAAATAGTAAATGTAGACTTTGCGGGAATAGAGATGAGACTGTAAACCATATACACTGCGAATATAGCAAACTAGCACAACGAGAATACAAAACTAGACACGACTGGGTTGGGAAGGTGATCCCCTGGGAATTAGGCAAAAGATTAAATTTTGACCATACAACAAAATGGTATATGCATAAACCAGAATCTGTTCTGGAGAACGAAACGCATAAAATTCTCTGGACTTCGAAATAAAGACGGATCACTTTATCCCAGCAAGTAGACCAGACCTAGTGTTGATTAATAAAAAAGAAAGAACTTGTCAACTGGTGGATTTTGTAGTTCCAGCAGACCACAGGGTGAAGCTAAAGGAAAACGAAAAGATGGATAAATACCAAGACCTTGCAGAGAACTGAAAAAGCTATGGAATATGAAGGTTAAAGTGATACCAATTGTAGTTGGTGCACTTGGAACGGTACCAAAAAGCTTGGGAAAAAGACTGGAGGATCTGGATATCAGAATACTGCATTGCTGCAATCTGCTAGAATACTCAGAAGAGTCATGGAGACCCGAGGAGACTTGATGTCACTCAGACTCCAGGGAAATACCATCAGCTAACGCTGGAGTGAAAAACTATAATAATAATAATAATAATAATAATAATAATAATAATAATAATAATAATAATAATATGAAAAAGGACTAGACAAAAATTAACAACTATAAAGTTATGTATAATAATTGCTTTGTTAGTCACGTGTCGTTAAAACAAATCTTTTTATTTTCACTTTCATTTTCTCTCTGCAGATTTTTATTTTATTTTATTGGATTAAACTTCTTTCATTGGACATGTGAGTGTAGGTTGACAAGTTCACATGAGACGTCATATCTGAAGTTAACTTTTTAGACCAGTAGAATTTTAGCACTGCAACAGCGCTGGAAGAAGTGGGTGGGCTGCAAAGGGGGGGGGACTATGTTTAAAAATAAAACTCATTTACTCACACTATCAAAACAGATAAGAATATGCAACAATCCAAATATAGGAATACCTGATATATATATATATATATATATATATATATATATATATATATATATATATATATATATATATATATATATATCTTCTATTATTATACTAAAGCTGAGATAAACACTTTTCATTTCCCTAAGTTTTTTTTCTATTCATGTTATTGACACAACATTTATACTAAAATATTCCTTGGTTTCAGGACTACTTAATGTTTGAAAAAAATTCCACTTTAATTGATTTTAATTAGTCGTTATTAGCAATTAAGTCAAAAACTGACCCGTCCCTCACTGTCATTCTTCATATTACTCTCACCCTCTCTATATTTGAGTAAGAGTGAGAGTGAAAACGGAGAGTTATTGTGTTAGAGACATTTAACTGTGTTAAAAGTAATTTTAAGATAGGGGTGTGCGGGCTGTGGCGTA
>CM042161.1:46039952-46089174 GCA_023376005.1 Doryteuthis pealeii
CTTCTTCTTCTTCTTCTTCTTCTTCTTCTTCCGTCTCTTCTTCTTATTCTTATTCTTCTTCTTCTTTTTCTATTCCCCTTTCTTCTTCTTCCTCTTCATTTTTTCTATTCCCCTTTCTTCTTCTTCTTCTTCTTCTTCTTCTTCTTCTTCTTCTTCTTCTTCTTCTTCTTCTTCTTCTATTCCCCTTTCTTCTTCTTCCTCTTCATTTTTCTATTCCCCTTTCTTCTTCTTTTTCTTCTTCTTCTTCTTCTTCTTTGTTCCCTAGTCTTCTTCTTTTTCTTCCTCCTCCTCCTCCTTCTTCTTCTTCTCCTCCTCCCCATTCTTCTTCTTCTTCTTCTTCTCCTCCCCTCACAAAACGTAGCACATTTAGAATCAGGAAAGATGTGAAAAAATAGAGAATCACATGAAAAGTTCTAGTTTATAGATTTCGGCATTATTTAAAAAACGGTTTATTCATTCGATAATAAATCTCTTAAGAGATTTCTGTATTTCTCATGTAATGTTGTATCATTCTTTTTGTGGACTGCTATATTGAACTGATGTGAGAATTGATAATTATAGTGATTCAAATAAAGGGTTACGGATTTTCGGGAAGGTTTTTTTATAGCAGACCATTTCAATTTTTATTATTAGTAGACAACCACCCAAGAATGCACCGACTGTATCCCTCACAGAGAACTAAGGCCGGTAAAAAGGGCGTGTTCTGGGTGCGACACTGTACAGTATCCGGTGGTAAAAATCGAGTTCTTAGGGTATGGACAGGGTGGAGTATCCCTTCCTTGCCATTTCTCTCAAGTTCACTCTAACTAAACGTGGTAGTACCTGTTGGGGTCACATCTATGGATCAAATAGATCTGTTTGAAAACTATTAGTATTTTGTTTGTTTGGTTTTTGTTTGTTTTTTAGTCGAAGTGCATTGTTAGTATTAATACCTAGTAGTTCTATCACACAGAAGAAACAACCACCTTGTCGGTGGGGCCTAGTATACATCGACTGTATCCCCTGCAGAGGAGTAAGACTCCAGTTCTGGATCTCTGCGTAGTAATTATTTGTATTAATTATTTATATTAAAGAGGAATACCAGATACCATATAGTTATTTACTCAGCTTGACTTAATTGTGGCACAAGGCCGGAGGAAAGGGTTCACACCGTGAGAATCGAACTCACAAACAACTCTCTCGTAAAACCAGTATTTGTCTAACTTTTCACTCTGTGGTCCGCTGAAACGGCAGAATCTTCTAGATGACAAATTCTTATTTTAATTATATCTTAATTGGTTTCTATATAAAATCATTCATATCCAATAAATTATTTATTAAACACGGTTTTGTGAAAATCACTATGCTAATTAACCATACCATATATTATGTAAACCTTTATTTCTTAATGATATATAAGACACATTGCAGGATTTTAATTGCACAAATAACATGGGCTGTCTTTGGGCAAATCTTACTCAGTTTTTCATAGAACCATCATTAATAAATAAGATTTATTATTCAGTGCTCAGCCACCTGGATTCCGTTCTTAAGGATCACGGTTCACCACTCCCGGCCAATAGGTGGTCACATCAGGCGGGGGGGGGAGTACCCGTCTACAGAAATGCAGTCGGTGTATTTCTACAGCCCCAGCCGACGGAGCTATGATTCATTGGAAGAGATTTCATAAATGAAATTTTTGAAGCTTGAACCTCTTAGTGCTTTTGCCCCCTCAGATACTGCACGATTGCTAGATCGTTCAGTTTGGGCTCTACTTCCTTATTTTGAAAATTATTTTTAGGTGCATCGTCACAGCAAATGTCGGGTGGATTCATTGAGTCCGAAGCGAGAGGTGAGTACAAACTGGTTGGCCGAGTACAAATGGGAGGCGTTTAGATTTCATAAATGTAATTTTTGAAGCTTGAACCTCTTAGTGCTTTTGCCCCCTCAGATACTGTCCGATTGCTAGATCGTTCAGTTTGGGCTCTACTTCCTCATTTTGAAAATTATTTTTAGGTGCATCGTCACAGCAAATGTCGGGTGGATTCATTGAGTCCGAAGCGAGAGGTGAGTACAAACTGGTGGGCCGAGTACAAATGGGAGGCGTGAGTAATTACATTCCAAAAATTCGTTCACGTCATTTATGCATAGGGAACCAGATCTTTTGCCGACGGGTTCGATCGACGTAAACTAAACACATTATCAACACGTGTTTGGCCTTGGGACATATTTAGTTATGTTTAGTTGATGTTCTGGGTGTTTGATAAAAAATGATATCATTTCGTAATCAAACAACTCGATCAATTCTGGTTCAAATGATCTCAGATTTTAACAGCAAATATAGAAACAATTCAACGTTTAATGTTTTATAGGAGGTTGGGGGGGTTCGGGTATAAAAATGCCATTCACAGGTAAGTAAAATGTGTTTCTATACATACTGTTAGAATTTTAGATTATTTGAACGAGAATTTACCAAGTTATTAGATGACAAAATTACATGATTTTTTTTTCTGAAAGATCCTTTACATCTCAGATAATTTCAAATCTTAACAGCATGTATAGAAACAATTCAATGTTTAATGTTTTATAGGAGGTGGGGGAAGGGTTTCCGGTATAAAAATGCCATTCACAAGAAAGTAAAATGCGTTTCTATGCCACTGATTGCTACACTCTTTTTGTTGGACCCAATTGAATAAAAACCCTACGTCACTTATCACAGAGCACGCACTAAGGGTAGTCGCGGTATCACCGTTCCCTAAAAAACTTCAACAAACTTTCTAAGGCTTTATTTCAGCAAACTGCCACTGGCTGTTATGATAGCATACTGAGAACTGAATAATCTACTTGAACAGGGCCCACATAACCAGCTCACTTCTAAGGCATTATACCAGCAAACGTTATCTCAGGCTGGTATAATAGCATACTGACTGAAGAACGAGAAACGACCCGAGAAGCTTCTTAGAGCCATTTTCCTATCAACGACAGAACACCTTTATCACCACGACATCAAGAACTCTCCTTAAACAGATAAGTCATGGTCGCGAATTCCATTTAATTTGCAAACCCCTTTTGTTGTTAAACCCTTGTTGTTAAACCCTTGTTGTTAAACCTTGTAATTTTGTAACCCTTGTAAATTTTGTAATACAAGTGTCTGCATTTTACTTTTGTGTTGTTTCTTCTTTGTCCGACAATTTTGCCAACAACTACGGGGAAATAAAAGCCCCTTCGAATACCGTAAATACTTTTAGTATTAGCTAAGATTGCACCAACTATAATGAAGATTTGGACGTAGTACAACAATTTCAAAGAGAAAGTCTGTCTGTACAGGGCAAACTATCTTACGAATGGAACCCTGGTGGCTGAATAGTCCATGACATGCAACACTCCACTTTGGCCTTTACTTAGGTTAGACGGCCGATCGATCGACTGGTCTCGTCAAGCCCTAGCACCTATATGATTGCCCCAATTCTATAGCCCTTTTAGTAAGCCCCAACCCTTTTTATCATATATGTGGTAAAAGGCGGTGACTGAGGGTCTTATTGTCATATAGCCACCAGGATTCCCTCCCTCACTAAGCATCACAGATCGCCACCCATACCCAACATGTGGCCCCATTGGGGTTCGTCTTAATCCTCTCTGTGTATTCTACTGCTTCATCCGACTGTGCGGCGTGAGAACAGGAAGTAGACTTAAAATTTAGGCGATTTTAGCTTGGTTTTCGGAGGAAACAGGCGTGTTTCCAAGATGGCTATTTATGACGTGCATGATGGTTAACTTGGGCTGAATAAAGACGTCTAATCAAAATATTAAAAGCTTTGTGTTTGTTACTAAAAACAACAACTGATACAGAGATAAAGAAGACCCAAGAAGAACAGAAAAGCAGAGAGAACCATGCTAGATACCCAGACAAGTATCGGAAGAGAAGGTCAAAGATTGTTCGTGGAATCCAAATAGGCACATTCTTGCGCCCTCTGCTGATTCAGCCTTCAACGGAGACAGACCTAAAAGAAAGGTCACCCCAGCTCTTCCTCAACAACTAGCATCGGAGTCAGACGTCAAATTAGAACGTCTATCATATTCGAACTATCAGATGGCCGTAGCTAAGGGCTCCGATAATACCCTACCTCAGGATTTCAGCTAAGTTTTTACAAATTATAAACATTTGTGCAGACAAACTAAAAGTTTGCAACCTTATTGTTATATGAAATACATGCATTTATTCGAATTCTAGTTGTTTGGTTATTTCTTTAACTCTTAGATTAAATTAAATTCGTGGTTAATACTCCATATTTGCAAATTCTGAGTCAGTCGTCATTTATCTTCGTGCCCTGTTATCTTTATACATAACTTTGAATTTCTGAATCAAATTTTAATGAATAAATCTTATTTTGTTCAACAGTAAGCCTGTTTAGTTAGAGCAGGGGTCACCAAACTACGGCCCACGAAGGCATTTTATCAGGCCCGCCGATGGTATTTGAATTTGTAATGTTTTGATAATGTTTTGAAAATAAATATGTTGGTTAAATTTGTTTTTGTGCATCTTACGCCACACATCCATGAGTATAACATGGAAAGATACATTTTGTTTTACATCTTTTTCTCAGAGCTTTCGTTCTGGCTAGCAAGTACTGAACACAATAATGGCCCGCGCTCGTTATTTTTTTCAATTATCCGGCCCATCGTGAAAAATGTTTGGTGATCCCTGAGTTAGAGCATCAGCCTAGGAACCACAACCTACCGGCACTCGCCAACTCAACGCATGAGTAGCACAGCTTGGATCTGAGCGTTAAAATTGGGTGCTGATTGTAGGTGTGGCGCTACAACTCAGACACAAAAACAAAATCCCTTGTTTACCTTTAGTGAAACATGGATATACTCCCTGGCTGTCCGGCTTATACTGGCAATAGGAAGCGCATGGTATAATGGTTAAAGTCATAGGAAATGGACTCGTCGCCCCGAGTTCAAATCCTGGATGTGGTAATTGCATTTCATTTAGCGCTAATACCCTTGGGAAAGGTATGAATCCTACTCTCCATCCAGCTATGAGTAAATAGCAGGGCAGACTGGGTTCTTTAACCATGGCTAGGCAACCGGTCTAGGAGAAGGAAAACTCTGAATTCAAACCTGCTGAACTCCGCTTAAGAAATTGACCTCGTGTCGCATCCTGCTCATGTGGAGGGGTTGGTAAATATATACTGGCAATAGGCCGATTTTACTATATAGTCACTCAGATAGTTTCATCTCAAATGATATCGAAATTTTTTAAACACCCTGTACAGGAAAAAAATCAATGGAGAAGGGAACGTGTGGTAAAATCAGAAGCTTAAATTGATACATGATTTTTTTTAAAACTTTATAAGACGGTGAGAAAAGTCTGGGCGAAGAGGACTCTTCTTACTCGTAGATAAGAGTCATTCTTGAAAGAAAGAAGAGAAAGAAGAGCCGAGTCAATCTTGAGCGCAGCTATCCAACCAAAAACACATAAAGAGAAATTCAGAGTAGACGCAAACCACTCCATCATATTTGTATACGTAGGTAAACAAGCCACCAAGCCGACAATCATTGGTGGGTGGAGGGGTGAGGTCGGGGATGGCCAATAGAGACATTGAGGGTGACAAGTTAGCGCCATTGCTTCTCTAGTGTGATCGTCTGACCCTCGTTAATTCTCATTCATTTTACCGTCGCATAACGCTCTACTCGCCTTGGTCACAGCGTACAGCCTCACCCCGCCCCCATTCCCGGATACCCCCCTTAACCTTGGCAGCCGGACTACATAAACATTTCTGGCTCTGCTGACAAGGGTCGTTTTTGACAGACAAGTGTGTGCAGACTGATTTTCGTTCAATGACCAACTCAAGTGGTCAGCCTCAATTTAAAAAAAAAAGTATTTTTGTGAAAAATCGTAACAAACTTGCCATCCGTATTTTGCCATATTTTGTATCTACTTAATTCATTGTAAATAATAATAATCTTATTATAATGGAGATTGTGTGTTTTTCTCTCTGTAACCGAAACTGTATTACTATTCAAGTCACAATTCCCTTAGTTATTGACATCACATTCTCAATGATTTTATTTTTATTTAAACCTCAATTATTAATAAAATTATTTTACATTATTAATACTGTTAACCATGTCTACATACTGACAACATGCTATTATATTTATATATACAACAAAATAGTGGTTTACAGTGTGAACGGGAAGGCTAATTTGCATATTAATATTAAAAAATCAAATTTAATAAATATCTGCTTAGTATTATTGATTTCTAATTGTTTGGTTTTATTTTAATGAATATAAGCAAAAATCTCTTCAATGAATCTTAAATGAAATCCATTAACAAGATAAAATAACTGTCATTTTATTATTTACTTCCTCTTTTAACTAAATACTTAAATTAGAAAAAAATAACAATGAAAGACGAGAGTGATGGAAGAGTAAGTTTAAGTTGTTCTATTTTTTATTATACTCCCTCTGTTTCAACTCTTTTTATCTGCATTCTTATTTAGTTTCATTAGCCTTTCTAATTTAATACAATATTTTATTACATTAAAATTTAAATACTTGCACCCGGAGGGTGCATATATTTGCTAGTAATAATAATAATAATAATAATAATAATAATAATAATAATAATACCTGGACCTTGCCAGAAAATTGAAAAAGCTGTGAAATATGAGGGTGAAAGTGATACCAGTTGTAGTTGGTTCACTTGGAACGGTCCCAATAAACTTGGAAAAAAGACTAGAGGATCTGGAAATCAGAGGAAGAATTGAAGCTATTCAAACTACTGCATTGACGCAATCGGATAGAATACTCAGAAGAGTCCTGTAGACCTGTGGAGACTTGTTGTCACTCAGACTCCAGTGGAATACCATCAGCTAACGCTGGTGTGAAAAACTTAGAAGGAATGAAAATAATCGCCTTATCCCAGCTAGAAGACCAGACCTAGTATTAATTAACAAAAAAAAAGAGAATTTGTCAAGTGGTAGATTTTGCAGTTCCAGCAGATCACAGGGTGAAGATGAAAGAAAATGAAAAGATAGACCAATACCTGGACCTCGCAAGAGAATTGAAAAAGCTGGGGAATATGAGGGTGAAAGTGACACCAATAGTAGTTGGGGCACTAGGAATGGTCCCCAATAGCTTAGAAGATTTGAGGAACTGGAAATCAGAGGAAGAATTAAGACCATCTAGACAACAGCATTGTTGAAATCAGTTAGAGTCCTGGAGACCTTTTGTTGTCACTCAAACTCCAGTGAAAGACCATCAGCTAACGCTGGTTTGAAAAAAACTAATAATAATAATAATAATAATAATATTTTTTACAAAACTAGACACGACTGGGTTGGGAAGGTGATCCACTGGGAATTATGCAAAAAATTAAATTTTGACCACACAACAAAATGGTATATGCATAAACCAGAATCTGTTCTTGAGAACGAAACGCATCAAATTCTCTGGGACCTTGAAATAAAAACGGATCACCTTATCCCAGCAAGAAGGCCAGACCTAGTGTTGATAAACAAAAAACAAAGAACTTGTCAACTGGTGGATTTTGCAGTGCCAGCAGATCACAGGGTGAAGCTAAAGGAAAATGAAAAAATGGACAAATATCTGGACCTTGCCAGAGAACTGAAAAAGTTATGGAATATGAAAGTGAAAGTGATACCAATTGTAGTTGGTGCACTTGGAACAGTCCCAAAAGGATTAGAAAAGGGCTTGGAAAGTTTGGATATCAGAGGAAGGATTAAAACCATTCAGAACACTGCACTGCTGCAATCTGCCAGAATACTCAGCAGAGTCCTGGAGACCTGAGGAGACTTGCTTTCACTCAGACTCCAGTGAAAGACCATCAGCTAACATTGATGTGAAAACTCAAAAGGAGTAAATAATAATAATAATAAACCTTCATTTTGAATATATATTATCATTATCCTTTCGCGCTGACTGCGCGGATTCCCATCACTCTCTCTCTCTCTCTCTCGCTGCTCGTCCCGATCGGTCATCGCTCCTGGCAAAATCCTCCACATGATATCTAGTATCCGCACAGAGCCGATCAATCTAATTTTTTGCTGGTGTGTCTGATGTGTCATTGAGTAGATGTCTACAGGATAACGTTGCTTATGAGTTCGTCCTTACTTCTTCAGCAGTGTCCAGCGTATCTTGATCGTCTTACTTGGATTGTTTATGTGATAGGAGATAAGTGGATTTAAAGCTGCCTTTTGTGGACTGTTGCTTGTAGGATTTGTTCAGGACAGTATGATGCAACTTTGTTTAGTTCCAATCTAGCTTCCTTTTTTTCTAAGTCTTTCGTTAATGTCCAAGTGGTGCAGCCATATAGTAGTAACAACATGGCTACAGCTTGGAAAAATTGACGCTTTATCTTATTAGATAGATCAGATTTCCATATGATCGATAATCCTTTTAAAGCAGCCAATACGTTTCCTATGCATATATTCTGTAGATGAGATTTCTGTAGATGAGATATTATTTCGTAGGTGTGTGAACTGGTCTGTTACATTCAGAGGATTGTCATCCAGTGTAGAAATATCTCAATCTTCTTTAAAACACATGTACTGCTTTATTTGGAGGTCAATGCTTCTTGCTACCTTGTCCCGACTATGCAACGGTGATCCGAATTGTGCAGGTGTATTTGCGATAAGCGCAAGATCATCTGCGTAGTCCATATCAGTAATAGTTTCTGTGAGATATCGTACGCTTCTTGCCTTTTTAGCGTGAAACAGTTTTCCTTTATCAGATCTAATGATGTTCGTAGTGATGTTCGTATATATATATATATATATATATATATATATATATATAAATTGTGTGTGTGTGTGTGTGTGTGTGTGTGTGTGTGTGTGTGTGTGTGTGTGTGTGTGTGTGTGTGTGTGTGTTCAAAAAGTATCCAGACTGAAGCTATTTACAAGCAGAAATGAACAACGAAAGAAATATTAATTTTCTTCAAATGTTCCCCTTGGCATTCAACACATTTACTCCAGAGAGGTTTGTACTGTTCGAAGCACCCCTGAAACTCTTTTGAAAAGTGTGGAGTTGCGCCGTCATATTTCTTTTAATGCCATTCACATCTTCAAATCCCACCCTTGAGATTTTTTTTTCAGTTTAGGAAGCAAAAAGTTGCACAGAGCTGTGGGTCTGGTGATTATGAAGGGTACTTCACTTGTACAATCCTGTTTTTCAAAAAATATCGAAACTGGATTTTATTTTTAATTTTTTTTATTTTAGTTTGACACTCGTCTAGACTTCATCTTGACTGTTGTCTAGACGACAATATATATATATAATATATATATATATATTTATATATATATATATATATATATTATATAATATTAAGTTGGAGACAACGTATTAAATATCTTCAATAACTAACACTTACCTAAACCCCCTCTTTAAAAAAAAAATATTAAAAAATAATAGACTCTCTGAATTTGATAAAAGCATAGATAACAGAACTAAAAATAAACTAAAAACCAAATTACATAACCCCATGAATACGACTGGAGCAACAGTCGAAAGCGCTCGGGAAATAAGTATGAAAAATATGATGAATCAACTCGATCCAGATTCAAAAAGGATAGCCAGAAAACTGGAAAAATATCCATACAAAAAATGAAAAAAGAATACTCCGTGTGTTTCAATAACACATGTCTTAAGAATTATATATATATATATATATATATAATATATATATATATATATATATGTGTGGTGTGTGTGTGTGTGTGTGTGTGTGTGTGTGTGGTGTATTTGGGCAGCATTCTTTCATTTATACATTTAGAATTAAAAAAAGACACATCTCCTGTTTAACAATTTTATTTTTGATCTTTTCGAGTTTTCTGGCCAACTTTTAATATGTGGGTGGAATTCATGGATAAGTCCACCAAAGTTCAAGTCCCGAGTACTTTCGGCACTTAGAAGTTAATTTTGTTTAAAGATACATAAAACAATACAAACCATCCTTAAACAAAATTAATTTCCAATGCAGTACACACATTTTTAAATGCCTATAACACCTTTCTCATTAATTCTTCCCCTTCCAGCCTCCACATTAATATATATATTTTTTTTAAACTGGAACACATCACCCCTGATGATGGCACTTCGAAGTGCCGAAAGTACTTGAAGGTTTTAAAAAAAATTGTTCCTGAAAATTGGATACTTGATATTTGAATATAAAATAAATGAATCATAACTATCTAAGTATCATTCCAAAGGATTAGTAGATTTAAAGCACAACTGAATTGTCAGTTTTCTACATTTAGTGAAAATTTCAGAAAAGTTGGAGTTATATTTCTAGAGATATTGAAGTTTTAATTTTTGTTCCTTAATTTTGGTCACTACTCTCTCTCTCTCTCTCTCTCTCTCTCTCTATATATATATATATATATATATATAATTATATAATATATATATATAATATATATATATATAAAAAAAGATATGAAAACACCACAAAATGCTGTTAAAGTGAAGACATTTTATAATTTCGCTGATATTGAACAATATTTCGATTTTATGAAAATCGTCATCAGAGCTTGTTTAGCGACAATCGTAGTCAGGAACCTTAAAATACCCTTCACATGACATTTTCCGTTATATACTTCCGAAGAAATTTTAAATTTTTCACATTTTCCAAAAAATAAAAATAAAACCTTACAACCGTTCATACTTTTTTACTTTATATATAAGAAAAACAAAAAAATAGAAAATTTACAATATTAATTACAAAATTAAAAATTCTTTTTCTATAAATCTGTTGAAAACTAAACGTCAACAGGCTAATACTCATCCCGTTTTGAATAAGAGAATTCGTCTAGTGTCAAATCTTGTCAATATATCTTCTTTTTAAAAAAAAAAACTGTTACAATAAGATATACATAATCTGATGACCGAGATGGCTCACATTCGAAACTGTTGTATAACTTTTTTCTTTTTCTTTTATGCAACGCCAAGGTTTTTTGTTTTGAACTCATATGACTTTTGTCTCCGCTCTTAACAACACGGAGTATAAACAAGCTCTGATGACGATTTTCATAAAATCGAAATATTGTTCAATATCAGCGAAATTGTAAAATGTTTTCACTTTAACAGCATTTTTTGGTGTTTTCATATCTTTTTTTTTTATATACTCATACCGTCGGATTCATTTCCTTTCTTTTAACTTTTAAGAAATACAGTAAATGGCAATTCATTTATATATGCACGTGCATATTGCCATTCACTGTATTTCTTAACAGGCGCGTTGCTAACATGCTGCCTGGAAACCAATGGTAACAATGGCACCTGAAATGTATCACACACTATAATAAATAAATAAATAAATATCCGTGTGTATATACAATTAACGTGATTTTCTAACCTCTTTAGCATTAAATAACCCTATACAGGTTGATATTCCGTTAAAATCAACCAATCAGTCAATGAGATTTCCTTTCGAATTAACCGGCAATGATCTATCAGGGAAGGGAGAAGAATTTCACCAGACAGAGCTCTCTTCATAACGCCAAAATTGGCTGAGGTAAAAGTACAAGGAGAGGTGGATTCATGCCTTACCGAGATCATTAGTGTGAATAAAAACAGTATAAACCTGAATTCGAACTCGCTTCGGCTGTTTCGTCTTAATACGCTAATAAGAGTTACGATATCTTGTAAATTGATAGATTTAAAAGAAGAAAAAAACTATAAAATCATATACGTCTAAGGAAAAAGAAGATTTTAAAAAGAGAAAGAGTGTCAGTTTAGCAAAGATGAACAAGAGAGGTCGGTTTAGGAGAACGATGGGGGGGGGAGAGAAAATGGCAACTGGCACCTGGATAGGGTGATAAGAGTTGGCCGGTGTACGACAAATCTCTTAATAGCCATACAAGGTGGTTTATTGTGTTTAGAAATGGCGCTTGTTTACCTGCACTTTTTTCAGGGCCCTCATCGTTCAAACCCTCACTTAAGTGGCATGTACTTTCATCATTTAGGCCAACACATTCGTACCTCCATACGCAGAAGAGTAAATCTTTTTTCTTTTGTTTTTCTTCTTCTTTTCTTTTTTCTTTCACATATACTGACAAGCATGCACTCATTATTTTGTTTTTTTACAATTCCTAACAATATATTCCACTTCTCACCTCTTGTCTTTCATTCCCATTCTAGCTCTCTGTCTTTCTTACATACAGATACACACACACACAAACACACACACATACACATACACACACAAACACATACACACACACACACACACACATACATACACACACACACACACACACACACATGGTTAAGCACTCACTCACTCACTCACTCACTCATTCATTTAAGTATACTCCTAATAGATAGATAGATAGATGATTCCAAATAAGTTGCGTTAGGTAGGTAAAATACACACACATACTTACCGCCAATTACGACAGCGTTAAACAAATGTATACAATTTTTCTTACGGTGACCCCCCCCCCATATATATATATATATATTTATCTACTAATCCACAAATTTATTAATTTCTACTCCAGTCTGTTCATACATATTTATATACATCCATATATATGCGTGCGTGTGCGTGTGTTTGTGTCTTAGTAAATCTCCTCTCTCTCTCTCTCTCTCTCTCTCTCTCTCTCTCTCTCTCTCTCTCTCTCTCTCTCTCTATCTATCTATATATATATATATATATTATATATTATATATATACATGTGTGTGTGTGTCTATATTAGTAGGTATTTCCCTACTTAACTAGCATCTATATATTTTCTATTTATCTATCTACCTACCTACCTATATCAGTTTGTTCGTATATCTATATATCTAACTCCGTCTGTTTCGCTTTTTTTCTTTTATTTTTTTTTGTATTTTCTTTCAATCAACGTAATTTATCTTCTTCTTTCTTTCTTTCTTTCTTTCTCTCTCTCTCTCTCTCTCTCTCTCTCTCTCTCTCTCTCTCTCTCTCTCTCTCTCTCCTCGTTTGCTTCTCACACTTTTACATTTGTGTAATTTCTCTCTCTCTCTCTCTTTCTCTCTCTCTCTCTCTCTCTCTCTCTCTCTCTCTCTCTTTTCTCTCTTTCTCTTTCCTCTCTCTCTCTCTTTGTCTTTTTACTCTCTCTCCCTAGCCGCCATTCCTCTCTCTCTCTATCTCTTCTCTCTCTCTCTCTCTCTTTCTCTTTTCCTCTCTCTCTCTCTTTCACTTTTTACTCTCTCCCTCCCCAGCCGCCCTTTCTCTCTTCTCTCTCTCTCTCTCTCTCTCTCTCTCTCTCTCTCTCTCTCTCCTTATTACATATTTATGCAGATATATAAGCACAGTCTCACTTCTTCGACGCTTCTGTTAAGATGTCACATACACAAACGTACACATGCGCCGTAAGAATTTGACGCTGTTAGTTTAAATCTACACCTCCCAGCCACCCCCACACGCTCCGAACAAGACACACGAATCGGCACTCCAGAAAACTCCTCCATAACATTTTTGACAGCTATTTTGTTGGTTGACAAATTGGAGCGAAGTTAGCGCCTGTCAAAAAAGCTGCTCCTCCGCTTACAGCGATAGTTTGATAAAAACTGCTATTCGTTGTTGTTTGTTTTTTCCTCTACTTGTTTCCCCCCCCCCTCATTTTTCTTTTTCTTTTTTCTTTCTTTTTTTTTCATTCAAAATTTTCATTCATTTCCTTCTTTTTTCTTCTTTGTCGGCCGGTTTGACACGAGTAAAAACAAGGCTGTTCTTGAAGGACCTACGAGCGTTCATCCCATTATGTTCCTATTAGCATGCAAATCGAGTCTGGCCGTGTGTTCGCGTCACACCAGAGACCCACGTCGTACCGCTTGAAGGAGCTCTCCAAGTTATACAGCATGTAAAAAACCCCCCCAAAACACAAAGAGATCGCTCGTTGGCTCGTATGTGATCTTAGGGTGGACAGATGCAGTAGGGGCCTTATTTCGTTTCTTTAATAGAGCTTTTACATTTATTTCCATGTTCTTCTTTCTTTCTTTCTGTTTTCTTTCTTTTTCTTTTTCTTTTTCTTTTTCTTTTTCTTTTTCTTTTTTTCTTTTTCTTTTTCTTTCTTTTCTTTTTCTTTTTCTTTTCTCTTTCTTTTTTTTCTTCGTTATCTCTACTTCGTTTCTTTTCAATCATTCTTTCCTGTTTTTAGTTTTTCCTCGTCCATTTCCCTCTTTCTGTATCTTTAGTCTTTCTTTCTCTCACCTCTATCTATCTATCTATATATCTCTCTCTCACCCTCTCTCTATCTATCTATCTATCTTCTCTCTCTCTATCTATCTATCTTCTATCTATCTCTCTCTCTCTCTCTATCTCTCCTCTCTCTCTCTCTCTCTCTCTCTCCTCTCATCTAGCTATCTATCTCTCTCTTATATATATATATTATATATATATATATATATATATATATATATCTTCGTCTTCTTCTCCCTCTGGCTATTTATCTTTAGTTCTTTCTTTCTCTTTCCCTCTTCTCCCTCTCTTTCGTCTTTCGTTCTCCCTCTGTCAATTTATCTTTAGTCTTTCTTTCTCTTCTTCCGTCTTTCTCCTCTCTCTCTCTCTCTCTCTCTCTCTGTCTCTCTCTCTCTCCCTTCTCTCTCTCTCTCTCGTTCGTCTTTCTTCCTCCTCTGTCTATTTATCTTTAGTCTTCTTTCCTCTCTTCTCTTCTCTCTCTCTCTCTCTCTCTCTCTCTCTCTCTCTCCTCTCTTCGTCTTTCTTCCTTCCTCTGTCTATTATCTTTAGTCTTTCTTCTCTCTTCTCTCTCTCTATCTCTCTCTCTCTCTCTCTCTCATCTCTCCTGGTCTCTCTCTTTCGGCTTTCTTCCCCTCTGTCTATTTATCTTTAGTCTTTCTTTCTCTCTCTCCTCTCTCTCTCTCTATCTCTCTCTCTTTCACCTTTCTTCCTCCCTTGTCTATTTATCTTCTAGTCTTCTTTTTCTCTTGCTCTCTCTCTCTTCTCTCTCTCTCTCTCTCTCTCTCTCTTTGTCTTTCTCCTCCCTGTTATTATCTTTAGTCTTTCTTTCTTCTTCTCTCTCTCTACCTCTCCTCTCTCTCTTATCTTTCGTCTCTCTCTCTCTCTCTCCTCTCCTCTACTATCTATTAATCCTATCTCTCTCTTCTTTCGTGCTTTCTTCTCACCTCTGTCTATTTATATTTAGTGCTTTCTTTCTTCCCCCTCTCTTTATCTCTTGTGTCTCTCTTGGGAACATTTTAGAATAAGGATTTAAGTTCAGCTTTTCTTTGGAAAGAGAAGTTTGCAATATGGTTGTAGGCAACAGTGTTTGTTTGTGTAGTCCGAGTCGGGTATTTTCGACCATCTTTGGTTATATATATATATTGTTGAAAAGGAACGAGAATTTTTTTTAATTACTGAAATCAAACTATATCATTATTTTCAACTCTATGCGGTTTTCACGCCTGTTTCTAAACTGGACTTTTTTTACTGAAGTTCTCTCAGGTCTATTCTATGTATACTAGTTGATGTTAAAGTGCGTAGGTCTGGATTAGTTCTGGATTTTCCCTCCGGTCTCTAGCTTCCCCCAGCCTTCTTTTCCAGACCAATTAGACCATTGTGAGGCACTAAATAAGTAGGTATCACCGTCACTTTCATGTTTCCAAGGGTTTTTTCAGCTCTCTGGCAAGATCTAGTATTTGTGTAATATCAAGCCTCTCTCAAAAATCTAAAATTAATTAACATAAGTCTGGTCTTTCCAAATCGGAATTGTGGTGATCCATTTTTTTGTACTCTAAGACCAGAAATTTAGGTCTCATTTTCCAGGACAGATTCTGGTGTGCATATACCATTTTGTCAGCATGGTCTACATTTTTATGCTCTGAACTCAAACCTGTTTGATCCGCTAAGAATTGACTTTGTGTCACATCCCGTGTGCGGAGGGGATATGGTAAATATATATACAATTTCCAGTGGATCACCTTTTCCACCCAGTAGGTCTGGTCTTGTATCATTTTATGTCAGGTATTGCTGCATTCGGCATTATTTTATCCGATTAACCGTTTCATTGTCTCTTCACCATTACACCTACCACTTGCTGGTTTTTGCGTTATTATTATATTATTTACTCCTTTTGAGTTTTCACCAATCAGATGTTAACTGAGGTCTTTCACTGGAGTCTGAGTGAAGCAGTCTCCTCAGGTCTCCAGACTCTCTGAGTATTTCTGGCAGATTTGCAGCAGTGCAGCTGTTCTGAATGGTTTAATCCTTCTCTGATATCCAAACTTTCCAAAGCCCTTTTCTAATGCCTTTTGGGACTGTTCGCAAGTGCACACAACTACCAAATTGGTAAACTTTCACTTTCATATTCAACTTTTTCAGTTCTCTGGCAAGGTCCAAGATATTTGTCAATTTTTTCATTTCTCTTTAACTTCACCCTGTGATCCTGCTTTGGCACTGCAAATCCACCAGTTGAACAAGTTCTTCTGTTTTTTTGTTATCAAACATAGGTCTGGTCCTTCTTGCTGGGATAATGGTGATTCCGTTTTAATTTCAACGTCCCAGGAGAATTCTTGAATGAGTTTCGTCTCAAGTATTTTATTATCTCATTTACATTATTCATTCGTCTAGCTTATTCACACTACATTGCGACGTTTTCCTACCTGCCGTAGGGTGTTCACTTGGAGGCTGAGTAACAGCAAATCTCTTCACGTCCTAGGGACTCTTTCTGCAGTTATTCCAGCCGATCTTAACAATGCTGAGTCTGGCATGGTCTCGATCTTCCTCTGATTGCAATTCTTCCAGACTCTTTTCCAGACCCCTGGGATCGTTCAATGGTTCCCAACAATTGGTACGACCTTCACTTTATGTTCTACAGTTTTCTCAGTTCTTGGCAAGGTCCAAGTATTGTTGATCTTTTTCGCTCTTTCATTTCACTCGTGATAGGCCGGGACAGGCAAACCCACGAGATTGACACTCTTGTCAATCCAAACTAGTCTGTCTCCTGGCCGGATTAGGGTATTTGTCTGTACCTCAAAGTCCAGATTTTGTGGCCACGATTTCCAGGACACATGTTTTGTCATTATTACTCTTATTAAATGGTGAACATGGAATTCTTGCACATGTCAGGCGATCACCTTCCCACCTAGCCTGTCTATCTTTACTCTCTTTTGTGCGAGTTTTTATTATCATTATTAACTCCTTTGAGGTTTCACATAGCAAGCTGATGGTCTTCACTGAGTCTGAGTGACCAGCAAGTCTCTCCTCAGGTCTCCAGGATCTTCTGAGTATTCTGCAGATTGCAGCAGTGCAGTATCTGGATGGTTTCAAACCTTCCTCTGATTTCCAAACATTTCCCAGACCTTCTCCAATCCCTTTGGGACCGTTCCAAGTGCACCTTGTATCACTTTCACGTTCATATTCCATAACTTTTTCCAAGTTCTCTGCAAGGTCCAGATATTTGTCCATTTTTCATTTTCCTTAGCCTTTACTTTCTGCCCTGTGTCGTGTGGAACTGCAAAATCACCACGGTGTTGACAAGTTCTCTTTTCTTTTTTGTTTATCAACCACTAAAGGTCGCTGCGTCTTCGGTGCATGGGTAAGGTGATCCGTTTTTATTCCAAAGTCCCAGCGAGGAATTTTATCGTATATCATCAATGCTAATTTTCCTTGCATGTCATTATTATTGAATGTTTCGTTCTCAAGAACAGATTCTGGTCTTAATGCAATATATTTGTTCTTATACCATTTTTGTGTGCTATGGCGTCAAATTAATTAGACCCAGGCTCGGACATCACACTTTCCCAACCAAGTCGTGTCTTAGTTTGTGTTTCATTCTCGTTGTGCTAGTTTGCCACATTTCGCAGATATATGCGTTTACTAAGTCTCATCTCTATTACAGCAAAGTCTAGAGATGAGACTGTAAACCATATATTCTGCGAATGTAGCAAAATATTTATTATATTATTTATTATTATTATTATTATTATTATTATTATTATTATCCAAATGCAGCATCAAACTTCTGTCACAAAATATGTCTAATACGTAGAATACATCTCCTATACATATTTGGTATGTTTTTATTTTTGGTTAAAGTAGATGATCGAATAATGGTATTTTTGGTACAGAAGTGAAATTACCTTTTAGAAAAAAGTAGTTAGTGGTTTACTTATTTAACAAAAAAACACGCGATAACTTTGAAAGAAAAGAAAACTTTGGATAGATAGATTAAGATAGATAGTAGATTCGAGCCTTGGTAAGTTGTCCCATTGCCCTTTCTATAAGCCCCAGTCAACTCTAATTCTTTCCAATGCATTTTAACCTACAGCGGGTACATCGTTTATAAACAAAAGTTCTTAGACGAGTGCTAAGCAGTGATGTATCGTCATATATTTTTGTATGTTATGAGTTGACCTATGCATTCGCTATATTATCCTGATTAACTCACGTTTTCGTACTCTGTCACCATATGACGCTAATTCCATACAATAGCCAGTTCTTTTTGCGTATTATTAACCTATCTCACGTATTATATTATCCCAAATTTATTATTTTTATTATTATTATATACAGACCTTCGAGTTTTCACAACCTTGCCTAGCCGGTGGTTCACTGGAGGTCTGAAGTTTCTCCAGTCAAATCTCTTCAGTACTCCCATAGGACTCTTGTACTGATGTATATCTCTCAGCCGATTCTTAACAATGCTGAGTCTGGATTGTCTCGATCTTCCTACTCTGATTGGCAATTCTTTCTCGGATCTTTCTATACCGATGAGCATATTGCAAAAAGTATTCGCAATTTACAATTGACGAGCCTTCACACCTCTCATGTTCTTAGCAGATTTCTCAGTTCTCTGCAAGGCCGCAAAGTTGGCTAGAGATGACGACTCGTAAACCAATAACTCTGCAATGTAGCAAATGTAGTTATATACTTCGGAATATTATTATTCTTATTATATTAATTATTATTATTTCAAACTGCAGCATCGAAATTCTGTTCACAAAATATGAATACTAGAATTACACTATCATCACATATTTGTATAGTTTTATTTTGGTTAAAGAGATGAGAAAATCTATTTTTGGTTCAGAAGGAATTAACTTTTAGAAAAAATTTGTAGTGGACTTTTACTTATTTAAACAAAAAAGAAACACTTTAAGAAGAAACTATTGGATAGAAGAATATAGTTGCACTAGAATATATAGATAGGATATATATCGAGCTGGTGAAAAGATATTGCACCCATTCCCCCTTTTACTACGAGCCCCAGTCAAACTCTAATTCTCTTCAAGCCATTTTTTAAACCCATACAGCCAGGACCAACTGATATATTAACAAAGCTTGACGTGTAGAGTGACGTATTCCTCATTAGCCGACAAATGTTTTTCAACTCCAATTTTGACAAAATTGGGTTGATGCAAATTTCTTAAAAAGAATAATTATATATATAAAGATAAAGACCTTTTATGACACGTGTCATTTAGATAAATCGATTAAGTAATTGTTGGTCATAGGCGTCAAATCTACCTCTCAATGCACAACATTTTTCGACCTCATTTAAACATCATCAATAGATGGCAAATTTACGCCATTTTACAAAGGTCAAACATAAAAACGACATTTGCGCGGGAAAAGTTTCGGTGGTATAAAAAAAAAAAAAAAAAAAAGACATCATTTGAGCTTCCGGACATTTCATCTATTTGTTTTTATTTTTTACTTCTGAGAAAATCGCGTTTTAAGGGATTTTTTTCAAGAAACAAATTTAAAAGGAGGTAAACGGGGAACAGGAAAAAAGCTTACTTAAAACCTCGTGGGCCATTTCTGGGTTTGTTCATGGACAGGCATTCAAGCCTTGTATAGTTCCCATTCATTTTTTTTTCAATCCGTTTCTGAAAGTCTAAGTGGTTGAAGCCTTACTCCGTAACACCTACCGGCTACAGCTGAAAAATTGTCGTTTCTTATTCAGAAGAGATCAGATTCCCATGATCATAATATATTTATAGCTGTCCAGAGGCTAAAATTATTCTTCACATGTTTGAATCGATGTATACCTGGATATCGCTTTCTGTAGATAAGAGTAATTACTACCATTGGTTATGGTCAATAAACTGCGAATGATAATCTTTAATCTACCATCGTTTATTGCCATTCTTACAAGTTGATAGCCAGAACATTAACTCCGGTTTTTATTTTTCCCATAGTGTTAGTTTAAATGTCTTGTATCTTCTCTCACTCCGCAATGCAACTGTATTCGCTTTACAGGTTGGTATATTGCTTGAGAAGCCACTATGTTCACTTGCGTTAGCACAGCATCTGAGTTTAATCCGTTAGTTTCTCAGCGTGCGTTGATAACAGACCGCCTGTTTTTGCCTTTTTGTAGAGTTGAAGATCTTTTTTCTTTGAAATATATCTTTAATGAAGCTATGGACTTCGATCTGTAATTAATATATGAGTATTCTCAACATCCGCCGTTAGTAAGGCGGTAACTAGAGCGTTCGCTAGAAACACAAAACTGGGTTTCCTAGTTCTCACTCTGTATAACTGGTCCTCGCCAACTCGGGCGTTGACTATGAGTAGACAACAGTGGATCTGTGCTGGTTAACGTAAGGAGCTTGATGGTAGTTAGTGGCGCTCCCCTCAATGCTAAAAAACAATTTCCTTGTCTAGCTCTAATTGAAAAGGGATAGACTTCCTTCGCTGACTGGCTGATACCGCTTTAGGCCGCCCCGTCGGACGTTACTTACTTTATTTTTGTTACAACTATAAATGTTTTTAAAGCAAATTCTTATTCAAAATATGTTTAAGACCTCCCTGTCAGAGGTATTAAAAATATGCAAACTGTATTCTTTTCCATGCAGAATCTATCCCCCCCCGCCACAAGCGGTTCCTGGTTATGAAGCCAAACTGCATTTGATTCATGAGGTTCAGTTCCCTTTTTTGGGAAAAGCTTTTTTTTTTCCCTTTTTGGGGGGGGTCTCATATAGTTAATAATTTGATGGATAGTACCTTTTCCCGGATACAGTTCCTGCTCTGGTTGCGCGGGTACGTAATACCTATTTAAGGTCCCTCTCTGATGGAATTCAAATTGAAGTTATATTTTACCTATTCATAAACGATTTTCACACATGACGCATCTGTGAGCCAATGAGACATTACAAAAAAGATTTAAGAATCAGCGTGCGATTCACATGTTGTAAAATGTTGTAACGTACAATGATGCTGTGTTGCACTTGAACCCTCATCCTCGCCCACTAACTCTTAATCGATAAAGATTAGTTATATTCACCACAGATCGGCGTGATCATTACAGCCACCACTTGCCGTTTTCCATACAAATACAATGCTACTACACTGTACATCGTTATATACACTTATTCTTTCCAGGATCCTTGGGCTTGTTATTTTAATTATCCCTTTTTCTTTTATGAATGAAATAAAGATATTTGGATGTTGTTGTTTTGTTTTGTTTGGTTCTTGTTGTATGTACTGCTTGTGTCTTTTTTTTTGTCAATGGGCTCTGCATTCTTTACTCAGCCAGAATTTAGGTAATTCATGATTTCATTGCTTAGCCTGCGACTAAGGTACTGACAAAGTGCAACCTACACTGATACGCTTTGCAATCTATTTGACATTGCTGAATCCACGGTCCCGATTTTTCTTACTTTGATAAAATTCCTGTAATAGTGTTCAAGATTTAGGTCTTTAATTCTTTCTGGCGGTATCGGGAATGCTATAAAGCCTTCCTCCACAGAGGCTGGTGGGTTGTTTGTTTTTGTTTTTGTTTTTTGGCGGGAGATTGGGTGCTAAATAATGATATGTTTAAAATTATTTCCTTAGATGAAATTAACAGCGCTTGAAACATTTCTAAAGGATTTTTAAAAAAACCTTTCATATGAAGGAAGACACTATAGGAACAATTGCCACTTACCAATTTTGGTTTATTGACGTACAAGAGGGGATATGATTTGATAGTCTACAAACCTATACACATGGATTTCATTCAACGAACTATCTGATCTAACTTAAACATTGCTCAAAATATCAATACCAGGGTCATAAATTAAAACTCCCTTTAAAAAAAAAATGATGTGTGGTATTGACCCGTATTGCTTTCTTTAAGTCTACCATATACACTACTAAGTTTTTTTTTTTGCATTTTTAGCGTCTATTTAACTAACTGTATCACAGACACCGTAGTCAATGCATCCTGGCATAACCTGATATTCACCCGCTAATCCTATATACCCTTTGACAAACGTACGAAGATGTGTATGCATAATATTCTCCTTAGCAAATAATTCACCAAACACCCAATTATATTGAAGCCCATAATGCAAAGACAAAGTATAATTTTAGTAAGACAAGAGTATTAGGTTATTTGTTATAGTGGAATATACCTAGATATACGCGATTAACTACTGCACCATAGTGAATGCCCATCATCTTAAACTCCTTAAGTATTGAGTTAGAACTTTACTCATGTTGGAACTGAAGAGATCATAAATATTACTGTTGAATTAAGATCTCGAGGCAATAGTCTTCTACTCCCTTAATCCGCAATATCCATGGGTCATAAGTAAAATACTAATATTATACTAGTGTCTGAAAAGCCTCCAATAGGTCAGGTCGAATTAGTTGTATAATTTAGCTCTCTTGTTGACGCTTTTCGCACATCAGCGGCTAGCTGATGATCTTTCACTGTCAGTCTGAATTTGACCAGCAAAGTGCTCGGCTTCCTCCAGTCTCTTCACATAGGAAACCCCTTATTATGTTAGTTGATTTCTCGCCGCCAGATATTAGATTCTCTCATGTGCTCTAAAAGGTGTTCTCAAAATGGCGTTATCAAGTCATATCCTCTGATTCCCAATACTTTCCAAAACCCTTTTTTCTGTCATTTTGGCACTGTTCCAGTTTGTGACACTACTAAAACTAACAAATTGGGTATAACGTTTCATATACTTTCTTCATTCTTCCCTTACACTTTTCTCTCCAGTTCCTTGCCTCATAAGGATATTCTGATCTATATTCTGTCCATTTTTTCATGTTATTATTATTCATCTACTTAAAAGTTTTTGAACAGCAAAACGAAGCGAACCTGCGTTTAGTCGGAAATATGAATCGCGCATCTTGTGACGGAAGAGTATGGTATATATATATGTATATTTTCTTTACCTTTTAAATCACATAAATTAATTCTACTTCAAAGGCTATAAAAAAATGTGGCAAAATAACCATAAAAAAGAAGTAACGAGGGAAAACTCTCCTTGCTACCAAGGGGGGGGGGGGGGGGACCACGATTATTATTATTAATAATAATTGATGTAAATTTAAAGAGTAGTAAATGTAGTATTGTTATATGTATTATACCTTTATTATTTAGCTGCCATGCCTGTAATAAGATCAATATATACGTCTGAACTTGAAGTTTGGATGTGGAATTTTCAATACTTTATATTTGTGAGTGCTAGTTATTATATACACTAAAATAACATAATGAAAGATTATCCTCTTTGGTGTATAATCTTCTTTATGTTTTCTTCAGCTTTAATAATATAAATTTTAAATCACACACACACACATCATCAACACACCGCACATAACACACACACACACACAACTACGATCACTATTCACAGCACTATAATAATAAGTTTATATATATATTTATTTACTTTTACTATTATTTTACTGAGTGCTTAACTTTGGAGGTCGTACTCTTAATTTTTGAAAATTAATTAATTGGGTTGAAATTTAATTATATTAATAATTGAAATTATGGCGCCTAATTCATTATAATTGACTAATTAATTTTCAAAAAATTTAGGTTACGACTCACAGCATATATCAGACACTTATTCTCCAAGAAAATTTATCGGCAAAAAGCCATTCTAAAACAAACCTTGGTTTACAAATATATATATATATATATATATATATATATAATATATAAATATGTAGAAAAGATTTAAATATTATGTAACTATTAGATGTTGGGAATATATTCACTAGTTTCAGCTTTTTACATGGAAACCGTGATCTAGTATGGCCAATAATCCGATATATATTTATATAAGTATTATATTAGGGAGTGTGCTCTAATATTCAAATAATAAGAGCTGTTATATGAAGTGTATTAATTAATAAAATTAAAATATTAATAAAATGAGTAACCAAAGTAATATAGTAAATAAGAATATGATATAAATAAATAGTAATAAATATAAATGTAGTTAAATATAATAAAATAAATATATAAAGTGAATACTAAACATTATATATACACAATCATACTCTCACACACACACACACAATATACATGCACACACATACACACACAGCAATATAATAGGACATGCAGCACAATCACACTCACCCCACATATTAACACGAATGCACGACGAGAAGATAGATATTACATGCACGAGCAATGAACGCACAACGCAGTATTAATATATATATAGTAGAGAGTAGTAATGACTAGAAAAAAATGAAACTAGTAATTATGATTTATTATTAAGTATATATAATATAGATATAATAATATACTTCGTAAGTCCAGAGTTGTTCCAAAGTATGTTTTTTCCTATTTTATTGTATATCCCACAACATTATTAGATAGGATGTGAAATTGATTAGAGAGTGAAGTAGGATATGCCTAGAAAATAGTAAGGATTGGAACTTTATACGGGTAGATTATCTGATAGGTCAAAGTAATATGTAAGTTACCTATAGTCTTGACCTGTCATTCATATTAACCTGTTTTGGTACTTACTCTTGAGTTAGTACTACATCTGATATTGAGAACAATCCATTTAGACAGATATACAATAAGTATTTTCATCTTCATCATTGATGCTACTGTGCCACACACACGCATACTACTCATCGGTCATACTCTCTCTGCTGCGCAACTCTCTCTCTCTCCTCCCTCTCGTCTCTCTCTCGTCTCATCTATGTCTAACGTCTTCTCTCTTCTCTCTCATACTTATACTAATTAATAGAATGAGTTTTGTAAAGACTGTATACACCCTTTTATATATAAATTAAACAATTGTTCGAGTTTTGTTTCATGAATTCTTCAGTCAAGTCTTGTATGCGTTTCGAGATTTGATATATGTGTCACTTCTCAATCGTCTTTGACAATCGCTTCTTTTACTGTTTTTGCTTATGTTCATTTTATGTCAAATCGTTCGCCGAACGCAACAAACAAATATGTATATGCGCTGCAGTTGTTTTGCATTCAATTAATTAGATCATCTTCAGATGCGTGTCCGAGACAGATATGTGGTGGTCCCCCTGTTCCACAGGACCCCCCCCTGGCCCTCTTTTCGTCTCTCTCTCTCTCTCTCTCCCGTCTCTCTCTCGTGCGTCTCTCTCTCTCGTCTTTCTCCTCTTCTCCTCTCTCTTGTTTTAGCCCGCTGAAAATCAGACACGGTGGGAGACTAGGAAATATTAGGTAGATTTTTTATTTATTATCGGACAGTTTAGTTTGAAAAATAAATGCACCGGCTACTCGTAGTGTTTACTGAACAATGGGNTAACAATAAAGTTCATCACATACGTCTCTGTTTTATTTGTGAGAATGGTAGTTTTCTTTAAACAATTATATTTATTGATCTTTTTGGTCTCGAACGTGTTACATCTGCTCCAACTTTTTTCAAAACTTATTTGGGTGGTGAAATCCTCGTAAATTCCTACCAGTGGAAAAGACACATGCCCAAATATGCTAAACGGGAACCTAAATTTTTAATCACTAGAGTAGGCACATTTTATGAGTTAGAACCAAAAAAGCGTAATACAAAAGACATCTATGCATCTCACAACAAATAAAATTGATCATATTTCCAAGTGGCCTTAGTATACACACTCTTATTTTTTTGAGAATGCCTATAACACCTATTCTTCTGCCATAAAATTCTTCTCCCTTCCAGCCACTACCACAAATTTAATATAAAGTTAAAAAAAAACAAAATGTCGAGAAACACATCACTCACCTGATCGAATGCCAGCTCAGATGTGACCAAAAAAACAACTCGCGAAAGTACTATTTGCGATCTTTACTATAGCACCAAATTCACACCCAAATATTAAGAAAATCCTTGTCCCAGAAATATTATGCCTAAAATTGAAAATCTGACTTGGCACAATCTCCTAAAATTGCAGATTATGTGTGTGGATTTAATTTGCTCTAGCAAAATTTATAAGGCGATGCAGGAAAAGTCAAGTCAAAAATATAGATAGAGCTTTTTATTTTGTCACCTACTTTTGTATATCTATTTTTGTTTTTAAAATTGAGTTTCTTAGAGCTTTCCTCTACTCCTTAAAAAATGGTTTATTTTTAAACTACAGGAAGACATTTTGTTCCAATAGGATGTTTCTCACTTTATTGTGTATTATTTTAATATGTTTATTCATTAATAAGTTACTTTTACATAAGCTTACACACCAATTTTAATATTATTATTTGATATGGCATTTTATTTGAATTTTGCCTACAAAATAATTTCATATAAATCAATTGATGTTTGTGTTGTGAGAAGCATCCACCATATTGCTTCGTTCTTTTGGTTGGCGGATATATAATCTGGTGAGAGTTCACTAGTATCCTCAAATTTTGATCTTTATTAGTGATTAAAATATATTATCTATATTAATAGAGAAAAAGAAGATTGTGCTGCTATGGATTTCTTGTCTGTTGAACCGAAACTGTACTTAAATTTATCTATTCATTGAGTCACAATTTCTCTTTTATGATTATATTTACTACGTCACAATTTTTCTCCTGATGAATTTTATTTATTTTGAATCCTTAAAAACCTCAATCATAATAAAGAATAGTTTTAATTAAGACTGAGCTTTGAATTTTATCGACGAGTACTTGTAGACAGAATTAAACCATATGTCTATCTTACAATAACGTATAAACAACAATTAACTCGAATATAATTACTTATATTATATTTGGAACATTAGCGAAGACAAAATACTAGAATGTTGTAAAGACGTTTGTACAATAGCGCTGGACTTATAACAGGAAAAATATTCTATCAACGAAACGGGATATCAATCAAAATTTGCATATTAATATCTATATAAATCATTGAATTTAAAATTCAAATCGAACTTAAGATTCAGAGAACTAAGATGCCTATAGTATTACTGATTTCTAATTCTTTGGTTTTATTTAATTGAGAATTTAACTTATATTCTGAAACATAACTACTATCAAAGGATATGTATATATCATCTCTCAAATAAAGACAATTCCTACCAACAAATGATTAAACATTAGGCGACAGTGATTTGATTATATTTACTTCCTCTATTTACCAAACCACAACTTAAATTAGAAATAACCCAAAAAAAGAAACATGAGAATATAACAGAGAGCCCAAAAGTATACAGTAAAAAGGAAAGCCACGAGGTAGCAGCGTGGTAGGTTGGTTAAGTTGTCATTGGATTCATATATTCGAAGATATCTTCTCAACTGGGATAACCTCACTGCGATCGGGTGTTTCAACTCTTCATTTATTCTTCGTGCTGGCGGGAGGATGACCCCTATATCTTACTTGTAGTTCATTAGCCCTTTCTGATTTAATACAATATTGTCCTAACTAACATTAGAGGCACACTATTTAAAACAAGAGTATCAGATACATTAGCACCCAGCTACGAGCGTCCCTTGCGCATCTCCTAAGACTGCTGCACCATAATTTGATTGTATACCAATCAAGCCACCTGATAGGAATTAACCCTAAATATATACCTTAATGTGAATTAATCCCATCCAATACGCATGTACGATCATAATGAGTTGATATGAACATTATCAAGTATAGATTACAGGCTATGTGGCCTGTAAAACTTTTTTGAAATTTTCATCATTATTTGTCTCTGAAATTCCGTGCATTTATGGACGTGATCATAAACGTCCCACGCGTCACCGACAATAAACGCGTTGTGTATTAAACGCAATACATGAAACCATCCAGAAAACTGAAATGGTTCGAGTCACTGGTGTGACCCAATTTATTGTTCACTTTAATTATATAAACACTAGAGGACATCGATTTTGACAAGAATTATCCCCCGATATTAATAGCTATAAATATGTACTAAAAAATAACCTCAATTATGCGTTACCAAATATTTAATAATAGTCCATTAATTTTACACTATATTATAGTTTACGATCTTGAGCTACATCTCACTCTCTTAGTATGATTATATTCACCTCTCTCTTTGTGGTTTTAATTCAACGAAGTAAATCACTATTCACTTTGTCCAGCTCCCATAAATAAGGTATTTAAATCAAGCCTAACCAAAATCCACAAACTTAATATGTTATGGATTGAATCTTGTAGAATACAATTATTAGGATAGGTGCCGTTAAATAAAATCTAAAGCTCCATAAGTAGTGTAGCGAGATGAGTCAGAATGAGAATTCATGTACATTCAGTAAGAAGTACTTCAGTTGTAATTGTTACGACAGCTTGATAATTAGTCTGTGAAAGTGTTACCTATAATTAACACTTCTAAATCATATAGGTATAAATTATGGAAACTAAGCAGCACAAACAGGTGTGAAAAATAGAATAACAAATCACACTATACGTAGGTGGATAGCTGGTTGGAATAGAGCCCGGATATCCACACTATTACAGTAAAGTATCGTACAAGACAACAGAGATCACACAAAAGGAGTAGAAAGGAGTCAACATACGTGTATCTGTAAAAGCGCGTAACGAATCTACTAGACAGTACGACAGCATGATACTTGTTGCAGTAAATTCAAGCACAATGTTGATCAGCCCTGTGAGAATGCTGATTAGAGAGGCAGGAGTACTCACAGTGAACCAATGCACCATGATAGTCTACGCGCGCAGCTGGACAACGACGTTCCACAACTCCTAGACGAAAACCCAGACCTCCGAAGGTGGATCTGTTGAGACATATAAGAACCGCATAAGTAATCGCAACCTAAGTCCTCGACTAGCGCTAACATGCGCTGCATCAGTCGTGCAATATAGATGAGTATACATCTAGATACTACTGAGGAAGACTAACTGGTCGCTCTCTTCAGACTACTAAGTGAAATATATACACTGAAACTAACTAACCAATAATTATATATATCCATTCAGCTAACGAGCTAGATGTAAAAAAACTCAGTGAATAAAATAACATATGTTGTCAATTACTATCCTTATAAATAATAATAATATATGAATATTAATGAGATCATATACATAGAGACTCTTGTCAAACGACTAAACTTGACATGGAACAGTCCTCTCTTGAAAGAACATTTAGGACACTAATGTTTAAGAAAACATAATGAAAATCCCTCATAAAAGAGAAACGGAATCTACTAATAATTGAATTGAGTGCATGCACTCACCCAATATCCCTAATGCATCCATAACGCATACAAACTTGACATTACAAAGAGCGGTACTAAAATTTCAATAATAATCGAGCACACGTAATACAAAAAAATACTAAATGATAGATGACTATAGCGAGTGAAGACATAGATGTGTAGTACTTCCAAACACAAATTAATAGTCTGGCTATATATTTAGCAAAGACCTACTAAGCAACAACGGAGAAGATCACTAAAACTCGACCTACATGAGAAGAATAAAAAGGGGAAGAATGAAATCCACTGGGAATTATGCAACAGATTAAATTTTTGACCATACACAAAATGGTTATATGAATAAACCAGAATCTAGTTCTGGAGAAGAAACGACATAAAATTCTCTGGAACCTTCGAAATAAAAGACGGATTCATTATATCCAGCAAGAAGGACCAGACCTAGCTGTTTGATTAATAAAAAAAGACAAGAACTTGTCAACAGGTGAGATCTTAGTAGTAATCCAGCAGCGACCACAGGTGAAGACTAAAGGAAATAACGAAAGATGGATAAATACCAAACCTTGAAGAGAACTGAAAAAAAGCTATGGAATATGAAAGTGCTCAAAGTACGATACTTAATTGTAGTTGGTGCACTTGGAACAAAGTGCTAACATCAGGACCAAAAAGCTTAGGAAATAAGACTGGAGATCTAGTAGAATATCAGTTAAGAAGAAAGGAATTGAGACCATCCACGAATCACTGCATTGCGGCAATCATAGCTTTCAGAATACATCTACGAAGAGATCATGGAGACCTGAGGAGGACTTGTTGTCACCTCGTAGACTGCGCAGAATCTTGAGAATACCATCAGAGCTAACCGCTTTGTGTGAAAAAAAACTTTAATCAATAATAATATCATCATAAGGTAATAATTAATAATTGAGATGTTTTTTTAAATGTACGATAATAGTCTTTGTTATACGTTATTTTTTATTAATTAATTCTTTATTAATAATAAGTAGTGTTTACTTTAATTCAATCAATAATTTAAAATAATAATCAATAATAATAAATTTCAATCAATAATAATTCAAAAACAAAAGGAAAACAAGACAAAAATTTAACAACTGAAGAGTGGTGAGTGTATTTTGAATTACAGCTTTCTCATTATTTATTAGTGCGACGTTCTTAGCTATTATATTAATATATCTACAATCTGATCTTATCAACATTTTACACGCTTATACAAATTGTATACATCTCTAGACAGATCCGTATTTTTCTGATTGTCTATATGGATTGTATAATTTACCTTGGTCCATCTGGACATGTGCCCGTTGTTCTAGGCTGAACAAGTTTCTACAACTGAGATTCAGCGGTCATTCATCAAATTAACCTGTATCTATAGCGCACACACAGGTCTTAGAATTCTAGCAGCTGCTACACCTTGCTTAGTTGCGAAATAAGTAGTGTCCTGGGCTGCGAAATAGAGAGGCGGACCTAATTAGGTGGGCCGAGGAACAATAATGTTTTAAAAAATACAAACTTCACATGGTATGACTCATGATTCATTTTCTACCAAGTTGTTGATTTTAATCTCTTAGCGTCCAGATCCTATGACATTTGTTTCAGCCGAAACATTCGTACGAGTGGTATGCTATCCGCACAGCGATAAATTTCCCTATTTCATTCTCATAGAAAAACAATGCAAACATGACCACATGAAAGTCTAACACTTACATAAACAATCATTTAACTATCAGATAACAGTGAGTACTAGTCAAAATATAAGCCAAACAATCCAAATTCTCGCGCAAAAATTAATACTCAGCTAAAAAATGCCATTAATCAATAAATCAACATCGTGATTTGTGAGTATTATTATACATTTTACTTCTCATATATTTATTATAGTTATAATCTACAACTACATCTTCTAATTTAATCACTCTTTCCAATATTTCTCTGCTTACAGGTATATTACCACACTATATTCATCGATATTCACCTACGTTTTTTTCTATTTCAATGATTAATTGAATCACAACAAGTTTCATATCTCACTAACACATTTATTCGCAATTAGGTTCCAAAGGTGCACTACACTAACAAGTTTAGAACGAGAAAAAATGTCAAACTATTTAAATGGTATTAATATTATTAATTAAAAGTTATTTGCGGTATTCCAAATGTTAGACATTAAGTCAAAAGATCTTTGTATTCGTCAACTTGTTCATCCTCTTCACGTGTCAGTCAAGAGTACCCATTATGCCTCTACATGCACAGGCGCGTCAATCATAGAATGGTATAAAATTGTGGTCAGTACCACAAGATCGATCTGAGACAGTGACTCAAACTGAGAAAGATTTTATTTCTCAGTGGGTTAGGGAGCGACATTTCAGTACATAGCGTGTTTAAAAGTACGATTTTAACAGATCAGGGGCTCGAAGCGAGGCATTTGTGGCGATAAACCCACAGCGTGCATCTATACACACTTCAGATGGCTGGACTCTCACTGCCTCGCGCTCCATGTCCAGAGACCTCGCTGTGACCTTCTCGATATAGATACATCTAAAGGATCTATTTTTGCATTACGAACTGTTCGGGTGGCAGAGGGTGATGACAAGATTCCTAACGAGTTATGTAGGTCGCTCGAGTGCAGTAAGGACGAGAATATGATCGTTATGGCGTTCGAGTCTAGGGTGTCACATACATTCTTTTTTTTTTCTTTGTACATTTAGGCTAAAGAGATTTTATTTCACTGCCTGTTGTTGTACCCGGTTACTACTCTGAGTGCTATGTGAATTCCTTGCTCGTTGCGTCCAGGCGAGCTGTCAAATATTTGATTACTCCCGGAAAGAGTTGTCTATAACTCATAAACTGCTGGAGGATTGTTCCACGGAAAAAACTATTGTGGCTTAAGAGACATTTTCTAGTGGATAATCACTCACGCACACCCAGAGCCACGTGCCAGTCTCGATCAGGACCACACCTCGCTGGTGCGTACACGCCAAGAACACATACAGGCTTCCTTTGACCAATCTACCTGACCTCAGAGAGGTCGTATAGTGTCTTGTATACTAGTAGGCACTTCTCCTTGAGTTAGCAGCATCTTTGGTCTATGAGATATATGACCTAGTGGCGGCCGAAGGTTGTGCGAGAAGGAATATTAGTACATTAGATATCTCTAATGCGTGATTTTATGAATTGAGTCATAATCACCTTTGTTAAGACCTCTAGAAAAATATTATCCACGATTGCGTGGAAACTTCCCTTGTGTTTTCCTGATTTCTGTACATAAGACTATGTGAATTTATTACCACAAGTTTAGATCATATCTTATTTATGTCCAGCCTAGTATGGGAAAACTTTACTACCTATAGATGATAAAGAGAGTCTTTTATCGTGATTTTTCCAACAATCTTAACCCGGCTCAATGGGTAGACCCAACGGGTTAAAAACGTTTTTGTCTAGTATATATATTATATTATGTTGGTGTGTGTGTGTGTTGTGTGTTGTGTGTGTTTGTTACTCTACGGGACATTTCTTGTCGGACGATTTTTGTTCATCCTTCTAACAGCTCTGGCCCATCTTTATTTAAATATCTGGTAGAATTTGGAGTTGCTAGCAATCCGATGGATGTTTCACGAGCGCTTTCTGCGCGACATTGTGCCATCATCAGGTGTGGTGCTGGTGGATTGTTTCCGTTGTCTCGCTTTTAAAACAAGCAGAGCAGTAGGAATTAGTAGTAGAGGGCTCACAGGATTCTCGTTTAAGGCAAACAGGAAGCAGGTTAGGAATTTTATTTTTTATTAACAGAGTTTTCAATTCTGTGAGTTGGGTAATAAATAATACATAATAAAATCCATTTTGATTATATAATGTTCCATTAGAAAAATGAATCCTTGCGTACTTACTTAGGTTTGGTTAGGTTTCTTTGTTGAATGGCATATAATCTTTGTGGGTTATTTGATACCAAAGCATTCTTTGTAGAAGAACAGTAATGTACATTTAACCCATAGCTAGAGGGATGGGGTAATTCATACCTTTCCCAAGGGTATTAGTCCGGAAAATAAACGTAATAAGCGTGACTGGAGTTCGAACTCATTTACTAGGATGTTGCAGTCAGCACTTTAAACCACTACACCATCCTTGTTTTAGAAGAAATTTAACATTTTATTTTTTAAAAAATGTTTAAATTAATTTCGTAGTCAAGTTCGCCTGCTGGCCCGCGGAGCTAAAAACCATACGAGCGTGTGTTTGAGGGAAGGTTGGTTAGTTTAGCCCCTCCCACCCTTGCGTGACACTCACAAAATTCTGAGGCGGAATGATAGTTGGTAGGTAGGTTATTAAAAAATTATTAATGTCTGTAGGTTAGAACTTTAGAACAGATATTTCATACTGGTTAAATTACCTTTGTTAAAAAAGACGTATGTAAGTAATTTGCTTCTCTTTTATTTTCTTTTTTTTACTTTTCTTTTTCTTTTTCTTTTTCTTTTCTTTTTTCTTTGTTTCTTTTTTTTTTCCTGTTTGAAGGTGGAGAGTTGCCTTGTTTTTTTTTTTGTTGCAAAATTGCCCGTTCTGAATTTTTTTTTTTCTTTTTTATTATTTATTATTCTTATATTTTTGGTAGGTGGGGGTGATTTGTTTTTTAACACACGAATCACCTAGAGCTACTTTTCTTTTTTTTTCTTTTCTAAACGGATGGGGTGGGGTGGTTGATATGTAATACGAAGTAAGTTTCTTATCTACTTATTATTATCTATCTGTGGATCGACTTTGACGTTACATAAGGAAATAGGCAGGTGGCGAAAAAAAGTGCCAAGCATAAAAATTATACGCATTAGAATTAATAAAAAATTGAAATAACTTTAAATTGATAGAATCATATTAAAGGCGGGAAATAATAGCAAAAATCTCACGAAACGTACGATTTAAATGTGAAAAGTAGTTCTTCTTCTTCTTCTTCTTCTCTCTTCTTCGTCTTCTTCTCTTCTTCTTCTTCTTCTTCTTATTCTTATTCTTCATCGTTCAAATTCTTCTTCTTTTTTCTCCTTTCTTCTTTCTTCTTCTTCTTCTTCTTCTTCTTCTTCACCTTTCTATTCCCCTTTTTTTCCTTCTTTCTTCTTCTTCTTCTTCACCTTTCTATTCCCTTTTCTTCTCTTCTTCTTACTTCTTCTTCTTCCTTCTTCTACTCCGTCTTTCTTCTTCTTCTTCTTCTTCTTCTTCGTCTTCTTCTTCTTCTTCACCTTTCTATTCCCTCTTTTCTCTTCTTCTTCTTCTTCTTCTTCTATTCTATTCTTCTTCTTCTTCAATTTCTTCTTTCAAATCTTCTTCTTTTTTCCTTCTTTCTTCTTTCAAATTCTCTCTTCTTCTTCTCTTCTTCCGTCTCTTCTTCTTCTTCTTCACCTTTCTATTCCCCTTTTATTCTTCTTCTTTTCCGCTCTTCTTCTTTCTTCTTCTTCTTCTTCTTCTTCTTCTTCTTCTTCCTTCTTCATTTTCTATTCCCCTTTCTTTCTTCTTCTTCTTCTTCTTTGTTCCTAGTCTTCATTTTTTCTTCTCCTCCTCCTCCTTCTCTTCTTCTCTCCTCCCCATTCTTCTTTTTTTCTTTCTCCTTTCCTCCCCCTTCTTCTTCTTCTCCTCCTCCCCATTCTTCTTCTTCTTCTTCTTCTCCTCCCCTCCTCCTCCTCCGCACAAAATAGATACACATTTAGAATCAGAAAGAGGACAAATAGAGAATCACATGAAAAGTTCTAGTTATAGTTCGCGTAATTTAAAAACGTTTATTCATTCGATAATAAATCTCTTAAGAGATTCTGTATTTCTCAGTGATGTTGTATCATCTTACACATTGTGGACTGCTATATTGAAAGTGTCTGATGCGAGATTCCAGCACGCCCCACCCCAAGACATAGACGGCGTAATGATAATTATCTACCTCTGTGATTCAAATAAAGGGTTAAGTTCGGATTTTCGGGAAGGTCAGAGAGGGCAGCGGCCGAAACGTTGTCATTATAGCAGCCAAGATGAATATAGCAGTCCACAATTTGTAGAGAATAATACATGCCTGATTTTTTTTTAAACGCATTATTAGTACTAATACCTTTTTCTATCACTCAAATGAGACAACTACCCAAGAATGCACCGACTGTATCCCTCACAGAGAACTAAGACCGATAAAAAGGGTGTGTTCTCAGTATGACACTGAACAGTATCCGGTGATAAAAATCGAGTTCTTAGGATATGGTGAGGGTGGAGTATCCCTTCCTTACCATTTCTCTCTCAAGTTCACTCTAACTAAACGTGGTAGTACCTGTTGGGGTCACATCTATGGATCAAATAGATCTGTTTGAAAACTATTAGTATTTTGCTTTGTTTGGTTTTTGCTTTGTTTTTTAGTCGAAGTGCATAGTTAGTATTAAGACCTAGTTCTATCACGCAGAAGAAACAACCACCTTGTCGGTGGGGCCTACTATACGTCGACTGTAGAGGGGTAAGACTCCAGTTTGGGATCTCGCGTAGTAATTATTTGTTATTTAATTATTTATATTAAAGAGGAATACCAGATACCATTAGTTATTTACTCAGCTTGACTTAATTGTGGCACAATGCCGGAGGAAAGGGTTCACACCATGAGAATTGAACTCACAAACAACTGTCTCGTAAAACCAGTATTTGTCTAACTTTTCACTTTTTTTTCACTCTGTGGTCCGGCTGAAACGGCAGAATCTTCTAGATGACAAATTCTTATTTTAATTATACCTTAATTGGTTTCTATATAAAATCATTCATATCCAATAAATTATTTATTAAACACGGTTTTGTGAAAACTACTATGCTAATTAACCATACCATATATTATGTAAACTCCGCTTAAGAAATTGACCTTGTGTCGCATCCTGCTCATGTAGAGGGGTTGGTAAATATATATATTATGTAAACCTTAATTTCTTAGTGATATATAAGACACATTGCAGGATTTTAATTGCACAAATAACATGGGCTGTCTTTAGGCAAATCTTACTCAGTTTTTCATAGAACCATCATTAATGAATAAGATTTATTATTCAGTGCTCAGCCACCTGGATTCCGTTCTTAAGGATCACGGTTCACCACTCCCGGCCAATAGGTGGTCACATCAGGCGGGGGGAGTACCCGTCTGCAGAGATGCAGTCGGTGTATTTCTACAGCCCCATCCGACGGAGCTATGATTCATTGGGAGAGATTTCATAAATTAAATTTTTGAAGCTTTGAACCTCTTAGTGCTTTTACACCCTCAGATACTGTCCGATTGCTAGATCGTTCAGTCTTGGTCTCTACTTCCTCATTTTGAAAATTATTTTTAAGTGCATCGTCACAGCAAACGTCGGGTGGATCATTGAGTCCGAAGCGAGAGGTGAGTACAAACTGGTGGCCGAGTACAATGGAGGCGTGAGTAATTACATTCCAAGAATTCGTTCACGTCATATATGCATAGGGAACCACGTCTTTTTGCCGACGGGTCCGCATCGACGTAAAAACCTAAACACATTATCAACACGTTTTGGCCTTGGGACATGTTTAGTTATGTTTTAGTTGATTGTCTGGGTGTTTGATAAAAAATGATATCATTTCGTAATCAAACAACTCGATCAATTCTTTGTTCAAATGATCTCAGATTTTAACAGCAAATATAGAAACAATTCAAACGTTTAATGTTTTATAGCGAGGTGGGGGGTTCGGGTATAAAAATGCCATTCACAGGTAAGTAAAATTTGTTTCTATACATACTGTTTAGAATTTTAGATTATTTCAACGAGAATTTACCAAGTTATTAGATGACAAAATTATATGATTTTTTTTTCTGAAAGATCCTTTACATCTCAGATAATTTCGAATCTTAACAGCATGTATAGAAACAATTCAATGTTTAATGTTTTATAGGAGGTGGGGGGAAGGTTCGGGTAGTTTCTATGCCACTGATTGCTACACTCTTTTTGTTGGACCCAATTGATCGATGTCAAGTTCCGGATGCAAAGTCACTTTAGCAAAAAAAGCAGTGGGCATTTGGCAGTTTATGGGTTTAGCACGGGCTCTAATCTGCACTGTCTTAAGATCACTTGTCAACAGTTTGTGCGTCAGTAAGGTCGGGTTTTGAGACGAAGTGCACAGGGTTGGCCGATAAATGCTAGAAAAAAAAGGGTAGTGACATATCCGATGGTAGGGGGATCTTTCTTAATTGGAATTAAATAACCCACCGGGTCGATATGCCGTTAAACAGAACCAAATCAAATAAAACCATTACACCAGGTGCCTATGTATATATTTACCAACCCCTCCATACGAGTAGAATGTGACACAAGGTCAATTTTTTAAGCGGAGTTCAACAGGTTTGAATTCAGAGTTTTCCTTCTCCTAGACCGGTTACCTAACCAATGTTAAAGAGCCCAGTCTGCCCTACTATTTATCCATAGCTGGAGGGAGAGTAGGATTCATACCTTTCCCAAGGGCATTAGCGCTAAGTGAAATGCAATTACCACATCCAGCCTATATAAGGTGATAAAAATGCATTGATGCCACTGATTGCTACACTCTTTTCTTGGACCGAATTGCCCGATGTCAAGTTCCGGATGGCAAAGTTCACTTTAGCAAAAGAGCAGTGGGCATTTGGCAGGTTTATGGGTTTAGCACGGGTCTAATCTGCTCTGTCTTAAGAGCACTGTGTCAACAGTTGTGGCCAGTAAGGTCGGGTTTGAGGCGAAGTGCACAGGGTTGGCCGATAAATGGTAGAAAGAAAAAGGGTAGTGACATATCCGGTTGGTAGGGGGATCTTTTCCTAATTTGGAATTAAATAACCCACAGTGTCGATATGCCGTTAAACAGAACCAAATCAAATAAAACCATTACACCAGGTACCTATGTATATATTTACCAACCCCTCCATACGAGTAGAATGTGACACAAGGTCAATTTTTTAAGCGGAGTTCAACAGGTTTGAATTCAGAGTTTTCCTTCTCCTAGACCGGTTACCTAACCAATGTTAAAGAGCCCAGTCTGCCCTACTATTTATCCATAGCTGGAGGGAGAGTAGGATTCATATCTTTCCCAAGGGCATTAGCGCTAAGTGAAATGCAATTACCACATCCAGCCTATATAAGGTGATAAAAATGCATTGATGCCACTGATTGCTACACTCTTTTCTTGGACCGAATTGCCCGATGTCAAGTTCCGGATGGCAAAGTTCACTTTAGCAAAAAAGCAGTGGGCATTTGTCAGGTTTATGGGTTTAGCACGGGTCTAATCTGCGCTGTCTTAAGAGCACTGTGTCAACAGTTGTGGCCAGTAAGGTCGGGTTTGAGGCGAAGTGCACAGGGTTGGCCGATAAATGGTAGAAAAAAAGGGTTTGAGGCGAAGTGCACAGGGTTGCCCGATAAATGGTAGTGTAGCGAGAGCGAACGGCAAAACTCACGAACCTGTGATGAGCCAACAACGGTCCGTCGATCGAAGAGACAGCGGCTGGCATGTTGCACGTGCGGGCGGAAGAAAAACATGTGACGAGTCCGACTAGTTGTGGAGGTGAAATCGTGAGTGTCCTTGAGGCGGCGATTTATAGCGGCAAGTCTCGTAGCTGGCCGTGCCTCATTCATACTGGACTCAGGGAGCAGACTGGCACTAAAGCCTATTCCCCTAACCCGTTTCCCGGACAACTGCAGGACACTACAGGTAGAAAAAAGGGTAGTGACATATCCGGATGGTAGGGGGATCTTTTCTGTCTATTTCAACCCGTCGAAGAGATAAAAATATTACGCAACTGTATGAAATTACAAGTGTCAACTGAAGGGTTCTCTCATTTATACCTGGTTAATTCTGTTAAAATTTTAGATTATTTCAACGAGAATTTACCAAGTTATTAGATTACGAAATTATATGATTTTTTTTTTCTGAAACATCCTTTACATCTCAGATAATTTCAAATCTTAACAGCATGTATAGAAACAAGTCAAAACTTGGTGCTCTTCCAAATATGTGATCTACCGAATGGTTTCTAATCCAATTATGTGATCTACCGAGTTGTTTACATCACAACATGAGATCTGCCCATTAAACTACCCATTATTTTCCCATTAAACGGTTGCTCTTTCCAATATGTTCTACCTAATGGTTTCTAATGCCAATATGTGATCTACCGAGTTGTTTACATCACAACATGAGATCTACCCATTAACTACCCATTATTTTCTCATTAAACGGTGCTCTTCCAATATGTGATCTACCGAATGGTTTCTAATCCAATATGTGATCTACCGAGTTGTTTACATCACAACATGAGATCTGCCCATTAACTACCCATTATTTTCCCATTAAATGGTGCTCTTCCAATATGTGATCTACCTAATGGTTTCTAATCCAATTATGTGATCTACCGAGTTGGTT
Source organism: Doryteuthis pealeii (assembly GCA_023376005.1). Taxonomy (NCBI): domain Eukaryota; kingdom Metazoa; phylum Mollusca; class Cephalopoda; order Myopsida; family Loliginidae; genus Doryteuthis; species Doryteuthis pealeii. The sequence continues at coordinate 46,079,667 of CM042161.1, forward strand.
TACATCACAACATGAGATCTACCCATTAACTACCCATTATTTCTCATTAAACGGTGCTCTTCCAATATTGATCTACCGAATGGTTTCTAATCCAATATGTGATCTACCGAGTTGTTTACATCACAACATGAGATCTACCCATTAACTACCCATTATTTTTCCATTAAACTAACCCTAAACCCTAACCCTAATCCTAACCCTGTCTTCTTTCTTTCCTAGTAGATCACATGCCATGAATAGTAGATCAATAGTAGATCACAAATCTTCGATAGATCACTTATTGGAAGAGCACCCGAAACTTTATATTTAATGTTTTGTTTTTTGTTTGTTTTGGTTTTGGTTTTGTTTTGTGTGTTTGTTTGTTTTGTTTGTTTGTATGTTTTTGTTTTTAGATATAGAAATGCCATTTACTATAAATGCAATTATAAATGTACCATGAACGTGATTCCCTAATCACTAGGTATGAGATAACATTAGACGGGTTGACATGTCGTTAAAATCCATAAAAAAAATCAAGCACATAATTCTAACACTCATTAACCGAACATTTCATAAATTAACTTTTTCTTTTTTTTTTTTTAAATAACGAATAACTTCATCGCATTTCATACATTAGTTAGGGAATTTCACAAAATAACTTGAATTAAGAATTTAAAAGATTGAAATATAAATTGTGTCGAACAAGACTGTGCAGCGTGTATTGGCTAAAATTGCACCAACTATAATGAAGATTTGGACGTAGTACAACAATTTCAAAGCGAAAGTCTGTCTGTACAGGGCAAACTATCTTACGAATGGTGGCTGAATAGTCCATGACATGCAACACTCCACTTTGGCCTTTACTTAGGTTAGACGGGCGGTCGGAGAGACCCCCTCCGATCGATCGACTGGTCTCGCCAAGCACCCATATTATTGCCCCAATTCTATAGCCCTTTTGGTAAGCCCCAATCCTTTTTATCATATATGTGGTAAAAGGCGGTGACTGAGGGTCTTATTGTCATATAGCCACCAGGATTCCATCCTTAAGCGTCACAGATCGCCACCCACAGCCAACATGTGGCCCCATTGGGGTTCGTCTTAATCCTCTCTGTGTATTCTACTGCTTCATCCGACTGCGCGGCGTGAGAACAGACGTGTTTCCAAGATGGCTATTTATGACGTGCATGATGGTTAACTTGGGCTGAATAAAGACGTCTAATAAAAATATTAAAATATTATGTGTTCGTTACTAAAAACAACAATTGATACAGAGATAAAGAAGACCCAAGAAGAACAGAAAAGCAGAGAGAACCAGGCTAGATACCCAGACAAGTATCGGAAGAGAAGGTCAAAGATTGTTCGTGGAATCCAAATCGGCACATTCTTGCGCCCTCTTCTGATTCAGCCTTCAACGGAGACAGACCTAAAAATAAAAAAAAACAAGGTCGCCCCAGCTCTTCCTCAACAACCAGCATCGGATTCAGACGTCAAATTAGAACGTCTATCATATCCGAACCATCAGATAGCCCTAGCCAAGGGCTCCGATAATACCCTACTTCAGGATTTCTGCTAAGATTTTTACAAATTATAAACATTTTTGCAGACAAACTAAAAGTTTGCAACCTTATTGTTATATGTAATACATGCATTTATTCGAATTCTAGTTGTTTGGTTATTTCTTTAACTCTTAGATTAAATTAAATTCGTGGTTAATACTCCATATTTGCAAATTCTGAATCAGTCGTCATTTATCTTCGTGCCCTGTTATCTTTATGCATAACTTTGAATTTCTGACTCAAATTTTAATGAATAAATCTTATTTTGTTCAATAGTAAGCCTGTTTAGTTAGAGCAGGGGTCACCAAACTACGGCCCGCGAAAGCATTTTATCAGGCCCACCGATGATACTTGAATTTGTAACGTTTTTGATAATGTTTTGAAAATAAATATGTTGGTTAAATTTGTTTTTGTGCATCTTACGCCACACATCCATGAGTATGACATGGAAAGATACATTTTGTTTTACATCTTTTTCCCAGAGCTTTCGTTCTGGCTAGCAAGTATTGAACACAATAATAGCCCGCGCTCGTTATTTTTTTCAATTATCCAGCCCACCGTGAAAAATTTTTGGTGATCCCTGAGTTAGAGCATCAGCTTTGGAAACACAACCTTCCGGGATTGATACCGGCACTCGCCAACTCAACGCATGAGCAGCACAGCTTGGATCTGAGCGTTAAAATTGGGAGCTGGTTGTGGGTGTGGCGCTACACCTCAGACACAAAAACAATATCCCTTGTTTACCTTTAGTAAAACATAGATATACTCCCTGACTGTCCGGCTTATACTGGCAATAGGAAGCGCATGGTGTAATGGTTAAAGTCATGGGAAATGGACTCGTCGCCCCGAGTTCAAATCCTGGATGTCGTAATTGCATTTCATTTAGCGCTAATACCCTTGGGAAAGGTATGAATCATACTCTCCATCCAGCTATGAGTAAATAGCAGGGCAGACTGGGTTCTTTAACCATGGCTAGGCAACCGGTCTAGGAGAAGGAAAACTCTGAATTCAAACCTGCTGAACTCCGCTTAAGAAATTGACCTTGTGTCGCATCCTGCTCATGTGGAGGGGTTGGTAAATATATATATTCGCAATAGACCGATTTTACTATATAGTCACTCAGATAGTTTCATCTCAAATGATATCGAATTTTTTTAAACACCCTGTACAGGAAAAAAATCAATGGAGAAGGGAACGTGTGGTAAAATCAGAAGCTTAAATTGATACATGATTTTTTTTTAAACTTTATAAGACGGTGAGAAAAGTCTGGGGGGAGAGGACTCTTCTTACTCGTAGATAAGAGTCATTCTTGAAAGAAAGAAGAGAAAGAAGAGCCGAGTCAATCTTGAGCGCAGCTATCCAACCAAAAACACATAAAGAGAAATTCAGAGTAGACGCAAACCACTCCATCATATTTGTATACGTAGGTAAACAAGCCACCAAGCCGACAATCATTGGTGGGTGGAGGGGTGAGGTCGGGGATGGCCAATAGAGACATTGAGGGTGACAAGTTAGCGCCATTGCTTCTCTAGTGTGATCGTCTGACCCTCGTTAATTCTCATTCATTTTACCGTCGCATAACGCTCTACTCGCCTTGGTCACAGCGTACAGCCTCACCCCGCCCCCATTCCCGGATACCCCCCCTTAACCTTGGCAGCCGGACTACATAAACATTTCTGGCTCTGCTGACAAGGGTCGTTTTTGACAGACAAGTGTGTGCAGACTGATTTTCGTTCAATGACCAACTCAAGTGGTCAGCCTCAATTTAAAAAAAAAAAGTATTTTTGTGAAAAATCGTAACAAACTTGCCATCCGTATTTTGCCATATTTTGTATCTACTTTATACATTGTAAATAATAATAATCTTATTATAATGGAGATTGTGTGTTTTTCTCTCTGTAACCGAAACTATATTAATATTCAAGTCACAATTCCCTTAGTTATTGACATCACATTCTCAATGATTTTATTTTTATTTAAACCTCAATTATTAATAAAATTATTTTACATTATTAATACTATTAACCATGTCTACATGATATTTTCCACGTACACCACTTGTACGGGTCAGACACAAGGCCCTATTAACGTGGGACCACCCACAAACCGAAGCTCATGGGTGGCGGGTGAAAAATTGCGTCGATCCCGTCGGCATTCCCCCTCAAGGGGGCGCCTCAGGCACTGGGCAATAAACACAGCCCTGCCCCTTTAAATCGAGAGGGCAGGTGTTGCCTGGGGGGATGCCCCCCTGGGATCGACGCCGTTAATTATAGCAATGGTCCAGAGGCCGAAGCCACTGTTAACCATGTCTACATACTGACAACATGCTATTATATTTATATATACAACAAAATAACGGTTTACAATGTGAACGGGAAGGCTAATTTGCATATTAATATTAAAAAATCAAATTTGATAAATATGTGCTTAGTATTATTGATTTCTAATTGTTTGGTTTTATTTTAATGAATATAAGCAAAAATCTCTTCAATGAATCTTAAATGAAATCCATTAACAAGATAAAATAACTGTCATTTTATTATTTACTTCCTCTTTTAACTAAATACTTAAATTAGAAAAAAATAACAATGAAAGACGAGAGTGATGGAAGAGTAAGTTTAATTTGTTCTATTTTTTATTATACTCCCTCTGTTTCAACTCTTTTTATCTGCATTCTTATTTAGTTTCATTAGCCTTTCTGATTTAATACAATATTTTATTACATTAAAACTTAAATACTTGCACCCGGAGGGTGCATATATTTGCTAGTAATAATAATAATAATAATAATAATAATAATAATACCTGGACCTTGCCAGAAAATTGAAAAAGCTGTGAAATATGAGGGTGAAAGTGATACCAGTTGTAGTTGGTGCACTTGGAATGGTCCCAATAAACTTGGAAAAAAGACTAGAGGATCTGGAAATCAGAGGAAGAATTGAAGCTATCCAGACTATTGCATTGACGCAATTGGATAGAATACTCAGAAGAGTCCTGGAGACCTGTGGAGACTTGTTGTCACTCAGACTCCAGTGGAATACCATCAGCTAACGCTGGTGTGAAAAACTTAAAAGGAGTGAAAATAATCGCCTTATCCCAGCTAGAAGACCAGACCTAGTATTAATTAACAAAAAAAAAGAGAATTTGTCAAGTGGTAGATTTTGCAGTTCCAGCAGATCACAGGGTGAAGATGAAAGAAAATGAAAAGATAGACCAATACCTAGACCTCGCAAGAGAATTGAAAAAGCTGGGGAATATGAGGGTGAAAGTGATACCAATAGTAGTTGGGGCACTAGGAATGGTCCCCAATAGCTTAGAAGATTTGAGGAACTTGAAATCAGAGGACGAATTAAGACCACCCAGACAACAGCATTGTTGAAATCAGTTAGAGTCCTGGAGACCTTTTGTTGTCACTCAAACTCCAGTGAAAGACCATCAGCTAACGCTGGTTTGAAAACCTAATAATAATAATAATAATAATAATAATAATAATAATAATAATAAACCTTCACTTTGAATATATATTATCATTATATTTTCGTGCTGACTGCGCGGATTCCCATCAGTCTCTCTCGCTGCTCGTCCCGATCGGTCATCGCTCCTGGCAAAATCCTCCACACGATATCTAGTATCCGCACAGAGCCGATCAATCTAATTTTTTGCTGGTGTGTCTGATGTGTCATTGCGTAGGTGTCTACAGGATAACGTTGCTTATGAGTTCGTCCTTACTTCTTCAGCAGTGTCCAGCGTATCTTGATCGTCTTACCTGGATTGTTTGTGTGATGGGAGATAAGTGGATTTAAACTGCCTTTTGTTGGCTGTTGCTTGTAGGATTTGCTCAGGACAGCAGGCTGCAACTTTGTTTAGTTCCAATCTAATCTAGCTTCCTTTTTTCCTAAGTCTTTCCTTAATGTCCAAGTGGTGCAGCCATATAGTAGTAACAACATGGCTACAGCTTGGAAAAATTGACGCTTTATCTTATTAGATAGATCAGATTTCCATATGATCGATAATCCTTTTAAAGCAGCCAATACGTTTCCTATGCATATATTCTGTAGATGAGATTTCTGTAGATGAGATATTATTTCGTAGGTGTGTGAACTGGTCTATTAAATTCAGAGGATTGTCATCGAGTGTAGAAATATCTCAATCTTCTTTAAAACACATGTACTGCTTTATTTGGAGGTCAATGCTTCTTGCTACCTTCTCTCGACTATGCAACAGTGATCCGAATTGTGCATGTGTATTTGCGAGAAGCGCAAGATCATCTGCGTAGTCCATATCAGTAATAGTTTCTGTGAGATATCGTATGCTTCTTGCCTTTTTAGCGTGAAACAGTTTTCCTTTATCAGATCTAATGATGTTCGTAGTGATGTTCGTATATATATATATATATATATATATATATATATGTGTGTGTGTGTGTGTGTGTGTGTGGTGTGTGTGTTCAAAAAAGTATCCAGACTGAAGCTATTTACAAGGCAGAAATGAACAACGAAAGAAATATTAATTTTCTTCAAAATGTTCCCATTTTCCAAAAAATAAAAATAAAACCTTACAACCGTTCATACTTTTTTACTTTATATATAAGAAAAACAAAAAAATAGAAAATTTACAATATTAATTACAAAATTAAAAATTCTTTTTCTATAAATCTGTTGAAAACTAAACGTCAACAGGCTAATACTCATCCCGTTTTGAATAAGAGAATTCGTCTAGTGTCAAATCTTGTCAATATATCTTCTTTTTTTTTTTAAAAACTGTTACAATAAGATATACATAATCTGGTGACCAAGAAAAATGCGGCGGAAGTGGCTCACATTCGAAACTGTTGTATAACTTTTTTCTTTTTCTTTTATGCAACGCCAAGATTTTTTGTTTTGAACTCATATGACTTTTATCCCCGTTCTTAACAACACGGAGTATAAACAAGCTCTGATGACGATTTTCATAAAATCGAAATATTGTTCAATATCAGCGAAATTATAAAATGCTTTCACTTTAACAGCATTTTGTGGTGTTTTCATATATTTTTTATATATACTCATACCGTCGGATTCATTTCCTTTCTTTTAACTTATATATATATATATATATATATTATATATATATATATATATATATATATATATATATATATAGCCCTTTGTTAGTATTGCAGAATTTAAAATAAAGTGCTCGATTACGTGTGAAAGAGCTGGTTTACCATTGGTTTCCAGGCAACATGTTAGCCACCCTTCTTCAAGACAACGCGACTGTTAAGAAATACAGTAAATGGCAATTCATTTATATATGCACGTGCATATTGCCATTCACTGTATTTCTTAACAGGCGCGTTGCTAACATGCTGCCAGGAAACCAATGGTAACAATGGCACCTTAAATGTATCACACACTATAATAAATAAATAAATAAATATCCGTGTGTATATACAATTAACGTGATTTTCTAACCTCTTTAGCATTAAATAACCCTATACAGGTTGATATTCCGTTAAAATCAACCAATCAGTCAATGAGATTTCCTTTCGAATTAACCGGCAATGATCTATCAGGGAAGGGAGAAGAATTTCACCAGACAGAGCTCTCTTCATAACGCCAAAATTGGCTGAGGTAAAAGTACAAGGAGAGGTGGATTCATGCTTTACCGAGATCACTAGTGTGAATAAAAACGCAAACTATCAACCTGAGTTCGAACTCGCTTCGACTGTTTCGTCTTAATACGCTAATAAGAGTTACGATATCTTGTAAATTGATAGATTTCAAAGAAGAAAAAACTGTTTCGTCTTAATACGCTAATAAGAGTTACGATATCTTGTAAATTGATAGATTTAAAAGAAAAAAAAACTGTTTCGTCTTAATACGCTAATAAGTGTTACGATATCTTGTAAATTGATAGATTTAAAGAAGAAAAAACTGTTTCGTCTTAATACGCTAATAAGAGTTACGATATCTTGTAAATTGATAGATTTCAAAGAAGAAAAAAACTGTTTCGTCTTAATACGTTAATAAGAGTTACGATATCTTGTAAATTGATAGATTTCAAAGAAGAAAAAACTGTTTCGTCTTCATACGCTAATAAGAGTTACGATATCTTGTAAATTGATAGATTTAAAAGAAGAAAAAACTGTTTCGTCTTAATACGCTAATAAGAGTTACGATATCTTGTAAATTGATAGATTTAAAAGAAGAAAAAACTGTTTCCTCTTAATACGCTAATAAGAGTTACGATATCTTGTAAATTGATAGATTTAAAAGAAGAAAAAACTGTTTCGTCTTAATACGCTAATAAGAGTTACGATATCTTGTAAACTGATAGATTTAAAAGAAGAAAAAAACTATAAAATCATATACGTCTAAGGAAAAAGAAGATTTTAAAAAGAGAAAGAGTGTCAGTTTAGCAAAGATGAACAAGAGAGGTTGGTTTAGGAGAACGATGGGGGGGGAGAGAAAATGGCAACTGGCACCTGGATAGGGTGATAAGAGTTGGCCGGTGTACGACAAAATCTCTTAATAGCCATACAAGGTGGTTTATTGTGTTTAGAAATGGCGCTTGTTTACCTGCACTTTTTTCAGGGCCCTCATCGTTCAACCCTCACTTAAGTGGCATGTACTTTCATCATTTAGGCCAACACATTCGTACCTCCATACGCAGAAGAGTAAATCTTTTTTCTTTTGTTTTTCTTCTTTCTTTTTTTTTTTCTTTCCCATATACTGACAACCATGCACTCATTATTTTGTTTTTTTACAATTCCTAACAATATATTCCACTTCTCACCTCTTGTCTCTCATTCCCATTCTATCTCTCTGTCTTTCTTACATACAGATACACACACACGCGCACACACACACACATACACACACACACATGGTTGAGCACTCACTCACTCACTCACTCATTCATTTAAGTATTCTCCTGATAGATAGATAAATAGATAGATAGATAGATCATTCCAAATAAGTTGTGTTGGGCAGGTAAAATACACACACATACTTACCGCCAATTACGACAGCGTTAAACAAATGTATACAATTTTTCTTACGGTGACCCCCCCCCCCATATATATATATATATATCTACTAATCCACAAATTTATTAATTCCTACTCCAGTCTGTTCATACATATTATATACATCCATATATGCGTGTGCGTGTTTGTGTCTTAGTAAATCTCTCTCTCTCTCTCTATATATATATATATATATATATATAATATATATATATATATATATAATATATATACATGTGTGTGTGTGTGTCTATATTAGTAGGTATTTCCCTACTTAACTAGGCATCTATATTTATTTTTCTATTATCTATCTACCTACCTATATCAGTTTGTTCGTATATCTATATATCTAACTCCGTCTGTTTCGCTTTTTTTTTTTCTTTTTTTTTTTTTTGTATTTTTCTTTCAATCGACGTAATTTATCTCTTCTTCTTTCTTTCTTTCTTTCTTTCTTTTCTTCCCTCCTCCCCCCTCTCTCTCTCTCTCTCTCTCTCTCTCTCTCTCTCTCTCTCTCTCTCTCTCTCTCTCCTCGTTTTGCTTCTCACACTTTTTCATTTTGTGTCATCTCTCTCTCTCCTCTCTCTCTCTCTTCTCTCTCTCTCTCTCTCTCTCTCTCTCTTTCTTCTCTTCTCTCTCTCTCTCTCTCTCTCTCTCTTCTCTTCTCTTTTCCTCTCTTCTCTTTTTACTCTCTCTCTCTCCCTAGCCGCCATTCTCTCTCTCTCTATCTCTCTCTCTCTCTTTCTTTCTTTCTCTTCTCTCTCTCTCTCTTTCCTTTTACTCTCTCCCTAGCCGCCATTCTCTCTCTCTCCTCTCTCTCTCTCTCTCTCTCCTCTCTTTTCTTCTTTCTCTTTTCCTCTCTCTCTCTCTCTTTCACTTTTTACTCTCTCCCACCCCCAACTCCCTTCCTCTCTCTCTCTCTCTCTCTCTCTCTTCTCTCTCTCTCTCTCTCTCTATCTCTCTCTTT
>CM042161.1:46089274-46101774 GCA_023376005.1 Doryteuthis pealeii
TATATATATATAATAATAATATATATATATATATATATATATCTTTCGTCTTTCTTCCTCCCTCTGTCTATTATCTTGAGTCTTATCTTCTCTCTTTCCCTCTCTCTCGCTCTTCTTTCGTCGTTTCTTCTCCTTCTGTCCAATTTAATCTTTAGTCTTCTTTCTCTCTTCCCTTTCTCTCTCTCTTCTGCTCCTCTCTCTCTCTCTCTGTCTCTCTCTCTCTTCCCTTTCTCTCTCTCTCTCTCGTTCGTCTTTCTTCCTCCCTCTGTCTATTTATCTTTAGTCTCTTCCTCTTCTCTTCTCCTCTCTCTCTCTCTCTCTCTCTCTCTCTCTCCCTCTCTTTCGTCTTTCTTCCTCCCGCTGTCTATTTATCTTTCTAGTCTTTCTCTCTCTTCTCTCTCTCTATCTCTCTCTCTCTCTCTCTCTCTCTCTCTTTTCGTCTTTCTTCCTCCCTCTGTCTATTTATCTTTGTCTTTCTTTCTCTCTTCTCTCCTCTCTCTCTCTCTCTCTTCTCTCTCTCTCTTTTCGTCTTTCTTCCTCCCTCTGTCTATTTATCTTTAGTCTTTCTTTCTCTCTCTCTCTCTCTCTCTCTCTATCTCTCTCTCTTCACCTTTCTTCCTCCCTCTGTCTATTTATCTTTAGTCTTTCTTTCTCTCTTCTCTCTCTCTCTCTCTCTCTCTCTCTCTCTCTCTCTCTTTCGTCTTTCTCCTCCCTCTGTCTATTATCTTTTAGTCTTTCTTTCTCTCTTCTCTCTCTCTACCTCTCTCTCCTCTCTTTCTCTCTCTCTCTCTCTCTCTCTCTCTCTCTATCTATCTATCTATCTATCTCTCTCTCTTTCGTCTTTCTTCCTCCCTCTGTCTATTTATATTTAGTCTTTCTTTCTTCCCCCCTCTCTTTATCTTTAGTGTCTCTCTTGGGAACATTTTAGACAAGGATTTAATTCAGCTTTTCTTTTTGGCAAACGAGAAGTTGCAACTATGGTTGTAGGCAAAGTGTTTGTTTGTGTAGTCCGAGTACGGGTACTTTCGACCATCTTTGGTTATATATATATATGTGAAAGGAACGAGAATTTTTTTAATTAAACTGAACATCAAAACTATTATCATTATTTTCACTCTATGCGGTTTTTTCACGCCTGTTTTAAATGGGACTTTTTTTTTACTGAAGTCTCCTCAGGTCTATTCTATGTATACTAGTTGATGTTAAAAGTGCGTAGGTCTGGATAGTCTGGATTTTCCCTCCGGTCTCTAGTTCCCCCAGCCTCTTTTCCAGACCATTAGGGACCATTGTGAGGGCACTAAATACAGTAGGTATCACCGTCACTTTCATGTTCCAAGGGTTTTTTCAGCTCTCTGGCAAGATCTAAGTATTTGTGTAATTATCAAGCCTCCTCTCAAAAATTCTAAAAAATGTTAATTAACACTAAGTCTGGTCTTCAAATCGGAATTTGGTGATCCATTTTTGTCTCAAAGGCCCAGAGAATTTTATGGGTCTCATTTTCCAGGACAGATTCTGGTTTGTGCATATACCATTTGTCAGCATGGTCACATTTATGCTCTGAACTCAAACCTGTTGAACTCCGCTTAAGAAATTGACCTTGTGTCACATCCCGCTCGTGCGGAGGGGTTGGTAAATATATATACAATTTCCAGTGGATCACCTTTTCCACCCAGTAGTGTCTTGTCTTGTATCATTTTTATGTCAGATTGCTGCATTCGCTTATTATCCGATTAACCGTTTCATCTCTGTCACCATATACACTACACTTGCTGGTCTTTTGCGTATTATTATTATTATTTACTCTTTTGAGTTTCACATCAGTGGTTAGCTGATGGTCTTTCACTGGAGTCTGAGTGACAGCAAGTCTCCTCAGGTCTCCAGGACTCTTCTGAGTATTCTGCAGATTGCAGCAGTGCAGTGTTCTGAATGGTTTCAATCCTTCCTCTGATATCCAAACTTTCCAAACCCTTTTCTAATGCTTTTGGGACTGTTCCAAGTGCACCAAACTACAATTGGTATAACTTTCACTTTCATATTCTAACTTTTTCAGTTCTCTGGCAAGGTCCAGATATTTGTCAATTTTTTCATTTTTCTTTAACTTCACCCTGTGATCCGCTGGCACTGCAAATCCACCAGTTGACAAGTTCTTTCTTTTTTGTTAATCAAACACTAGGTCTGTCTTCTTGCTGGGATAAGGTGATCCGTTTTAATTTCAAAGTCCCAGAGAATTTTGTGTGTTTCGTTCTCAAGTATTATTATTATTATTATTATTATTATTATTATCACACTACATTCGAGTTTTTACACCTGCCGTAGCCGGTGGTTCACTGGAGGCTGAGTAACAGCAAATCTCTTCAGGTCTCTAGGACTCTTCTGAGTATTCCAGCCGATCTTAACAATGCTGTAGTCTGGATGGTCTCGATCTTCCTCTGATTGCCAATTCTTCCAGACTCTTTTCCAGACCCCTGGGGATCGTTCCAATGGTCCCAATTACAATTGGTACGACCTTCACCTTCATGTTCTACAGTTTTCTCAGTTCTGCAAGGTCCAAGTATTTGTTGATCTTTTCGCTCTCTTTCATTTTCACTCTGTGATAGGCCGGGACAGCAAAACCACGAGATGACACTCTTGTCAATCCAAACTAGGTCTGGTCTCCTGGCCGGGATTAGGGGTATTTGTCTGTACCTCAAAGTCCCAGAGAATTTTGTGGGCCACATTCTCCAGGACACATGTTTGTGCATATACTCTTTAGTTAAATGGTGAACATTGAATTTCTTGCACAGTTTCCAGGCGATCACCTTTCCCACCTAGTCCTGTCTAGTCTTGTACTCTCTTTGTGCGAGTTTTTATTATTATTATTAACTCCTTTTGAGGTTTCACATCAGCAAGCTGATGGTCTTTCACTGGAGTCTGAGTGACAGCAAGTCTCCTCAGGTCTCCAGGAATCTTCTGAGTATTCTGGCAGATTGCAGCAGTGCAGTATTCTGGATGGTTTCAAACCTTCCTCTGATTTCCAAACATTCCAGACCCTTCTCCAATCCCTTTGGGACCGTTCCAAGTGCACCATTGGTATCACTTTCACGTTCATATTCCATAACTTTTTCAGTTCTCTGGCAAGGTCCAGATATTTGTCCATTTTTCATTTTCCTTTAGCTTCACCCTGTGATCTGGTGGAACTGCAAAATCCACCAGTTGACAAGTTCTTTCTTTTTTGTTTATCAACACTAGGTCTGGTCTTCTTGCTGGGATAAGGTGATCCGTTTTTATTTCAAAGTCCCAGAGAATTTTATGTGTTTCGTTCTCAAGAACAGATTCTGGTTTATGCATATACCATTTTGTTGTATGGTCAAATTAAATTAGATCCCAGCGGATCACCTTCCCAACCCAGTCGTGTCTAGTTTTGTATTCTCGTTGTGCTAGTTTGCCACATTCGCAGAGTATATGGTTTACAGTCTCATCTCTATTACTGCAAAGTCTAGAGATGAGACTGTAAACCATATATTCTGCGAATGTAGCAAACTATTATTATTATTATTATTATTATTATTATTATTATTATTATTATTATTATTTCCAAACTGCAGCATCGAAATTCTGTCACCAAAAATATGAATACGTAGAATACATCCATCATACATATTTGTATAGTTTTATTTTTGGTTAAAGAGATGAGAAAATGGTATTTTTGGTTCAGAAGGAAATTAACCTTTTAGGAAAAAAGTATTAGTGGTTTACTTATTTAACAAAAAAGAAATACTTTGAAAGAAGAAACTTTGGATAGATAGATAGATAGATAGATAGATTCGAGCCTTGGTAAGTGCCCATTGCCCCTTTTCTAAGCCCCAGTCAACTCTAATTCTTTCCAATGCATTTTAACCATACAGCCGGGACACGTTATATATACAAAGTTAGACGTGTAGAGTGACGTATCGTCATTACCTTTTTATGTTAGATTGCTGCATTCGCTTATTATCTGATTAACCGTTTCGTCTCTGTCACCATATACACTACACTTGCTGGTCTTTTGCGTATTATTAACATTATTATTATTATTATTATTATATTATTATTATTATTACACTACATTCGAGTTTTCACACCTGCCGTAGCCGGTGGTTCACTGGAGGCTGAGTAACAGCAAATCTCTTCAGGTCTCTAGGACTCTTCTGAGTATTCCAGCCGATCTTAACAATGCTGTAGTCTGGATGGTCTCGATTCTTCCTCTGATTGCCAATTCTTCCGGACTCTTTTCTATACCCCTGGGGATTGTTCCAATGGTCCCAATTACAATTGGTACGACCTTCACCCTCATGTTCTACAGTTTTCTCAGTTCTCTGGCAAGGCCGCAAAGTCTAGAGATGAGACTGTAAACCATATACTCTGCGAATGTAGCAAATTATTATTATTATTATTATTATTATTATTATTATTATTATTATTATTTCCAAACTGCAGCATCGAAATTCTGTCACCAAAAATATGAATACGTAGAATACATCTATCATACATATTTGTATAGTTTTATTTTTGGTTAAAGAGATGAGAAAATCGTATTTTTGGTTCAGAAGGAAATTAACCTTTTAGGAAAAAATTATTAGTGGTTTACTTATTTAACAAAAAAGAAACACTTTGAAAGAAGAAACTTTGGATAGATAGATAGATAGATAGATAGATAGATAGATTCGAGCCTTGGTAAGTGCCCATTGCCCCTTTTCTAAGCCCCAGTCAACTCTAATTCTTTCCAATGCATTTTAACCATACAGCCAGGACCACGTTATATATACAAAGTTAGACGTGTAGAGTGACGTATCATCATTAGCCGACATTTTTCACCAATTTTGACCAAATTGGGTTGATGCAATTTTCTAAAAAAATATATATATATATAAAGATAAGACCTTTTATGACCACGTGTCATTTAGATAATCGATTAGATTGTGGGTTAGGCCGTATGAACAACATTTTTCGACCTCATTTAAACATCATCAATAGATGGCAAATTTTACGCCATTTTTACAAAGGTCAAACATAAAAAAACGACATTTGCGCGGGAAAAGTTTTCGGTGGTAAAAAAAAAAAAAAAAAAAAAAGAATCATTTGAGCTTCCCGAAAATCATCTATTTGTTTTTATTTTTCTACTTTTCTGAGAAAATCGCAGTTTTAAGGGATTTTTTCAAGAAACAAAATTTAAAAGGAGGTAAACGGGAAAAGCTTAACTTAAAACCTGTGGGCCATTTTCTGGGTTTGTTCATGACAGCATTCAGCATCCTTGTATAGTTCCCATCAATTTTTTTTCAATCATTTCGTGAAAGTCCAAGTGGTGAAGCCATACAGTAACACCTACACGGCTACAGCTTGGAAAAATTGTCGCTTTATCTTATCAGAGAGATCAGATTTCCATATGATCGATAATATATTTATAGCTGTCCAAGCCTTTCCTATGTGTATATTGATATCGCTTTCTGTAGATAAGATATTACTACCATGGTATGTCAACTGGTCTACTAATTTCATAGTTTTGCCATCAAGTGTGGAAACATTAACTCCGTTTTATTTGTTCCCATAGAATTTAATGTCTCTTGCTATCTTCTCTATGCAATGTAACTGTGATTCGGCTTTTACAGGTTTATTTGTGAGAAGCACTAGATCACTTGCGTAATCAGCATCTGTAATAGTTTCTGCGAGATACCGCCTGGTTTTTGCCTTTTGTAGAGTGAAGTCTTTTTTCTTTGAATATATCTAATGAGACTATGTACTTCGAATGTATTAATAAAGTTCAATGCGGGTTAGCTAAGTCGGTAGAGCGTTCGGCTAGAAACCACAAGGTTCCTAGTTCGATACTGGTCCTCGCCAACTCGGCGTATGAGTAGCACAGGGATCTGTGCGGTAAAGTAAGGAGCTGATGGTAGGTGTGGCGCTCCACCTCAGATGCTAAAAAACAATTTCCTTGGTCTAGCGCTATTGAAAAGGGGATAGACTCCTTCGCTGACTGGCTGATACCGACTTTAGGCCGCCCCGTCGACTTTACTTACTTATTTTGTTACAATATAAATGTTTTTAAAGCAAATCTTATTCAAAATATGTTTAAGACCTCCCTGTCAGAGGTTATTAAAATATGCAAACTGTATTCCCTGCAGAATCGTAATCCCCCCCCCCCCACAAAGCGGTTTCCTGGTTATGAAGCCAAACTGCATTTGATACTGAGGTTCCAGTTCTGGAGCTCTGGGGAGTGTAGAGTACCTCTTCGGTACAGGTCTGCTCTGGCCCGGGCGTAATACCTTTTAAGGTCCTATCTATGGATCAAATGAATATATTTTAAAATTATTCATAAGCGATAAAGCTGTGAGCAAAAAAAAAAAAAATTAAGAAGCAGCTACGAAAAAATGTAAATGTGAACGTACAATGAATGCGATTCCCTAACTTCTTAACATAAGATAACCCCAGATGGGTTGACATGCCGTTAAAATCATCCAATCTATATAAGAGTTATCTCAGATCTATCTGGTATTTTAAGATATCTTTTTTTTTAATGAATAGATATTGGAATGTTTTGTTTTGTTTTGTTTTTTTTGTTTTTTTTTGGGGGGGTGCTAAATAAGATATGTTTTAAGAATTACTTTCTTAGATGAATAACAGCGCTTGAAACATTTCTAAAGGATTTTTAAAAAACCTTTCATATGAAGAAAGACTTAGGAACATTGACTTACCAAGTTTGGTTTATTGACGTACAAGAGGGGATATGATTGAAGTCTACAAATATACACATGGATTTCATTCAACGAACTTTGATCTACTAAACATTGCTCAAAATATCAATACCAGGGGTCATAAATTAAAACTCTTTAAAAAAATTTGTAAAGCAAATGCAAGACAAAATAATTTTAGTAACAGAGTGGTGAATACATAGAATAAACTACCACCATAGTGAATGCCCCATCTCTAAACTCCTTTAAGGTAATGTTAGATAATCTGTGGAAAGAGTATAAATATTCTGTTGAATTAAGATGAATGTTTATAAGGAACAGGCTAACAGGTCTAGATCTAATATACTAGCTGAAAAGATATTATTATTTTACTCCTTTTGAGTTTTCACATCAGCATTAGCTGATGATCTTTCACTGGAGTCTGAATGACAGCAAGTCTCCTCAGGTCTCCAGGATTCTGAGTATTCTGGCAGATTGCAGCAGTGCAGTGTTCTGAATGGTTTCAATCCTTCCTCTGATTTCCAAACTTTCCAAACCCTTTTCTAATCCTTTTGTGACTGTTCCAAGTGCACCAACTACAATTGGTATAACTTTCACTTTCATATTCCATAACTTTTTCAGTTCTCTGGCAAGGTCCAGATATTTGTCCATTTTTTCATGTTATTATTATTATTACTAAAAGTTTGAAGAGAATGCAAAAGAAGCGAAACATCGTTAGTCGGAAATAAATTATTGAAACGAAAGTATGTATATATATATATATATATTTTCTTAACTTTTTAATCACATAAAATTTAATTCTACTTTAAAGGTAAAATATGCATACATAAAACGACCACGACCAGATATAATATTGATGAAATTAAAGGTGGGGTAATGTAGTATTGTAGTAATACCTTTTATTTAGCTGCCAACCTGAAGATCAATATACGTGAAACTTGAGTTTGGGGAATTTCAATATTTTATATTTGTTGTATATTGCTCTACATATGAAGTTCTGATGACTTTCTTAGTTTTCACTTTATAATTTTAAATCACACACACACACACACACACACACACACACACACACACACACACTATATATATATATATATATATATATATATATATATATATATCCACTGTTTCAGCTTTTACTGGAACGGTGTGCCAAACGCAGTATTATTGGTAGTGTGCTCAATATAAAATAGAGCTGTTATTAATATAATAAAATAAATATATAAATATAAAAATATATATAAATAAATATATATAAATAAATATATAAATAAAATATAATAAAATAAATATATAAATATAAACATATATATACACATATACTCTCACACACACACACACACATATACATGCACACACATACACACACACATATATAGACATGCACACATATACACACTCACCCACATATTTACACATGCACACACATACATGCACACATACACACACACGCATATATATATATATATATATATATATATATATATATATATATATAATATATATATATACTCGTAAGCGGATTGTTCCAAAAGTAATGTTTTCCTATTTTATTGTTATCCCACAACATTTGAGGTGGATGATGGGGGTATGGCAATAGAGGTTGGATTTATACGGGTTCATCTAGTCAAGACTATGAATTCTTCTGTCTGCCTGTCAGTCTACCTGTTTTTCTGTTTGTTTCTCTATGAACATCCAATGACAGATATCAAATATTTCTCTCATTGCGCTCTCTCTCTCTCTCTCTCTCTCTCTCTCTCTCTCTCTCTCTCTCTCTCTCTCTCTCTCTCTCTCTCTCTCTCTCTCTCTAATAAAGTGTTTTTCTTCTCCCTTTTTATTTCATTTGTTCATGTTTCCGATCTCAATCATATTGTTATGTTTCAATTTAATTGTGTCACATTCTCATCTCTTGACAACGCTTTCTTTACTTTTTCTTTCATTTTGTCAATCGTCCCAAACAAAACAAAACATGTATGCGCATGCGTGTCCGAGACAGAATTGGTGGTCCCTGTTCACAGGACCCCCCCCTCTCTCTCTCTCTCTCTCTCTCTCTCTCTCTCTCTCTCTCTCTCTCTCTCTCTCTCTCTCTCTCTCTCTGTTTACCGCTAAATTCAGTCCAGGTGGAACTAGAATTTCTGTTGATTATTTATTGGTTTAGTTTGAAAAAATGCCCGGCTTCCCTTGTTTCTGACAATGGGGATTTTTGAGTCATCTGTTGTTTGGTAATGTCACCCTAATTGGGTTGACGGACCCTTCTAACGACTGGGCCCCCTTTTCGTTTGCTGGCTTGTGGTGCTGTCAAAATTAAGGGCCCTCTATCGTCATCGAGTGACAGATTCCAATGCCGAAGCCGTAAAAAAAAACTGCCGCTTTCCAAAAAGACTTTCTTCTAGACTTCTTGACCCTTTTCAATCAATCAAAATAGTTGTTTGTATTTTACACTTTTCTCTTTATTATTCGTCGCTTTCTCATCTTTTTCTTTCTTTCTTTCTTTTTTTCTGTACTTCGTTGATATTTTTTAAAAACCATTATTCTTTCTCTTATGTATTTTTTACACACAATAGCATCCACTCTTCATTAGATTTTGTCTTCATTCTATCGTTCACTTATCGTATTTATTCGGAGTGAATGATCTATAAAATAAAAGATAGAAGAAAAAACGAGTATGTTAAGGGGAAAAGATCGAACAAAAAAAAATGAATGAAAAGTAGAAAATAGTGGACGATAAATATGCGGGTAAGGGGGAAAGAAACAAATGTATAAATAAAATAAAGGGGCAAATTTCTCCCTTTTCCCTAAGAACAAAAGGTAAGAACTGGGTACTTTTTTTTCCTTTTTCTATATTCAATACTACTCCTTGGTTACCATAGGTCAGATTCAAGATTCAGAAAGTAAATCTAACAGATGAAGTACGACCCTCGCCGTGGAAAACACTGGGCGGGGGGGGGGGGTTATTGCCTCAGGTTTTTGTCATGTGTATTGTCTGTTGAAAAAGTGCTTAACCAACAGAATATTTGTTTTATTCTTTTGTTTTTCATTCGCTTTGTCTGCGCATTTAATTCATTTCGCGTCCGGCAGACAAACTAGAATGATTATAAAGGACGTTGTTCATCTGCAAAGGCTCAAACTAATCTACTCACATATAAAACACAATATATATATATATATATATATGTGTGTGTGTGTGTGTGTGTGTGTGTGTGTTACTTTGGGAAATTCTCAGTAAGAGTCATGTTCTTGTGATTACCTGAAGATGCCGTATTAATACGGTTGTAATAAATTATTGTAATGAAACAAGTTTAGAGTTTTTTCTTCATTTACTATATATATATATATATATATATATATATATATGAGAGAGAAGAGAGAAAAGAGAGAGAGAGAGAGAATGGGGATATAGAAAAGCGCGTGTAGCGTAATGATTATCTTCGTAGAAAATGGAATCGGTGATCCGAGTTCAAATCCCAGACTCTTCGCGCTAATGTTCTTGGGAAAAACATGAATCCATCTGCCCCCCCCCCCAAACACACACACACACACACACCTAACCAGCTAGGAATAGATAGTCGGGTATACCGGTTATATTTCCCTTTTTTGTCACTTTTAGTTGTAAAAAACTCAGCTTAACAATTTACTGTGTCACATCAGGCGGACATTCTAACCACTACGCTAGCTGTCTTCCCCAGAATTTCTCGTTTATTTTAAACTGATATGTATATCGCACTTTTTGGGTGACTTATGGCACGACAGTATGAAGTGATCAAACAATGTGTTTGAAATGGCGAAGGTCGACAATTTGTGGGAGATTATGTGCTTAATTAAAGTCATACCTAATTTGTTAATTAATTAATTATAACTAAATGAATTAGGCGTGCATATCGGTTTAAATGTAAAGCGTAAACAAATCGAGAAAAAGTCGATCTCTGTATGTGCCATCGGAAACCCCCAGCGGGAAGATAACTCTTCCAAGCAAAGGGAAGATAATCCCAACACCACCAAACTTTGTTGGATTATCAACGTTCTATGGGATTACCATATCCAAACTGATGAAGTTGGAGCCTTATTTTGAATCGTTTTATGTATTTCCTCTTGTCTGATGGAGAAAGTCCAAGATTGATCAAGAATGCGGAGGTTGGGTTGGTAATGAAGCCACGACATCCGATCTCGATAGGAAATACATTGACGATTCAAAATATTCCTTATTTACTTTTAAATTGTGTCGATGTCGTGTGGCTTCGGTAAGATTAGACGCTTGGTTTCAGAGGAGCTTCCCCTAAGAAGCACCTGTCCCTCTTCTAAAAAGGGTGAGGACCTGTCCCTCTTCTAAAAAAGGTGAGGACCGATCAATCGGCTGGTCACGTCAAGCCCAAGCACCTTATGGTGCCCCAACCCTATTGCCCTTATGGCAAGTCCCAACCCCTTTTATCATAGGTGGTGGCTGCGGGTCTACATGTCCTGGGAATTACGTTAAACTCTATCTGGTGGTGAGGTTCCAGTTTTGGAGGTTTGGGGAATGTGGAGCACCCCTTCATCACCATTGCTCCCTGGTCCACTGACCCGGAGTAGTAGTACCTGTTAGGGTCCCGTCTATGGGTTAAATAGAAAACATGAGTTTATAAACAAAATTGTATTATCCATTAAAAATGAAATTATTTCAAAACTTTGTGAGCATTAAACATTTTTTTTACCAATAGAAGTATTCGGCATAAAATGACCCAAGGGGTTGACATGCCGTAAAACCCAACCAACCAACCAACAAACAAACAGACTCTCGTATATTTCTATGACCAGCGTACTCATTTTTCGAATCTAATAAAATCTCTCAATTTCCATGTGACTGCGTAAAGTCAATCAACGAACTCTCGTGTGCTTTCAACAGTTTCTCGGGCTTGCATTGGCGGTGGTAAACATTGACCGGTCACCTGCCATTCAGAATGCGGAGATTGGTGAGGAACATTATGTAATATAAGTTTGTACATTCATTTATGTATTTGTTCATTTGTTTTAAGGATGGTACGTGGCCACTGAAAAATGAGTCCCTGTGCGGTGACAGCACTTCTGCAGACTTAAAATTTAACTATAACTTGTTACCAAGATCCAGCACATTTGCAATAGAGCACCTTTTCAGCATTTATCTTTTAAATGTATATATATGTGTGTGAGTGTACATATATATCTATATATATATATATATATATATATATGTGTGTGTGTGTGTGTGTGTGTGTGTGTGTGTGTGTGTCTGTACATATGTGTGTAATGGTATACGCATATGTATATGTGCATCTGTGTATCACATATGCCAGTATGTGTGTTTATATATGTGCCAGTAAATATATATTTTTGTATATATATGAGTCTGTGATTATATATATATATATATATATATATATGTGTGTGTGTGTGTGTGTGTGTGTGTGTGTGTGCATATGTGTGTGATGGTGTACACATATACATAAGTATATGTGTATGTGTGCATCACATATGTGTGTATACGTGTTTATATATGTGCCAGTAAATATATATTTTTGTATATATATGAGTGTATATGAGTGTGTGATTGGATGTATAAGTGTGAGTATATATATTTATGTGTGTGCGCGCGTGTGTGTGTACGTATATATATATATAATATATATATATATATATATATATATATAACGAAAGCGAGAACAGCAAACGAGTGTAGGTGTCTGTGTATATTTTAGCGATTACATCGAAACAACAGACAAAAGAAGAAAGAAAGTTTAATAATTAGATAAGACGTGCGTTAGACAAAAGATTGTGATTAGAGAT
>CM042161.1:46109274-46132853 GCA_023376005.1 Doryteuthis pealeii
CAATTTTGTGAAAACATAATACATTTTGCGGACCTTCTTTTTTATAATAATATATATATATATATATATATATATATATATATATATATATCACATTCTTCAGGATATTAATTTTATTTAAATCTCAATTATTAATAAAATTGTTTTACATTATTAATACTGTTAACCATATCTACATATCAACAACATGCAATTGTATTTATATCTACAACAAAATAGCGGTTTACAGTGTGAACGGGAAGGCTAATTTGCATATTGATATTAAATATGTGATTTTAATAAATATATGCTTAGTACTATTGATTTTTAACTGTTTGGTTTTATTTCAATGAATATAAGCAAAAATCTCTTCCATGAATCTTAAATGAAATCCATTAACAAGAAAAAATAACTGTCATTTTATTCTTTACTCCCTCTTTTAAATAAATACTTAAATTAGAAAAAATAACAATGAAAGATGGGAGTGATGGAAGAGTAAGTTTCAGTTGTTCTATTTTTCTATTATACCTCCCTCCGTTTCAAATCATTTTATCTGCATTCTTATTTAGTTTCATTAGCCTTTCTAATTTAATATAATATTTTATTACATTAAAACTTAGATACTTGCACCCGGAGGGTGCATATATTTGCTAGTATATATATATATATATATATATATATATATATGAGGAGGGGTGAGAATAAATTCCCCAGCATGGCATATCCGTGTTTAAATGATAATTGTATTGTATATCATTTTTTAACTGTAAGTTTCATAGTCTCTGTGTAATGTAACTATGTGACGCACGGGGCATCACGTAAATGAGACCCTCTCAAGAAGTAAACACCCCTCTACGAAAGAATACACCAATCCAATCTTAATTAACTGTCAAATGTTTAAACATATATTTTGTATCCAATGTCAATGGATGCAACATCCTAAACTCCTGTTCTTAAAATGGCCTTAATAAAAAAAAACTAAACCATCCTGAAGACATTATTTTATTGACTTATAAAGAAGAACACCCTCACTGGGTGGCACACATGCTACACTTGTTTTTAGGTCGCCTTGCTGTTACTCATATAGTTACATGGTTTCACGTATTCTTATTTAATACTAATGATTTTCTTACAGAACAATTTGATGTATATATATTTACCAACCCCTCCACATGAACAGGGTGTGACACAAGGTTAATTTCTTAAGCGGAGCTTAACAGGTTTGAATTCAGAGTTTTCCTTCTCCTAGACTGGTTACCTAGCCACGGTTAAAGAGCCCAGTCTTCGCTGCTATTTGCCCATAACTGGTGGGAGAATTGGATTCATACCTTTCCCAATGGTATTAGCGCTATGTGAAATATAAACAGTTTCGTCCAGGAATTGAACTCGGGTCGACAAGTCCATTTCCTACGATTCTAACCATGCGCCTCCAATTTGACGTATAGATGGAACACTAACTGGTATTACCACTCCGGGTTAGAGTGGACGTGGGAGTAATGGCAATAAAGGGGTACTCGACACACCCCAAACCAACAGAACTAGAGCTTCAACATTAGATCCAGTTTAGTGTCATACACAGGACACCTCTTTTTTAGGGGAGGGGGGGGGGCTTACCCTTCTGCAAAGAATAGAATCAGCGTTTTCTTTCTGAGCCTCGCTAACATGAAGAAGAGCAAATAGAAGTAAAAGTTCTTCTGTACCAGGAATTATCAACTGGTAATTCATTTTTTATCTAGTCGACATAAAAGAGGATTATATCTGCAGATTGTGTCTCCCATATTTCCTTTCTATGGAGGTGTGTGGTGTAATGGTTACGGTCGTAGAAAATGGACACGGTGAGACGAGTCCAAATTCTAGACGAGACTGTTTGCATTTCCCATAGTGGTGTGAACAAAACACAGAAACTGACCAATAAAAAAAAACTAGATGAAAATATTTTTTCTATCTATATACACATTTTGAAGATAGTAAAAAAAGGTTTAAAAATCACAAGAGAACGACATTTTCCACTTTTAACTCATGTTTTAAATATAGGCCATCGATATTCCCATCGGAAAAGTAAGTATAAAAATGCATTGGCCAATTATTTTTTACTAGAAAAATGCATTGGAAATGATTTTTCCTATTAAAAAAGCATTTGCCAATGATTTATACTATGAAAATGCATTGGCCAATGATTTTTACTATAAAAATATATTGGTCAATGATTTTTTACTATAAAAATACATTGGCCAATGATTTTTACTATAAAAATACATTGGCCAATGATTTTTACTATAAAAATACATTGGCCAATGATTTTTACTATAAAAATACATTGGCCAATGATTTTTACTACAAAATACTACATTGGCCAATGATTTTTACAATAAAAATTGTTCTTACCTATATATTTAGAAATGCTCTGTTGGATATTAATAGAAGAATACAAATTTCAGTGGATCAGAAAAAGTTACAAAAACACTTGGGTAAAGTGTTTTTGTAACTTTTATAGTTACTAGTGAACTAGATGGCTTCACTTGTTTTATCGGTAAATGTATGAACCAACTATTCTCCCTTCAGGCATGGATAAATAGTAGGACAGAATGTGCTCTTTAACCTTGTTAAGGCAGCCAATCTAGGAGAAAGAAAACTCTGAATTCAAACCTAAAGAACTCCGCTTAAGAAATTTACTTTGTGTCATATCCTGCTTGTGGGAGGAGTTGGTAAATATATACATATTTCCTTCTTTATCACTGGTAGATTTTTACCTATTCACATTTACAGCGATATGGATAGGCTGTACCGAAGGAGGTAAAAAGAAAAGCAATATAAAATGAGTGAGTACAATGTCGGCATTTTTTTTTTTTTAAATAAACTCCCAAACACAGATACGCATTTACACTGCACAAAAGAAAATAATCTGAAACTAATGGATTCTTTTCAGTCCGACATAATAGCATCAAACACTTTGCGCACTTAAGGAAACAAAGCAGAGGTGGAAAGAGATAAAAACTGATAGAGATTTTTCAGTCTGCACATGCGCAGATACAACAGAAGGATGAGGAGGAGAAGGAGGAGGAGGTGAAAGAGAGAGAGTGAACATGGCGGCCGAGGCGACTGACGTGGGCAATCATTTACGGAAGTACGCAGTCCCTTCTTGAGGAAATCGACGGAGAGTGAAAAGACGTGTGGGAGTAGGGGGCTTACAAATGGCTGTTTAATTGACATGAAACTAGATGACACTTTTAACAAGCAACCAACCCCGGCGATTCCTATTGTCGACGCGGGTTTGGTAAAACAACAATCGACGCGAAGAGGCGGGTAAAGAACCACGAAAAATGGAGGAAAAGCTTCACTTAAGGTGATTAAAGAGATGGTTTGACAAAGATGACTTCCGAACGACCGGGACAAGACCGAATGGAGTGTCACTGATGAGGAGAAGCGGAAGTGCGTTATCAATGGCCAATGGTGTACAGGAAAGAAGAAAAAGGAGCAGGGCAACTTTCTGTTGACAAAATCGAGTTGGAGTCGCCGGGACGGCAGAAAATCATATGGATGACTCGGATCACTTCAGAAAATTTACCAGTCTATGTCACTCTTGAACATGTCATTATTTATGTCACAAAAGAAACGCAAATTTTAAGACTACTATTCTGGAAAGCGACAATTCTTTCAAATTTAGTAGTATCAGTGCTACTGTACGGCTGCACCACTTGAACCCTAACTAAATGCCAAAAGAATAAGCTGGAAAGTTGCACAAGAATGCTGCGTGCTGGCTTAAGCAAATCGTAGAAACAGCACCCCACGCGAAAGCAGCTGTACGGCCACTTGTCCATTATCAGACAAATCATCCGATTAAGACAAATAAGACATGCTGGATGCTGCTGGAGAAGCAGGAACGAACTCATAAGTGACATTCTCCTGTAAACAGCAACACATGAACAAGCCAGCGTGTGCCGTCCAGCAAGGATGTACATCGATCAGCTCTGTGCGGATTCTGGATACTACACAGAGGACCTCTCAGGGACAATGACCGATAGGGACGGTTGGTAAGAGTTATGGATATCCGTGCAGCCAGCATCATGATGATGATGATGATGATGATTGGAGAGAAAGTTGCGCTGTTTTATCAAATATTCCATTGCACTAAGAAAATTCCAGTTGGTTGGCTGGTTGGTTGGTTTGCTGGTTTTTTGGGCATATCAACCCTAATTGGGTTACTTTATGCCAAAATCAGTTTAGCAATTATGGTTTCCAATTGTTTAGGGTAGAAAATATACCTTCGCATTTATTTTAAACAAGTAAAACCTTCATAGTTGCAATATCAATGTTTTAACAAACAATGTATTAATAAAGTTCACATATTTTAAACTGGTAAACACTTCATACTTAGTTGCAATATCAATGTTTTAACGAACAATGTATTAATAAAGTTTACATATATTCTAAACTGGTAAATACTTTATATCTAGTTGCAATATTGATGTTTTAAGCCAATGTATGAATGAAGTTCACATATATTTTAAACTGGTAAATACTTTATATTTAGTTGCAATATCAATGTTTTAACAAACAATGTATTAATAAAGTTTACATATATTCTAAACTGGTAAATACTTTATATCTAGTTGCAATATTGATGTTTTAAGAGCCAATGTATGAATGAAGTTCACATATATTTTAAACTGGTAAATACTTTATATTATTGCAATATTGTTTTTAACAACAATGTATTAATATAAACTGGTAAGTTGCAATATCAATGTTTTAACAAACAATGTATTAATAAAGTTTACATATATTCTAAACAGGTAAATACTTTATATTTAGTTGCAATATCAATGTTTTAACAAACAATGTATTAATAAAGTTTACATATATTTTAAACTGGGAAACACTTCATACTTAGTTGCAATATCAATGTTTTTAACAAACAATGTATTAATAAAGTTCACATATATTTTAAACTGGTAAATACTTTATATTTAGTTGCAATATCAATGTTTTAACAAACAATGTATTAATAAAGTTACATATATTCTAAACTGGTAAATACTTTATATTTAGTTGCAATATCAATGTTTTAACAAACAATGTATTAATAAAGTTCACATATATTTTAAACTGGTAAACACTTCATATTTAGTTGCAATATTGTGTTTTAACAAACAATGTATTAATAAAGTTCACATATATTCTAAACAGGTAAATACTTTTATTTAGTTGCAATATCAATGTTTTAACAAACAATGTATTAATAAAGTTCACATATATTTCAAACTGGTAAACACTTCATACTTAGTTGCAATATCAATGTTTTAACAAACAATGTATTAATAAAGTTTACACATATTCTAAAGTGGTAAATACTTTATATCTAGTTGCAATATTGATGTTTTAACAAACAATGTATTTAAGGTAGAAAAATATACCTTCGCATTTATTTTAAACAAGTAAAACCTTCATAGTTGCAATATCAATGTTTTAACAAACAATGTATTAATAAAGTTCACATATATTTTAAACTGGTAAACACTTCATACTTAGTTGCAATATCAATGTTTTAACAAACAATGTATTAATAAAGTTTACATTTATTCTAAACTGGTAAATACTTTATATCTAGTTGCAATATTGATGTTTTAAGAGCCAATGTATGAATGAAGTTCACATATATTTTAAACTGGTAAATACTTTATATTTAGTTGCAATATCAATGTTTTAACAAACAATGTATTAATAAAGTTCACATATATTTTAAACTGGTAAACACTTCATACTTAGTTGCAATATCAATCTTTTAAACAATGTATTAATAAAGTTCACGTATATTTTAAACTGGTAAACACTTCATACTTAGTTGTAATATCAATGTTTTAACAAACAATGTATTAATAAAGTTCACGTATATTTTAAACTGGTAATTACTTCATACTTAGTTGCAATATCAATGTTTTAACAATGTATTAATAAAGTTCACATATATTCTAAACTGGTAAATACTTCATACTTAGTTGTAATATAAATGTTTTAACAATGTATTAATAAAGTTCACATATATTCTAAACGGGTAAATACTTTATATTTAGTTGCAATATTGATGTTTTAACGAACAATGTATTAAAAAAGTTCACATATATTTTAAAACTGGTAATTACTTTATATTTAGTTGCAATTCAATGTTTTAACAATGTATTAATAAAGTTCACATATATTCTAAACTGGTAAATACTTCATACTTAGTTGCAATATCAATGTTTTAACAAACAATGTATTAATAAAGTTCACATATATTTTAAACTGGTAAACACTTCATACTTAGTTGCAATATCAATGTTTTAACAAACAATGTATTAATAATGTTCACATATATTTTAAACTGGTAATTACTTCATACTTAGTGGCAATATCAATGTTTTAACAATGTATTAATAAAGTTCACATATATTCTAAACTGGTAAATACTTTATATTTAGTTGCAAATATTGATGTTTTAACGAACAATGTATTAAAAAAGTTCACATATATTTTAAACTGGTAAACACTTTATATTTAGTTGCAATATTGATGTTTTAACGAACAATGTATTAATAAAGTTCACATATATTTTAAACTGGTAAACACTTCATACTTATATATTAATTTTTTACTTGAAGGCACTTACAACGCATGTATCGCATAAAATTCGATACTTTTTCTTATAGAAAATGAACTTGACAAGTGTAATCCCGGCAAAGGATGGCTCGGTGTATAGAATACCGTACAGACTGTTTCGACTTTATTAAGTCTCATCAGCGGTATATTAAACGATTTCCCTCCGACAGAAATCGAAACCGGGACTTCAGCAGACACAGTGAAACACTAGTGAAACACTTTTATCGCCTCGGCCACAGTACACAGCTGACCATCCTTAGCGAAATTAAGCTTGTCAAGTGATACATATATTTTAAACTGGTAAAACACTTCATACTTAGTTGCAATATCAATGTTTTAAACAATGTATTAATAAAGTTCACATATATTCTATACTGGTAAATACTTTATATCTAGTTGCAATATTGATGTTTTAAGAGCCAATGTATGAATGAAGTTCCCAATCATTCTAAATATTAATTAAAAAAGTTCTATTTGACTGATAGATGTGACCCTAATAGGTACTACCACTCCAGGTCAGTGTAGACCTGTAAATAATGACTCACCCCAGAACTCCAGGCCAGGAGGTTCATCACTGAGTGCAGTTAAGTGTCTTACCCAGGAGACTAGAAGTAATAAAAGAGTTAGTAATACTGTATAATGCAAAACATGTTTTATGATAATTCAATTGGGTTGGATTTTAATCTCAGACAACTCTTCCATTAAGTTAGATGGATTCTTGCGTGTATTTATACATTTACCAACCCCTCCGCACGAGCAGGATGCGACACAAGGTCAATTTCTTAAGCCGAGTTTAACAGGTTTTAATTCAGAGTTTTCCTTCTCCTAGACTGGTTACCTAGCCATGGTTAAAGTGCCCAGTCTACCCTGATATTTACCCATAGCTGGAGGGAGAATTGGATTCATACCTTTCCCAAGAGTATTAGCAAAATGTGAAATGCAAACAGCTTCGTCCAGGAATTGAATTCGGGTTGACGAATCCATTTCCTACGACTCTAACCATTAGACCACGCGCCTCCTCTTGTGTGTATTTAAGCAATTGCCTACAAAGGCTAAGGAACCCAATCTGGCCTACTATTATCCCATAGCTGAGGAGAGGACAAATAGATTTATGCTTTTCCCAATGTTATTAACGGGAAGAGAAACGCAAACTGCCTCGTTCAGGATTTGAACTCTGTTCACTGAGTCTATTTTCTACGACGATTATCGTCACGCTACCCGCGCCTCCTTAATACAAGTATGTTTATCCTAACATGACTCATTAAAGAAGTAATCCCTAATTCAAAATGCAGTTGGCAGACTACTACTACTACTACTAATAATAATAATAATAATAATAATATAATAATATAATAATAATAATAATAATCCTATTCTGAAACACGCACCGAGCAATTTGAGCGATGAATATTTGGAGAAAACAACAGCGAGAGACTTCCGTATTAAATGCAAATTGATAACTTCAGCCCCCCTTTTTTTTAAGGAAAAGTGCATTTTTATCATCTTGCAAAATACGGTGAGTATGTCTGTCTGTCGACCTGCTCACTCACTGTTGTATCACTCCGCCTTTTCGTTAAACTTGAAAACTAGAAGGAGGGGGAAAAAGACACGAAAACATCTCACTTTGATTTTTTTTATAACGAAAATAAAAGAAATATGAGCAATGTATAGTGTACAAACTATGAAAGCTATTTGGATGATTGAACTGTAAAAGATATAACGGGTGTGGTTAAGAGAAGAACTATTGGTTTGAATGGGTTGTGGAAAAAAGACGAAATTGTAAAAACATTACTTTTTTTTTTAATTGTTTCGTTTTTTGTTGTTGTTTTTAAATCTCTTGATAAAACTGATGAAAAGTTATAAAGGCGTGGGGATAGGGAGCGGTAATTTTATTTATTTTTTTTTTTAAATATCGGAAGGGCTTAAAAACAGGGAAGAGGGTTGGGGAAAGGGCGAAGAGAACAAAAAAAAAGCTGGTAATTTGCCGGATTTATCATTTGTTCGACTCCATTAAGAATAACAGGTCAGCACAATTATTTTCCATTTTGTTTCATTCGAAAAGATTTTGTTAAAAAGAAAAAAGATGGCCGACTCGTTTGACAAAAAATAAAACCCACTTATTTATTCATTCAATCAATTGAGGGCGGCTTAGGGTGGGGCTGTTTAGGGGTGTGGGTGTTAGATTTAGAAGGAAGACGGAAAACGTCTCACTCCCAAATTGAAGGAACTGAACCCGGCTTCTAACAACACTAAAGAATTCATATTATAAAATATTTTTATCCCAATGCATTTATTGCGTTTTGACAAATCTGTCAATTATTTTTAATAGACGCTATTTTTTTCCACTTTGTTTCATGAGTAGAAATAAAAGAGGAGACGCCCTCAATTCCCCCATCCCGTTATTTAAAAAATAAATTTGTAAAATAAACTAAAAATAAAATAAGGAATAAAGAGAAAAGAAGAAAAGCATGGAGTTACTGTTGATATAATTTTCACTTCCTTTTTTAATGTTTCCGTTTCTTTCCTGTGGTGGAAGTTGAGGGGGGAGGGGCTGAAGAAGATCATAACTTTTCATTTGACAGACGATAAAAGAAAGAAAAATATTTCGTGTTTTAAAAAAAAAGTGGGTCTAACATGTTTTTGAAATTATTTGTATCATAAGTGAATTGAATGATAGCAAAGATGACTCAAATATAAAAATGTAATCAAGTAATTGTTTGGTCTGTGAAAAAAAAATCTTAAAACATGTTTAGCGTGATAAAAAAACGACCACTATTAATAGAAATCAATAGTGCTTTATTGAAAGCAAAAAAGTACGTAGATTTTGTGATAAAATGAATAGGCTCAGTTCAAAAGTTGTCTGGCATCATCCCGTATATTAAAAAACGTTTTATATTTAAGAATTTAATCCCGTATCCTGTATATGTTGATTTTATCAAAACGCTTTAAATACTATTTAAGTTGTTGTTTTATATTATAAATTGCACAATCTTTATTCTTTTATTTATTTATTCATTTACTTATTTGAATTTAAGGATAAATTATCCAATTTTTAATTCACCCTAGATGACCATGTCACAAATAACGTGTGACAAAACACCAAACAACAAAAAATCACTCGGAAAAAAAAAACGCGACCAAAAAACCTACTCAACAAAAACCGACCGGCCAAAATCTTCATTTTTACCACCAAAAAGTATTCCAGGAAATATAATTTTATTTTTCAATTTTAAAATCATAATTGTTAGTTTTCTTATTATTTCAGGTAAAGTGCCTTTTTATCATTCTACAAAACACAATGAATTTGTCTGTCTGCCTACCTGCTCATTCACTGTTGTATCACTCCGCCTTTTCGTTAAACTTGAAAACTCAAAGAAAAAGAATTCATTATTTTCTGTTTATTCATTAATTCTCCAATAAGCTACATATTAGATTCATTATACAGGGTAGACCATAATGATGGGACACATTTTAAATGGTATTTTCTCAGATTACAAAAGTGACACAGAGTACTAACTATATTTATTACATAGCTGATACACAGGAGTTTTACATGTGATCTAAATTTGAATATTATGTCATTGAGACAATCACCATCATGACGAAAACATTCGAGAGCTCGATTTCTCATATCACGTAAAGTGTGGTTTAGCATATCAACTGGAATAGCTGTTATCTCTCTACGGATGCTTTCTTTCAGTTCCGCTGTCGTGTGGGGCCTGCTTGCGTATACCCGATCTTTCAGGTAACCCCACAGAAAACAGTCCACTAGGGTTAAATCAGGTGATCTGGATGGCCAATGGATATCTTCGCCTACATATGCAATTTCTTTTGGACTCCACGGCATTATGAGGATGACCAAAATCAATACCTGAAAGTAATAAAAACTTAATGTAATATTCAAATCTTAGATAACATGTAAAACTCCTGTGTATCAATTATGTAATAAATATATTTAGTACTCTGCGTCGTTTTTATAATCTGAGATAAGTCTTGGCCATTTGACTTTGAGTCAATGGGCATTAGAATTACCCAGCTTAGATTCAGGGAGCTTTCTCTAGGAGCAGTAACTGCCTCCCTCGCTTAAAAGATGTAAAGGGTAGGTTTATTGCCAGGCACTTGAGGTGCCCTTGAAGGGTAATGCTGATGGAACTGTTGTAAACTAACAAAGGTTACTAAATGAGAAATAACCCAACGGATATTGGAAATGAAACGGGCTCTTTATAACATTAACAAAATACAATACTCGCCAGCGGCGTGAAGAAGGTAAACCACTGCTAGTGGTATAAGACTACTCAGTCAGCATAATACTCCCGTATTTATGAGGATTGGGACATACCTATTAATGTTAATAGGTAGGATATATAACAGGAACTGAGCAATGTTTGCACTCACACCATAGAAGACTTGCTTCCTGCAGAGTAACCCATTTTAAACCGACCTTATCAGATTCCAGCACCGTACACACGTTCCCATACACACATACACACACACATACATATATGTGTTGATATTATAGATTATCAATCGAGACACTAAGTATCGACAAATATATATTTTTTCACATCTTATTATAATGGAGATTGTGTGTTTGTCTGTCTGTAACCGAAACTATATTACTACTCAAGTCACAATTCCCTTTATTATTATACGTCACATTCTCTATGATTTCATTTTTATTTAAACCTCAATTATTGATAAAATTATTTTACATTATTAATACTGTTAAGCATATCTACATACTACTCAACATGCAATTATATTTATTATCCAACAAAGTAGCGGTTTACAGTGTGAATGGAAGGCTAATTTTCATATTAATATTACAAAATCGAATTTAATAAATATGTGCTTAGTATTATTGATTTCTAACTGTTTGGTTTTATTTTATTGAATATAAGCAAAAATTTCTTCAACGAATCTTAAATGAAATCCATTAACAAGAAAAAATAATTGTCATTTTATTCTTTACTTCCTCTTTTAACTAAATACTTAAATTAGAAAAAATAAAAATGAAAGACGAGAGTGACGGAAGAGTAAGTTTCAGTTGTTCTATTTTTCGATTATAACCCCCTCTGTTTCAAATCTGTTTATATGCATTTTTATTTAGTTTCATTAGCCTTTCTAATTTAATACGATATTTTATTACATTAAAACTTAAATACTTGCACCCGGAGGGTGCATATATTTGCTAGTCTCAATAAAATCATCCTCACCATTCCTATTTTTAACTCACTTATCATGTAGTATTGGATTTATCGATGTAGTATTGGATTTATTTCCATTTTTCTCTGAATGATGGTGAGGCTCCAGTTCTGGAGATCTTGTGAGTATGGAGCACCTCTTCATTGCCATTACTCCTAGTTCCACTGACCCAGAGTGGTAGTACATATTAGGGTCCTATACGTGGGTCAAATAGATCTGTTTAAAAAGTATTCATATTTGAAAAAAAATTCTTAAGAAACAAGTACACAAGAATATAAATGTGAACGTACAACGAACATGATTTCCTATTAGGTATAAAATACCCCTGGACGTGTTGACATGCCGTTAACATCAATTCATTCCTCATCATCAATCATCATCTCTCTCTCTCTCTCTCTCTCTCTCTATTATATATATATATTAATATATATTATATATATATTCCCACCAACGCTTCAAATTATTTACCCCTCCCCCCCAACACACACAACACTCCTCTGATATTTTGAAAGAATACATTGAAGTCATTCGGATTTGGAGTGGGAAATTTCAGTTTCCGAAATATAATAGACTCAGAATTTCCATGAGAAATTTGCTGGGATGTCGGGAGAAAAGAGAGAGAAAAAAACGAAGGGAGGAGAAGATTCCAAAAAGCGAAATGGAGGGGTGCTTATTTTGATATGCGGAATATAACGCCTAATTATAGATGAGACGAGACTTGTACAAAAAGAAACAATGAGATTATGAGTGAAACAAAAATATAAAAAAATCATGGGGAAAAAATGAGAAATATTTCATTGGAGAAATAAAGTAAAGAAAAATGTTGGAATTGTAGATTTAAGAAATTAAAAAGGGAAAAAGTAAAAGAAGGAAAAAGAAAAAGAGGAATAGAAGAAGGAAAATGAAGAAAGAGACAGGAAGGAGTAAGAGAAGGAGAAATAATTGTTGTTGGCATCCTTCCGTCTACGAGAGACGATGGGTAGTGTCCAATTT
Source organism: Doryteuthis pealeii (assembly GCA_023376005.1). Taxonomy (NCBI): domain Eukaryota; kingdom Metazoa; phylum Mollusca; class Cephalopoda; order Myopsida; family Loliginidae; genus Doryteuthis; species Doryteuthis pealeii. The sequence goes on from CM042161.1 coordinate 46,122,088, forward strand.
TTTTTAACTGCGTAGCCTGGGTGGGTTCATATGGAGGATGAGTTGTTGCCCAAGCAGCACATCCACACTGCTGCTGTGATCCAAACGAAAGGTAAAGGAACCAATGCAGTTTTGCAGTGGTAAAATGAGACGGAGAAAATGAAAGAAGAAAAAGAACAGCACGGAAAGGGGGGGGTATAAAATAAAGAGGAATAGAAGAGAAAGGATGAAAAGAAAAAGGAAAACCAATGACGTTGTGTTACAAAAGAAAGAAAGAAAGAAAGAAAGAAAGAAAGAAAGAAATATATTTGTTGTTTTTATTTAACGTCATATCAACGCGTCATTTAATACCATGTCATATTGAAAGAAAAAAACTGCGGATCTTGAATGAAGCACGATTATATATATATATATATATATATATATAGATATATATGTATATATATATATATATATATATATATATATTTATTTAAAGTTGGGCGTTATTACGAAGCATTAAAAATATATAAATGAATGAACTCGATATTATGGAGTATTGGATTCACTTATTTTTTATTATTATTTTTTATCATAAATTTTCAGGTTCGTTAGATACCCTTTGTCAAATGAATGTCATTCCTGTTTAACGGCTTTTTTGTCTCTGTTGTTATCGACAGCGGCAGCGTCTGTGAAATATTTATTATTATAAATAAACAGGAGAATTCCGATGTCTGCGTTCAATCCCTTCACGTGTGTTTGTAATTTTAGAATCCAAATAGTTTCTGATTGTTTTCTAGATTGCGTTGTTGGAAATGCGTGTTCTATTAAAATGCATTTGAGATGTGTAAGGTTGTGTGATAGGGTGTTAAAATGAAGTGCTATTGTACTATGCGGGGATTTATAGTGGTTATTATACAACCGTTATAAATAAAAAGTAAGTTACAAAAACACACACAGCATATCAAATATCAGAAATCACTCATATACATATTCATATTCTACCAAAATATGGTTAATTAATGCCTGAAGAAGATAACAGAAGATATGAAACACGTGTCGCATATGTAAGATAATAATACATTTTTTTAAAACATAATCCTTTTTGCAAAACTTCTTTTTTTATAGAATATCTAATTTTCTCCCGTTGGACCCATAACAACATTTATATATAATATATATATATATATATATATATATATATATATATAAATATATGTGTGTGTGTGTGTGATTGAAAATAGATAGAAAAATGATAATAGTAGTATGCTGAAGATATCTGTTTCGACTTTTATAAAAACGGTCTTCGTCAAGAGCAACTATATTGATGAAAGATGAAGGAGGAATAGTTAACCGTTTGGCACGAGTGGCTCAAACAACGCCGGAATGTTATATATATATATATATATATATATATATATATATATTATATATATAGAGAGAGAGAGAGAGAAGAGAAGAGAGAGAGAGAGAGAGAGATTATGAACGAATGAGAAACAAACAAACCGTCGACCTTAAATGAAGTACGAAGAAATATAAGATTGTGAATGAATGAGAAAGAAAGAAAGAAAGAAAGAAACTGGAGGTGAGAGTCAATAAAAGGGAAATAATAAAAATCAAATTAAGATTAAAGATAAGAAAAATGGACTCGTCAGAAGTGAAACGATTTTGGTAAAATGTTCTTTCCACTTCTCGTTCGTTTTTGGGGCGGTTTTTTCCTCTCCTGCATTTACTTTACCCACCCCACCCCTCTCTCTCTCTCTCTCCTCTCTCTCTCTCTCTCTCTCTCTCTCCTCTCTCTCTCTCTCGTCTTTCTCTCCTTTTTCTCATCTCTCTCTCTCTCTCTCTCTCTCTCTCTCTCTCTCTCTGACATTTCTACCTCTCTATCTCTCTCACAACTCACCCTCTTTCTCCCCTATTCTCTAACTTTCACCCTCTTCTATCTCTCTCACACTACCTCTTTCTCCCCTCCTCCACTCTTTAACTTTCACCCTCTCTATCTCTCACTCACACTCCCCTCTTTTCTCTCCTCTTCCACTCTTTCACCTCTCTTATCTCTCATCAACTCACCCTCTTTCTCTCCTCTTCCACTCTCTAAGTTCACCTCTCTATCTCTCACTCATACATACCTCTTTCTCCCCTCTTCTTTATTTTCACCCCCTCTCCCTCTCTCTTCTCTCTCCTCTCTCTCTCTCTCTCTCTCTTACACAACATCTTTCTCTCACTCTCTCTCTCTCTCACACACACACTAATAGACGCATAAACATATATATCTTCCTCTCTTTTTATGCTTTCCTCTGTTTCGTTCTTTCTTTTCTTTCTCTTTTCTTTTCTTTTTTTTTTTTTTTTTTTTTTTTTTTTTTTTTTCCTAAAATGAATTAGATACAATAAATCATTAAGAGAGGAACTGTCAAAAAGATGAAAGAGATAAGATGAAGAAAGGGATGAAAAAGATCATCGTCGTGGCAGTCGTGGTTAGGTAAGTAGTAGTAGTAGTAGTAGTAGTAGTAGTAATGGCTATGATGACTACGGGGCTAATAGATGAAGGTGGTGGACTGGATGAAGAAGAAGAAAGGAAAAATGTGGGTTTTTGGCAAAAGACACGTGAAAAGAATGTTGGGCCGAGGGGAGGAGGAGGAAATGTTCGCCATTAAGTTTTTGTCATTGGCAAAGTGCGAAGATGAAGTCGGGCACCATGACAGTTCCATGATTGAAATAGATTGTCTCAGACATTTACCTTCCTCGGCCTTTTTGGGGTTTGACTTTTGCTTCTATCACAACTTGGAATTCTTTAGGCTAAAAATAAAATAACACTATCGATATTATTATTATTATATTATTATTATTATTATTATTATTATTATTATAAAAAGTGGAAGATGAAAAAGAACAGAAAAGATGAGTAAAGGATATTAGAGAAGAAGAAGAAGAAGAAGAAGAAGAAGAAGAAGAAGAAGAAGAAGAAGGGCTTGGTGAATGGAAGAAGAAGAAAGAAGAAGAAGAAGAAGAAGAAGAAGAAGAAGAAGAAGAAGAAGAAGAAGAAGAAGAAGAAGAAGAAGAAGAAGACAAATAGGTGTCGAAAAAGAAAAAAAGTAGAAACAGGGTAATGGAAATGAAAAAATGAAGAAACATAAAAATAGGAGAGGAAGAAGAAGATACTATAGCAGTCCAAAGAAGAAGAAGAAGAAGAAGAAGAAGAAGAAGTTAATGGAAGATTAAAAATGAGGACAAACAAGAAGAAGGAAGAAAAAGAAAAACAAAGGTGTTAAAAGAGAAGCAAGAAAGAAGCAAAAAGAGAAAGAAGACAGCAAATGAATTGAAACAGAAGAGCGAGAAAGAAATAAAGAAAGAAGAAAGAAAGAAAGAAGAAAGAAGAAAGAACGAAAGAAAGAAAGATGAAAACAAAAGAGTTGAAATAGAGAAACAAGACGGAAGCAGAAATAGAGAAAGAAGAAGACGAAAAGAAAGAAAAAACAAACAGCACATTAGCTGAAAAATAAAAGAAACAAAGAAAATGAATAATAAGAAATGAATAAGGAACAGAAAGACAAGAAGATACGGTAAGGAGGAGAGAAGAAAACAGAAAGAGTGAAAGAAAAGAAAGAAGAAGAAAAGAAAGAAACGAAAGAAATGACGAAATGAAAATGAAAGTATCAAGAAGATAAAAAGAAAGAAAGAAATAAAAGGAAAGCAAAGGAGTTAAAAGGGAGCAAGAAAGAAACAGAAAGAGAAAGAAGAAGATGTAAAGAAAGAAACAAACAAACAAGAAAGAAAGTGAGTTGAAAGAGAAGAGTGAGAAGGAAAGAAAGATAGAAAGAAGATGAGAACAAAGGAATTAAAAGAAAGAGACGAAAGGAAGCAGAACGATAGAAAAGAAAAAACAAGCAGTACATGAAAAATAGAAGAAAAGAAAAATGAAAATGAAAGAAGAAAGAAAGAAAGAAAGAAAGAAAGAAGAAGTTAATGGAAGATAAAAAGAGGACAAGCACGTGAGTTGAAAAAGATGAGAAACAAGGAAAAAAAAAAGAAGAAAGTCGAAAGAGAGTAAGAAGTATACAAAGAAAGAAAGAAAGAAAGAAGAAGAAAGAAAGAAAGAAGAAAAAGTCAATGGAAGATTTTTTAAAAAGAGGACAAACACATGAGTTGAAAAAGAGGAGAAACAAGGAAACAAGAAAAAAGAAAGAAAGTCGAAAGAGGGTAAGAAGTATACAAAGAAAGAAGAAAGAAAGAAAGAAAGAAGAAAAGAAGAAGTTAATGGAAGATTAAAAAAAAGAGGACAAACACATAAGTTGAAAAAGAGGAGAAACAAGGAAACAAAGAAAAAAAAGAAAGAAAGTCGAAAGAGAGTAAGAAGTATACAAAGAAAGAAAGAAAGAAAGAAAGAAAGAAAGAATTTCATCATCAAAATGTGCACTTTCAAATCATTGGTAACAAAAAAAACCCTGGATAGCTTTTCGTTTAAAAGAGAAAAGTGTCGGTCTTCTCCAGGTGCTTATTCCATCAAACACATCCGGGTATTTTACTTCTTTCTTCAACTCCTTATATTTGCTCTCAAAGACAATCGGTCTCTGCTATTACTCCCTCTGACTGTTGTGTCAGTACAGCCACCATTTATATGAATCTTATAACACCTCTCCCCAACCCCAACTTGCGCCCAATCCAAACATGGGTGGGCAGTGATCGACGCATAAAAAAGCTATTATCAACACTAACGCCACCACCACTACCATCCCCCCCAAAAAAAAAAATTCCCACCACCATCATCGAAACGTATCTTCAATCATCTAAGAGTTCCATAACGTTAGTTTTCGTCATTGAATGGCTTCTGTGTTCTCAGATGTATCAGAATAGTAACCTTGATCGTTATTATTTCTTGTACCTTGTTTCCTCTCTGCTTGGTGTCACTAGAAACAGCGACATCTACAGCAAGTTCGTGTTATAGCGTGTTATATTGTATTGAGCAAAGACCTCAGTTGGCCTTCCCTTTGCCGCCTCAGAGTTTTAGAAACTTTAGTGGCGTGTTTGAAACGTTATCGGCGCTATTCGCGCTTTAGCTAAACGTTACTCAGCTTCCTTTGCTTGCGCGACCTTCTCACCCGAACTTGCGCTAAATATTTCACGTCATAAAAGAAAGAGATAATGTCGAGGGCATATATTTTCATACAATGTTCAAAAACCACTTGGTGCTGTCTTTTTTCTTTTTTCTTTTTTTTTTTCTTCTTTTTTTTTTTTAGTGTGTGTGTTATACAAAAACACAATGAAAAAACAAAACATTTTTTTTTCAAAGATCGAAGACTTATTTTCGCGCCTTTTTTTTTATAAAAAGAAGTTTGCAAAGTTTTGATCGGCTTTTTCGCCGACCATCAAACGCAGCGTAAAAAAAAACTAGTCATTATAAACGTGGTTCAGCAAAAATTCACACATACCAGTCACTAAATAAAATTGCCGTGGTTAAATCCTACTTAACGGACATAAATTCCACCATTGTATGTTACCCCGCCGAAAGAAAAAAATACTAAAAATCAAGGAATTAACCGAATTTAATGAAATTTTCAGTGTTGATATATTAATGAATAAACAATATAATGCACCAGTTATTTCATTTGAAAACTCTTACATTTTTCAGGCCAGTTAACTTTGAACCACGTATCTTTGAGGCGTAACACAGATTCACAAACATACGTGGTTCAAAGTTAATTGAACTGAAAAAATGTAAGAGTTTTTGATAAAATAACTAATGCATTATATCTTTTATTCATTAATGTCTCAACACTGAAAATTTTATTAAATTCAGTTAATTCCCTTATTTTTGGTATTTTTTTCTTTCGGCGGGATGACATACGATGGTGGAATTTAGGTCCGTTAAGTAGGATTTCACCATTGTGTTTAGTTTGGCATAAGGCCTGAAGTATAGAACACTCGGTGAGAATCAAACTCACTAACAATTGCCTCATGACTGGGTGAAGCACTAATCAAATTCTAACCGGTTACTCATTCAATATATATTTCTGGTTACATTGTTTCAATATTTTAATGTTTAGTAATAAATAATACATAACAATATCCGTTTTGATTATATAATTTTCCACTAAAAGTAATAAAATCCTGGAATCATTATTTTAGAAGAAAATTACAATCTTAGTAAAGAAATTCTAGGGTACACGAGAATTTTTTAAATAAAATTTCAATTTTCTATCGTTTCGACCTCGATATATGAAAAATTATACGTGAACGTGAATGTAAGAAGAAATATTCGGTGGTATTCAACCTGTTTATATATATATATATATATATATATATATATATATATATATATATATATGTGTGTGGTGTGTGTGTGTGTGTGTGATTAGGGTAGGCGAGAAACTGGCAGCTACCAAGTGCTGTTGTCTACGATATCCTGATATATTATATATATATATATATATATATATATATATATATATATATATATCAGTTAGGATATCGTAAACATAGAGTCAAGGGCACTTGGTAACTGCCAGTTTCTCGCCTATGTGATTATATATATATATATATATATATTATATATATATATATATATATACAGTGTGCTATATTTATAAGTAAATAGTGCTCAATAACGTGAATAGAGCATGTATATCAAAGTTAGGGCACCATAGACTTGAATTCAACGCCGCCTCGTTACTGACAGTTTCTCGCCTATGCGTGATTGACTTCATGTTCATGCTACCCTACCACGCTAACGTGTATATATATATATATATATATATGTGTGTGTGTGTGTGTGTGTGTGTGTGTGTGTGTGTGTGTGTGCTAATCAATACATATATAAAGGACGGTTGTGTGTATGGATGGATGGATGTCCGGAGGAAACTACGAAAATAAAACAATTAACGACAAAGTAAATATATATACACATTCACTATCACCAGATCTTTATTTGTGTTGAAAATTTATAAAGATTTGATGTATATTTTCGAAAACATTTAAAAATTAAGTTGCATTAAAATAACATTAGAACTCTACTTACGCCATTGTTTGGTGTTTCTGGCTAAAATCTTAACTAATGAAATATGAAAGCTCAAAACAATCAATGTTTTTTCTTTCATTTTTTTCATGTTAGCCTCTGTTTATAAAATAATCGCATTAATTTAGTTTTTGATTATTGTTTTTTTATGTTAAAATATTGAATATATAATTATTAAATCTTTTTTAAAAAATTATATTGCTATGTTAATTTTTGTATTGAAAAATAACTCTTTGAAATTCGAAACAAATAAAAAGATAAAAATTCAATACTTAAGTTTTAATTAAATGTATATTTTTACTGATTCAAAGTTGTAACAAATATATCATTGTACAGAATAAACGATCGTTTATTTAATCTATACTTATACACTTTTTCATGGACAGTTTAAGAATTAATAACTTAGTTTCACTTTTTGAACATCCGTACATGAAATGAGTACTATATTTTGATATTTAACTTTTAAACAAATAAAATACAAAAATCATGATCACACATATATATATATATATATATATCTTATTATAATGGAGATTGTGGATTTGTCTGTCTGTAACCGAAACTATATTACTATACAAGTCACAATTCCCTTTGTTATTTACATCACATTCTCCATGATTTTATTTTTTATTTAAACCTCAATTATTAGTAAAATTTGTTTTACATCATTAAGACTGTTAACCATATCTACATACTGTATTTACCGCGTACCCCACTTGTACGGGTCAGGCACAAAGTCCCTATTAACGTGGGACCACCACAAGCCGAAGCTCATGGAGTGGCAGGTGAAAAATTGCGTCGATCCCGTCGGCATTCCCCCCTCAAGGGGGGCGCCTCAGGCACTGGGCAATAAACCCAGCCCTGCCCCTTTAAATCGAGGGGGCAGGTGTTGCCTGGGGGGATGGCCCCCTGGGATCGACGCCGTTAATTATATCAATGGTCCAGAGGCCGAAGCCACTGTTGACCATATCAACATACTGTATTTACCGCGTACCCCACTTGTACGGGTCAGGCACAAAGTCCCTATTAAACGTGGGACCACCACAAAACCGAAGCTCATGGAGTGGCTGGTGAAAAATTGCGTCGATCCGTCGGCATTCCCCTCAAAGGGGGCGCCTCAGGCACTGGGCAATAAACCCAGCCCTGCCCCTTTAAATCGAGGGGGCAGGTGTTGCCTGGGGGATGGCCCCCTGGGATCGACGCGTTAATTATATCAATGGTCCAGAGGCCGAAGCCACTGTAGACCATATCAACATACTAATAACATGCAATTGTATTTATATATTCAACGAAATAGCGTTTACAGTGTGAATGGAAGGCTAATTTGCATATTGATCTTTAAAAAAATTTGATTTTAATAAATATATGCTTAGTATTATTGATTTCTAATTGTTTGGTTTTATCTTAATAAATATGAGCAAAATTTCGTGGATAAATCTTAACAGAAATCTATTAACATAAAGAAATAACTGTAATTTTATTCTTTTTCTTACTATTTTAAACAAAATAGTTAAATTAGGGAAATTTACCACTGAAAGACGGGAGTAAGGGAAAATGGTGGAACAGTTAGTTTCAAAGTTGTTCTATTTTCCGATTATACCCCCTCTGTTCCAATATTTTATCTGAATTCTTATTCAGTTTCATTGGCCTTTCTAATTTAACATGATATTTTATTATATTAAAACTTAAATACTTGCACCCAGAGGGTGCATATATTTGCTAGTATATATAAGTTTCGATGTGTTTTCTCATTTAATATTTTAAATAGAAGACATTAAGTTTTCAGAGTTGTTTCATGAATGGGCACTTTTTTATCTAAAAATTAAAATTTACATTGTTATGTATTGCCGAGTTTTAAGCGTCTGTCTCTCGAAAATGTAAACAAACATTAAAAAAAACGAAAATAATCATTTTTTCTTTTTATTCATTTTTATCATTTTTATTTTCATGTTAGTCACTGTTTATAAAAAATCGTCTATTTTTTTATTATTGTTTCTCTTTATTAATGTTATAATATTAAATATACAATTATAAAAATTTTTAAAAACTATATTGGTGTGTTAAGAATTAATCACTTAGTTTCACTGATGAGTATTGTAATTTGATATTTAACGTTTAAACACATTCAAAATTCTTTTTAAAAAAGTATGCTTCATTTTTTTTTCTTTTTGCATATGATATTTTAAATAGGAGACTTCTTTTTTTCTTCATTTCAGAATGGTTTCATATCAGTATCCTTTTTGATTTAAAAGATAATATACTATAATAATTTGATATTCGATCGGCTACGCTTTGTATAAATGTTGTTTTGTTTGTTTTTTGTATTTATTGAATGATACATATTGAATAAATAAATGAATGAATAAATAAAAGGTTTAGCTCATATTTATTATCATTGGAACAATTTGGCTACCATTGGTTTCTTACTCTGTGACAAACTTGTGTTGCCTGAAGACTGTTGCAGAGCAAGAAACCAATGGTAGCCAAATTGGTCCAATGATAATAAATATAAGCTAAACCTTATATATATATATATATATATATATATATATATATTGTTTGTTGGTTGGTTTTGACGGCTAATCATATATATATATATATATATATATATATATATATATATATAATATATATATATATTTATATATATATATATATATATATATATATATATATATAATATATATATTATATATATATATATATATATATTATATATATATATATATATATATATATATATATATATATATATATATATATGTCTATGAGTCAAAAGGGTACCAAATTAAATACCAGAATTTTGACCCTGAAAATTCTGTCTTTATCACTAAGTATTTTTACAGGATTTAGTTGTGGTCTCGTGATATATAAAAAAAAATAATCTATCGATAGCAATTAAATGAAATAAAAAAATAACTCACTTTCTTGATGTCTATTTTCTTTCGTCGTTTTTTTATCTTTTAAATTTCAACTCTTGACTCTTTATCTTCCTGTACAACTTCATTTTATTTACTTTTTACTTTATGGCAAGCAACATTTTTTCTATACTTGATATAAGATCTGACGATCGTTTTTTTACTTTAGCTTTCAATTGCTTTTAAGTTTTCTACCTCCACAACCAGAAGAGTTCTGCTCTGATACAACTTCCCCACAGTTGTTTTTCTTTTGTTCATTCTACAGATAACCAGAATTCATCTGTTAATATACCATACATACACATATGAATTAGATATATCCGCACACACACACACGCGCGCACACCTCAACACATATGGGTATTATAGGCATATATATTCATATGACTTATTCGGTGGATGAAACAGTAGCAAGTCAGCTTCTTGTCGTAAGATTTTATTTTAAATTCTAAACTCTTAGTTCCGGATGATAATTCGTAATTCATAAATTGCCCTATATTTGATAGTCATATAGAGGATAGTCGTGTTAGGGGTAACTAATTTATAGTGGTTAGGGTTTTCAAAACCTTGTAGGTTAATTAGTCAAAGTACACATCACACTATAAGATAGTTCATACCTTCAGCATGAATGTGAAATGTTCTTAAAAAGGGTGATGTGAATTCCCTTAGGCAAGTGAGATCTTTCTGGTTGGAATATGAAAAAGTTGGCTTTTTTATAGTCCGATGGTAGGCTCCAAAAAGGGGTCTATTTGATAAATTTCTTTTTAGGCGCGAACGTCTCCCATTGGTTGAAATTGTACACATTTTTATTTTAACTTTCTTTTTACTAAGGGCGCCAATCCCATGCGCAAACTTATATTATTTTTGTGCATTCTGATTTT
>CM042161.1:46132953-46422539 GCA_023376005.1 Doryteuthis pealeii
AGAAAGAGAGAATCACCCTTTGATACATCATTTTTCATAAGTTATTGAACACACAAACAATTTATGTAATATTTACACATCCATACACACAGACAACCAAATTTAAATACAGTACTTCTCATAAGTATTTGAATACACAATCAATTTGTTTCAAAACACTTGGTTTTAAAAGTTAAAACCAAGGCCTTGATTTAGTCAAGTTTTGGGTTGTGAATGCTAAATTTCAGAAAAAAAAATTTTCTTAATTTAAATGAAAAAAAAAGTTGTTTTTTTTTTTGTTCTAGCCTTCTAAAATATTATTCAGAATTAATGAAAGAGATTGAAGAAGTATTACTATTTGAAAAAATTAATAAGTCAATTTAGATCCATTTGTCTTATTCAAAATCTTTAACAGTCCCTACAATCATAGAAAATAAAAACAAATACTGTATTTGACAGCATATAGGATGCACTTTTTTTCCCCAAAAAATTTTGGCTCAAAAAAATTGCCCTGCATCTTATATATGGTAGGTGAAGTTCAAGACCTCCTATAGGCCTAGGCTAATCTTCTCTATGATGCTCACTAATCCAGCTTACACTCAGTACTCCATGCATCTTATTTTTTTTGCTGGTATTGTTATAATCAAGTAAAAAAAAAAAAAAGATATATGCTTACATACACTAAAAACATTTTTTCCTGAATCTGACCTGCTGAAATGGGGGTGCGTCTTATATGCCTTCAAATACAGTACTTATAACAAATATTTGGTGTTGGAAGAGAGAAAATACAAAAAGCCATGAATTTATTATCAATTGTCTTTATTTTTATTTCTGTGATTTCTTTTTTTTTATCTAACTAATTGCTTTTAGTTCTATGTCAAACACCAATGAACTGTTTGGAGGGATTGGTCCTGCTTGTTGACTACCATAACTGAAAGACAAAAAGAAGAGAAAAGCATAAATAAAGGAAACAAAAATAAATTACAAGGAAAAAACAACAAAAAATACCTTAGTTACATAAGCATTAATTAGGTACAACTTCAATTAAGCATAATGGGGCCGGTTTAGCTCAGTCGGTAGAGCGTTCGGATAGAAACCACAAGGTTCCTAGTTCGATACCAGTCCTCGCCAACTCAGCATCATGAGTAGCACAGGGATCTGTGCGTTAAAGTAAGGAGCTGACGGTAGGTGTGGCACACTCCACCTCAGGCGCTAAAATAATCTCCTTGGTCTAGCGCTATTGAAAAGGGGATAGACACCCTCGCTGATTGGCTGATACCGACTTTAGGCCGCCCCAACAACTTTACTTTTTTACATAAGCATAAAACAGGTTTCTTAAGATCTGTCTTCAACTTTTTTAATAGGTTTAATTTTGCTTAATTAATTTGTTTAATTTAATTTTGTTAATCCTTTTATGAAATTTAAAAGTTTCAATTCATTTTCTTTGGTAAGGTAATTTTAAATTCTAATTTCAGAAAAATGATATTCTTCCATATTAACTGCCCTCTGTGTTGCAACATGTATTTGTATAAAATATGGGTAATCTAAACATTAGCTACATAAATGAAAGTAACCTCCCCTTGCCGTGTTTTTTGTTTTGTAAAAACACGGATTTTTTGACAAATTGGGTATACCTATACGTTTCTACAGGTACTCTCATATAAATATTAACATCTTTTTTTTTTTAAATCACCTGTGGGAGATTCTAAGCATATGTTGACAGAAATGGTGAACATGTTTGTGGAGACTGTTTGAAAATATATTAAAGGTATTCCTATAAGGGTGTTAACCTTTTTTAAAAAAAAAAAAGATGTTAATATTTCTATGAGAGTACCTGTATATTACAAAAAATAGGTTTACTCCATTTGTGAAAAATCCGTGTTTTTACAAAACAAACACATGTCTTCCACAGAGTGAAAGAAACAAGGGGGGTTACTCTCATTTATGTAGCTAATGTTCAGATTACCAAAATATGAACAAATGAAAAATAAACTTTTCTTTTAACTCTTAACATCCTGTTGAGAATTTAAGTCCAGAATATAAGGATTTATAAAAAATGCCTAAAAAGTTACCTGTTATTTCCCTTTAATATAAGACTTCTAAATATGTTTAATATTACATTGAAACAAAGGCTAATCATTTGGGGCAGATTAGAAAAACGTATGTGACTTCCAGATGGGCGGAATGAGGTGGTATACGATTTAAGAGTTTTAAGAAAGAAAAAAAAGAGAGAGAAAAGAAAAGAAAAAAAAAGAAAGAAAAAGAAAAAAAGAAAAAAGAAAAGAAAAGAAAAAAAAGAGAAAAAAAGAGAAAAGAAAAAGAGAAAGAAAAAAGAAAAAAGAGAAAAAAGAAAGAAAAAGAAGAAAAAAGAAAGAAAAGAGAAAAAAAAGAAAGAAAAGAAAAAAGAAAGAAAAGAAAAAAGAAAAGAAAAAAAAAAAGAAAAAAGAAGAAAAGAAAAAGAAAAAAAAAGAAGAAAAAGAGAAAGAAAAGAAAAGAGAGAAAAGAAAGAAAAGAAAAAAAAGAGAGAAAAAAGAAAAGAAAAAAAGAGAGAAAAAAGAAAGAAAAAGAAAAAAAAAAAGAGAGAAAAGAAGAAAGAAAAAAAAGAGAAAAAAAAGAAGAAAAGAAAAAAGAAAAAAAGAGAAAAAGAGAAAAAAGAAAGAAAAGAAAAAAGAGAAAAAGAAAGAAAGAAAAAAGAGAAAAGAAAGAAAAGAAAAAAAGAGAGAAAAGAAAAGAAAAAAGAAAAAAAGAAAAGAAAAGAAAAAAAGAGAAAAAAGAAAGAAAAAGAAAAAAAAGAAAAAAGAGAAAAAAGAAAGAAAGAAAAGAAAAGAAAGAAAAGAAAAAAAAAGAAAAGAAAAAGAGAAAAAAGAGAGAAAAAAAAGAAAAAGAAAAAAAAAGAGAAAAAGAAAAGAAAAAAAATTTTTTTATAAATGACAATGAAAATTTAAAGGGGAATTTACTGTTTATTATACACACAATAATTCTACCTTATTTATAGATTTGTTGCTATATATCCAATTGAAGAGAGGGGGGGGGGCAGAGAATTAAATCCTGATTTCTGTTGTGAAAGGCTTCTAACTACAATTTAATATGCCAATAATGGTTGCTCTGTTAGTGAGGAATCATGGGAAAACATGCAACTCGTATTAAGCCACAAATGTGTCATATGACATTTGTTGTTATCATAATTTAACTTGTTGAAAAGATTGGGGGGGGGGAGAGGCGGTAAAATGCCTTTTTTGAAATTATCATTATTAAATTCCTTTTAGTGTCTCTCAAAGGCAGATCTTTTGTGACGTTTTTATCGTAAAATTCCATTAAAATTGGTAAGTGACACACAAAGGATTGGAGAGTTTTTCAAAAAAAATTATTGACATGTGACAAGGTTGTTTTTTTTTTTTTCTTCTTTTAAATAACCATTCTGCTACTTGAATCTAATCAGCAAAAATATCTGAGAATATATATATATATATATATATATCTGAGAATATATATATATATACATATATATATATATATATATATAGACGCATATGTTTATGTACAACAAATATATATATATATATATAATATATATATATATATATATATAATACAAACACACACACGTGTATATATATATGTGTGTGTGTGTGTACATATATATAGACACATATGTTTATGTACAACATATATATAAATATATATATATATATATAATACAAACACACGTGTGTGTGTGTACATATATATATATATACAACAAATATATATATATATATAATACAAACACACACACGTGTATGTATATATATATATATGTGTGTGTGTGTGTACATATATATATAGACGCATATGTTTATGTACAACAAATATATATATATATATATATATATATATATATATATATGCATATGTTTATGTACTACAAATATATATAATACAAACACACCACGTGTGTGTGTGTGTGTTTATATATATATAAATATATATATATATATATATATATATATTATATATAAAAGAGCTTGTATAGAGCTTAGAATATTTAAAGATTTAATATGTTTATGCAATTTGTATCTGTTTGTATTAAGTTCTAAGTGGATACCAATTGATAGATCTATATGCAGACATATATACAAGGTGTATTCAAAAGGTTATCTAGTTTAAAACTGTATTTACCAAGACAAAAATTAACAATGAATTAAACATTCATTTTCTTCAAAATAGTCTCCTTTGAATTCAACTCTCTGACTCCAATGAATTTTCAATTGGTTGGAGCATCTCTAAAAAGAATGTGTTTGATTTTAATCTACAACATTCTATTTCTTTTAATATCCACTCTTCAAATCAATTTGCTGGATATGGAGGTTACAGCACTTGCACAATCCTGTGTTTCACCAAAAACTGCAGACTCAAAGGTATTAAGAATTAGCAATGAATCATCTATATGTCTACATAGAAGTCCACATGTCTAGACATCAGCACTTTATTATATAAATTTGCTCAGCTTTGCACAAGTTGTGTGTGCATGTGTGCACACACTACAATGATTATGACCCCTTTCATGCACTATATGTATGCATACATTTGGTGTGTGTGTGTATATATATATATATATATATAAAATAAAATGGAAATAAATCCTATAAGTATGCTTGAACATACCTAGAACTATTCATTCATAAATAAATACAACCTCTGAATATTTGTTTTTCATATTTTTATACTTACATATATATGTAATATTGTAAAAAAATTGAAAAAACACAAGTTTATAAACAAATAATGTTTATTTCGCCTACGCTGCAGTGTTTCAGTCTGTTTCGATAGACCTTCATCAGCGCTTTCATTGGTTTTAGGAAAAATATCAGCAAGGTTATAGACATGGGAGACTGCTCTGTGTGTGACTCGAAACCTCGACTGTCAAGCTGACAGGTGGAGATTCTAACCACTACACCAGCTGGTCATTCCCAGATTCTTCGTCTGTTTTGAACTTATTTATATTCCTCTTTTTATTGACTTGCTACACGACAGTACGAGAGTAAGTAAATAAACAATGTGTTTATTTGATATGGCTTTTAGCCGACAATTTTTGGAGAATATGTGCTTAATTGTGCTTATATATATATATATATATATATATATATTTGCTTTGAATTTGACACACACACACACATATATATTAAACAGAAATCTTATACAATTAAACCAAGATGAAAAAAATGCATAACAAACTATATGTACCGTAATTAGTTGTTTGTAACATTTATTAGAGTATAATACGCCCACCCACCCCCAAAAAGTTTTGTCTAAGAAATTCTGGAAGAAAAAAACCATCTCTCCTTTATAATATGCATAAACTTTTTGAGAATTTGTAGCAGTTAAATTTAAACTAAATTTAACATCTTTTCTACTTTTTATCTATTTTGTATCAACTAAAATTAAGAATTTATATAGTTTATATAATGTTTCAAAACATTAAATTTACACAATACTTAGAGCAAGGTTTATAAACAAAATGTAACTCCCAGCACATGTCATCCCAGCACATGACCGGGGGAAAAAAAGCTAACATTGAGTTTTTGTGTATAATAATATACACACCTAGCATTTAGGCTTGAAAATCTGGAAAAGAAGTGCATATTTTACACAAATAAGTAAAGTATACAGAGTGGCTTATTGTCGGTATCAGCCAGATAGCAAGAGAGTCTATCCCTTTTCACTAGCACTAGACCAGGGAGATTGTTTTTGCGTCTGAGGTGGAGTGCCACACCTACATTCAGCTTCCCATTTTATCACACAGATTCGAGCTGTGCTACTCATACACTGAATTGGCAAGGGCCAGTATTGAACCCAGAACATTGTGGTTCTGAGCCGAATGCTCTACCGACTGAGCTAATGTGATGGTTAACTCTAAAGAGGCAACTGATTTATTCCAGGCAGTACCAGGTCACCTTGCAGTGTTCATAATAAATGCATTACTGTGATATAGCAGTCATTAACTTGGCCTTTGTGAAATAAAGAGGGTTTGTTTTGTTTTGTTTTTTTCCTTCTGTTTATTTCTTTCTTTCAAGTGAAGATTTCAGCAAATTGTGCAGATGTCATGAAATCCTAGCAGCAGCATTCAATTCTATCCAATAATTTACCTTTAATGGGATGGATATGAGGAAAAGACGATTTACAATTTTTTTAAAATGATAATTAATTGAAATAATAAACTGGAGGGGATAAAGCTAGATGAATCATAAAATAAATAATATTGGGAAAAACAGAATATGACAGTTTGTTGTTCAATGAACTGTAGCATTCACTTTATTTTTTTATTTTTAAGGAATTTTTTTATTCTTTTAAATTTCATGTTTTCCCCTTAATTTTTTTATTTTCATTATTCATATTTTTAAGTGTTTTCTTTTTACCAAAAACTTGATTATTAAATGTTTACAGTTTTTAAGAAAGAAAAAAAAATCATTTATTTATTTTTTCTTTCCTCTTATTTTTTTTTTTTTTTAAGATGTCAGTCAGGAATTTTTTCAAAATAGAGGAAAATGTCATAAGATTGAATGGAACAGATATTTTTTTTTCTTTCTTTTTTTTTTTTTTTTTTTTTCTTAAAAAAATTAAAAAGACAGAGAGAGTGAATGAATAAAATTGGTGGTTGACGTTTTAAATGGGAAGGAAGGAGAAAAAAAATATGTTGTGCTCAATAACAAAGAGAATAAAATGAGAAATACAATTCTACAAATCTAAAAATGCCTGTCAATAAACGGAGGAATATTTACACTTTATGGCCGAGAAAATGACACCTTTTCTTTTTGTAAAAGAAACCATTTTATATTAAACAAACTAAAACCTATGTCTACAAAAGACTTTAATCATTTGTAAACACAGTAATATGACAAACTGTAAACTCCTTGTTGCTATGTTAGTGATGGAGTTGCAGTTTCAATAACAAGTAGGTTTTTTTTTTTAAGGAGGGGGGACAGGTGGCTGGATGTGACACAAGGTCCTAGTTTAATATTTTTTGTTTCTTTCTCCTAGTTTAATATTTTTTGTTTCTTTCTCCTACGTTAATATTTTGTTTCTTTCTCCTACATTAATATTTTGTTTCTTTCTCCTAGTTTAATATTTTGTTTCTTTCTCCTAGTTTAATATTTTGTTTCTTTCTCCTAGTTTAATATTTTGTTTCTTTTCTCATAAAATGTGTTCTTAATTGTGCTTGTGCATTATTTGAAATGAACTTAATTGTTATTAACACATTTTATGATATTTTCATGTTAAAACATGCAGTTGTATTGATTACAGTGAAATGAAAATGGCTGACCAAAGCAGATGGCTTCCTTAAAGTGAAAGAAACAAGGGGAGGTTACTTTCATTTATGTAGCTAATGTTCAGATTACCAGACAGGGGTGTTTGTGTTTTGTGCTAATGGGGAAATAGTAAGAAAACTGGGATTTTTAGCTTTGAGATTGCTACCAGTCTAGGAGAAGGAAAAATCTGAATCCAAACTCACTTTACACCCTTTAAAAATTGATCTTGTAACACAGGTGGAGGGGTTGGGTAAATACATACTTGGTGGCACCCATCTCCTCTCCAAGTTACAAGTAACAGATTGCACTGGTTTACATGTTAACAGTAGTAAGGTATAATCCTTGACCTGTCTTCTTAATTTTTTTTCTTTTATACAATAAAAACAAGAAATGTTTTACAGAGGGAAAAAAAATTCTTACCCCAACTTTGCTGGAACTGTAAGTTTTCTTTTGCCTCCAACTCTCATTCCTAAAAACAAAATCAAAGAATTTTGGTAATGAAACATTCACATTCTTAGAAACAAAAAATTAAACAAATTAAATTTTAAAAAAAGACATTTGGTTTTTGAAAATTAAGCCATTATCACCTCAGCTAAATAATGGACCCTTCCATTTTAATTGTCAGGAAAGAAAAAGAAGGAAAAGAACATGCTACACATCAGAGAGAAAAAGAAACAAATATAATAAGAAAGAGTGAAAGGGAGGTAGCAATAATACTATACATCAGACACATATTATCTGCTTTAATGGAAGAGAGAGAGAGAAATGAATAAAAGAAAGAAAAAAAATAATCTTTAAATCAAAAACAATATATTCTATAAATAATAATAAAATCTTTTGAAATTCAACAAATTATTAAATTTTAATAAAAATTTCAGTTCTTATTAACAAATGAAAATAATCTGAAAATTAAATCCAAAATGGTCTCATTTATTTATTTACTGGTCTCATATTTATCTATCAAAGTATAAAGAAATGAGTAATAAGTAAAAATCACTGATACGGTAGAAATTTACCCCAAAATTATTATACAAGCAAATGTAATTTATAAGATGCATTTCCTTTGAAAACTTATGCATCAAAATAAGTAAAAACTTTAAAAAAGTAGAATTTCCACTGGTACTAGTAACACTATATATATATATATATATTTTTTTTGGGGGGGAATATGTGCTTAATTGAAGTCGTACCTAATTTTGAAAGTTAATTAATAATTAATTAATTAGGCGGGCATACCTATTCAAATGTAAGGCTAAACAAATTGAGAAAAATCAATCTCTGTATGTACATTTCGGCCTATTAGGCCTCATCAGCAGAACTATAGATAGGAAGACCGCCTTGTGCGTGATTCAAACCCTGACTGTCAAGCTGACAGGCGAGGACCATAAACCCTTACACCAACCCGACTTTCTTAGATTTTTCGTTTTGTTTAGAATATATATATATATATATATATATATATTCATCAAAACTTACTACCACATTTTCATTGTAGTAGCATTAGTAGTTAATCCAAAAGGGCTCAATATATTTTGTAAAATATAGAGTATTTATATGAAAACCTTCTTTCAATTATATCATAAATAATTTGCATACCAGTTTTAACAAACTGTGTTTAATAAATAATTACTTTGTGTTATTGATTTCTAACATTATTGTTTTATTCTCAAATTAAAAGCAATCCTGTATAATTTTATATTGAAATCAATTAGAATAAAGTAAAAATAAGTATAATCTTTTATGTGTTCGTATTTAATTTCATTAGTCTTTTTTTAATTCAATATAATATTTAATTACATTAAAACTTGTGCCCAGCAAGTGCATTTTGTTTTTGCTAGTAATAATAATAATAAAAAGATACTAGACACTGAGTAGAGACACTTTGATTCTAGGCAGAGCACAGATACTACACATTGTTCCATGTGCTAATCCATATGTAAATAATTCCAGGATATTTTTATGGGTGCTATGCTGGTTTGAAGAAATAAGTAATGACAGAATTTTATTTTTAAATTGAGAAAATATCTAAATATTCATAAAGGATTTGTAGATATAGCTCTAACGTAGTGAAATGGATTAGTAAGAAAAAAAAAAGAATGAAAAAAAAACCCTCCTCTATCAGGACAAAATGTGACAGAAGGTTAGGCTTAATTCAGAACCTGAATATGGTGCCAAAAACAGCTTAACCATGTCAATGTTCTACAGTGGGTTACATACTACGTAAGGGATCAGCACCCTGAAGCTAAAGTTATTCCTGATCATGAAAGAAGGGATTTTTACATAAACTATAAGTATATACCTACAAGTAATTCAATGATTTGATAATCAAACTCAAGGAAAAAAATAATTCTGATCTTTTTTAAAGATATGAACAAAAATATTTCAAAGTTCACTTGTAACATTAGAAAATCTGTAAATATCAAACAAGAAAATTCAATTATCTACTGTTTAAAAGTACATTTTAATAATTATAATTTATAAATATTAATATATAACTTATAAATTTGAAACAACTGGAGTGAATATTTGAAAATTCATTGTTAAAGATTCGAAAAAGATTATCCCATACAAGCAAAATTATTTAGGAGTAAAACAAATAAACGTTCTAAGGGAGGTAACTCTTTAGTAGATTTTTGTCTGTTTAAATGCCAATATAATCATTTAATGTACTCTTTTAGTTTAGTGATTTAATGATAAAATCTTGGATCATATTTAACACATAAAAAGTGACAGTTTTTATTTCTACCTGCAAAACGTTATCTTATTTTATTGAAAACATTAAATTAATATTTAGATTATAATTGATTTTTTTATTGAAATATCCTTAGGTAAAATTATTTATGTTTATGGTTAAAGAAAATTCTATCTTTACAGCAAGTTTCTTTTACTTTTAAAATCTAAATTTACTAAAGATGATTCTGAATCTAAAAAATATCAACAATAATCTCATAACTACAGGAGTTAATTTGGGACATTTGAAAATATTCTGCCAGAAGTATTTCAAAACTATAACACTTAATTCCATTTCTCATATACATATTACAGTAAAATATCAATATATAAGATATATATCATTTTTTAAACAGATCTTATTTGATATGTGTTTTTAAACAGATCTTATTTGATACGTGTTTTTAAACAGATCTTATTTGATACGTGTTTTTAAACAGATCTTATTTGATACGTGTTTTAAACAGATCTTATTTGATACGTTTTAAACAGATCTTTATTTTTACACATGTTTGTAAGCAGATCTTATTTTATACATGTTTGTAAGCAGATCTTATTTTATACATGTTTGTAAGCAGATCTTATTTTACACATGTTTGTAAGCAGATCTTATTTTATACATGTTTGTAAGCAGATCTTATTTTATACATGTTTGTAAGCAGATCTTATTTTACATGTTTGTAAGCAGATCTTATTTTATACATGTTTGTAAGCAGATCTTATTTTATACATGTTTGTAAGTAAGCAGATCTTATTTTATACATTTAAAATAATAATAGATAGAATACATGTATACATGGATAAACTCCTGGCCAAAACATGTGTTAGTAAAATAAAATAAAATAAATCCTATGTTATCCATTCAATATTTTCTTTCCTTTATTTTTCATTTCAACACACACACACACACATATATATATATACATACATACATACACACACACACACACTAGGACATTGACTTAATCTGGATTAAGACTAGGGATTAAAAAAATTGTGAGATTAATGGTATTTTAGAAAAGGGGACTTCTTTTTTTTTATCTATATAAGTCAGGTGTATTCTTAAAAGATGCTTTGGGTTAATGTTATGGAAGGCCAGAAGAAAAGCCTAAGTCCTATAGTAGACTAAGAAAAAGGCTGACAGCAAAGGTATATATATATATATATTCAAAGACAAGAAAGAAAAGTTAAAAAATGGATAAACTTACCAACAAGTCCTTTGTCCCATCCAGTAATCACTTCTCCTCTCCCTAACATAAATCGGAATGGTTTTCCACTTGAGCAACTATCAAACTTTTTTCCATTCTTGGCCAATTTGCCACTGTAATAAACATGGACCTAATAAAAAAAATTAAAAAAAGAAGAAAAATAAATTTCTTTAAAAATGACATTTACATTGTTTAACAAAATTTCTATTTCAAGGTGAAAATGATCGTTACAAAGTGCTCTATAATTGTGGAGTTCTATCATATAATGTGATTGACGGCATGTCAAACCGTCAGGGTTATTTCATGCCTTGAGGTTAGGAAATTGCTTTCATTGTACATTTATATTTACTTTTTTGTATGGTTGTTTTTGCAGTTATACATCAAGTATTCCTATGTGATACAAATAATTTGCATACCTTTGTATGGTTTCAATTATTCCTATGTGATACAAATAATTTGCATACTTTTGTATGGTTTCAAGTATTCCTATATGATATAAATAATTTGCATACCTTTGTATGGTTTCAAGTATTCCTATGTGATACAAATAATTTGCATACCTTTGTATGTTTCAAGTATTCCTATATGATATAAATAATTGCATACTTTTGTATGGTTTCAAGTATTCCTATGTGATATAAATAATTTGCATACCTTTGTATGGTTTCAAGTATTCCTATGTGATACAAATAATTATATGGCTTTAAGTAATCATTTCTATTTGATAATAGTTATTTGTTTGCACACAGTTATATGTTTTCAAATAACTAATAATAATCCTTAGTAAACAATTATAGCTTCAAGTAAATATTTCTTCATACAAATAATTTAGTTATATGGCATATTTTTTTACCCATAGATGGAATCCTAATAGCACTATCACTCCAAGTTAGAGTTGAATTGGGACTGAAACTATACCTGACCCAAGTAAACACACAACAGAACTGGAGCCTCACGATAAGAGACACTTTCATACCATACCTAGGACACCCATTTTTTTTCCGGGGGGGGGGGGTCCCCCTGCAGTCAGCATATTCTAAGACCCACTAACAGAGAAGCATATAATGTGATTTTCATATTATACAATCAAAATGGATATTATCAGGTATTATTTATTACCAAACTATCAAAATAAAATTGCATAAATATATGAAGAGGTGTACTTATTCTTTGGACTGGATAATATTCATATTTCTGGTTAGGAATTTCGGTAATTTATGAGGAAGTGCGTCCCGGTCTCCTGCCTCAAAAATTGCTACCCGGTGACTATTAAAATAACGACCCAGCTCAGTCTATTCAAAACTATCCATCTTCATATCTATCTCAATTTGTTCATATTTATCTATATTACTTTAACTACAAAGATTTTTTTTTTATTCATGTTTGTTTAATGTCTTGTTTTTAGTTTAAATAAACAAGAATTACGACAAAAAAAGATGCGACCCCCCCCCCACAAATATATTTACTTGTCGAAAATATCTATCTATCTCCATTTGTTCATATCTATCTATATTATTTTGTTTGTTTATCTATCTATCTATCTCAGTCTATTCCAAACTATATATCCATCTTCATATCTAAACAAGAATTACAACAAATTATGATAAATAAACAAGAATTACGACGAGTACTTCCTCATAAATTTCCGGAATTTCAATGCCCTAGAGTTTGGAAATAAATGATACCTAATAATATCCATTTTGTTTCTCTGTATACCAGTATCTGTCTGTCGATATGTCTATCTCATTCTGTTAAAAACATTACCCGTACATAATAATCAAGCAAATATATTTCAATATATGTTATAATATATAATTGTATTATGTAATAGATATAATTGCATAAATCTTATAATGGAGATTGTGTGTTTGTCTGTCTGTAACCGAAACTATGTTACCACTCAAGTCACAATTCCCTTAGTTATTTACATTACATTCTCCATGATTCTATTTTATTTAAACCTCAATTATTAATAAAATTGTTTTACATGATTAATACTGTTGGCCATATCTACATACTAATAATATGCAATTGTATTTATATATACAACAAAATATCGGTTTATAGTGTGAACAAGAAGGCTAATTTGCATATTGATATTAAAAATTTGATTTTAATAAATATGTGCTTAGTATTATTGATTTCTAATTGTTTGGTTTTATCTTAATGAATATGAGCAAAATTCTCAGAGATAAATCTTAAAAAGAAATCCATTAACAAGAAATAACTGTAATTCTATTCTTTACTTCGTATTTTAACTAAATAGTTAAATTAGGAAAATTTAGCAATGAAAGACACGAGTGAAGGAAGAGTAAGTTTTGGTTGTTCTATTTTTCAATTATGCCTCCCTCCCTCTGTTTCAAGACCTTTTATCTGCATTTTTATTTAGTTTCATTAGCCTTTCTAATTTAATATGATATTCTATTACATTAAAACTTAAATACTTGTACCTGGCAAGTGAATATATTTGATAGTATATATATATATAAGTTGTCAACATAATTTTTGGACTACCACATATTCATATTTCTAGTTACAGAATTTCAAAGCTCTAGAAATTAATAATAAATAATACCTGTTTTGATTGTTTAATATTCTACTAGAATTAGAAAATTAACTTTTTTTTTTTAATAAAAAAGAAAAAAAAACTGGTATGGTAGTATTTATACATGGTTATTTCCTATAACTCCAACCTAAAAAGGGGGAACCACTCTGAATGAATTTTATCTGTTAATTAATCTACCCATTATTTTCCCATTAAACTAACCCTAAACCCTAACCCCATTTTCTTTTTTCCCAGTAGATTAATAAATAAATAAATACTTTATAAAATTCATTCGGAGTGGTTCTCCTTTTTTAGGTTGGAGTTATAAATGTGGAATTGGCAAGCTAGTGTAACGGTTAGAGACTTCGCCTGTCAGCTTGACAGTCGAGGTTTCGAGTCACACACGGAGCAATCTCCCATGTCTATAACCTTGCTGATGAGACCTAATAGGTCTAAATGTACATTCAGGGATTGACATTTTCTCGATTCGTTTAGCCTTACATTTGAACATATATATATATATATATATTTACCAACCCCTCCACACGAGCAGGATGTGACACAAGGTCAATTTCTTAAGCGGAGTTCAACAGGTTTGAATTCAGAGTTTTCCTTCTCCTAGACCGGTTGCCTAACCAAGGTTAAAGAGCCCAGTCTGCCCTACTATTTACCCATAGCTGGAGGGAGAGTAGGATTCATACCTTTCCCAAGTGTATTAGCGCTAAGTGAAATAGTTGCCACGTCCAGGATTTGAACTCGGGTCGACGATTCCATTTCCCATTACTTTAACCATTACACCATGCGCTTTCTACATTTGAACATATATGCCCGCCTAAAATTCATTAATTATTAACTAATTAATTTTCAAAATTAGGTACGACTTCAATTAAGCACATATCCTCCAAAAATTGTCGGCTTAAAGCCATATAAAAATAAACACATTTGTTTGTTTACTTAACCTCATGAATAATATCATTTATCACAGGAACTATTTTACTTATATTAAACTAGACTAAACTTTTATTGCTTTTAACAAACCAGCAGGGAGGGGGAAGAAAGCTTATAAACAGAATAGGAAAAAAAGGGCCAATTTTAATTTCATTACATACCTGTCTACCCATTCTAACCCCATCTTTTTCCTAGTAGATTAATAAATAAATAAATAAATAAATAATTTATAAAATTCATTCAGAGTGGTTCCCCTTTTTTAGGTTGGAGTTATAGGAAATAACTCTATACATAAATAATTATACCATTTATAACAGGAACTATTTACTTATATTAAACTAGACTAAACTTTTATTGCTTTTAACAAACCAGCAGGGAGGGAGGAAAGCTTATAAACATAATAGGAAAAAAAGGCAAATTTTAATTTCATTACATACCTGCTACCCATTCTAACCCCATCTTTTTCCTAGTAGATTAATAAATAAATAAATAAATAAATAATTTATAAAATTCATTCAGAGTGGTTCCCCTTTTTTTAGGTTGGAGTTATAGAAATAACTCTATACATAAATAATTATACCATTTATAACAGGAATATTTTACTTATATTAAACTAGACTAAACTTTATTGCTTTTAACAAACCAGCTGGGAGGGGGAGGAAAGCTTATAAACATAATAGGAAAAAAAAGGCAATTTTAATTTCATTACATACCTGTCTACCCATTCTAACCCCATCTTTTTTCCTAGTAGATTAATAAATAAATAAATAAATAAATAATTTATAAAATTCATTCAGAGTGGTTCCCTTTTTTTAGGTTGGAGTTATAGGAAATAACTCTATACATAAATAATTATACCATTTATAACAGGAACTTACTTATATTAAACTAGACTAAACTTTTTTGCTTTTAACAAACCAGCAGGGGGGTGGGGGGAGGAAAGCTTATAAACATAATAGGAAAAAAAAGGCAAATTTTAATTTCATTACATACCTGTCTACCCATTCTAACCCCATCTTTTTTCCTAGTAGATTAATAAATAAATAAATAATTTTATAAAATTCATTCAGAGTGGTTCCCCTTTTTTTAGGTTGGAGTTATAGGAAATAACTCTATACATAAATAATTATACCATTTATAACAGGAACTATTTTACTTATATTAAACTAGACTAAACTTTTATTGCTTTTAACAAACCAGCTGGGAGGGGGAGGAAAGCTTATAAACATAATAGGAAAAAAAAGGCAAATTTTAATTTCATTACATACCTGTCTACCCATTCTAACCCCATCTTTTTTCCTAGTAGATTAATAAATAAATAAATAAATAAATAATTTATAAAATTCATTCAGAGTGGTTCCCCTTTTTTTAGGTTGGAGTTATAGGAAATAACTCTATACATAAATAATTATACCATTTATAACAGGAACTATTTTACTTATATTAAACTAGACTAAACTTTTATTGCTTTTAACAAACCAGCTGGGAGGGGGAGGAAAGCTTATAAACATAATAGGAAAAAAAAGTCCAATTTTAATTTCATTACATACCTGTCTACCTATTCTAACCCCATCTTTTTTCCTAGTAGATTAATAAATAAATAAATAAATAAATAATTTATAAAATTCATTCAGAGTGGTTCCCCTTTTTTAGGTTGGAGTTATAGGAAATAACTCTATACATAAATAATTATACCATTTATAACAGGAACTATTTTACTTATATTAAACTAGACTAAACTTTTATTGCTTTTAACAAACCAGCAGGGGTGGGAGAAGGAAAGTTTACAAAAATAATAGGAAAAAAAAGGCCAATTTTAATTGCATTACATACCTGTCTACCTATTCTAGCTTCAGAACCTTGGCCAACTTGGGTATCCTCAATAATCAAACCAGATGATAATACTCGTGTTGTATTTTTGGCATCTTCAGATGATGCGGCCAAATCCTAAATATAAAAAAAGAAAGAAAGGAGTTAATTTACATTTCACACAAACATTTTTTTTAACTTTATTTAGATGTGACTAGAGTGAGTTAATGGGCCGGGTTAGCTCAGTCGGTAGAGCGTTTGGCTAGAAACCACAAGGTTCCTAGTTCGATACCGGTCCTCGCCAACTCAGCGTATGAGTAGCACAGGGATCTGTGCGGTAAAGTAAGGAGCTGATGGTAGGTGTGGTGCTCCACCTCAGATGTTAAAAACAATCTCCTTGGTCTAGCGCTATTGAAAAGGGGATAGACTCCCTCGCTGACTGGCTGATACCGACTTTAGGCCCGCCCCGTCGACTTTACTTTAGAGTGAGTCAAAAGTTTTGCAATCTTTTGGTAACAGGAGGCACAATTCAGCAGCTCCAGATTCTTTTGCTGGGGTTGTCAAGGTGAAGAACCACATTTGACTGCTTTGAGATGCTGAGCTTGAGTGCTATGCGTCAGAATTGCCTTGGAGCACGGCCTCAGAATCCACTTTTTTAGATCTACCTCAACTTGCCGATTGTCAAGGATCTTGCAACCCAAGCAAAATTTCTTGAACCATCAGATTAATTTACTGTGATCAATTGTGCCTTGACCTTTACAGAGAAACATTTTTAGTAAAAAAAAAAAAAAAAATGCTTCTCCATACACATCCCACATTCTTCTGTAAATTTCACATGGTTTGTACTTCTCAGCCAGCCACCAAAAATTTAGTGACAGACCTCTATTCAAGCCTGGAACCTTCAATTTGATTTGCCACCGTTTTGAATCGCTTCAAAACAAATATTTTTATGAAATTAAATTGTTGCTATAAACCCATACCAAATAATGGGAAATTTACATTTATGAAAAAAAAATTCTGGAAAAAAATTATTTAGATCGATAATTAAAAATTTTTAAAATTTAATCAAATTAATGTGAAAATTAATTGACATAATATTGATATAAACATTTATATATAATATAATATAATGTTTAATATTTATATATAATATAATATAATATAATCATATATATATATTCATAGGTATAACATGTATAACATATATAAACATATATACTATAAACAATATAAACATATAATTGACATAATATTGATATTTTGATATAAAATTGATATTTTAAAATTTAATTTTAATCAAATTTAGATCGATAATTAAAATTTTTTTAAAAATGTATTTTGCTTTTTTAAAAAAAGTGACCTTTCTATTTTTCACCATTTCACTTGGAAGATTTCAACTCCTTTGAAAAGTTTTTTTTTTTTTTTTTTTCCAACTTTCTAAAAACATTTTTAGAAGTCAGCAAACAAGGATATCATTTTCCAAAGTACTTTATTCCTGGTAAGTCCACGTGAGAGATGTGGGAATATTTTCTCAGATGCCAGAGTCCCATACATTAGGCAGATGAGTGACAACCCCAATCAGTAAATTGTTGGGTTTGTCCTCTTTTTACTGTGATTGGTCACATGATCAACATAGACATCAAAATTAAAAGTTTTACTAAATCTCAGTCTGCCATCCATATCACAATCATGAATGATCAACGTCCAAGTCCATTTTACAAAATATCACACCAGGACAAATTCAAAGAGTGAATAAAGAGGTAATTGAATATTAGCTACATAAATGAGATTAACCTCCCCTTGTTTATTTCACTTTGAGGAAGCCATATATTTTGGTCGGCCATTTTCATTTCACCGTATATCTACACTGAAAAGAGGAATTTGTTTGAATCAATACAACTGCATGTTTTAACACGAAAATATCATAAAATGTGTTCTTAATTGTGCTTGCACATTATTTGAAATGAACTTAATTGTTATTAAGAACACATTTTATGATATTTTCATGTTAAAACATGCAGTTTTATTGATTTACGGTGAAATGAAAATGGACGACCAAAACATATGGCTTCCTCAAAGTGAAATAAACAAGGGGAGGTTACTCTCATTTATGTCGCTAATGTTCATATTACCAAGAAATAAATGACAAATGTATCCTTAGAATTTTGTTTCTTTTTCTTTCTTATGTAGAGCTGGTTTGGTTTGGTTTGGTTTCTTTGTTTAATGGCATATCAGTCTTCGTGGGTTATTGGTTTGGTTTGTTTTACGGCATATCAACCTCAGTGGGTCATTTAATGCTGACAAACTTGTAAAATAAATTCATTCTTAATGCATAATACAATTTTGTTTATAAACTCATGTTTTTCTATTTAACCCATAGATGGGACCCTAACAGGTACTACCACTCCGGGTCAGAGTGGACCAGGGTGTTGTCGGTTATTTTATACCAAAGCCATCCTTGTAGAAGAACAATAAGTAAGTAAAGTCGTCGGGGCGGCCTAATGTCGGTATCAGCCATGCAGCGAGGGAGTCTATCCCCTTTTCACTAGCACCAGACCAAGGAGATTGTTATTTGCATCTGAGGTGAAGCACCACACCTACCATCAGCTCCTTACTTTACCGCACAGAACCCTGTACTACTCATACGCTGAGTTGGTGAGGACCAGGATCGAACTAGGAACCTAACCCAGAGCTGGGGAGTGAGGGGGTTAATACCTTTCCCAAGGGTATTCATCCAAAAGTGAATGTAATAGTGCAACTGGATTTGAACTCGCTTACTACAAAGTCAAACTCCAGCACGTTAACCCCTGCGCCACGGAGACATGCAGCTCATACAATTTCAACCAACTAATCTTTACTTAACAAAAAAACATTGTGGTGTTGGGTTGTTTAGCAGGCAAGACTGGAAAAGTTGCAATGATAGTTTAGCACAAGGTTAGAAGTATGGGGCACTCAGTGAGAATCAAACTCACTATCAATGGTCTGTCAGTCTAGCTGGATAACTGTTACATAAGGCACTCTACAGTTAAATAAGTCAGTGTTAAGTAAAGTAAACTTGGCAGAGCAACCTATTGTCTGTATCAGCTGGACAGCAAGGGAGTCTATCCCCTTTTCACATGTGCTAGACAAGGGTTTGGTTTGTTTTGTTTTACAGCATATCAACCTCAGTGGGTCATTTAATGCCGATAAAGTTTTGAAATAAATCAATTCTTAATGGATATACAATTTTTTTATAAATACATTTTTCTATTTAACCCATAGATGGGACCCTAACAGGTACTACCACTTCGGGTCACAGTGGACCAGGGAGCAATAGTGATGAAGGGGTGCTCCACATTCCCCAAACCTCCAAAACTGGAACCTCACCATCAGATAGAGTTTAATGTAGACCCGCAGCCACCGCCTTCTAGCACCCATATGATAAAAGGGGTTGGGGCTTGC
This sequence comes from Doryteuthis pealeii, assembly GCA_023376005.1. Classification (NCBI taxonomy): domain Eukaryota; kingdom Metazoa; phylum Mollusca; class Cephalopoda; order Myopsida; family Loliginidae; genus Doryteuthis; species Doryteuthis pealeii. The sequence goes on from CM042161.1 coordinate 46,152,900, forward strand.
CATAAGGGCGCTAGACAAGGGAGAGCACCACCCACAGTTGCCCACTTTAACAGATCAGATTACCCAAGTTGTGCTACTGATGCGCTGAGTTGGCAAGGGCCAGAATCAAACCCGGAACCTTGTGATTCCTAAAAATCATTTTATTCAGCTTTGTTTTTTTAAAGAGCTTTTAAGTAAAAAAAAATGTGTAAATAATGTTGAGACCTGTTTGTTATTTGAGGTGGAACTGTTTGGTGCTTCAGATGTTTTAGCTGGCTTCTTTTTCTTTTTTTTCTTCTTCTTTTCTGATGCCATTGACGTGTCCATCAAAGCCTTTTCTAAAGATTCTTCATCCTCAGCTGATGGCATCAATATATTCTGAAAAGAAAACAAAAAAACTTTCACTTAATATATGAGAAGAATATATCAAACAACATTTCCATGAAACAGTATCCTTTTCAGGAAGAAAGGGAAAAAAAAAATTGGTTTATTAATTTTTAAAATTCTGAAAATAATTTTTTTTTTTTTTGACATCAGATTAATCCAATTAGTTAATTTTTAATCTTAAGGAGATCTTTGATACAGAACAAAAAAATACAAGAAAGTAAATTTTAATTTCAATTTCAATTTCCTTTGGTATTGATTTTTAAAAAAAATTATTTTCATATTCTTATTTTCACAAGGAAAAAAAAAAGTCGCAGTTTCAGAACTAGACTTAACTAAATTAAATTTAAATTCAATTAAAATATGGAAAAATTACAGTGATATATGGAATTATTTATTTCGTTCACCTTGATAACCTACGAGATAATAAATAATCTGTTCTTTGTCTTTCTCTTCTTCATCTTTGAAAATCTCTTCTTTTAAAAAAGATTAAAAAAAGAGAGTGAAAACAATGCTGAACATGGCTGGATGTGTTATTAACGATAATTAGATGAATATATGCTTTTCAAAAGTAACTATTAACATGCTCAAAAAAACTGAAAAAGCCCCAAGATACGGCTATAAAACACAAATAGCTGTTTTCGTCAATTTTTCCCCACTGCACATGAAAAGACCCTAGAGGTCTATTAGAAAATGGATTAATCCACCGAGCAATGGCCGACCTGGCTTTATGCATTTATAGCTACGAGGTAGACATTGCAGACTAGGGATCTTTATCACAAGAAAGATTTTTAAAAATAATATAATTTTTTTTCTTTCTTTCTTTTTTTTTTTCATTAATTTCATTATTTTATTTTATTTTCTTTCTTTTTTTTTTTTTCTTGCAATGTATCAGATATTGTAAAGGAAAAAATAAATAAATAAAAAATAAAATAAAAATTTGAAAAAATTTGAAATTTGAAAAAAAAAAAAAAAAAAAAAAAAAAGAATACTTTCCACACATCAATATAACAGAATTATATCTGAATTTAAAATATCTTTATTGGCAAATTAAATTTTGGCCCGGCAGAGTTTAAAGCAGTTAAGACGTGATTGATCAATACATTAAATCTACAAGGAAAATCAATATAATATTTATGTAAATCAACACCCGAAATACATTACGTCAAACACTTGAAATACATACACAAGTACATAAATATGTGTACACCCACACATATACAAACACGTATACAGGGGTACACAAATATTTGTGAATAACCTTTGTTTTTAATCAATACCTAAAAGAATTGAGTTTAGGAAGATGCAAACCTTCTACACCAACACACCTAACAATCTTCTAATGTCTCACAAACACTTGAAAACATACACAAGTACATAAATGTGTGTACACCAACACATATACAAACACGTATACAGGGGTACACAAATATTTGTGAATAACCTTTGTTATTTAATCAATACTTAAAAGAATTGAGTTTAGGAAGATGCAAACCTTCTACACCAACACACCTAACAATCTTCTAATGTCTCACAATCTTCAGCAGCAGATTTACCATAACATCTATTTACAATTTTTAATCTTTCTTATGAGGCACTCTTAGTGTAAAGTTAACATTGCAGGAAATGAAATCAGTGATCCGAGTTCAAATCCCGGATTACATTTCACTTGGTGCTATTGCCTTTAGGAGAGGCATGAATCCATTTGTTCTATTTAAAGCTATAGGTAAATAGTAGGGCAGACTAGGTTCTTTAGGCTTGGTTAGGTAAGTAAAAGTAAAGTCATCGGGGCGGCCTAAAGTCGGTATCAGCCAGTCAGTGAGGGAGTCTATCCCCTTTTCAATAGCGTTAGACCAAGGAGATTGTTTTTGGCATCTGAGGTGGAGTGCCACACCTACCGTCAGCTCCTTACTTTACCGTGTAGATCCCTGTGCTACTCATACGCTGAGGCGAGGACCGGTATCGAACTAGGAACCTTGTGGTTTCTAGCCAAACGCTCTACCGACTGAGCTAACCCGGCCCCTTGGTTAGGTAACCAGTCTAAAAGAAAGAAAACTCCAAATTCAAACCACCTTTTCTCCGCTTAAAAATTGACCTTGTGTCACATCCTGCCTGTGCCAGAAGGGTTGGATAAATACAATCAAAATAAGTAATATTATTAGATATTATTTATATAACTAAAACTATGAATATTTACCAGTCCAAAAATAAGTACACTCTTATATCAGAAGAGGATAACTCTGAATTCAAACCAGCTTTACTCCACTTAACTCTTAACATCCTGTCCAGAGCATTCCTATAAGGATATATAAAAAAATGGCTAAAAATGACCTTTGTATCTAAAGTTACCTATTATTTCCCTTAAATCAAAGATTTCTACATATGTTTAATATTCAAATTTAAACAAAGGCTATTGTTTGGGGCTGATTAGTTAAACAAATGTGACTTCCAGCTGGGTGGAATGAGGTGGTATAGGACTTTAAGAGTTAAATATTTGCCTAAAAGGTTAGGAGTCAGGTCTGATGCTTGAGGCACCTTGGCATATCGATGAGGTTAAGCCATTTTTGGCACCATTATTTCATATTCTGAATTAAACCTGACCATGTGTCACATCCTACATGTGGTGGAGAGGACGGGTAAATACATAAATTTTTTTTTTTCCTATTAGTATCTTATCACTCATTTTCCATAAATGATAGGATATATATATATATATATGTATGTATGTATGTTCAAATATAAGGCTAAACAAATAGAGAAAATGTCAGTCCCTGGATGTACATTTCGACCTATTAGGTCTCATCAGCAAGGTTAATAGGTCGAAATTTACATCCAGGGATTGACATTTTCTCGATTTGTTTAGCCTTACATTTAAATACATATGCCCGCCTATAATTCATTAATTATTAACTAATTAATTTTCAAAATTAGGTATGACTTCAATTAAGCACATATCCTCCAAAAATTGGCGGATAAAAGCCATATCAAATAAACACATTGTTTACTCTCATATATATATAGATAGATAGATCAGCACCTAATCAGATCAGGTCAGGTCAGGTCAGGTTGAAAGCAATGGTTCCCACTAGATCACCAAAATTAAGCAGCAATGAGCCTATTAATACAACTACAAAAAAATTTGGACCAAGTATCCAATAGGCACCCCAACTGGGAGACACCTCGAAAAGTACACCTTTTGTTTTTCACCGCATACTTCTGGTTGTTGTAGGAGAGGCGCATGGAAATTAAACTTTATAAATTGTGTGATACCATTTCCGAACAACAACCTTTTATTTAAATAAACATAAAAAATATTTTGTAAATAAAAACTATTTTCATTTAAATATCTGCATTTCTCTTCTGATTAAATAAAAAATATTTTAATATGAAAACGTGTCTTTCATTTAAAGTTTTTAAAACTCCTATTGAATTAACAACATGAAATAACTTTTTTTTATTAAAATCAAAAACTATTTTAGTATAAAAATGTGCCTTTGGGTTGTAAATATACATGAACACACTTAAAAAATTTTACAGTGAAATTCTAATGCAAAAAAAATTGTTGTTTGTAAACAAACAACCGGGAGTTTACAGTGAAAAGCAAAAAGGTGTTCCTTTCAAAACAGATCCCAGCTGGGGTGCCTATTGGATACTTGGTCCAAAAATTTAAATATAGATGTTTGTGATTCCTTAATCTCTGGACATAAAATAACCCTAGACAGGTTGACATGCCATTAAAATCAAGCAATCACTTCTCCTGCACTAGCATGGAACTTAACTCACTATGGCTTCCAATACTCAATAGAAACATAGAAAGCAAAGTGTATTCTTTTTTTATGAAAAGACCAAAGTAGAGTGTTGCATGTCATGGATTTTTCAGCCACCAGGGTTCCATCCTTAAGCATCAAGGGTCGCCCCATCAGGAGGGTTCCTACCACTCTGCAGAGGTGCTGTCAGTGAATTCTAAGGCCCCAGCTGACAGGGCTAGATTCAGTTTTAAAACCTTTTTTAAACCCTCATTTTATTTGAGTGTTCATTGTTTTTCTATGACAATACAGCAGAAATTCTTTTTTTAATAATTTATTCTTTACATGCCAGAGAAAAAAAAAAAACAACATTTATAGCCTTTAACTCTTAACATCCTGTTGAAAATTTTCTAAGTCCAAAGCCCCATTCCTATAAGGATTTATCAAAAAGTGCCTAAAAATGGTCTTTTCATTTAATATAAGACTTCTAAATATGTTTAATATTACATTTAAACAAGGCTATTGTTTAGGGTGGATTAGGAAAACAAATTTGACTTCCGGTCGGGCGGAATGAGGCGGTATAGGATGTTAAGAGTTAACCGAGATTCCTAGAAGAATTCTGGAAGAAAAATAGATTGAGTAGAAAAAAGAAATAATGAGAGGTGCACTTAGTGTAATGGTTATCGCCATAGGAAATGGAATCAGTGAGCAGAGTTCAAATCCTGGATGAGGCTGTTTGCATTTCTTCTATCGTTAATTTATTGAAATGAGAGTTTGAACCTTGCTGAATGCCCCATACTTGAGACCTTGTGTCACATCCTATCCATGGAGCACGGGTTGGGTAAACACCTACCATTTACTATAAGCAGATTGGATTCTCTAGGCAACCAATTTAAGAGAAGGAAAACTAGGAAATCAATCCAGCAGTACTCTGCTCAATAAAAAAAAAATTTTTTTTTTTAATTTAAAAAAAAAAAAAAACAAAAAAAAACATTAGTATTATCTGCGTTATTCGGACTATTGTCCCCATTTTCATTGTTATTTGTACAACGTTTGCTCGAGAACTTTGTCGTATTCGGGAGCCTAACCTTTATTTATTCCACGGGGGTATCCTGTTCTCATTCCGCTAACCATACAACAAGAAAGTTCCCGAGTTCGAAAAGAAGGTTCCCGAATCTGAGAAGGTTCCCGAGTCCGACAAGAAATACCTGAAGAAGGCCGGAGGGTATATCGCCCGAAATGTTGTACAAATAACAATAAAGATGGGGACAATAGTCCGAATAACGCAGATAATACTAATCTTCAAGCTTCATCTCAAACATTCAGAGAGAAAAAAAAAAACATATTTGACAGCATATAAGACGCACAGGATATATAAGACACCCCCATTTCAGCAGGTCAGATTCAGGAAAAAGGTTTTTAGTGTGTATGTTTTTTTCTTTGCTGTTAACCTTGAATATATCAATACTAGCAATAAAATAAAGATGCAAGGAGTTTAGGGTAGGTAAAAGTACTGAGTGTAAGCTGGGTTAGTGAGCCTCATAGAGAAGATTAGCCTAGGCCTATGGGAGGTCTCAAACTTCACCTACGATGTATAAGACGCAAGGCAATTTTTTGAGCCAAAATTTTTGGGAAAAAGAGTGTCCTATATGCTGTTAAATACAGTAAATAAAAATACTAATGACCTGCCCATAGCAGAGGAGTTGGTTTGGTTTCAGTTTGTTTAATGGCATATCAATCTTCATGGGTTATTTAATGCCAAAGCAATCCTTGTAGAAGAACAATAGTGATACTGGATAAATACATATTTAATAACTCCCTACTTATAAATGAGATTTATTTTGCAAATGATTTTACATAAAGGGTTTCAAGTATTCCTATCTAATACAAATAATTTTCAAACAGATCTATTTGATACAGATGGAACCCTAATAGGTACTACCATTCTAGATTAGAGTGGGCCTGGGAGTAATGGTAATGAAGGAGTACCCCACACTCTCCCGAATTGAAGCTTCACCACCAATGCAGGGTTTGGTTTGGTTGTTCTACGGCATATCAACCCTTTGAGTCATTTAATGTCGAATCAAGTCATTTTGATATCTAGTTCCTTACAGTACCTGATGTTGCTTAAATGGTCACCCATCTAAGTACTGAACAGGCTCATTGCTGCTTAACTATTGTGATCTAGCACAAACCCCAAATGTTGGGGATAGAGTTCTTGTATGGTAAACCTTGCCAACAGGAATATTGAAGTGTGTTATATGCTGTAAAAAGTGGGTTTATCTAAGGGAGAAACTTCCATCTTGAAAAATAAGATAAAATAAAATTTTCAAATAGCCTGTGTGCAAGCTACATATAAATTCAAATTGAATCTTTCTGGGTTTTTTTAATTAGAAACCCTATTCCCTCGGAAATAGGCTCACCAGTCCAAATATTAAACGTCACAAAAACAACCACCAGAATTTTCCACTGCTTCCGTCATCATGAAAACCCCAACACCACATACCGAAGAAGCTACGCAGAAGAAGACACAACCCCCGCCCACCCACGTTATCGCACATCACTTACAGCAAATTGATAAGTTCCTTGATTGTATCTTGTTATACAATCAACCTCTAGGGATTTGTGCAATTCAGGGAGACGAGGCTGATTGGAGGAAATCGACAAACAGATATTCTGTGTTTTATAGCCATATCTTGAGGGCTTTTATTTTTCTCAGCATGTTGTTAATGTGTAGCAAGGGGAGAAAAAGAAAAATGTGTATATTCATTTAATTAAAGTAATAACATATCCTGCCACATACATTCCTCTCAATGAAAACAAGATGAATGATTTAAACTTTAAAAAGAAAAACTTTTTTTCTTTTTCATATTCTAAGTTATCATGCAGGTTATCAAGGTGACTGAAATAAATGATTTTATATAATACTATAAATTTCCTTATCTAATTTAATTTAAATTTTAACTTAGTTAAGACTAGATTTAATTTCTCTTGTTGTTTTATAATAGAAAAAGAAAAGAAAAGAAATCCATCTTTTAAGAATTATATTGGCTAAATTATTAATTATCTAGAGGATAAATTTATATCAGGGTTTTTTTTATTTGGTTTATTTTTAATGTTTTTCTTCCTTAAGTTGAAAAAATTTTTGTTTCTTTTCACAAGGACAAACTTTCTACAAGTCTTACAAAGTTAAATAACTCATACTATCTCTGGCCCACAATAGTTGTTTATCTTATTATAATGGAGATTGTGTGTTTTTCTGTCTGTAACCGAAACTATATTACTAATCGAGTCACAATTAACATAGTTATTTACATCACATTCTTCATGATTTTATTTATATTTAAACCTCAATTATTAATAAAATTGCTTCGCCTTTTTATTAGTGTTGTCCATATCTACATACTAATAACATGCTATTGTATTTATATATTTAAAAAATAGCGGTTTGCAGTGTGAACGGGAAGGCTAATTTGCATATTGATATTAAAAATGTGATTTTATTAAATATGTGCTTAGTATTATTGATTTCTAACTGTTTGATTTTATTTTAATGAATATAAACAAAAATCTCTCCAATGAATCTTAAATGAAATCCATTAACAAGAAAAAAAAATAAGTGTAATTTTATTCTTTATTTCCTAATTTAACTAAATAGTTAAATAAGTAAAATTCAGCAATGAAAGACGGCAGTGATGGAAGAGTAAGTTTCATTTCTATTTTTCTATTATACCCCCACTCTGTTTCAAATCTTTTTATCTGCATTCTTATTAGACTTTCTAATTTAATACGATATTTCATTACATTAAAACTTATATACTTGCACCCGGAGGGTGCATATATTTGCTAGTATAACTAAAATTCACACACACAGCGTTTCAAAAAAATTGATATCATTTTCATAAGTTAATAACTTGACCAATTTTTGTTCAAATGATCTCAAATTCTAACAGCATAAATGTAAAGTTTTTAAATGCCATCCTTGGCCAGTTGAAAAGGGCTTAAAGAAAGTCCTATGTTATGTATATTTACCAACCCCTCCGCACGAGCAGGATGCGACACAAGGTCAATTTCTTAAGCAGAGTTTAACAGGTTTGAATTCAGAGTTTTCCTTCTCCTAGACTGGTTACCTAGCCATGGTTAAAGAACCCAGTCTGCCCTACTGTTTATCCATAGATGGAGGGAGAGTAGGATTCATACCTTTTCCAAGGGTATTAGCGCTAAGTGAAATGCAATTACCACGTCCAGGATTTGAACTTGGGGCGACGAGTCCATTTCCCATGACTTTAACCATTACACCACGCGCTTCCTAATGTTATGTAATCCTTTGGTGATCGTATAAGTCCTATCCTGTGTATTGGTAAAGGTCCAGTGATTTAATCCAATGTCCGTCATCAAAGAACGGTGTAGTAATTATGACCAGTAGGGTGGGTTAAGTATTGTATCAGTCTCAGAGTACGGCCAAGAAATAGATCACATGATCTCGCCTAGTCTATAAGTATGGCCGAGGATCTAGCACACACCTTATATTCAGAATTCTTGGGCACCTCATGTGGTGTAATGGTTAACAAGCTAGATTAGCAGACCATTGTTAGTGAGTTCGATTCTCACTGGGTGTCCCACACTTTTGGCCTTGTGCCATATCTAAGCTAAGCTTAGTAAATAACTATATTCAGAATTCTTGGGCACCTCACGTGGTGTAATGGTTAACAAGCTAGATTAGCAGACCATTGTTAGTGAGTTCGATTCTCACTGGGTGTCCAACACTTCTGGCCTTGTGCCATATCTGAGCTAAGCTTAGTAAATAACTATATTCAGAATTCTTGGGCACCTCACGTGGTGTAATGGTTAGCAAGCTCGCTTCGCAAACCATTGTTAGTGAGTTCGATTCTCATTGGGTGCCCCATACTCCTGGCCTTGTGCCATATCTAAGCTAAGCTTAGTAAATAACTATATTCAGAATTCTCAACAATAAATTCTATGTTTTTGTTTTGTTTTTCAACTACAGAAATGCCATTCAATAGAAAAGAAAAGGAGTTTAAACATAAAACACAGAATTTTTAGTTGTTTCTACACATGCTGTTAAAATATAAAAATATGAGATCATTTGAATGAAAATTAGTAATTGTTGAGATTTTTTTGTATATAAAAGGGTGTACTAGACGCCCGCTCATAATTATAGACTCGGCAAGAACCATTTGATCTCTCTTGGCCAATCACTGGCAGTACTCTGCTGCTGATACAATACTTAAACCGACAGTACTGGCCATAACTACCTTGACTTTCGTGGATGACGGACATAGGAATAAAATCACTGGACCTTTAACAATACGCAGGATAGGACATTCGCGTACCAAAGGATTCCATAATTCAGAACTTACTTTAAGCCCTTTTCAACTGGCCAAGGATGGCATTTAAAAACTTAACAGTAATGTTAATAGATTACAAAATATGTATTTTCTTTAAATATCCTGTGTGTGTGTGTGTGTGTGTGTGTGTAAACTATCTGATGGTGAGGTTCAAGTTTTGGAGGTCTGGGGTATGTGGAGCACCCCTTCATCACCATTGCTGCCTGGTCCACCCTGACACAGAGTGGTAGTACCTGTTAGGGACCCATCTATGGGTTAAATAGATAAACATGAGTTTATAAAAATTGAGTATCCATTAAGAATGAATTTATTTCAAAAACTTTGCTGGCATTAAATGACCCACTGAGGTTGATATGCCATAAAACAAACCAAACCTATAATCATTTGCACAGTTATATGGTATCAAGTATTCCTACCTAATACAAATAATTTTCATGCAGAACTATTGGGCATATAGATGAGACCCTAACATCTATCACACCAGATCAGAGTGGGCCTGGGAGTAATGGTAATAAATGGGTGAGTGTGGGACTCCCAAGAGTTTCAGAATTGAAGATTCACTAGAGGCACTTTAGTGTCCTACTTAGCACTTTTTTTTTTTTTTTTATTATAAATATTTTCTGCTAAAATGTAGGAGGCAGTTTATATATATATATATATATATACCAAAGCTTTCTACATGAGCAGGATGTGACACACAGTGGATTTCTAAAGTGGAGTTTAGCAGGTTTGAATTCAGAGTTTTCCTTTTCCTAAACTCGTAAGGATCCCAGTCAGCCCTACTACTTACCCATAACCAGAGGATGAGTAGTTGGATGAATACCTTTCCTGTGTGAAATGTAAACAGCCTTGTCCGGGATTTGAACTGTTCAACAAGTACATTTCCTACAACTAAACATTACTCCACCTAAGAGGCAGTTATATATCAAAATTAGTAGTTTTTGTATAAACTTACAAAATGATATACTAAAAAGGGTGATAAAGTAAATCAGACTTTGTCAGAGATACTGAATACTAAGGTGACAGTGATGCCTATAATTACTGGAGCACTGTGAAAAGTCCTAGAACATATGCAAAGGAAGGGTGGAAAAAATTGATACGGATCATGGCACTGTAAAAGTCAGAAAAGATAGTTGCAGGTTGAAATTTGACACTTGATCTCAGCAATAATCACTTTAATGGAGCTGTAAGTAATTATAAAATATATTTCTGCATTTTGGTAGAAAAAAAAAGAATTTATCTTCTGTTTTTTCGGCCTCAACTCTTTTGCTGTCATATTTACCAATTTTCAGTGGATTCCAGTACCCCCTCCCCCAAAAAATTTCAAAAGTGAAACCGGAAATTTGACTGTACCTATGTGACTGTCCAATCAAAACTACTTTTGGAAATTCCTGAGCAAGCAGAAAACATGGATAAAATTTAAAAAAGGAATGTAGTATTGATAGTTTTATTAATTTTAACATTAGCCACAACATTAACCTTCTCACTAATTAAATACGGGAATACTTAGTAACACCAAGTAATGTAAGCTCAGTATAAAACATTGGCTTTAATGTAAATTAAAAAAAAAAAAAAAAAAAAAAAAAAAAAAAAAAAAACTATATGAATATATTTACCTGCAAAAGAGCTACTTCATAAAACCAATTTTTCTTATATTTCAATTCTTTAAGTATTTTTATTAATTCAGATTTTACAATAGATTTAGTAGATAAACTTTCCTCTAATGTTTGTCTACAAAAGTGAGTTACTTTTAAAAAAAAATTTTTTAATTCAATTTTTCCATTGTAAGGTTTTTACTGAATTTTTGTTAAGTAGGTGCTGTTTTTAATGCAACATTTTTAAAACCAATGATTTCTGTTTAGAATTCAAGCAATTTTTAAGCCTGTATTAAGAGGAATAGTGTTAAAAATTCCTTTCTCTTTGTTGATACTAATAATCATTTCAATCCAGCAAACATCATGCCTCTTACATCCTGCTTAATGGGAAGTTTTTGGGGGTTTTTTTTTGTTTTTTTAAATTGTAACAGTACTTCATTTTCAAAATTATTTGTTGTGAAGATTTCATTTTGATAGTCATTCAAAACTTTCCAAACCTAAAATTGGTAATGACCTTGACACCTACATCAAAGTTTGAGTCTATATAAAATCCCTTTTTATATAGATAAGTAAGGGTTTAAAATTTTATTGGTATATTTTGTTAAAAACAGAAATGCAAGTTAGTCAACTTATTTTGCATAATGATCAACATATTCTTTCGAAACTTGATTTTAAAAAGATTCTCACTAAAATTGAGTTTAATCTTTATTTAAAATTTGTATCAAACATTTTTCCAGAATGTTACTTAAAATGACCTTAGAATCTTTTTAGATACTGACAATTACGTCAGTAGCTAAAAAGATTAAGTTTGTGATTCATGAAAAGAGCAAAAAGCTAAGTGAATAAAACAAAAAAATATTGAAAGATTGTTTCTTATTCAGCTTTACAATTTATTAAAAAAAAATAAATAAATAAATGAAAAAATAAAAAATTTTTTAAATAAAAAAAAAAAAAAAAAAAAAAAAAACATTGGAAATGTTTTACTAAAAAGAATAAAATGAAAAACAATTTACATATTTAGTTCATTCACATTTCTTTAAGATTTAGTATTTGTAATGTGAATTGTTGGGTATCACACCTCTTTACTCAGAACAAGCTCAAGTGATGCAAGTATGGGATTGTTAAAAACACACCAAGTAAGGAGGTGCAGATTTTTACAAGACAAATTTGTCACCTTTTCTTACTACAAATTAGTCAGGTGTTATTTCGTTTCCAAATAAGCTGTGACAAACTTGGAGTTTCACCTTGGAAAATATGTTTTGTATCGAACTACTGCCATCACTCACTTGATATGAATTAAAGATTTAAGATTTTTAATATTCTAAGAAATGAAATGTGATTTAAAATGTTTACTTTTTCAATCATAATGGCCAATTATATATCTCAAGAAAATTTCTCATGTTACAAATATTGTTCAGAAATTTACCAAACCTTAAAATTTACCGTTTAAAATTATATTGGATCAAAAGGAGTTGTACATGAACTTTATAAAAAAATGAATAAATATATACTAGCAAATATATGCACCCTCCGGGTGCAAGTATTTAAGTTTTAATATAATAAAATATCATATTAATTAGAAAGGCTAATGAAACTGAATAAGAATGCAGATAAAAATATTTGGAACAGAGGGTGTATGATTGAAAAAATAGAACAACTTTGAAACCAACTCTTCCATCATTTTCCATTACTCCCTTCTTTCATTGATAAATTTTCCTAATTTAACTATTTAGTTAAAATAGGAAGTAAAGAATAAATTACAGTTATTTCTTCTTGTTAATGGATTTCTTTTAAGATTTATCCGAGATTTTTGCTCATATTCAATAAGATAAAACCAAACAATTAGAAATCAATAATACTAAACATTTATTAAAATCAAATTTTTAAGATCAGTATGCAAATTAGCCTTCCCGTTCACTGTAATCCACTATTTTGTTGTATATATAAATACAAATGCATGTTATTAGTATGTAGATATGGTCCACAGTCTTAATGATGTAAAACAGTTTTATTAATAATTGAGGTTTAAATAAAAATAAAATCATGGAGATTGTGATGTAAATAACAAAGAGAATTGTGACTTGAGTAGTGATATAGTTTCGGTTACAGACAGACAAATCCACAATCTCCATTATAAGATGTTGAAAGTGTCAGGCAAGATTCATATCAAAATGGTTAATGGTGGAGAGGGTGGAATGTACAAAATTGAATTTACATTGACCAAGTTTAATTCTAGAGATTATCTACATAAACTTTTTTTTTTTTTTTTTTCATTATAAAAGAAAAAAGGGGAAAAAAATTTTTTTTATAAAAGCATAAATGCTCATTGAACATCTAACAAAACTGTCTGAAAACTCTGTAGTAAACAGTTCTGATGTATCGTCTTAACACTTAACATCCTGTTGAGAATTTTCCAAGTCCGGAGCCCCATTCCTATAAGGATTTATCAATAAATGGCTAAAAATGGCCTTTTCATTTAAGGTTACCTGTTATTTCCCTTAAATCAAAGACTAAATATTTTTATTACATTTAAACAAATGCTATAATTTAGGGTAAATTAGGAAAAAGAATGTGACTTTCTGGTCAGGTGGAATGAGGTGGTATAGGATGTTAAAAGTTAAATCAAATTATTTTGTTCATAATTTGAAGTATGTTTCTAATGTTCTGGTATGCAAAAAAAAAAAAAAAAAAAAAAAAAGATTCAGAGAGAGTATTTTTTTCAGCTTGTACACCAATTGGTAGGAATTGCTTTGATAGACCCCCCCCCACTCCAACATGTACAAAAAGAATTCTTTATGCAATAGATAAATATCAAAATTGTTTGGGAAACTCTTGACTTTTTATCAATTAAAATTAAATATTTGGAATATGGTTTTTATTTTATAAAAATAAACATTAATACAAATCTACTAAAAGTAGATTGTAAATCACGACACAAAAGTTAAAATTGTTTTAAAAAAAAAAAAACAGATTGAGAAAAATAAGTTAATTTATTGAACAACCTTTACTTCACTTATGACAAAGTGGATTTGTTTTTTATTCAAAATAAAATTTTATACTTTGAAGAAAAGGAAAAAAAGGGGGGGGGATTTTATTAGCATTCTCAGTCCAACCGAAATTGTGTGATTGACAAATTTGCACTTTAATCTGTTCAACTTGTATATTTCTGGTTCGGTCTTTAAAATTTTTTAATGGTTGGAAAGAAAATGAAATAAGCATTCTAAAAGGTGTAATTTGTATGTGCTTTTTATCCATTGAATTGTTACATCAAGTTCAGATGGTATTTTGCTTCAAACGGCCGAAAATGCAAAATGATTAAAAAAAAAATTTTTTTTTTTAGACTAAATTTCATGTGTTACTTTGTTTTTCAAAAATCAACATAACCAATCTTAAAATAAAACAAGTGTTATCTATTTGCTAGCTTATTTACCTTTTTGTTGCCATTTCTAGAAATAAATGTAAAAGAGATATTCCATTTCTTGTATGCAATACAAAATATCAGGTATTTGAGATCTTTTTAAGTTCTAAGATTATCTATTCAAGTTAATACTATACAGGTGCATAGATGCCGTATCAAAATGCTGTTGAACAATCATAGTAAAATGAAAATGAAAAAAAACAAAAAAAAAACTCCATACTTCTTATTCTCTAAATAATCAGTTATAACATATATACAATTTGCAGAATCAGAAAGAACAATTTTACATAATAATACCAAGTTTTTATCAGAATTGCACAAAAAGAAAAATGAATAAAATAAATAAATAAATAGATTTAAAAAAATAAAGAAACAGTTAAGAAACTACTGAATTTCTTGTGAATTGATCTGTGATTTCAACTAATTTTGGCATAAAATGATGTCTATTTGAACACAAACATTCAGAGCTTTAAATTTTCATTTTGAACGACTGGGGTTATTTGCACAATTCAAACAGTCTTGCAGTGTTGAACATTTTCAGACCCCTTTATAACTAATATGATTAAATAACAACCTAAAATGATAAACATTTTCAATTAAATTTTTAGAAAAAAAAAAAAAAAAAAAAAAAAAAAAAAACTGAGAATGCTATTTTTTTTTTTTTTTGATTAAATAGATACTACAGAAAATTACTTTGAAAGGAAAAGATTTAAATAATATATAATCTCTTGTGTCAAGTTTATTAAACTGAATGAGAACAGCTACTCTTTGATCTTAAGAAAAATTAAATTAGAAAATATTCTCATACAAACAGAATCCCCACTGTAGTTTGATCCTCTAAGTGTCCAACTATTGTCGCTTAAATAAAGCTTTATAAATTCTGACAATTTACCGCCAATGAATTATAAAGGGAGAGCACTGCAATAAATTTTTGTGACAGTTTTCTCCCTTGAGTCAAAAATTTTCATTTTCCTTGATAGTGGTAATTTTATTTAAAAAAAATAATTATAGTATAATTTCATTTGCTTATTAGTAAATTTCGGTTGAGATAGTGACGTACCATTTAACTGAGTGTTGATAATAATACCTATATACTTGTTCTTTAACTACATTTTCCATTGAATTATTTATTTTCGAATACATTCTGAATTGTATATTTGACTTGACTAATAAGAAAATCAACAAGAACTATTTTTAAAAAAGATGCATAACCAGTAAAAATATTTTTTTTTAATTGTAAAAGGCCCAACTGAATAGATATTTTTCTTTTAAAAATCAGAGAATTGGGGGGGGGGAGAATACCAATGAGTGCCATAAGAAATGAGATTTTTTATGTTGACTATGTCAATGGAAAATATTCCACAGTTATCTTAATGGAGATATCTGTATTTATGTCTAACAAAAACGTTATAGCTCTACGTCACAATATTCTTCTACTATATACACCCAAAATTTGAGTAAGCAAGTTTACAAATAAATACCTACGATTTTGTGTAAAATTGATGTGGAAAATATTCAAAATAATTGTTTGATTATTACATGCACGCAACATTTTATTTGAGAGGGATGGGGCTCAGTTTTCATTTCAAATTTTTTTTTTTTTTTTTTTACTCCTTTAATAAATATGAGGATTTTGCTTACTTATGATACAAACCCTCTGACATTGAATTTTTAACTCCCACCCTCTCAGGCAATGTCTTTCAAAAATTAATTTTTATGACGCCCGGAGGGTGTTTTCTGTTGCTAGTTCTATTAATTGATGTATTATTAGGAGTGATTTACAATCTAAGTCATTTAGTAAAAATATTTCATTAAAAAGAAAAAAAAAACTTTTTTATTGTTGTTGGCACCTTTACGTCCACTAAGGACGATGGCGTAGTGTAAAAAAAAAAAAAAAATTAAAAAATTTAATAAAATTATCTGTAACTGCGCAAGTGACTGAGGGCCAATTTTTGAGTGAGTCTTTGGTGCACTGAATACACACATACAAACTGATGCTTTCTGGGGCCGCTTTCATTTCTCCCATGAACAGCGTGTTCTCCATTCTCTGGGAGAGGCACCTTCACTGGCTTGGACATGTCTGGAAAATGGCCACATCCCAAAAGACCTTTTGTACAGCGAATCAGTAAAAGGCTCCTGATTGGTTAGTAGACCATGCCTACGATTTAAAGATGTCTGCAGGAGAGTCATGAGGATATGCCATATTGACACAAGCACGTGAAAAAAAAAAAAAAAAAAAAAAAAAAATAGAGCTGTCTGGCGCCTTAAAGTTAAGCAAGGCACAGAGATGGAGAAGAGAGTAGCTTTGATAGCAAAGAGAGCCAGAGAGAGAAACCAACAACAGCCCCAGAAAGCTTTATTTTTTGACATTCAAATAAAGCCATGAAACATGAAGGTGTTGGAGTTCTAGGAATGATACCCAATAATAAAATAAAATTAAGACCATCCAGACTACAGCACTTAAGATCAGCTTAGAAGAATCAGATTTTGAAAACTCAGTGAAAATGACAATTACCAGGATTTTAACAGACTAAAATCTTGAGCCTCGTTGTCAACCAGACATTGTAATCCCCTGTTCTAAATTTATGAAGATACCAAATTATTGAGACAGCTAATTCTTACTGTTCAGAACATCATAGGGAGGGGGGGGGATTCAAAAATTATTTTTAAAATTTGCAAGTACTCTCAAATTAGAATTGGCAAAAATGTAGTCTCTCCCAGGAAAGTAATACCAATGGTGATTGGAGCACTTGGTTTTGTTATAACAAAATTCGAAAGCTTCCTGGATCAACTAAAAGTTGAATTTGATTTGTGTGCCCCCTGCAAAAGTCAGCTGTGAGGTAGAGTTGACATTAAGAGAAATCTTGTCTAACGTGTTGTGACAGATAATATTACCAGTACAAGGGCTTGAAATTAATGGCGTACCATGGGGGGACACCAAGCCCCCTCATCTGGTACATTACAAAAAACATTTTTTAAATTGACTATCAAGGATGTGTAAAATGTTTCTGTATTTTTACATCATTTTGGGTGTTTTTCACTTCGTCCAAATCTTATTATAATGGAGATTGTATGTTTTTCTGTCTAACCGAAACTATATTCCTGCTCAAGTCACAATTCTCTTACTTATCGACATCACATTCTCCATGATTTTATTTTTATCTAAACCTCAATTATTAATAAAATTGTCTTACATTATTAATACTGTTAACTATGTCTACATACTGACAACATGCAATTATATTTATATATACAACAAAATAGCGGTTTACAGTGTGAATGGGAAGGCTAATTTGCATATTAATATTAAAAAAAAATCGAATTTAATAAATATGTGCTTAGTATTATTGATTTCTAACTGTTTGGTTTTATTTTAATGAATATAAGCAAAAATCTCTTCAATGAATCTTAAATGAAATCCATTAACAAGAAAAAATAACTCATTTTATCGTTTACTTCCTCTTTTAACTAAATACTTAAATTAGAAAAAATAACAATGAAAGATGAAAGTGATGGAAGAGTAAGTTTCAGTTGTTCCATTTTTTATTATACTCCCTCTGTTTTAAATATTTGATTATACTCCCTGTTTCAAATCTTTTTATCTGTATTCTTATTTAGTTTCATTAGCCTTTCTAATTTAATACAATATTTTATTACATTAAAACTTAAATACTTGCACCTGGAGGGTGCATATATTTGCTAGTATGTATAAAAAAAGTTTAAAAAAAAAATTTATATTTTGGTTTAGACTCAAGTTTTGACATGAGCTTGTACAAAACCAACTTTCATTTAGGCTTTGTACAATTAAAAATTTTAATTTTTCGAACTTTCTTCAATGACTTGAAAATTTACGTTTATTTCACACAAGCAAATATTTTTTTAAATAAAGATCTTATTTAATCACAGTTTCATTAAGAAACAAAACTATTAAACAAGGTCTTATGGGGGAAAAGTTGAGTCTACAATTTCAAAACTAAACAGACTAAAATATTTAAATTATTTCTTAAAACATTTTAATGGTGTTTTTATTATGCTACTAACAACTATAAGGTAAAAAGAATTAAAATTTTGATTTTGGGACAGTTCCAGGATAATGGTAAAAAAATTAAAAAAATAAGTACAATCTAAGAGTGGAAAAAAATTGTAATTGTTTGCCAATACCAATCCCCACATAACCAATCAGAATATCCTAGAGAAAGAAGCAAAATAGAATTGGTAAAAATGTGGTCTCTCAGGAAGTGAAAGTGATACCAGTAGTGGTCGGAGCACTTTTTACTTTTCAAATAACAAAATTTATTGTGTACAGTGCTCAGGTGCACCACATTAAAGTCTCATGTCTAGTACACAGAATAATGTATTAGTGTCAGGAACATGAACAGCCTTGAATCAAGTAAAATTTGAATACGATTTAAGTCCCCTGCCAAAGCAAGTTATGGTCAGTACAGCACACCTTAAGAAAAATCTGGTCTATTTGAGGTACTTATGATACTACTTATATGACTAAAACCCTACACTACTGAGATTCAGTGGTAGAAAGAAAACAGTAATATTGTTCCTTTATTAATATTATTTATTTTTATATAACAACGCAAAATACATTCAAACTTTATATAAAGAAGTCTATCATATAGTAAAGATCATTTATGGGATAGTTTTATAGTGATCATAAATGATCACTATAATTATTAGAATCAGACATATCTGAGCCTGACACGACAGGGCTTAAGAGTGTTTATCAAAAATAATGTTCAGTAAAAAAAAAAAAATTTTTTTACAGGTTCAAAGGATTAATAAATCAAAATGGACACGATTAACAGATTTATAAAAATGCAACAAAATTCATGTCAGCAAAATGTTACTATCTTGAGCTGTCTTCAGAATTGTAGCATTTCCAGAGATTATTAATCCATTACAAGAAATTATTTATCCAATTTTTGAGTAAAATTATTAATCCAATGTTATTAACTAAAATTAACACTTTTTCTATTAATTATTAAGCCTTTTCAAAAAAAATTATTAAATCCAAAAATAAACTATATTTACCCCCTCCCCCAAAAGTGTTTTTATCCAAAATGAGGTATAAAGTGAAAATAATCATTTTTCATGACAAACTGCCAACATGAACAATATTCAGCACCAATCAGTCTGATGATGGGAATTTGGAGCCACAAATCACATTTAATACTTTGAATAGGATCAGTTGAAAACCCAGATACAAGGATTTTACTTTACCATACAAATAATTTATTTGTAGACAGTTAATCCACGGGAATATCAAATTCTGACTAACAATATGAACACCCAGCAGCGATGGGAACACGGTTATATATTTTACTCATGAGATTGATAACCCATGGAAATGCTATATTACAAAATACACACAATCTGCCTATTATTTTCTGTTGTGGCGTTACTTTCGTATTTTGCCTGGGGAATGGTCTTCCCATTTGGTTCGCTGGTTCCCGCTAGGGGCTTTTGATTATTTAAGCGGCTGGTTTGAACGTCTCTTCCTCTCTTTTCCGGTTGCTCGACCTACGAGACATGGGGGTAGACCAGAGTCTAACCCCCTCTTGTTGGGGCTTTGGCCCCCCTTACATTACTGTAAGTGATTCACACAGCATGGACTATTCTTAGTCTCATGTCTGTACTTTTACGTTTTTCCCTTCTACTTTTGTATGTACGTTTATGTACACCTTATATTTTATGTATCTCGTCATATCCATGTGCTGTACCATATTAAATGTTTTGTCTGTCAACCTTTGTTGGAGTTTTATCCTCAAGTATATATCACCTTTAAACCTTACACTCATAAATTGGAATTTTTTTAAGCAATAATATTATTCATAAACAATACAAATTAAGGAAATTAGAGAAATGTTAGAAGACAATAGATTGAAAAATAAACCTTGCTTGTATTTCTTATTTCATCATACTGATGATTAGCAAGCAAGTCTTAAAATACCATTACTACTACTACTACCACCACCACCACCAATATGAACTTTATCCTTACAAAGTGCTTTTGAACTTTATCCTTACAAAGTGCTTTCGACTTGTGGTCTTGTGTCATGTTAAGCTAAATATGAATATTCAGTTTTTACCTTCCAATTTTATTGGATGGACTAAAAAGTTCTTAGGTTTATTTGTTAGATGGCATGAGGTGCGTTTAGTTTTAAATTCATTCAAAATGATCATTTTTTTATTTGACTGTGACTAAAGTCATATCAGCACTTATACACTGTTGGCTGAAATACAGTCAATAAGCCTAGGCTCAGGGGGGGGGGGGGGGAGCCTTCCCCTAGCTAAGCAATACCTACCCCCTCCCCATTATCTAAAATGAGGTATGAATCGGGTTAATGCATACCAAAAGGGCAATGCTGATGGAGCTAAGCTATTTTTGGAATTACCCTCAACCATAAATTTAAAGGCACAAGGAATTGCTTATAAGCAGCAAAAAAAATTTTTTAATTTAAAAAAAAATTAAAAAAAAAAAAAAAAATAAATAATTTTATCAAACCTTGCCTTTATTGGAAAGGTAAGGTAATATAGTATGGCCACCTGCCCCCCCCCCCATCTCACAAACCATCTGAGTGAGACGTACTAGGCATGCAGGACATTGCTGGAGAAGCAAGGACGAACTCATAAGTGACGTTCTCTTGTGGAAGCCAACACATGGACAGGCTAATGTGGGCCGTCCACCAAGGACCTACATTGACCAACTATGCAAGGATGCTGCGCAGAAGACCTCCCAGGGGCAGAGAAGGTTGGCAAGAGATCGTCATGGATATCCATGCTACTTGCGCGACATGATGAAGGTTATATGATCAATCAAGTAATTTTAATAGCATGTGTTATTTTATGCCAAGAGGTCAGAGAATTGTGTACATTGTTTATATTTTTGTTTAGTTAAAGCGAGAATTCTTCCATGCTGTAGCCATGTCAGTGCTACTGTATAGCTGCAACACTTTGACTTTAATAAAAACGCTTGGAGAAAAGGCTAGATGGGAACTACACAAGGATGCTACTGTCTTGAACAAATTCTAAAAGAAGCAATCCCTCAAAAAAGTAGCTGTATGGACAGCTAACCTCTATCACCCAAACCATCCAAGTAAGACAACATGTTAGAGAAGTAAGACAACATGTTAGAGAAGTAAGACAACATGTTAGAGAAGTAAGACAACATGTTAGAGAAGTAAGACAACATGTTAGAGAAGTAAGACAACATGTTAGAGAAGTAAGACAAACTCAAGAAGTGACATTCTCCTGTAGAGAACAACACATGGACTGACCAACAATAAAAACTTCCATTGATCAGTTTGGAGGTCTTGCCAGGAGCGATGAGCAGTAGGGATGGGTGGCAAGAGAGAGTCTTAGAAATGTGTGCTGTCAGTACAACTTGATATCAAGTATTTTTATCTAATACAAATAATTTGTAAACAAATCTATTTGACCTATAAATGGAACCCTAACAGGTACTACCACTGCAGGTCAGAGTAGACTTGGCAGGTAATGGCAATGAAGGGGTATTCCACACCCCCAGAGCACAAGAACTGGAACCTGACCACTTGACGCAGTTTAGTGTCACAGGACACAAAAGTGAAGTAAATAAAACTAATATTTGAAAAAAGGAAAAAAATGTCTCCTGTATATGTTCCCAAAAATGAATTCATTTCTGTACATAGATTAAAGAACCAACCATTATAGTATATTGTTGGTTAAGGAATTGCTACTCAAATGTCTTTACATTTTGCAAATTTTATTTTAGTACAATGAAAATTATTTTAGGTCTTTTCAAAACAGTTTTGAAGTTGAACTAAATTTTTAGCACAAAGTCCCAAGTATAAAAAGGCACCTGGTGAGAATCAAATTCAAAATACAGCAATAATAATCTGTTTGATCAGTTCATTAACTACTACCACTCCCCACACAGGCATTATTTTTCAAAATCTTTTTTGAAAAATTTTTTAAATATACATAGAGTAGACAATACATAATTGTCAATATGAAAAAAAAAAAAAAAAAAAAAAAAAAAAAAAAAAATCAAGACTGAAGCTATATTTTCCAAGACAGAAATGAACAACAAATGAAAAAAAAAAAAAAAAAAAAAAAAGTCCCCTCCCCCTTATCATTCAACATGTTCCAGTGAGATTGAAGATTCATCTCAATGTAAGAATTGAGAATTTAAAGGACATTATTTTAAGGAGGTGCTTCAACCAATGAAAAACTCACTGGAATAAGTCTTCAGTCTCAATATTTTCTGAACACCTAAAAAATTAGGGGTTTTTTTTTTTGGGGGGGGGGGGTTAAACTACTCGGTATGTGAAGTGTCCAAAACTACTAAAAATTAGAATTAAAACCGTGAATGTTTTATGAAATGTATTGCAATGACAGATTTTTTTGGGGGGATGCATCATGCCACCTTGGTTAGTATGCACTAACTGCATACTAGTGAACATTTATAATATACTTTTCATTTCCTTCTCTCAAGCAGAACAGTCAAGGATCTTGAGAAGCTACATGTTTAGATTGGTTTCAAATCTAAAAAAAAACATTTAGGAGATTTTTCTAATATTCTAACAAGGGTTTGTTTTATTCATTATCAAAACATTTTATAAGTTATTTAATAGAAAAAATTAAGATTTGTAAATGTTTGATTATAAATCATAACTATTTATAATTTAACATTACATAGTCATTTATTATTTCTTTTGTCTATAAGAATGATTTATTGGTACAGTTTCATGGTATCAAGTATTCTTATTTAATACAAATAATTTTCAAACAGATGTATTTGACCCTTAGCAGATGCTTCGGCTCCAGATCAGAGTCACTCTCACTTTGAGGGAGGGAGTCTTGACTCTATACAGAGGATGTTGTCTGTAATCTAAGAATAGTGCATTACATGATCTGTAGAAACCGATAAAGTTCCTGAAGAGGTAGGAATCGGTAAAAGTTTTATGTCACATGATTTTCAAACCAAAAACGGACAATTTGTGGCATGACTGCAGACAGAACAAAGAAAAAGTGTTACAGTTGGTCAAGAGCCTCAAATATGAAGGGATTGTTTTTTGGGGGTTTTTTTTCCAGTTTAGTCTCTTTGAACACTATTTGCGATTTAGCCATTAACAGCTTATTTGATATAATAAAGAGATTAAGTTGATTAATATGAATATTCATTACATGAAATATGAATATTCATTATATGTAAATTAAATGGTCAACAGATTGACCAATTACTAAAGCAGCAACACCGGTTATGTGAGGGTGTCACCTAACGTTCTACCAAACATCTATTCGTTTATACATTAATTAATAAAAAATCAAATTCAAACAACAGCATGTAATGAACAGTTTCAACAACATACAATGTATATATGTCTAAATTTTTTTTACTTTATGTGTACTATTAGTTTATTTTATTCCCTTATAAGTTTAATTTAAAATTTGAAGAAAAAAAGTCTTTAAACATATATACATTGTTTACACAATTCATACATCCATTTCTTTTTTTCCAGAATGGAAAAGTTATAAAATTCAAAACCATATGCGTATAAATGACAGATGGATAATACATACAGAAAATAGATTTCAGGTTTTGTTTTTTTTTTTTTTGTTTTTTTTTTTAATAAAGTGATGATCACAAATGATATTGCTCACAAGATAGGATGATAGGTAATCTGAACATTAGCTACATAAATGAAAATAACCTCCCCCTTGTTTATTTCACTTTGAGGAAGCCACATGTTTTGGTTAGCCTTTTTCGTTTCACCATAATCAATACAACTGCATGTTGTAACATGAAAATATAAAATGTGTTCTTAACAATTAAGTTCATTTCAAATAATGTGCAAGCACAATTAAGAACACATTTTATGATATTTTTGTGTTAAAACATGCAGTTGTATCGATTCAAACAAATTTGTATTTTCAATGTAGATTTACAGTAAAATGAAAATGGCCGACCAAAACAGACAGCTTCCTCTAAGTGAAATAAACAAGGGGAGGTTACTAATTTATGTAACTAATGTTCAGATTACAGGATCATATTACTATAATATATACATGCCAACAATTTATATTGATAATACAAAAACATTTTGGTAATGTTGTGACCCTATTTCTGACTGATTTTTAGCAGGAGAGGGGGGGGTCTAATCTAACCACCCACCCTTTCACTGCTGCCAATTATTTTTTTCTTCATTTAAAATGGTAGTTCTTATGTAATAAACGTTTCAGATAAAGAACCTTAATTTATAATTCCTTTTAATAACAATTGAATTAAATCAGGAGTTTGGGTTCCATTTGCAGTCACAAACAGTAAGAGATGGAAGGAGGAGAAAAGACTAAAAATTCATTGATGTCAAAAAAAGGGACCACAACTATAACAATTATTTTCGTTTTAAATTTTATCTAAAATACAATTTGCAATACAGTATATCAAGTAATTTGTACAGCGATATCGAATTTCCAAACTTTAAAAAAAAAAAATTAATCAAATGAGTAAATTTACTTTGTACTGCAACGATTCATAATGAACATAATCAAAATTGTTTTAAATACATGAATTTTTTTTTTAACGAACCTTGGAAAAAAAAAAAAAAAAAAAAAAAAAAAAAAAAAGAAAGAAAAAAGTCACCCCCCCCCCAATGCTTTCACACATACACACAAAATCACTTATTGTTTTTGCTTACCTTTTTTTCTTTGTTTTTTAATTTTTTGGACAATTTCTGTTCTGTTACGGCTGTGGTTAGTTTCTGTTTCAAATTGGGATTATTTTTCTTTCCGTTTTCAGACTTTCCTTTTAGAGCTTTCTTACTGGTAATTTTGTTAGTCTCACTGTCATCACTTTCTTCTGTGGAATCATCTTCACTGCTGTCATCTTCCTCAACATCCTCGTCTTCTTCATCGTCATCATCTAAAAAGCAAAATAATACATTCAATGAAAAAGAAACAAAAATATCTAGTTAGATCTATACTATCAGGCTAAAGTTTGCACATAAGTGTGTGTCATAATGCAACAGAAATACCATGAATACCGATTTTACCTCCAGCTCCCAATTGACTGAAGTTTGTGACACTATATAATCTACTGCCTCTGGATGTACATATTTAGAGCACAATAATGTATGCTTTAAATATACGCTCCTACATTTGGGGCGCTGGTGGTTGTCGTCAGTGATGTAATCCGCAAGGTTTATTGGGAAGTTTCGGGTCTTCCAACAGACTTCCCTCGCCTTGCTGACCCTATCAGAGGTGATCAAACTCTGGTACAACCACCAACAATAGACGCTAAAAGACATAACTTTTATTTTTTTGGACGGTTGCAGAACTATCCCATTCAAATACAAAGCACCGCACATCTGATTGGTTGTTAGCATGTACAGTGATGCTGATAGCTTTTTAATTTAGTGCATCCTGGGATGAATGTGATTTGAACGAGTCCCTGGGAAATTTGACGGATCCCAACTAAAGTTTAATAAATTGTAGAGTTTTTATTTATGAACAACTAAAGCCGTTTAACTCCTACCTTGTACCCCATAGCAATTAATTTCCAAGAAGATATTGAAATGTATTTACAGTTAGCTGGAAATGGTGGGGTAAGAAAGAAAAAAAAAAACAAAAAAAAAACAAAAAAAAAAAAAACACTGGAACACATGGATAAAAATTTTACTGTCTTTTTAGATTTTTAGGAGTCAGTGACGCAGGACATATACCTATCAGCATCTAGGTGCAAATGTGTCTTTATTAGTCTATGTACATGCATGTGTGGGCATTGGTACTCTATATACATGGAGATGAGGTGTGTGTAACATCAAGTTGCACTGACCGCAGATTCCCCATGACTTGCCAACAATTGCTATATAGGTTCTCTGCACAGAGTTGACCAAGAGATTTTTGCTGGTTGGCCTATACTGGTGTGCCCATATGCAAGTGTCCACAAGAGAATGTCACTTAAGAGTATTTCTTACTGCCATTTCCATGATTTGTTCAAGACAGCACACAGTATCTTTGCATAGTTCATATCTAGCTTTTTAAATAGTAGTATAAGAAGAATTACTGGTAATATGAACATTAACTACATAAATGAGAGTAACCTTGTTTTTTTTTCACTTTGAGGAAGACATTTTCCGTTTTGTAAAAAACACGGATTTTTCAACAAATTGGGTATACCTATACTTTTCTAATATACAGGTACTCTCAGAAATATATATATTTTTTTTTTTTTTTTTTTTTTTTTTTAATTAGTTCTAAATCATTTAAAAAAGGAAAAGAATTACAGCTTTTTTTTTGCGGGGGGGGGGGGTATATAAATATTTAAAAAATTCTTACCATCACCAGATTCACTGTAATCAGAACTGGATTCATCCTGAAGAGAAGAAAAAAAAGTTAGATAAGAAAAGGAAAATTATGACAAATTGAAAAAACTGCCCTGGCTATAAATTTATCCAGCCAGCTTTTTATTGCAGCAATAAACTAAAAAAAAAAAAAAATCTGAACTAAATTTTGTCTTGCACTTGAAGCTAATAAAAGTGTCAAGTGATTAACATAACACCATATTGTTTGCTTGGTATGCAAACTCAAAGAAACTTTGTGGTTAATTCAAATCACACATGGGATCCAAGTCATCATAGGACAGTAGAGAAATTGTTATTGTCATAGAAAGTTGTCTTTGGAGATTGTCGTTTCAATCAGATATAAGTGGCACCAGATCCAAATATTCCTTTTTCCTCTTTTAAAGTATTTGGAACTTAACTCTTTCACAATTTTGTTCTAAATTACCGTTGAATAAATCTTACAACAGTAAAAATATAAATTAAAAAAATAAAAAATCTTTAATCTTACACTGTCTTTATCTTCTCCTTCAACTTTAATCTTCTTTTGGGTTCCAGCTTTCATTTCCTTGGTTCGTTTTTTTGCACCTAGAAAATAAAAAATGAAATTATTTTAAAAAAATTTAAAAAACACGTACAACACTGCCTCTCTAGATCTTTAACCTCCCTAGATTTATTTAAATCTAAATCTACTTTTGGTCTATCCATAACAATCAATGTGAGTGAAGTACCTTTAAATCTCACCTAGAACCAAAATGTAACACTTAGTACTTTTACCTCAGTTTAGAAAGTGTGACACTACAAGTTCTTCTGTCCCTAGATGCACATTTTAGGTGCAATAATGCCTCTGTATGAATATGTATAGGGATAGGCATGTATAATAGTACTAAAGAGGTATCTAAGGAGGTGGATTACATTTTTTTTTAAGGGATGAGAAAAATAATTTCTTCCTGATTTTTCTTCAAAAATTTATAAAATTTAGATTTTTATAAAATTTTGTATCAATCATAAGCCAATACTGTTTTTTTTTTTTTTAAGTGTTGACTTTAAAATTAAGTATTTCTTAGTTGTCTGTTATACCAACAATTTGAACAATTATAAAAACAAACAAAAATTTTTAATACAATTTTTAAAAAAGGCACCAACTTTATTAATTCTCAGCTGCAAATTGGACAGTAATTGCTTTTATTCTTAGAATATCTTTAGTACTTAAAATTAAAAAGATATATAAACATGGAATTTTTACTGTTTATATTAGAAATATATATAGATCAAATAAAGCTATAAAGATTGATAAAATATTGTGCACAAAGAGCTTTGGTGAAAACATTCAAATTATTTTTATTCATTGCTATAAAGTATAGTCGTCGGGGCGACCTAAAGTCGGTATCAGCCAATCAGTGAGGGAGTCTATCCCCTTTTCAATAGCACTAGACCAAGGAGATTGTCTTGGCATCTGAGGTGGAGCGCCACACCTACCATCAGCTCCTTTACTGCACAGATCCCTGTGCTACTCATACACTGAGTTGGCGAGGGCCAGTATCGAACTAAGAACCTTGTGGTTTCTAGCCGAACGCTCTACCGACAGAGCTAACCCAGCCCTATTTCACAATAATCCTGAAATCTATGAAGTGTCTATAACCTTCTTGAAATTTCAAGCCAAACCCTTATTCAAATCTACAAAGGCAGACTTCCCATTCTACCAATTCTTAGAATAGGATTTCTAAATTATAATCAAAAGAATAATTTGGCTTATCCAAAACTTAAAATATTTTAAAACTCATGAAAAGGTTAAACAAAGAAAACCTTTACATTTGTCAAATTTTTCAGCAAATTGACAAAGAAAATAAAAATTGTGAGAGGGTGAGGTATTGAAAGGAGACAAAATTTTCTTAAGGACTTACCTTTTGCAAACTGTTTAGCATCAACCAAAACAGGAATATCTTTAAAGAAAAAAAAAAAATTGAAAGTAATAAAACAAAACTAAATCAACTATTCAAATCTTTTGCCAAAATGAATTATCACAAAAAAAAAAAAAAAAAAAAAAAAAAAAAAATATCAAAATATTCAGTAGTCATCTAGGCAAATTGAAAGAAGACTTTTTCTAAAACATAAAAAGTTAAAATAAAAATTTTTTTTAAAAAAGCAAGTTTAAAATACTTTGAAATTAACCCCAAATATCAAAGATAACACTAACTTCTACATTTAAGTAAAGAGGCCAAGAAAACATTTATATAAAATTTGAAAATTCAAAGTCAAATTTTTGCCTGATAGTTCTGATCTTTTGCAGAACCAGAATCCAATAAATATAGAAGCCAGATTCCTGGAGAACCATTCTCTAGGCCAAGGGTTTACAAACTATAAGCCCCCAACCCTTCAGTGAGTCACAAAAATAATAAATGCACCATAATTTATGCTAGGTTATTGTAATATACGCTCCAGTCTAGGAAGCAAGTGCAAAGAAACTATTTCTTCATGTCATCCATCTTGCACAGAAAAACTCATAATTTATAAGCATTTTATCGATACTAAATAAATGGAAAATTGTCAACATTGTTTATCCGATTTATTCATTTCATTATACTTAAGTTTAATAGGTCACAAATTTAAATTGTTCTGGCTGTGAGTTGCAGTAGAAAAAAAAAAAAAAAAAAAAAAAAAAAAAAGGAAAAACATTGTTCACCCATATTCTTTAAGATATGTTGGGGGGGGGGGCTGGATACACAGACAAAAAAGTTATTTATGAATCCATGATTCAAATGTATAGTCCTCCCCCCCCCCATTAAAGAGGCTTCATATCCTTTGTCAATTTCGAGTGGTAAATTAATATTTAGACAAATAGGAACTTTATTATCTTCATTTAGTTCATTATACAATAGAATAAATGCAGATTATACAAATACCAGGAAGAAAAAAATATATTCTTACTAACCTTCCGATTCTTCAGAGTCATCATCTTCCTCATCTGAAGATGTAGATACCATTGGTTCTACCATCGATTCATCAGCCATTGTCATATCTTCAATTAAATAACCTGTTAAGTGGATCACACCTACAAAAGAAAAAAAAAGACATTAGATCACTTTTAAAATAAAATAGCAACAGCAGCTTCTAGCAATAAATTTTGTACAAATATTTATATAGTTAGAATTAGTCAGACAATTTGAACTAAGAAAATGTTGCAATTATTTGATCAGTTTTCCTTCTAAACTAGGCACCTTTACCAAGAGAGCCTATCATATCCTACTATTTACTCATAGCGGGGGGGGAAGAAGTGATGGATTCACAATTTCCCCAAGAGCATTAGGAGATTATTATACATACAGGTTGTTTAGTAATATAGTACTCAGCCTGAAATATCAGGCAGTCAGGTTCAAAGTGTTAAAAAAATTAGTTTTAATTTTTTTACATTTTAAACAAGAGGACAAAGCAGAGGATTTATTTTTTACACTTGATTATACTTTATTTTAGTTTAATATTCAGAAAATATTGAACCCCAAAACAAGAAAAGATACATGTATCAGAAAAATAAGTTTATATATCTATATCTATATATAGCACTTTTAACCTGGGCTAAAAGTATAAGTGGGTGTGGCCTGCAACAGTATGTGCACAATTTCATGAGGGTCTTTCCCATTAGTTAATTTTCAAGAGCTAACTATGAAGATAAAATTCATTCAAGTTATGGATTTGGAGGATTCTTCAGGCAAAAAAAAAAAATAAAATAAAAAAATTAAAAAAAATAAAAATTCATAGAAAAAAATGTTCAGACAGAAAAATCTTTTAGTAGTCTCCCTACATTTTCAATATGACAGTCATGTCAATTTAGGGCTTTTCACCTAAAAATTATTTAGGGGGTAAAATTGTTGGAATATTTTATATATAAAGCGTCCTGCAAGTCACCACCTAAATTTATAGAATATGCAGGTCACGTGGTCTATTCCTCCACTAATCAGCCATAATGCGTGGCTGATCAACTACTTAAATACTGATACTGTCCATAGTCCATTTGCAATCATTGATGAAGGAACTTACAATACTAAGGAGAACCAAAGGATTACCAAGGATTTCCACTAGACAAGCACTCTTGCTTGAAGGATAAAGGATGGCCCATAAAAACATAAAATATTCTAGATGCTGGTTGCTTACAAGTTCAGTGAAAAATCAGTTGAGCAGTTTTTTGCCTCTGTCTCACAATTCCTTTTTATAGTATAGATGCAATTACAAAATGATTTAATATGGTCATTATTTATAACAACATTGATAAACTAATGGTTAAATAAATCAACTAGTAATACAGAATAGGCCACCCATGAAAGTTTACTGTAATTTTGTTTTTGTGTATACATAAAAAGAATACTTTTTAAATATATATATAAAAAAAAGTAAAGTCGACATGGCGGCCAAAAGTCGGTATATCCCCTTTTCAATAGCGCTAGACCAAGGAGATTGTTTAAGCATCTGGGGTGGGGTGCCACACCTACCATCAGCTCCTTTACCGCACAGATCCCTGTGCTACTCATACACCGAGGACCGGTATCGAACTTGGAACCTTGTGGTTTCTAGCCGAACGCTCTACCGACTGAGCTAACCCGGCCAAATATATATATATATAAAAATGTAATACCTACATTAACCATCAAGATAAATGTAAATTCTACTCATTTGCTCCAATTTTTTTTTTTTTACTGAACAGTTAATTCCCAAAAGTGCATCTAATTAGCTCAAATTTGGTCAGCCATGTTTCCTTAGTTTCTACCCCCACCACTAAGAAGGGTTATAGCAAATTTCTAATTTTCGGACTTAATTATTCAGAGAAAAAATAAATAAATTAGCAAATGACTGCAACTTACATTCACTCTCCAGGTAAAATTATTTCTAAAACTCTTTAAAAAAAATTTCTAAAGCAATTGCAAGAAAAAATTATTTTAGTAACAGAGTGGTGAATACATGGAATAAACTACTATCATCAATAGTGAATGCCCCATCTCTAAACTCCTTTAAGGCAATGTTAGATAATCTGTGGAAAGATTATAAATATTCTGTGGAATTAAGATGAATGTTTATAAAGGAACAGCTGATAGGTCTCAGACCTAATATACTAGCTGAAAAAAGATATAACACTACAATCAGGTTTTGCTGGCACTTGATCCTGAAAAGGACTCAAAAGCCATTGATCTATCCTGTCCAAATTATATTGATTATCATGATTTTATTAAGGTTTCTTCAGCCAAGCTTTTCTTAGGGGGTTTCCATTTTGATATAAATCATTAGGGAGAAGAGAGACTTCCTTTGCCATCTTAAATATGGTAGCCTAAACAGGTTAAGAAAGGGTGAAAGCACCAAGACTCAAATAGATCAAGTTTCTTCTATTACGTTTAAAAACCCAAAAGTAAAATAACTCACTCTTTCCCTCACTAACACCCTTTGACAATCTAACAACCCAATCAGAGCTTTGAGGCTCACAATTCTAAATCTCCATTACCACACTGGAAATATCGGCTTGTCACTCACCAAAACAGGTATTTGACCCTGGGGCCAAATCGATTAGTACAATGTATCTTTTGTACATTAACTCTTAACATCTTATACTGCCTCATTTCACCTGCCCAGAAGTCACATTAGTTTTCCTAATCCACCCCAAATGATAGCCTTTGTTTAAATGTTATAAACATATTTAGAAGTCTTTATTTTAAAGGAAATAACAGGTAAATTGAAATGAAAAGAAAACCTTTAAACATTTTTTGATAAACACTTAGAGGAATGGGGCTCTAGACATAAATTCTCAACAGGATGTTAAGAGTAAAAACAAAATTCATGGGTGGGCTGTACAAACAAGTCAATATTGAAGAAACAAAACTCAAGTTATTGTGGGTTTTTTGTTAGCTGACACTTTAAATGTAACCAAAGAATTTCTTACCTTGTCCATTTACAAAGAATGTTACTTCTTCACCTTCAGTGAAATTACAGTCGAGGGTTGTTGATACAATTTACCATATTCAAGGGTGCAAAGCAGAAATTCTGCTTTATCGTGTTGCAGCCAAAGTGAGACAGTTTTACTTACATCAGCGGCTGAAATTAAATTAAAAGAATCTGGTTACATTTTCAATCTTATTTTTATACAATATATGAACAAATTTTTAAGACAGGTTTTCACCTGAAAAATAAGGGGTCGTTCATTACAGCAGAAATGTTTTTTTTTAAACTTAGAAGCTTACCTTGCTTCTAGGCTTAACCTTATAGTAACTGATCTGAAATGTCCCCACATAACTAATAACCTTTGAATAGGCTAGTAGTGTAGGCGTTATTTTCGTATTCGCCTGGGGAGTTGTCTGCCCGTTTAGTTTTGCTGGTTCCCGCTAGGAGCCTTTGATATTTAAGCGGCTGATTTGAACGTCTTTCTCTTTCCCTGCTGCTCGACCTACGAGACAATGAAGTAGTCTTATGACCACCCTCTTCTCGTTGGGGCTTCGGCCCTTAACACTGGCCACTCACTGCTAGTAAGTCTCTTATACGATATATGATATCCTTTAGTCATGTATCCGTAACTACGTTTTTATGTACATTTAGGTATCTCTTGATACCTAAATATCTTGTATTTTACCATTCATGATGTGTCATTATCTCTACTCTTGTATATGTATTTATATTACTTATGTATGTATGTTTATGTACACCTCTATGTATTATGTACCCTGTTTATTCTGTGCTGTATATAAAATGTTTTGTCTATCAACCTTTGTCGGAGTTTTATCTTCAAGTATTATCACTTTGAATCTTACAACTGGTGACCCCGACGTGATGAAAACGTTTTGTAAAGGCTTTGTTTCACATTTGGAACTTTAATCCTTACAGTAGTTAAGATAAAAAAAAATGTTAACTTAATATTGTTTACTATTTATAACACCTGTGCATATATGTACAAATATTATGGAGGTATGTGGTGTAATGGTTAGTCATAGGAAATGGATTCATCGACCCGAGTTCAAGTCCTGGACGAGGCTGTTTGCATTTTACATAGTACTAATACCCTTGGCTAGATAAGAGTCTAGAAGGAAAATACTGAATTCAAACCTGTTAAAAACGCCACTTAAGAAATTAATTATTCATTATATGCAATGATTAAAACCTTTTTTCTGGCTAAAAATTAAGGGTCATTCATTGTTTGAGTATATACAGTAGTTCTAAAACAAGATGACAAAGATACCAGATAAGAGTACCATTATCCATTTTCAAGGCAGTTTTTTTTTTTTGTTGATATTTATCAGATAATAAACATCAGCCCTTATTCAGTGGACTGGCTGAGTCATAGAAGTTAATTTTCTTTTTTTTTTTTTTTTTTTTTTTAATTTAAAAATTTTTTTTAAAAAATAGGATCTTAAAAGTAGGATTAAAAATGCACAAATTTGTGCAGCATATTCTCAGAAATTTTTTATAACAAGTTTTAGTAAGGATTTTTAAATACCTTAAATCCTTGAGTATAATCTGCACTTTTTCCCCCCCAAAGTTTAACGGTCAAAATCACAAGTGAATAGTATATACAAGGTTAGAAATGAAAATTATTTTCTAAGCAGTGTCTATTCAGAGATACAGCCCCCTAAAAATCCCCTGTGTATTATACTCAAGGATTTACAGTAATATATATATATCATTACTAAAAATTGTTTTCTTCATTTACAGTAAATTACAGTAGCATCATTTTTTTTTAAATGGGTTTTTGCCCTTTTTACTTGTGTTAATCTCTTTCAACAACTGATTCAATGCACATCTTTTTGTGTTCTCGATTTTCTTACATTTCATTTTTTTACTACACTGTAACTTGTAACATGAAATTGACAAGTATTTGCTCCCATAAATTATTTCCATTCTTACCGTTTCATAGACTGGAAATATCAGTTATCTCCCCTTAAATATACAGGGGCCAAATGTGGTTATACTTACTGGAAGGGGGGTTGGGATCGAGGGCTGCCATCGATAAGTGGAAAGAAGCTTCCACTGTTTGTGTGTAGCGTTTATCATTTTCGAGTGTGACTCCTGAAAAATAAAGATAAATTACATTATTATAACAATTTGATATCAAATTTTAAAATGAATTCAAAACAATCTGGAAATAAGATTTGATTGAGGCTCTAAATGAAGGACTTGTTTTTGTTAACTTAATTATAACAGGGGAAATAAAATTACAATACCTTGTAGGGCATTTCAGTTGTACTAGAATTTTAAAGACTGACTTATTAAATGTAATTTAAAGTAAAATAACTCCAATATAATTCAATGCACATTTAATCTATAAGTTATGTTTTTTTTTGGGGGGGGGCAGAGGGGGGAATAACTTTTACAACAAGATTCATATTATCGGTTTACTATTTTCTAAGTTTTAAAAAGAAAAAAAATTTTCTAGGTCTTTTTTTTTTTTTGTATTTCTACAAAAAATAAAAATGGTTATAGTTTTAAAGTTTTAATAAAGTGCAACTTTTAGGGCAAAGTGTGAGGTTTATAGGTAAAAAGCATGGCTATTTGATTTTCTAATTGCAAGTAAATTTTAGTCTTATGTTATTTATAAAGAATCAAATAAATTTTAAGTTTATTTGAAACTTCATCCAACCCTACTTCTAACCTAACACTTTATCCCTATGATTATTTTTTATTTTATTTTTTTATTTTTCCAGTGAAGATAGAGTTAGCTAAAAACTAAATTAAATAGCCCTACTTATACGTTTAAAAACCCTAAACCTCCACTCTAAAAGTAGCACTTCAAACAATTTTCAACCATTTGGGAAAGATAACCGACTTTTCCGGTTTTAAGAGAAAAATTAGCTATAAAGTTTTTTAATTATGTAAACAACATTAATTATGTTACTTATAGATACCCAGCAAAATCCGTAAGGGAAGGTAAATTTTTTTTTTTTAAATTTTCAAACTGAAAAAAAAAAAAAAAAAAAAAAAAAAAAACCATCAGGGAACTGTCTAGTTTTAATGACATGTTCACCACTTTATTCATTGGACTTAATTTTATAATGAATAGCTTATTTAAAAAAACTAAAAAAATTTTTTTATCAATTCAGAACTTTGTTGATTCGAAGAAAATTTTTTCCAGTTTCTTTACATTTCTAGAAGATCAATAAAAAAAAAAAAATAAAAAAAAAAATTCAATAACCAAAAAGTGATTTGAAACTGAAAAGGAAAATTTAAAAATATATTTTAAAAATTTAAAAATACGTCTGGAATTATCCATATCTAAGATGATATTCACACCATAAATCAAGTTCTATTTAATCTATCCAAAAATTCTTTTTATATTTAAAAAATTACAAAATTCTTTTTCTTTATGGATGACTTAAGGAACATAAGTTATTCCCCTTTTTCAAAATATCTGGATGTTTAGTCTGGGGCTTGAACCAACTTTTCAGTGCATGTATCCTTGTATCATTTTTTTCTTTTTTAGTGTTTTGGCTACGCAGTGTAACTTTTTTTATAGAA
Organism: Doryteuthis pealeii; assembly: GCA_023376005.1. Taxonomy (NCBI): domain Eukaryota; kingdom Metazoa; phylum Mollusca; class Cephalopoda; order Myopsida; family Loliginidae; genus Doryteuthis; species Doryteuthis pealeii. The sequence continues at coordinate 46,189,203 of CM042161.1, forward strand.
AATTTTCACACATCTAGATTTCCATAATTAACTAAAAAATTATATCAGACATAACCATGGTGAGGGTGGGAAAAAACTAAAACATATGGCCGGTGGCTGAATTCTAGCAAGTTGAAGACGTACTTTTGAGATTTGTTCAGTAAAAATTAAATAAGTGACTGAAACTTACATTATTCACAATCTAAGAGAGTAAGTATTATTTTTCTATATAATCACAAACTAAATATTCTATACAAGCACATATCTTTTTTAAATTCGGAATACTAATTTCCAATTTTCTCTACAACAGGTGTGACAGTCTTAAATTTACCTCGTTGGAATGCCACAAAAATTAGGTTAAAATAAAAAAAAAAAATGGGGGAGGGAGGGGCTCAACAAATTTGAAGACTAAAGAGTTTAACGTCTAAATAAGCATATATTTAATCCAGTTTTTAAAACCAGATTTTTTCATGGAAAAAAATTATCGCTCGTAAGTTTAAATTTAGCGCCCCAAAAGGATGATCATGGTTGAGTGCGTGCAAACAAGAAGCTTAGATTAAACTAATTCGAAAATATTAAGAAAGATAGATTCCAATTAAATTTGTTTTATGAAGATACTTTTCAATAAGTTATAAAGTTAAATATCTTAATTATCCAATATACTTTTGTTTCCCGCCTCCCACATATACTATCACGACGAAACTAGTGATAAACTTTGAATTTAAGTTAGGAGGGGGAGGTATCAATCCAATTCCCTTCTGTTTCTATCCATACGCTTCTTTTTAAGTGATCACTACGGTATTGCAAATCGTGACATGGCATTAAGATAATGCCATTACCATTATTCAAAATGAACAAGATCGCCCAAAAAATATCAAGTAACGATAGAGTATTGTAATTTGAGGAATTTGATTCAGTAAAAAAAAAAAAAATTTTTTAAATAAACTTCCTAAAAAAAAAATAAAAAAATAAAAAATTACTTTTGAAATATCAAGGAGAAAAATTAGATTAAATAAATTATACAGACTTGGAAATTAAATTTTTTTTTAAACTTAAGTATTAAGTATGGAGAGATGAAAGTTTTAAAACAATAACGGGTAAAATAAAGTCTAGATTTCTTAAGAGGTCGAACACGTGTGAATTTTTTTTTTCTTCAAAGTCTACTGAAAGAAATCCACAGCACCCAATTTTATAACTGAATATTTATTATAATACATTAATGAAGATTTTTACTATTTAATTCTTAAACGTATTAAAGAGTTAGAAGAAGAAGAAAATAAATAAAATAAGAGGGTTAAGTTACACGTGTCCCTCCTTAATACTTCTTAGCATCGCCCTTCCTATTGGTGAGGATTAAGGAGATACGTACTTGAAAAGAAATGGGTTAATTTCTAACTCTTAGATTTTGAATTTGCAAAATAGTCTTGGATATATTAGACAATAATTTAAAAAAATTAAAAAGAATAAGGAAATGTCACCAGCAGAAAATGATTCCCGGATCTTGGTAAAAAAATTTTTAAAAATAGAAATAAAAATTTAGTATAAAAAAGTTGATTTTTTGTGTAATAAAAAAATATTGTTAAGTTATTGTATCTAAAAATAACTTTCTAGTATTTATCATTGCGATATACAATATTTTTTTCAGTTTTTTTTTTTTTTTTAAATAGATTTCTCTTTTAAGTTTTCATTTAATGTTCAAAAGAAAAAAACTATTCCAGTTTATTGCAATATACTTTTTCTTTTGTCAATATAAAAATTACAGTCATAATTGGCACCAAAAGCAGTCTTACTTACGCGGCAAATATAAACTTAATTTTTGAAGATAAGTAACTTAACATTGAGGCTTTATAAATTTGACGGAAGGTGTATTAAAAGTTAAACATCTTATTATGGATTTTAAACTAGAAATTGACAATTTTGCAATGAACATAACGAGGTAGAAACTAAGGAGTTTTGGTTTTTAAACTATTAAAAAAATATATATCTCCACATTTACTCACGCGTTAAATTCAAATTAGTTAATCTAGGTTTAAAAACTAGTTCCTAGTTTTTAAACCTAAATTAACTAATTTGAATTTAACGCGTGGGTAAATGTTTTAAGAAAAAACAAGTTTTAATGGTTATTTTTGTTTGTTTAATAATAATTAAGCCGATCATAATTTTAATGTTTAAGAGATAAAATAAATGCCCAATCTAAAGAAAAGGGATTTAAACTGTTTCACTAATTGGAATTAGTAAGTGCGTGAAAAATATTTTTAAAAACGGGAGGTATAACCTAACAAGGATTGTAGTTAAATCATACACCAACGAGCGGGAAAAATTGATTATAAGTAAAAGAAAATATAACAAATAATTAGTTATTTATCGAGAAAATAAACTAATACATTTAAACACAGACCTACAGGTGGCTGTTAATGTTTCAAAGTGTTTCGTGCGTTTTTTTTTTTAAGTTCTTTAAGATCCCATGTTAGAAAGATCCAGAAATCGTACCCAATAGGGTTCGAATGATAAGTTGTACAATTACTCACCCCAAAACATCTTGACCGTTGTTAGAATCGGGAGAAAAACGAGCAAGTAAAAAAAGGAAAACAACCAAACTCTCTCAGATTCCTTTCAATATAAAAGACTCACAGCCCATGTGCTTACCGGCTAACTACCGTAAAGTGAAACCCTTTTACGACAGTCACGTGACTATCGGGAATGACTTGGTTTTTATTCTCTCTCGCTCTCCCCTCTCTCTCCGTCTCTCTCTATCTCTCTCAGATAAAAATGACAAATAACAATCAAAACAATGTTTATCTTTGAACGCTCAGTTTTACTTTATTTCAATAAGAATGAGAATAATATATATATTAAGAGAACTAACATGATTTCTCGCAAGCTTTTACTACTCTCACTCACTCACACGACCGTGTCTGAGAGGGGGGTAAAACACTACTCAGTCGACACCTTCGTTGGTCTCAACTCAGTTCCATCGCAGGTTTCACCCCACCCCCCTTTAACAGGATGAGGTCAATAGGATCAATCCCTGACGCATACAAAAAAAAAAAGAAATTAGCAAAGACTGAAACATTTTTTGTCCCTACCAACAATACGCGTCAGAGTCCCTCCCCCACATGAAATTCGATCTTCTTTGTATTATATTTCACTCGTGGAATAAATAAATAGTTGGTTGAGACCGGACCTCAGTTGATCGTACATTCAGATAAGTGACAACATAATGTACTTACTAGAATTTGGTTTGGTTTGTTTTGTTTTACGGCATATCAACCTCAGTGGGTCATTTAATGCCGATAAAGTTTTGAAATAAATCAATTCTTAATGGATAAGACATTTTTTTTATAAATGCATTTTTCTATATAACCCATAGATGGGACCTTAACAGGTACTACCACTCCGGGTCAGAGCGGACCAGGGAGCAATGGTGATGAAGGGGTGCTCCACATTCCCCAAACCTCCAAAACTGGAACCTCACCATCAGATAGAGTTTAACGTCATTCCCAGGACATGTAGACCCTCAGCCACCGCCTTCTAGCACCCATATGATAAAAAGGGGTTGGGGCTTGCCATAAGGGCAATAGGGTTGGGAAAATCATATAGGTGCTAGGGCTTGACGTGACCAGCCGATTGATCGGAGGAGGCCTCTCTGACCGCCCGTCTAGCCCAAGATAGGACCAAAATGGAGTATGCATGTCATGAACTGCTCATCCACCTGGGCTCTATCCTTAAGCAACACGGGTCGCCAACAGGTGGCCCCATTGGGGGAGTCTTACCCCTCTGCAGAGGTGCAGTTGGTGCATTCTAACACCCCAGCCGACAGGGCGAACTTACTAGAAACGAGTGTAACTAAATTTTAAGTTGTCTGACTTACAGTATATATTATTAGTATTTCACTTCAGGTTCCTGCTGTTTCTAAGGGGTTACCCATATTTAAAATACTTAAAGGAAAGCCCTATGAACAGGGTCAACCTCCGCTTGATTTTGATGTGGGTAACTCTTGCTTTTGACGTGAGTTGACCTCTCGAAATTTAATCCAGGAGTAGGATAAATTGAATTATAAATGTATTGTGTTAGTATAACATTCAATTCTAAGACTAACAACAACAAGAAAGGAATTAATATTTCCTTTAATTCAAACAATTTATTTGCTAGGCATAAAACACAAACAACAATATAAAGTCCTTCCTGTATATAAAGTTGAGTTTAAGGGACTTACCGGTGCTTTGGAGAAGAGTTATTAGGGTGGTTTCCTGGAGCCCCTGAATTTGTTGCCTCGTGGCACCGTGGGTGGATTCTGTCTGACCACTTTTTGGATATTGCGCCAAAACTCTGGGCTATCACGTGATTGGTAAATCCAATCACAGAGCCTCTCCCTCATTCACTCTATATACAGGAATAACCATTTTACTGACCCAACAGATGAATAAAACTTAGATTTTTGTTATTGTTTATTAAACAACAACAATGTTTGATAAACATTTTAATTTAAAATTGAAGGACATCCTCTATGCAGAGCTTTCGTTTGGTAAGATAAAGATTGGTCGCCCCCAGCTGCATTTCAAAGATGTCTGCAAGAATGATCTCAGGTGCTTTGGCATTGCCCCTATGCTGATTGATGTGGGATGTTTGATGTCAATATTCAATAAAAGTGTTCAAACATTTAAAGACCATAAATAAATCAAGCAAAATGGCATAGAAGACAAAACTCTTGATTAAACAAACAAAATTGTATTAACAGAAGTTTACAAAAGGTAGCATTGAATACTGGGCGAGGTTCTGCCAAAGTTCTTTTTTTAAAGTTCAAATGTAAAATGTAAGCTGGTATTTCACAGTTCAAAAGTGAGAAAGAAAAGGTGAAAGTTTAAAGTCAACTTAAAAGCAGTCAGGCATAAGTTGAATGAATATAAGGTTTATCTCCGAAAGCATAAGTTATTCAAAGAGAGAGAGAGATAGATACCTTCAGCATGTAAGCGAAATGTTCTTAAAAAAGGGTGACGTGAATTCCCTTAGGCAACTGAGATCTTTCTGCTTGAAAATGAAAAAGTCGGAGAATTTATAGTAATCATGTAGGCTCCAAATAGCTTCCTTCGATAATTTTTCTTATTAGGCGGGAACGCCTCTGATTGGTTGAATTTTACGACTTTTATTTTGAATTTTATTTTTTCTTCTAGGTTGCGCAATCCATATGCGCAAACTACTTATTTTTGTCATTCGACTTCTGTCTGTTGAAGCGATAACTTCCGGCTCACCACAGAAGGCTCGCCACACCCCTTCCAGCTGGGAAATTTTGGCTCAGGACCGCCCTCTGTGGCGACAGGCTCTCCATAGAGGATTGTTCATGTCTGAAGTCACTCTGACACAACACCATGAAGCTAAGAGGTCTAGAAGAAAGCAGCGGCAACAAAGCACTGGCACATCAACATCTTCAGGGACGGCCTTCACATGCAATATCTGTGGTCAAGAATGTTTTTCAAACATTGGACTTCACAGTCACAGGAAGCACTGTAACTTCAGAGGCACAAAAATTATATTTTAGTCTTCAGAGACTGAAATGCCAATAATGTGTATAGTTTTAGCAGTTGGAACACATTTGTGTATTTTTTCTATTAATACAACTAGCAAATATATGCACCCTCCGGGTGCAAGTATTTTAGTTAAATTTTATAATAAAATATGATATTAGATTAGAAAGGCTAATGAAACTGAATAAGAATGTAGATACAAATTTTGAACAGAGGGGGTATGATTGAAAAATAGAACAACTTTGAAACTAACTCTTCCATCCTTTTCCGTTACTCCCGTCTTCTATTGGTAAATGTTCCTAATTAAACTGTTTAGTTAAAATAGAAAGTAAAGAATAATATTACAGTTATTTCTTCTTGTTAAGGGATTTCTTTTAAGATTTATTGAAGAGATTTTTGCTCATATTCAATAAGATAAAACCAAACAATTAGAAATCAATAATACTAAGCATATATTTATTAAAATCAATTTTTTAAGATCAATATGCAAATTAGCCGTCCCGTTCATACTGTAAACCGCTATTTTGTTGTATATATAAATACAATTGCATGTTATTAGTATGTAGATATGGTCAACAGTGTAAGTAATGTAAAACAATTTTATTAATAACTGAGGTTTAAATAAAAATAAAATCATGGAGAATATGATGTAAATAACTAAAGGAATTGTGACTTGTATAGTAATATAGTTTCGGTTACAGACAGACAAACCCACAATCTCCATTATAATAAGATTTGTTGGTATATTTTGTATATTAGGTACCACCAATTTACCCTGTGAAATTTACCCCACCCCCCACCCTTATATTTAACACAATGAAACTTGCATAAAAATTAATATTATCTTGAAAAAAATGTTTCCATTCCAAAGAAGAAACATTAAACAAACTCCTGATGATTTTTTTTTTAATTTTTCAGCTTAAGGAAATAATGAAAATTATGATTGAAAAACAGTGTTTTCATTTTTGCACTGTTAAATCAACTGAAATTTAACAGCTAAAAACAAGTTACGATAAGTTTTTTTTTTTTTAATTCTATGAAAAGTCAATTAATCACGAAAATTTCCATAACTATTTACCTTTGGATGTAAATATATCTGAAATAGTTTTTTCCTAAAATATATTAGGGGAAACATTTTTTTTTTTTTTTACAAGGTGTACCCTGCTTATTTTATTTTATGAGTGTTGAGGTTGAGTATTCGTATTGCATAGTCGAAACAATGCGTGAGAAAAAAAGAATTTACAATAGGTAAAAGAGAAAGTGAGGAGATGGATACACACAAAGTTAATTCAGCAAAGATTTATTACAAACTGAACAGAACCGTTACAAATGGTGTGAAAAGGGTGCTGGGCGGAAGTAGGTGGAACTTTGAGCTCCTGCTGATGTTACATTAGACATATTTATGAAGGGGAATATAAGTTTATAATACTCGACAATGAGATAAAAAAAAATGGGCTAAACTTGCAAATTGGTCGGAAAATTAAAACGGAAAGGTTTTTGGTGGTCCCCCATGACAGTTTAACTACAGTCTATGAATGAACTTTTTGTGAATTGGGTTACAGTTTTGGGGTTTGGGGATTAAGGTTGTTTTAATTACGTATTGCTTAAAAAAAACAACAAAAAACCCAAAATTACTATACATTTAATTAACCATTGAAATTAATTATTGAACCCAACGGTAGACACATTAGTCTCAGTTGATTGTGTTAGTATTGCAATGTATAATTACATTAAACTTGGTTTAAAAAAAATATTTTTCAACATTAAATGTTATTTAATGTCATTAAATGATTATCAGTGAAAAAATTATACATCGATATTTTTTCTGTTTAAAAGGGTGGAGGCCTAACTTTTAAACAGAGATTTGTTAATTAATCATTACATCACCATACTAAAGTAAGCTTGTTATTAAATATGAAATTTGTTTTTAGAATCTAAAAATATGAAATTTAAAACTTTATATTATGCAATTGTTATTTTAAACAAATTTTATCTATCAATTAGATATATAAATTGTTGCTCTCAAGGCCCATATGGATGGTAAGAATGTTATTATTCATTTTTAGAAATTTCGATTTATTTCCATTGAGTCAGTTTCATTGAAACGATTCAGAAATTTAAAAGAAAAAATTAATAATGAGTCAACTCTGAAAATTTTATTAAAATTTGATAATTCCCTGAATTTTTGTAATTTTTGATTTATCAATCTGGGTTCCTATCTAATATTAATAGGGGCCGGGTTAGCTCAGTCGGTAGAGCGTTCAGCTAGAAACCACAAGGTTCCTAGTTCGATACCGGTCCTCGCCAACTCAGCGTATGAGTAGCACAGGGATCTGTGCGGTAAAGTAAGGAGCTGACGGTAGGTGTGGCACTCCACCTCAGACACTAAAATAATCTCCTTGGTCTAGCACAAGTGAAAAGGGGATAGACTCCCTCGCTGATTGGCTGATACTGACTTGAGGCCGCCCCGACGACTTTTTATATAATAACTACTCCTTTTTAATAATAATAATCTTTTGTTTGCACACCGTTATGTGGTTTCACATATTCCTATTACAATTTTTTTTAAACAGATCTATTTGACCCATAGTTGAGACACTAGCAAGTATGACCTTTTTGGGTCAGAGTAGACCTGGGAATGATGGCAAAAGAGACACAACCCAAAGTTCCAGAACTGGAACCTCACTACCAATTGCAGTTTAATGTCACACATATTTTGGAGGGTGGGGTGAAGGGTGTTACCTCTTTGCAGAGGATGTAGTTGGTGTATTCTAAACCCCACCGACAGGACTGGGCAGTTACCATGCTTGTCAGACTATGATTCCATTTTTGTATCAGTCATGGGTGACCGCGGTTTTTACTTTTTGTTGTTGATTATCTGGAAGTCACATATTCTTGGAATATTCTTGCCCCGATTGGAAACTAATGTTACATAATTATTAGATTCCTAATACTTATGTACAGTAGTGTAGAAACTAAAATTGCTGTTATAAGTTCAGCCGGCAGCCTTGAAGGATTGAATGACAAGGCTTGACTTCAGTCCTGATCCTCCTTCCGGTGGATACCGTGAGAATCGGTGGAGAAGACCCTCTTCCAGTTTAGATTAGAAAGAAATTTTAGTCAGATCAGCCAAACCATAACGGTGGCCAGTCGTGTTATGCACACTGCCGACTCAATCTGCGCAGGTAGTTTGGTGGGGATTTCAGAATAAAATATGATCTAAGTCAAATCGAAGTCTTGTGTTATTATCTAAAAACTACCAATGACACAGGGCTTCTGATAAAGAGAAATCCCCAATGGAAGACCAGACACGAAGTCCCCAAGACGAAGTCCAGACGCTAGAAGAGACGCTGGAAGAATAATGATACAAGAAAGTAAGGAAAGAGAGTATACAATACTAAGAGATGGGGACGATATCTTAGGAAATGGAATCGGCGACCTGAGTTCAAATCCTGGGCTCTCTTTTCCCTCTAAGCTATGGTAAATAGACTGGGTGCTTCAGATTTGGTAAGGCAACCAATATAAGAGAAGGAAAACTCTGAATTAAAACCAACTTAAAAAACTCAGTTTAAAAAATTTACCTTTTGCCACATCCTGCCATTGGCAGAGGGGTTGGGTAAATATAAACATCTGAATAAAATGGGAAGTTATACAAATGTAAGATAATCAGAGCGAGTGTATGACGTTGTAAAAGTTAAGGTTATAACAATGTTATAACTTGTTGAAACAAAACAAACTCCGACAAGGGTATTAAACAGATAACAAGATGGACTTTAATACAGGCACATGGAAACGATATATAAAATATGAAATACATGATACATAGTAGAGAATACATAAAATAGAAATAATAAAAGGACAAATTCAAGAATGGAAATACAATATTTAGGTATAAAAGAGATACCTAAATGAACAAATAAAATATGGGAGTTAATGGATAGTCTATGCAGTATAATTCACTTACTAATGATAGGGGGGGGCAGAGGCCCCCACCAAGAAAGGGTTAGACAGCGTCTAGCCCATGCGAGTTCGTTTGTGACGAAGCACAAAAGAGGCAGAAGAGTTTGAACCTCGTGCTTAAATACCAGACCTCCTGGTGGTCGGCACGGAAACCCCAGCAGGAAGATAACTCTTCCAGGCAAAGGGAAGATAATCCCAACAATGTCATTGGTGGTTTGGCATGCAGTGCATATGTGGAGAGAGAGAGAGAGAGAGAGAGAGTGTGTATGTGTGTATGGAAATTGAAAAGTGTAATAATGGAAAAAAAAAACAGAATCAGTTAGACGTGGGAGTTATACGTGGAAGTCACTGATCTTGGCTTCTGATTGGTCCAGCAAGAGCCAACAGTGTGAAGAGTAAAAGAGAGAGTGAGAAAGTGAATAGTCTGGGCTGGGTGTTTGGAAAAGACAGACACAAGATGACGGTCTGTCCTCTGGGGCCATTTGGGTTAAAGGAAAATAAAGAGCTCTGAGAAAACCAACACCAAGTCTTGTGTTCGTTACTAAAAACTAACAACGGACACGAGGACAGAAACAACCCAAGAGACTCAAGTAGTTCCAGACCATAAAAGAACACAGAGAGCCATCTAAAACAACAGTCTAGATCCAAGACACAGAGATATCAGAATAGCAGAAGAGAGACGACATACACAGATAGATGTTAGATGACCCAATAAAGATATATAGAAGAAGATATAAAAGTTGCAAAAGTTGAGAGTCTGGGCTAGGTGTTTAGAGAAGACAGATGCAAGATGATGGTCTGTCCTCTGGGGCCATTTGGGTTTTTAAAAAAATAAAGAGCTCTGTGAAAACCAACACCAAGTCTTGTGTTCATTACTAAAAACTAACAATGGACACAAGGACAGAAAGAACCCAAGAGACCCAAATAGTTCCAGATCCTAAAAGAACACAGAGAAGCCAGCCCAGATCCAAGATCCAAAATAGCAGAGACCACCAATGCATCTCAGTAGATAAGTAAAATAACAAAAGTAATAGATAAGTATATGACTATCTAACATACTATTCTTCCTAATTGGTAATGTAGTGTAACATACGTATCTTCTAAATTGGGGCTGTGAGGTTACATCTTATTATAATGGAGATTGTATGTTTTTCTGTCTGTCGAAACTATATTACTATACAAGTCACAATTCCCATTGTTATTTACATCATATTCTCCATGATTTTATTTTTATTTAAACCTCAATTATCAACATCATTAAGACTGTTGACCATATCGACATGCTAATAACATGCAATTCTATTCATATATACAACAAAACAGCGGTTTACAGTGTGAATGGGAAGGCTAATTTGCATATTGATCTTAAAAAATTTGATTTTAATAAATATGTGCTTAATATTATTGATTTCTAATTGTTTAGTTTTATCTGATTGAATATGGGCAACATTCTCTTCAATAAATCTTAAAAGAAATCCATTAACAAAAAGAAATAACTGTAATATTATTCTTTACTTCCTATCTTAACTAAATAGTTAAATTAGGAATAGGAGTAATTGAAAATGATGGAAGAGTTAGTTTCAAGGTTGTTCTATTTTTCAATCATACCCCCTCTGTTCCAAATCATGTTATCTGCATTTTTATTCAGTTTCATTGGCCTTTCTAATTTAATATGATATTTCATTATATTAAAACTTAAATACTTGCACCTGGAGGGTGCATATATTTGCTAGTAAATATAAATATGGGTTTGTTATTTTTCTTACGACCTGTCAGGAAAATATTGAGCTTGAGTGACAGCATCAAGACATCGCATCAAACAATACCCCTGTAGCGTTAGTTTCGTATTTGCCTGGGAGAGTTGTCTGCCCGGTTTAGTTTGCGGGTGCCCTCTAGGGGGCTATAGTATTTAAGCGCCGGGTTCAAACCCTTTCTGTCTCTTTTCCTGTTCCTGATACTACGAGACACATGGGCTAGATACTGTCTATCCCTTCTCGTTGGGGCTTTTGGCCCCACTTACATTACTGTAAGTTCTTCACAGCATGGACTATCCCTAGTCTCATGCCTGTACTTTTGTATATCTTGTACCATTCATGAATGTGTGTTTATCTGTCTACATGTAACTTGTTTTACCTATGTACTTTGTATCTTGTCATATCCATGTGCTGTACTATATTAAATGTTTTGTCTGTTAACCTTCGTCGGAGTCATGTATCTTTCTACATATAACTTTGAACTCTTCTTACACCCCCAACAATGTGACATTCTGCATCCAGTGTGAAATTCTAATGATTGTCACAGCTACACTACCTCTTTACTTACTACATAGCACATAAGTCATCCAGCAGAGTCCATGTGGTAGATATGTATTTACCGCGTACCCCACTTGTACGGGTCAGGCACAAAGTCCCTATTAACGTGGGACCACCCACAAGCCGAAGCTCATGGAGTGGCAGGTGAAAAATTGCGTCGATCCCGTCGGCATTCCCCCTCAAGGGGGGCGCCTCAGGCACTGGGCAATAAACCCAGCCCTGCCCCTTTAAATCGAGGGGGCAGGTGTTGCCTGGGGGGATGGCCTCCTGGGATCGACGCTATTATTATACCATCATCGGTCCAGCAGCCGAAGCTCACCGGACCCCCGTATGGTGACGAGGAAAAACAAACACAGATTTTAAGTTTCAACAATTGTATTGGAAAAAGGAACATGAAAAGCGAGGAAAAGATAGAAGTGAATTTAAAGGATATTTTGGTGATAGTTGTAACGTGAATAATAAAGTCAGTGAAATGTCCGGTGGCCGAATCAGTTGTAGTGTAGGTGGTGAAGTGGGCAGATGAGCCAGCGGTAGTGGTTAGGTGGGCAGCGTCTTGTGTTTTAGTAATCGATAGCGGGTTGGTATCGTGTATCATAGTTGTGTATTCTTGTTGTTGTAGAATGTTGCCCCTTTAAGAGTCGGTCGGCAGTAAGGGTCATGAGGTTAGGGGGTGGGTGAGAGATATAGGTCGGTTGACCTGAGGTGTAGAATTTGTGTCGCCAGCTTCCTTGCAATGTGGACTAGTAGGCCGCCCAGGTATCTCTGACTTGTCGGCTTTTCAAAACCGACTTTAAATAGGTTGTCGGGACCCAAAATCGGATCAACTGAGATCTTTTTCATTTCAACCCCGAATCGTTTGGATTGGATGAAAATGCAAATTTTATTTACAATATTATTTTCTTTATTGTTTAGGAATTCTTGTTTTCCATCCGGAAGTTCTGCTGGAGCCTATGCGTAGAACCGTGTTAATTTGGTCACTTCGTTTTAGGCTACCGTTGAGTAAACTTCCGTTTGGCGTCAGCAACTTATATGTTATTTTGTTGGCGAGTGTATCTCTTTATTGCGGTGTGTACGTGAATTGAATTGTTGAATTAGTGAATCGAGAGATATCTATATCTGTGTATATAACATAATCGAGAGAGGAGATTGGGTTATAGAGAAAGAGACAAATACAGAGTAGAGTCTTACTTGCTACTTTCATTTCTTCTTACTACTTCTGCTAATCTCGTGTGGCTGTTTCTTTCTTCTTCACTGGGGTCATGTTGTCTAGTCTCTTCTATAGTGCTTCTTTTAAGGGATAGTTTTAGTCACTACAATTAATCAATCACAAAGACTTTTATTTTCTTGATCAAGGTTATTTATGTTGTGCCTAGTCTCTTCTAAGGGCTTCTTTTAAGGGATAGTTTTTAGTCATACAATTAATCAACTCACAAGACTTTTTATTTCTTGATCAAGATTTATTTATGTTGTCTAGTCTCTTCTAAGGGCTTCTTTTAAGGGATAGTTTTAGTCATACAAATTATCACTTACAAGACTTTTATTTTCTTGATCAAGATTAATTTATGTTGTCTAGTCTCTTCTAAGGGCTTCTTTTAAGGGATAGTTTTTTAGTCATACAATTAATCAACTCACAAGACTTTTATTTCTTGATCAAGATTTATCTTATGTTGTCTAGTCTCTTCTCAGGGCTTCTTTAAGGGATATAGTTTTTAGTCATACAATTAATCAACTCACAAGACTTTTATTTTTTTGATCAGATTGATGTATTAACCCATTCTGATTCGCCACACAGGGAGTTAACAACCCCAGCAGAGAGCATAGTCCATGTTCTCTGCTTAACGTCAGGTTGAAAACTAAAATCTAACTAGTTATGTTTTTCTCATGGCGCGCAGAGATTCGTGCCTCTCTAGGGTCAGTTAGGGTCATCCAACGGAAATCTACCCGCCTATGCTTTCAACTCCAATGAACCTAATTCAAACTAACTACAGGGTCTTGTCAACAACCCATGACACCACATTTTCTACCTCCAATCAACTCTAATAACATTATTTTCTTTTCGTGGATGTTTTTGTAGAATACTGTTAATTGTTATTCTGTGTTACTTTCACCCTTAGCCAGGATGGAACCTGCAGTCTGGAAATGACTGTTACAAGATTGTTTAACTATTGGATAGTGGAACAGTCAAACACCCTCCTCAGCTAATGACTTCTTCCTGGCAGTAGTGGCCAGTAATTATTTAAGCTGTTATACTGGGTTCATTGAGAGAACTAGGAACTGCATGGTTAGGCACGGCACATTGCTCAACCAATTGTTGACTGTCTGTCTAACTGACTTACTTCAATAGTTTTTATTTGATTTAATTAATTTTTCCCATCTTTATTTTAGGAGAAAACATGAATATTTTTTGAAAATGAGAAACTGTGCATGTATTTTCCCAAACTCATCACAAGCAGGTTGCAACATAATGTCAATTTTTAAGCAGAGTACAGCTCATCTGAGTTTTCTTTTCTCCTAGACTGGTTGACTTATTGATGTAATGATATGTAAATTACCTTGGTAACCCTCACTATTAAATCTGATTGGAAGCGTGTCATGTATAAATAGTTGACACTGTGTTGGTACAGGCACCTATACCTTAAGCTTACTCGGCAGACGTATTGCTTATTCGATGCCACCAACGACTACTGCAATAAATATACCAAATACCAACTCAGAATATATCCCTTAAATCCGGATATATCACTTATAAGGCTAAAGAACACAGTCTACTTTACTATTACACATAGATTAGGGTCGAGAGGATTCTTTAGAAGAAAACATGAAATATTTTTTTGAAAAATGAGAAACTGTGCATGTATTTGCCCAACTCATCACAAACAAGTTGCAACATAATGTCAATTTTTAAGCAGAGTACAGCTCATCTGAGTTTTCTTTCTCCTAGACTGGTTGACTTATCAAGGCTAAAGAACACAGTCCACTCAATTTACACATAGATTAGGGTCGAGAAGGATCATGCCATTCACAAAGACATTGGCGTGGAAGTGAAACTCAAAACAGTTTCGTCTAGAATTTGAACTCGGGTTGCCAATTCATTCCGGATCAAGTAGCCAATAGGCACCCCAGCCAAGATCAGTTTGAAAGGAAACTGAATTTTTGCTTTTCACCGGTTGTCAGTAAACAAAATAACAGATGATACAAACCAAATACATGTTTTTATACTCAAATAGTTTTTAAAGGGCAGAGTTGGGTTTATTGCCCTGTGCCAGAGGCGTCCCATTAGGGGGAAATGTTGACGGGATCAACACATTTTTTCACCACGCCATCACATGAGCTTGCAGCTCGTGTGGGGTCCCAATTAAAGACCTTGTGTCATACCTGCATACGTGGGATGCGGGTAAATATTCTATGTGGTAGCTATATCTATTTACTGTATTCAGTCAAACTGCTGATTACAGTATTTTCTTTAAACTTTAAAAAATAATTTTTCAATTGGGATTAATTTGTTGGATGAATAATGTATTTACAGCGGCATGTCACTGTTGCAGTGTCTCGTCTTGCGGTTATGTAGTAAGTTGTGTGTTATTATATTTTAATATATGGTTGTACACATCTTACTAACTTTAAACATGACTCACACAATGGAAAAATAACGAAGTCGTATTAAAATAACAACCTGTATTAAATAAGGTTAAAGAAATGTAGAAATCAGCATCCGGGCAAAGTCCTTTCTTTTATATGTTTTTTTGTTTTAACAGTTCATATATTTATCGTTCTTTCATTTTCCGATAATGGACATAGCTTGGTTGTAGCTACTCCATTTGTTCATATCCGGTGCTGGTTTTTTTGAGAATGCAGCTCGTTGGTAATCTCGCTTCTTCTTGCTTAGGCGCGGTCGATTTTTATCAGCGTTGTGTTACTACTGCCTTTGGAATTCCTTACACCTTTTTTTCAAACAATCAGCAACGCGCCATTTTATTAATGCATTTACAGTTTTTTAGCGGGCTGTAAAGTTTATGGAGTTAATACTGAAGATAAATACTGCCGATAGGCGTTGATAGAACAAAAACATTTTATATTATCAACACGCATGGAGATACAGGGTACATAAGTACACATGAGGTGTAATGAACATACATAACATAAGTAAAATAACAAAGTTACATTGTAAAACGGATACATATAAAGCAACAGACGCATGAGACTAGGAATCAGTCATGCCTGTATGGACAGAGCTTAGCAGTAACTGTAGGGAGGGGCCAAAGCCTCCAACGAGAGGGGGTAAGACAGAGTCTAACCCATAGATGTCTCGTTTAAGGTCGTAGCAACAGGGGAAAAGAGCAGAGAACGTTCAAAAGCCAGTCGCGCTGCTTAAATTCAAAAAAGCCCCATACGCTGGGGACCGCAGGCGAAAGCTAAATGGCAGACTACTCCCCAGGCGCAATTACGAAAATACGCGCTAAGAGGCCTAGAGGTTAGGGAATCATGTTCATTGTACATTTATCATTTTATAGTATACTTTTTGTGTATTTAAAAAAAAAATTGTTAGGCGATGGTCCTATTGGAATAGGCAAATGAATTTTAAAGGGCAGATATTATGACTCTGACCAGCTCCGCAGTCAGGTGGAGATGGGCATATATGGCAAGACTGGAGGCCTCCAGCAATCAGAATGCCAGTTATGTGTCATCTACTAGGCTAGGATACGCATTTTTTGGGGGTAGGGTGTACTTGCACACCAGGCTAGGGAGATAGCAGTCAGGCTAATTCTAAGCTGTATCGGCAGGGAGGTGAGCACCTGCTTTTTATACAGTTTTTAATTAATACAAGATTAGACTTATTTACAAAATAGTAAACATTTAATTAAATAATAATAATTTTTTTGTATTTATTTTTGAATAATATTTAATTCTTAATGTTTTATCAGTATACGTCTTATGTAGGTTTTTGATTATAATCATATATTATGATTTATTATATAATGTGTAAAAGTATTAGTTAAAGTGTTGACGATGATTGTGCTATGGTGGTGAGTAGTGTACATGCTATTCTTGATGCTAGTGCGCTAGAGTGCATGCGATCATATGACTATTATATATATTAATGGCATTATAAATTGTTTTTTACGAGGAATATTCGTGTAGAGGTAGTGTCATTAAGGGCAGAAATATGGAACATAAAAAAAATATAGGGCAGTATACTATGTTATAATATATATATTATGTAAATATAATTATTTATTAGGCTGTGTATGTATCAATTCAGTAGCTTGTATCGTAATGTAAGGTTAGAAAGGCTGGTTGAGGTACAAAGTGTGCAGAGCGGATATTCTTTTTACAGTGAGTGGGGGTCGAAGTGTATGCCAGTCGGCGCTATTGAGTTAATAAGTAATAGGTTGGGAGATACTAGAGTGTGCGCGCTTGATATACTTAGGCTCTGAAGCTAGACGATGTGGTTCTAGTGCGGCTCAGGGGCTATCTCCAGATGGCTGCGTACAGTAGATGTCTCGTTACTTGTTTGTATGTTGCTAGTAGTTGACAGCACAGGTATTGTAAGATCCTGTGCGGTCCGGCAGGGGTATTATGCTAGGGCTTAGAATAATGTTACGCTTGCCGGTTTCTCGGATTGGTAGTGGGGCATTAGCATATATACTGATGTATGTACTAACGGTAAGTTGGGGGGAACCTGCAAAGCTGGGGGCATCTTAGAGATCTTAATTATTTGTGTTTTTTATCGGGGTGGGGTGGCGCATTTGAGTTGGATTTGCAGAAGATATTACAGAAGTGCTGCGTCGCAGATGGGGCATGCATGACAATTGGGCCAGTTCGCCATGTCTAGCGACTGATGCGTGTTCTGTGGCGTTTCGGAGTATGGACTGTTTGAATAGAAGGAGATGTCGGGACAAAGGGCCAGTTCTATTTAAAAATCTGGTCTTAAGAGTATATGTTGAGGTCGTTTTTACAATGGATTAATAGTGTCGTGGCGACGCGGAAGTAGTTAAATATATGTATCCGATCGTTTATATTTGTTGTATTGTTGTCATGTGCTGTTGGGCGTCGTATAATGTTATTTAAGTATTACACTTATGTCTGTTGCTGGTGGTTTTTAGATTGGTTATGGCTCAAAGGCCGCTGGGTGTGAAGTGAAGGTGGGCGGATTGTTTGCTTGTATTGGCTATAGTTAAGAGTTAAAAAATAATATGAGTATGGGCGGTCGGTCAACATGGGATTATTATTGTGTTTTAAGTCGTTTGCTTATGCTTACGAAGTATGATATAAGTTCTGGAGCTAGTTCAGAGTAAAGAGCTTTTATTTTTCGTTGGGGTAGTTGCTGAAAGCGACGCGGCAAAACGAAAAAAAAAAGTAGGCTAATAACCAGTATCGTTATACGGGACTATAATATCAGTGATGTTAAGCGTTGTATAATTTGAAACAGGCAGGTTTGTGTGTATAAAATTATGTTAATATGCAGAGGTGTATGTTAGTGAAGTATTATTTAAACGACGTTAGGTCGTTTTCATGGGATATATCGAGTTATTCTTGTTGTTGTTTTTTTTAACTGACTCGTTAGTGCGTTTAAGCATTGCCACGCGGCAGTATTGCAGAGAGTTAGCGCGGCGGTATTAAAAAATTGTGTTTATGAATTTTAATAAGGGCGTGAAAGCAGCCAGGGTTAAAGAAAATAGCTCAGTGTGGTATTATTCGTTATGTATTAGTTGTATAATGCTGATTATGCGAAGAATGTATGAGCAGGGCTATTTTATAAGATTTTAATTGATATAGTTTATGTATGGTACGTGGGTTGATGTTCTTGTTGGCGTATTGGTGGAAGGTTGTTGAGTTGGCGCTTTTAGTTGCTTCGTATTGTGTGTTCGTGACCATCTAAGACGCTCAAATTCAGAATTTATAGAATTTTATTTTTGCTATGGAGCTGACTTTATTATGTTAAATTTTTGTCATATATGTTTGCGATGAGTCTAATTTTTTGAAAAGAAAATCTTTTTTTTTCTCCTCTCGGGAATACACGTATATAAATTATTTTTTTAAAGTAGGGCGGAGGGAGTACCCTTCACTGGTCGTCTGTGTACGGTGTAGTAGGAGCTTTTCGTCATTAGGGGTCGAATGAGCGTGCTTATGGTGTTTCGAGGTTGCACCGTGCATTTATTAGATATACTACTTTATTTATAGATTTTTTATTTTTTTAAATTTTGGTTTTTTTTTTTTTTACATTTGGTTTGATCATTTTTGATTTAGTATTTTACAAAGTAAATATATTTATCTTTAATTTCTTTGTATTTGAATAGGTGGCAGATTGTTATGTCGTATTTGTTTTTTTTTTTTTTATGTTTATTTTAGCCTGGGCAATAGTGTTGCATTGTTATGTGACATTATTTCAAGTGTTGCTTTTGAGTAGTTATTTACGGTAGTTAGTAATATTCGAGCGGATGCGGTACATATGTTCTTGACGAGGGGGCGTTAAGTTAAGTTATACTTGACTGCATGATTGCCTATAGGCAGGGCCGGCTCCGCTCCGCGTGCCATGTTGGCCGATGAATCGATGATAAGAAATTTAGAGACTGGAGGGATGTGCGGCTTGGTATGAGACAGCTATAGATTAGGGCATAGGCTGATGGTGTGAATGTAGGTTGCCGTTCGAGTTTGCTGCTGTGGTCTTGGGGAAGTGAAATGATTTAGTAGCCGTGGCTTCGATGATGCGGGCGGCGTTACATTATTTTCGGCGCTATTATGTGTTACGTGGTAGTGCGTGTGATCCTCGAGCAGTTGTGTACTGTCGTGTTCGAATGTGCGCCATATGGTTGTACAATAATATTATCGATGTTTGCATAAGATGAGATTATTTGTTTATTAGTTTCATGGTAAAAGGGGCACATTGTAATCATTAGTTATACTGCATGGGTGTGGGGGGTCGCTAAGAGTAAGCTAGTCTTAAAGCGTACACTAGCAAAGAAAAATATTATAATGTTCAGTGGCAAGTCGTGGGGGGCAATTAATGATGCCTTTTAAGGCGCTGGGCTGATAAGGGGCTGATTTAAAATAAGCGCCTGAAGAGTGGGATATGGTCGGCATTATGATCCTATTATGTAAGAATGCGTAAGTGTCTAGATTGATATTATAATACGTCTGTGTGATAGAAAAGTGGAAAGGTAATGTTTGTAATTGCGTGGGCGAGCAATATGCATGGAATTGTAGAAAGTAAGTTATAAGAAGTATTCATGCAGAGTAGTGTGTATGATGAGGTGCAAAAGTTGATATTTATTATTAATGCGATAAGAAGATATCTATCTTTTAGCAGACTATGTTGAGTGATTTAGACCGGTACTAGGTTTTGTTGTGGTTTGTAGAAATAATTTTTGCAGGCACATAGAAGAATCTTGCGGCTTCATTCAGAGTGAAGCATTTATTGTGTGATGATAAAATTATTTGGTTGGAATGAGAAACGAGAATTTTTTGAAAGTTATTCGATAATGGCGGAACAGGCTTGGCGATGTGTTGAGTTGATGGTATCGGATATAAATGGTCATGATTATTTATCCATGTCTAAGAGCATATTGCTGTGTTCTTTACTTTATGTTTTTGCCTCATATATATAGTATATTTGTGTGATGTATTATGAATTCGATAGTGTAATGCGTATATGTGTATGTTAGAGTAGGGTGGCCTAATTCATAAATATAATATTAAATGGCTAATTTAAGTATAGTAAGATTAGTGTATCGCTTAAGTTTACTTATAGTGAGGATGACATCTTAGAGTGATATTATGTTTTACGTAATATTGGCCGTTTAGTTTTAGAATGTAGTTATTTATTATTGTGTAATTATTTATTCTTAGCATTGGCATGTTTTGGTATGTGCTTATTCTAATGCATAATCTGTTCTATTCGATATGATTTGTATGTAGATTGTGATGTTGTGGAAGTTAAATAAAGAAATATAATGGGGGCGCGCTTGAATTTATAGTGTCTGTGTTTGGTAATAAGTAATGTAAGAGAGTTGTCTAGCATATGAGTAACGGGGCTTGCGGTTAGCTGGCATAGTGGGCGGTTAGGATAGGCATGATAGCGGGCCTAGCAAGCGTCACATAAGGTTCTCTAGTTGCAGCGTATCATTAGCTGCATCGCGTTGATGAGTGAGGCACAGGATACTAGTTGGCGGTAAAGGTATAGGAGCGTGTATGGTTAGGTGGGTGGGCTCGCGATACGCGTGCAGATTGCGGCGTTAAAATAAGTGTTTCGTCGGGCGTTGGTGCTAAATGTACATGATTAGGGGCCTAAGTGAAAAGGGGGAGTAGAGGCATTAGTGTCCGCACTGGCTGGATGTGGTTGATGGACGACTTTATGGCCATGCGGCAGCGGGCGATGCTACTTTAGGCTTTTTTTTTTTTTTTTATGGCTTATTAGTGGATGTCTAGTTGATTGGGGGCTATTTTGTCATTCAGTCCGTTTTTAATAAACGGCGGAGTAGTTAATGTTTAGTATTGGTGTGAATATCTTTACTGAAGATTTAGTGATTTAAAACTGCTATAACAGTGCGCTATTAAAGTGCGGTGAACTGATACGGCATGTCCTACCTTCGTGCTGGGCTGTGAAGTCGACGATATTGGCTTATAGTTGTTGCTATCTACTCTGGGCTAGAATGATAGGGGCGGCAGTTTGGTTTATAATTATGAATTTTATTTAATATAAGTTTAGAAGTCTATGATTAGAGGGGATTTTATAGTTAATGCCAGTTGCTTTAAGCTTTTTATATGAACAGAAGGTGTTTGCGCATTTAGGTAAGGAGCAATTTATATTGGATAATGCTGCCTTATTAGGTATGGGTGCTGCTAGATTAATAATTCTCACGTGTATGTGATGTAAGAGTTAATGATAGCGTGTTGTTTTATATATAATTAGTTTATATACTGATATTAGTTAAGTGCTTTGGATGTTAAGGTAAATTAACTGTAGGGTGGACTGACGGTTTATTATGAGAATGTAAGTGTAATTTGTTTAGTTAATTTTTATTGATGTTAATATGTTCTGGCTTATAGTTGGTATGTATGGGGGCGTCTTAGAAATATTTTTGCTTTTGCAGAAGCTAGGTATGTTTATAGTAGTTTATATATTAGTCCGTCATCTACGGTTAAGATTTTGTAGAGTAGATATATTTAGTTGGGTAATTGATATGTGATTAGTGTATACTATGTGAATTAATTAGTTAAGTTAGGCTATGAATTTGAACCAGTAATGTGCGTACAATTGTCTAAAAATAAATGTATTAAAAGGCAATTACTAAAAAGAAAGAAGAGGTAATAGTATTAGGGCAAGTTAGGCTTGATTAAGGCAGGTCATTTTAATCTCCTGAATTAACAGAGGGAAAGGCGTAGCAGTTGTGGCCTGGTCGCTTGACAGGGTGGTAAGGAAAGAGGTGATTGCTTTTTTATTATGCCGCATTTTATAAGCTATAAAGACGATTAATTTAATGTGAGGACAAGGTCTTCATTGTCGGAAGGTCAAGAACAAGATTGTGATTAGGCAGTTCGTCATATGTTTTAGTTTTTGATTGTTTTTTTTTTGTTTTTTATATAATATCATTTGGTGTGAGCTTTATTAAAATGATATATCATTGTAATATTTTATGTTATGAGGATTACTTCATATTTGTGATTTATAAGTAAGGTGACAGTTGGGCTCCTACCATGATTTTTACTTGGCAGAGTGAAGAAAAATGAGGCTTAATATTTGTGCGAGTTGTTTGGCTGACGTACAAGGAGTTGGAAATTGTTGTAGTACAAAAGTAAAGATTAACCTGTACTTGGGCATGTACGGTAATAGAGTTTTGGCTTTATCCGCTGCATCTATTATATTGATAGTTTAAGTTTTTAATTTGGACATATATAAGCCAGTCCTATGGCGTTGTGATGGTATGGGCTAGAGGTTAGGTGATTGATGCGGCTATAATGAATTTGTACGTCTTTTTATATTTATTTGATGTTTTTGTTGCCCTAGTTGTTTGTGCTCTAATAGCTTGAGCGGATTATCCAGTAGCGTGGGATATTAGGCATGTGTGTTTATGGTTTTATTTGTTGCGAGGCCTCACTGATGGATAGTGTGAGCTACTCTATAAGTTAATGAGGTGATGAGGGCGAAGATATGTAAGGATGGCTGAGGGCTTTGGAGGCGTGGCACTGTGACTGTAAAGGGCTGTGAATGGTTTTTATTGTTGTATTACATTCTTTTTTGCAAGGGCTATTATCGCGTTATGCAAGATATAGGATTTTATTAATAGGGCTGATGTATGGTGGCGTTATTTTTGACGCGGGCGGAGGCAGTTAGTTACTTATAATGATGGGCTGAGTAAGCTTGAGTATGTGATTTATAGTGCTAATTCGCTTGGGTAGGCCGAGCTATATTTGGCTTGGGCGAAGTGAATGCGGGCGAGTCATGGTGTAGTAATTCATGGTGCGGCAGGCTTGTAAAGCGGCTGTCTAGAAGTTAGCTAATGATTCTATGGGTATATTTATGTTTCTATATATAGGTATAGAGGGCTTATTGAAGGATGTATTTAATAGTTGAAGCTGTAATGGGTGTGAAGGTAGAAGAGAAAGGGGGCTTAAAGCTGTTGACTGCTGTGGATGCGTATGGTATATGAGTTTTTACTAAGGGGGAGGCTTTGCTTTTAGTGTTATTTTGTTGTGTTGTAGGATTATGCAGTGCCTGGCTATCCCTATTAGTACTAAGTGTTACTAATTACATGGCTTCGTAGGTGAGAGTTGGATTGTAGGAGTAGAATGACATATGACGAGATTATTTCGGGGGGCTACTCCCGTGCAAGATCTATCGTCTCTGCGGTGCTGATTTTAAGGTGTAGGTGTCTTCATAACAGCGCTTCGTGTTAGCGGAGTAGCCAGTCAGTGATAAGTTTGCTTATCAGCGTACAGCGAGGAGTGTACCAGGCAGGCATACGTTGTCCAATGATAGAGCTTGGTTCATAGTATCGGGTGTTAAGATTTTATTGAATCAGGAATATATGTATAAGTTTAGCTTTGTAAAAGAGAATGTAGTGTTATTTATTTTTATGTTATATTTATAATTCTGATAAATGTAACTTAAATATTAGAGAAGAAGTATTAGAAAAGAGATCTATGTTTGTCAAGGATCAAGAATAGTGGAGGGCTGTGTTAGGCTATGCTTAGAAGCTTTAAGAGTGGACTGGTGTGATGCCAAAACTTGCATCGTACAAGGAACGCTGTGTCGTTAACAGATATTATTAGCCAGATATATTTCAGCATGTGCCGAGGAATGTGATATAATTTTTTATAAGAGCGCTGCGTGAGGCGTGTAAGCTGAGATAAGTGGGGGTGTAGTTTATATTACGCGGTGGGGCATTACTGGATCTGAATATTAATAAGGTATAATGGTTTGGTCATGAATGAATTTAAAGTTAAAAGATGGGCTATTTGCGATGGTTGTTAATGTTTAAATTTTCGCATAAGTAATTTTTTATTTTCATAGTATTGCTACTTGAAAGATAGTTGGTAGACTGCTTGGAAGCATGCCGTGTGAGTAATTGTTCCTAAAGGGTGGCAAGCTGAGTTATTTCCTGGTGCTAAGGAATTATTGATTTAAGATGAGAAAGATTTGTTGATAGAAGGTTGACCAGTGATGGGGCGTATGCGTATATAGTTATCGCTGTTTATTTGCTTCTCCTATACTTTATTAAGTCTATTAAGTCTTCTACATTTATAGTTTATAATGATTAGCATTTAAACAAAATGGTGCTTGATCGTTCGTGGTGGATTAATGTGTTCAAACACGTAATGAGATCATTGCCGTCTGTCCTGATGGGTGGTAATGAGGTTAGGTATATGGAGCTTTTTTAGCGAGTTAAGATGGATTAATTTGGTTAGTTGCTAGGCGAAGAAGGGATATCAATAATAACACGCAGCAATATGAAATGCTAAGATGGCAATCGAAAGATTGATGGGATGCTGAGTGTAGATATATAATGTTTATTAATGCTGAATATATATTATAAATAGTATTATTTGATAATCTTGGCTTGAATGCATTTAAGTAATATAGTATATTGATTATTCATGATTTTTAAAGGCAATTAGCAATGGCGTATGAAATATGTGTGCGCATTGTCTATATGCATTTCGAAGTATCTTTCCAGAGACCTTGGTTTTGACTGCTTTTTATTGTTTATTAGGCCATTTTCTGCCTTAAACACTANTGAAATCACAGATCAATTTCACAAGAAATCAGTAGTTCTAACTGTTTCTTATTTTTAATCATATTTATTTATTTTATTCATTTTTCTTTTGTGCAATCTGATAAAAACTTGGGTATTATGTAAATTTTGTTCTTTCGATTCTGCAAATGTATATATGTTATAATTGATTATTTAGAGAATAAGAAGTATGGACTTTTTTTTTTTTTTAGTTCATTTTACTATGATGTTCAACGGCATTTTTGATACGATCTATGCACCTGTATAGTATTAACTTGAATAATATCTCTTCTGAACTAAAAATATCTTTAAATACCTGATATTTTGTATTGCATACAAGAAATGGAATATCTCTTTTACATTTATTTCTTAGAAATGGCAACAAAAAGGTAAATAAGCTAGCAATAGATAACTTGTTTTATTTAGATTGGTTACGTTGATTTTTGTAAAACAAAGTAACATGAAATTGTAGTCTAAAAAAAAATTTTTTTTTTTTTTTTTTTAAATCATTTTGCATTTTCGGCCGTTTGAAGCAAATACCATCTGAACTTGATGCTAAACAAAAATTCATGGAAAAAAAGCACATACAAATTACACCTTTTTAGAATGCTTATTTCATTTCATCAACCATTTAAAAATTAAGACCGAACCAGAAATATACAAGTTGAACAGATTAAAGTGCAAATTTTTGCAATCACACAATTCGGTATTGGACTGAGATGCATAATAAAATCCCCCTCCCCCCTTTTTTTCCTTTTCTCAAGGTATAAAATTTATTTGAATAAAAAACAATCCACTTTGTCATAACTGAAGTGAAGTAAGGTTGTTCAATAAATTAACCGTTAGTTTTTCTCAATTCTGTTTAAAACAATTTAACTTTGTGTTGTGATTTACAATCTTACTTTAGTAGATTGTATTAATGTTATTTTTAAAAATAAAAACCATATTCCGAATATTTAATTTTAATTTGATAAAAAGTTCAAGTTTCCAAACAATTTGATATTTATCTATTGGCATAAGATTCTTTTTGTACATGTGGAGTGGGGGGTCTATCAAAGGCAATTCTACCAATTGGTTGTACAGCTGAAACAATACTCTCTGAATCATTTTGTTTTTTTTTTTTGCATACCAGAACATTAGAAAACATACTCAAATTATGAACAAAATATTTGATTTAACTTTTAACATCCTAAACCACCTCATTCCACCTGACAGGAAAGTCCACATTCTTTTCCTATTTACCCTAAAATATAGCTTGTTTAAATGTAATAAAAATATTTTAGTACTTTGATTTAAGGGAAATAACAGGTAACCTTTAAATTGGGAAAAAGGCTATTTTTAGCCATTTATTATAAATCCTTATAAAATGGCTCCGGACTGGCAAAAATTCTAACAGATGTTTAAGTGTTAAGACGATACATCAGAACGTTTACTACAGAGTTTTCAGACAGTTTTGTTAGATTGTTCAATGAGCATTTTATGCTTTATAAAAAAATTTTTTTCCCCTTTTTTTCTTTATAATGAAAAAAAAAAAAAATTATGTAGAAATCTCTATGAATTAACTGGTCAAGTAAATTCAATTTTGCTACAGTCCACCTCTCCACCATTAACCATTTTTGATATGAATCGTGCCTGACAGCTTTCAACATCTTATTATTAATGAGATTGTGATTTGTCTGTCTGTAACGAAACTATATCACTACTCAAGTCACATTCCTTTGTTATTTACATCACAATCTCCATGATTTTAGTTATTAAACCTCAATTATTAATAAAACTGTTTACATCATTAAGACTGTGCGACAACTACATACTAATAACATGCATTTGTATTATATATACAACAAAACATAGTGGATTCAGTGAACGTGGGGTGTGTGGTGTGTGTGTGTGTGTGGTGTTGGGAAGGGCTAATGCATACTGATCTTAAAGAATGGATTTAATAAAATGTGTTGTGATGATGATTTGCTGTGAAATTGTTTAGGTTTATCTATGAATGATGAGCGAAAAATCTCGGGGGGAGTGATGGAGTAGTGTCTGTTGGAGATGTAGAGTGAAAGTCCATTGAGACTATGAGGAGGAGGAAATAAGGTGTATATGGTGATCTTTACTTGCGGCTATTTTAACGAAAAGTTAAATAGGAAAAATTTATCAATGAAAAGGAGAGGGGGGATAAATGGAAAATGATGGAGGAGTTGGTTCAAAGTTGTTCTAAATTTTGTCTTTTCAATCATACACCCTCTTTCCAAATTAGTTTTATCTGCATTCTTATTCAGTTTCATTAGCCTTTTCTAATTAATATGAATTATTATAATTTAAAACTTAAAATACTTGCACCCGGAGGGTGCATATATTTGCTAGATATATTTATTCATTTTTTTTATAAAGTTCATGTACAACTCCTTTTGATTCCCAATATAAATTTTTAAACGGTGAAATTTAAGGTTTGGTAAAATTTCTGAACAATATTTGTAATACATGAGAAATTCCGAATATATAATGGTCAAGGATAGAGAGGGAAAGCATTTAAATCACATGCATTTCTTAAAAAAAATCTTAAATCTTTAATTCATTATCAAGTGAAGTGATGGCAAGTGTCGATTACAAAAATATTTTCCAAGGTGAAACTCCTAGTTTGTCACAGCTTATGGAAACGAAATAACACCTGACTAATTTCTAGTTAAGAAAAGGTGACAATTTGTCTGTAAAAATCTGCACCTCCTTACTGCGTTGTGTTTTTAACAATCCCGATACTTGCATCACTTGAGCTTGTTCTGAGTTAAAGAGGTGTGATTACCCAACAATCACATTACAATACTAAATCTTAAAAAAGAAATGTGAATGAAACTAAATATGTAAATTGTTTTTTCATTTTATTCTTTTTTAGTAAAACATTCAACAATGTTTTTTTTTTTTTTTTTTTATTTTATTTAAAAAATTTTTTATTTTTTCAATTTATTTATTTATTTATTTTTTTTTTTTTTATTTTTTAATAAATTGTAAAGCTGAATAAGAAACAATCCTTTCATATTTTTTTTGTTTTATTCACTTAGCTTTTTGCCTCTTTCATGAATCACAAACTTAATCTTTTTAGCTACTGACAGTAATTGCAGTATCTAAAAAGATTCTAAGGGTCATTTTAAGCTAACATTTCTCGGAAAAATGTTGCATACAAATTTTAAATAAAATTAAACTCAATTTTAGTGAGAATCTTTTTAAAAAATCAAGTTTCGAAAGAATTATGTTGATCATTATGCCAAAATAAGTGACTAACTTTGCATTTCTGTTTTAACAAAATATACATAAAATTTTAAACCCTTACTTATTATATAAAAAGGGATTTTATATAGACTCAAAAACTTTGCATGTAGGTGTCAAGTCATTACCAAAAATTTTAGGTTTGCGAAAGTTTTTGAATGGACTACAAAATGAAATCTTCACAACCAAATTAATTTTGAAAATGAAGGTACGTTACAATTTAAAAAAACAACAAAAAACCCCCAAAAAACTTCCCATTAAGCAGCGATGTAAGAGGCATGATGTTTGCTGGATTGAAATGTATTATTAGTATCAACAAAGAGAAAGGAATTTTTAACACTATTCCTCTTAATTACAGACCTAAAAATTGCTTAAGTCTAAACAGAAATCATTGGCTTTCTAAAAATGTTGCATTAAAAACAGCCACCTACTTAACAAAAATCAGTAAAACCTTACATGGAAAAAATTGAATAAAAAAAAATTTTTGTTTTTTTTTAAAAGCTAACTTCACCTTTTTGCTAGACAAACAATTTAAGGAAAAGTTTATTCTACTAAATCTATTGTAAAATCTGAATTAATTAAAAATTACTTAAAGAATTGAAATATTAAGAAAAATTGGTTTTATGAAGTAGCTCTTTTGCAGGTAATATATTCATATAGTTTTTTTTTTTTTTTTTTTTTTTTTTTTTTTAATTTACATTAAAAGGCCAATGTTTTATACTGAGCTTACATTACTGGTGCTACTAAGTATTCCCGTATTTAATTAGTGAGAAAGGTTAATGTTGCCTGCGCTAATGTTAAAAAATATAAATAAAAGTATCAATACTACATTCCTTTGTTTTAAATTTTATCCATGTTTTTGCTTGCTCAGAATTTCCAAAAGTAAGTTTGATGGACAGTCACATAGGTACAGTCAAATTTCCGTTTCACTTTTGAAAATTTTTTGGGGAGGGGGTTACTGGAAATCCACTGAAAATTGGTAAATATGACAGCCAAAAGAGTTGAGGCCGAAAAACAGAAGATAAATTCTTTTTTTTTCTACCAAAATGCAGAAATATATTTTATAATTACTACAGCTCCATTAAGTGCCGGATTATTGCTAGATCAGAGTGTCAAATTTCAACCTCAAACTATTCTTTTCTGACTTTTACAGTGCCATGATCCGTATCAATTTTTTTCCACCCTTCCTTTGCCCATATGTTCTAGGACTTTTCACAGTGCTCCAGTAATTTAGGCATCACTGTCACACTTAGTATTCAGTATCTCGGACAAGTCTGATTTACTTTTATACCCTTTGTTAGTATTATCATTTTGTAAGTTTATACAAAAATACTAATTTTGATATATAACTGCCTCTTAGGTGAGTAATGTTTAAGTTGTAGGAAATGTACTTGTTGAAACAGTTCAAATCCCGCGACAAGGCTGTTACATTTCACACAGGAAAGGTATCATCCAACTACTCATTCCTCTGGTTATGGGTAAGTGAGTTAGGCTGAACTTGGGATCTTTACGAGTTTAGGAAAAGGAAAACCTTCTTGGAATTCAAACCTGCTTAAACTCCACTTATAGAAATCCACTGTTGTCACATCCTGCTCATGTAGAAAGCTTGTGGGTACTACTAATTATTATATATTATATATAAACTGCCTCCTACATTTTTAGCAGAAATATTTATAATAAAAAAAAAAAAAAAAAAAAGTGCTAAGTAGGAACACTAAAGTGGCCTCTAGTGAACTTCAATTCTGAACTCTTTGGAGTCCCACACTCACCCATTTATTACCATTACTCCCAGGCCCACTCTGATCTGGTGTGCAATAGATGTTAGGGGTCTCATCTATATTGCCCAATAGTTCTGCATGGAAGTATTTGTATTAGGTAGGAATTACTTAGATTACCATATAACTGTGCAAATTGATTATAGTTTGGTGTTGCTTTTATGCGCAATCAACCTCAGTGGGTCATTTAATGCCAGCAAAGTTTTTGAAATAAAATTCATTCTTAATGGATACTCAATTTTTATAAACTTCATGTTTATCTTTATTTAACCCATAGATGGGGCCCTAACAGAGGTACTACCACTCTTTGGTCAGGTGACCAGCAGCAATGGTGTATGAAGGGTGCTCCACATACCCCAGACCTCCAAAACTGAACCTCCACCATTCAGATAGTTTTACAACACACACACACACACAACACACACAGGATAGTTAAAGAAATTACTATTTTGTAATCTATTAACATACTGTTAAGTTTTTAAATGCCATCTAGGCCAGTGAAAAGGCTTAAAGTAAGTTCTGAATTATGGAATCCTTTGCGTACGCCGAATGTCCTATCGCGGTATGTTAAAGGTCCAAAGTGATTTATCCTATAGTCCGTCATCCACGAAAGTCAAGGTAGTTATGGCCAGTACTGTCGCGTTTTAAGTATGTTGTATCAGCAGGCAGGAGTACTGCAAGTGATTGGCCAAGGAGAGATCAAATGGTTCTTGCCGAGGGGTCTTTAAATAATAAATATGAGCGGGCGTCTAGTACACACCCTTTATTATTACAAAAAAATCTCAACAATTACTAATTTTTCATTCAAAATGATTCTCAATTTTGTATATTTTAACAGCATGTGTAGAAACAACTAAAAATTCCTGTGTTTATATGTTTAAAAACTCCTTCTTTCTATTGAATGGCATTTCTGTAGATTTGAAAACAAACAAAAAACATAGAATTTATTGTGAGAATCTGATATAGTTATTTACTAAGCTTAGCTTTAGATATGGCACAAGGCCAGGAGTATGGGCACCCAATGAGAATTCGAACTCACTAACAATGCTTCGTTTGCGAAGCGAGCTTGCTAACCATTACACCACGTGCAGCGTGCCCAAGAATTTCTGAATATAGTTATTTTACTAAGCTTAGCTTCTAGATTATGGCACAAGCCAGATATAGTGTTGGACACCCAAGTGAGAATCGAAACTCACTAAACAATGGTCTTGTGCCATATCTGAAGCCTAAGCTTAGTAAATAACTATATTCAGAATTCTGGGCACCTCACGTGTGTAATGGTTAGCAAGCTCGCTTCGCAAACCATTGTTAGTGAGTTCGATTCTCATGGGTGCCCCATAACTCCTGGCCTTGTGCCATATCTAAGCTAAGCTTAGTAAATAACTATATTCAGAATTCTCAACAATAAATTCTATGTTTTTGTTTTGTTTTCAACTACAGAAATGCCATTCAATACGAAAAGAAAAAGGAGTTTAAACATAAAACACAGAATTTTTAGTTGTTTCTACACATGCTGTTTAAAATATAAAAAATATGAGATCATTTTGAATGAACATTAGTAATGTTGAGATTTTTTTTTGTATATAAAAGGGTGTTTGCTAGACGCCCGCTCATAATTATAGACTCGGCAAGAAACCATTTGATCTCTCTTGGCCAATCACTGGCAGTACTCTGCTGCTGATACAATACTTAAACCGACAGTACTGGGCCATAACTACCTTGGACTTTCGTGGATGACGGAATAGGAATAAAATCACTGGACCCTTTTAACAATACGCAGGATAGGACATTCGCGTACCAAAGGATTCCATAATTTCAGAACTTACTTTAAGCCCTTTTCAACTGGCCCAAGGATGGCATTTAAAAACTTAACAGTAATGTTAATAGATTACAAAATATGTATTTTCTTTAAAATATCCTGTGGTGTGTGTGTGTGTGTGTGTGTAAACTATCTGAATGGTGAGGTTCAAGTTTTGGAGGTCTGGGGTAGTGGAGCACCCCTTCATCACCATTGCTGCCTGGTCCACCCTGACACAGAGTGGTAGTACCTGTTAGGGACCCCATCTATGGGTTAAATAGATAAACATGAGTTTATAAAAATTGAGTATCCATTAAGAATGAATTTATTTCAAAAACTTTGCTGGCATTAAATGACCCACTGAGGTTGATATGCCATAAAACAAACCAAACCTATAATCATTTGCACAGTTATATGGTATCAAGTATTCCTACTAATACAAATAATTTTCATGCAGAACTATTGGGGCATATAGATGAGACCCTAACATCTATCACCACCAGATCAGAGTGGGCCTGGAAGTAATGGTAATAATGGGTGAGTGTGGACTCCCAAGAGTTTCAGAATTGAAGATTCACTAGAGGCACTTTAGTGTCCTACTTAGCACTTTTTTTTTTTTTTTTTTTATTATAAAATATTTTCTGCTAAAATGTAGGAGGCAGTTTATATATATATATATATATTATACCAAAGCTTTCTACATGAGCAGGATGTGACACACAGTGGATTTCTAAAGTGGAGTTTAGCAGGTTTGAATTCAGAGTTTTCCTTTTCCTAAACTCGTAAGGATCCCAGTCAGCCCTACTACTTACCCATAACCAGAGGATGAGTAGTTGGATGAATACCTTTCCTGTGTGAAATGTAAACAGCCTTGTCCGGGATTTGAACTGTTCAACAAGTACATTTCCTACAACTAAAACATTACTCCACCTAAGAGGCAGTTATATATCAAAATTAGTAGTTTTTGTATAAACTTACAAAATGATATACTAAAAAGGGTGATAAAGTAAATCAGACTTTGTCAGAGATACTGAATACTAAGGTGACAGTGATGCCTATAATTACTGGAGCACTGTGAAAAGTCCTAGAACATATGCAAAGGAAGGGTGGAAAAAAAATTGATACGGATCATGGCACTGTTAAAAGTCAGAAAAAAGATAGTTGCAGGTTGAAATTTGACACTTGATCTCAGCAATAATCACTTTAATGGAGCTGTAAGTAATTATAAAATATATTTCTGCATTTTGGTAGAAAAAAAAAAGAATTTATCTTCTGTTTTTTCGGCCTCAACTCTTTGCTGTCATATTTACCAATTTTCAGTGATTCCAGTACCCCCCCCCAAAAATTTCAAAAGTGAAACCGGAAATTTGACTGTACCTATGTGACTGTCCAATCAAAACTACTTTTGGAAATTCCTGAGCAAGCAGAAAAACATGGATAAAATTTAAAAAAAGGAATGTAGTATTGATACTTTTATTAATTTTAACATTAGCCAGCAACATTAACCTTCTCACTAATTAAATACGGGAATACTTAGTAACACCAAGTAATGTAAGCTCAGTATAAAACATTGGCTTTAATGTAAATTAAAAAAAAAAAAAAAAAAAAAAAAAAAAAAAAAAAAACTATATGAATATATTTACCTGCAAAAGAGCTACTTCATAAAACCAATTTTTCTTATATTTCAATTCTTTAAGTATTTTTTAATTCAGATTTACAATAGATTAGTAGATAAACTTTCCTCTAATTGTTTGTCTACAAAAGTGAGTTACTTTTAAAAAAAAAAAATTTTTTAATTCAATTTTTCCATTGTAAGGTTTTTACTGAATTTTTGTTAAGTAGGTGCTGTTTTTAATGCAACATTTTTAAAACCAATGATTTCTGTTTAGAATTCAAGCAATTTTTAAGCCTGTATTAAGAGGAATAGTGTTAAAAATTCCTTTCTCTTTGTTGATACTAATAATCATTTCAATCCAGCAAACATCATGCCTCTTACATCCTGCTTAATGGGAAGTTTTTGGGGGGTTTTTTGTTGTTTTTTTTAAAATTGTAACAGTACTTCATTTCAAAATTATTTGTTGTGAAGATTTCATTTTGATAGTCATTCAAAACTTTCCAAACCTAAAATTGGTAATGACCTTGACACCTACATCAAAGTTTGAGTCTATATAAAATCCCTTTTTATATAGATAAGTAAGGGTTTAAAATTTTATTGGTATATTTTGTTAAAAACAGAAATGCAAGTTAGTCAACTTATTTTGCATAATGATCAACATATTCTTTCGAAACTTGATTTTAAAAAGATTCTCACTAAAATTGAGTTTAATCTTTATTTAAAATTTGTATCAAACATTTTTCCAGAATGTTACTTAAAATGACCTTAGAATCTTTTAGATACTGACAATTACGTCAGTAGCTAAAAAGATTAAGTTTGTGATTCATGAAAAGAGCAAAAAAGCTAAGTGAATAAAAACAAAAAAAATATTGAAAGATTGTTTCTTATTCAGCTTTACAATTTATTAAAAATAAATAAATAAATAAATGAAAAAATAAAAAATTTTTTAAATAAATAAAAAAAAAAAAAAAAAAAAAAACATTGGAAATGTTTTACTAAAAAGAATAAATGAAAAACAATTTACATATTTAGTTCATTCACATTTCTTTAAGATTTAGTATTTGTAATGTGAATTGTTGGGTATCACACCTCTTTACTCAGAACAAGCTCAAGTGATGCAAGTATGGGATTGTTTAAAAAACACAACCAAGTAAGGAGGTGCAGATTTTTACAAGACAAATTGTCACCTTTTCTTACTACAAATTAGTCAGGTGTTATTTCGTTTCCAAATAAGCTGTGACAAACTAGGAGTTTCACCTTGGAAAATATGTTTTGTATCGAACTACTGCCATCACTCACTTGATATGAATTAAAGATTTAAGATTTTTAATATTCTAAGAAATGAAATGTGATTTAAAATGTTTACTTTTTCAATCATAATGGCCAATATATATTCTCAAGAAAATTTCTCATGTTACAAAATATTGTTCAGAAATTTACCAAACCTTAAAATTTACCGTTTAAAAATTATATTGGATCAAAAGGAGTTGTACATGAACTTTATAAAAAAATGAATAAATATATACTAGCAAATATATGCACCCTCCGGGTGCAAGTATTTAAGTTTTAATATAATAAAATATCATATTAATTAGAAAGGCTAATGAAACTGAATAAGAATGCAGATAAAAATATTTGGAACAGAGGGTGTATGATTGAAAAAAAAATAGAACAAACTTTGAAACCAACTCTTCCATCATTTTCCATTACTCCTTCTTTCATTGATAAATTTTCCTAATTTAACTATTTAGTTAAAATAGGAAGTAAAGAATAATATTACAGTTATTTCTTCTTGTTAATGGATTTCTTTTTAAGATTTATCCCCGAGATTTTTGCTCATATTCAATAAGATAAAACCAAAACAATTAGAAATCAATAATACTAAACATATTTATTAAAATCAAATTTTTAAGATCAGTATGCAAATTAGCCTTCCCGTTCACTGTAATCCACTATTTTGTTGTATATATAAATACAAATGCATGTTATTAGTATGTAGATATGGTCCACAGTCTTAATGATGTAAAACAGTTTTATTAATAATTGAGGTTTAAATAAAAATAAAATCATGGAGATTGTGATGTAAATAACAAAGGGAATTGTGACTTGAGTAGTGATATAGTTTCGGTTACAGACAGACAAATCCACAATCTCCATTATAATAAGATGTTGAAAGTGTCAGGCAAGATTCATATCAAAATGGTTAATGGTGGAGAGGGTGGAATGTACAAAATTGAATTTACATTGACCAAGTTTAATTCTAGAGATTATCTACATAAACTTTTTTTTTTTTTTTTTTTCATATATAAAAGAAAAAAAAGGGAAAAAAATTTTTTTTTAAAAAGCATAAATGCTCATTGAACATCTAACAAAACTGTCTGAAAACTCTGTAGTAAACAGTTCTGATGTATCGTCTTAACACTTAACATCCTGTTGAGAATTTCCAAGTCCGGAGCCCCATTCCTATAAGGATTTATCAATAAATGGCTAAAATAGCCTTTTCATTTAAGGTTACCTGTTATTTCCCTTAAATCAAAGACTAAATATTTTATTACATTTAAACAAAGGCTATAATTTAGGGTAAATTAGGAAAAAGAATGTGACTTTCTGGTCAGGTGGAATGAGGTGGTATAGGATGTTAAAAGTTAAATCAAATTATTTTGTTCATAATTTGAAGTATGTTTCTAATGTTCTGGTATGCAAAAAAAAAAAAAAAAAAAAAAAGATTCAGAGAGTATTGTTTTTCAGCTTGTACACCAATTGGTAGGAATTGCCTTTGATAGACCCCCCCCCACTCCAACATGTACAAAAAGAATTCTTTATGCAATAGATAAATATCAAAATTGTTTGGGAAACTTGACTTTTTATCAATTAAAATTAAATATTCGGAATATGGTTTTTATTTTATAAAAATAAACATTAATACAAATCTACTAAAAGTAGATTGTAAATCACAACACAAAAGTTAAAATTGTTTTAAAAAAACAGATTGAGAAAAATAAGTTAATTTATTGAACAACCTTTACTTCACTTCAGTTATGACAAAGTGGATTTGTTTTTTTTATTCAAAATAAAATTTTATACTTTGAAGAAAAGGAAAAAAAGGGGGGGAGGGGGGATTTTATTAGCATTCTCAGTCCAACCGAAATTGTGTGATTGACAAATTTGCACTTTAATCTGTTCAACTTGTATATTTCTGGTTCGGTCTTTAAAATTTTTTAATGGTTGGAAAGAAAATGAAATAAGCATTCTAAAAGGTGTAATTTGTATGTGCTTTTTATCCATTGAATTTTTGTTACATCAAGTTCAGATGGTATTTTGCTTCAAACGGCCGAAAATGCAAAATGATTTAAAAAAAAAAAAAAAAAAAAAAAAATTTTTTTTTAGACTAAATTTCATGTTACTTTGTTTTTTCAAAAATCAACGTAACCAATCTTAAAATAAAACAAGTTATCTATTTGCTAGCTTATTTACCTTTTTGTTGCCATTTCTAGAAATAAATGTAAAAGAGATATTCCATTTCTTGTATGCAATACAAAATATCAGGTATTTAAGATCTTTTTAAGTTCAAAGAGATTATCTATTCAAGTTAATACTATACAGGTGCATAGATGCCGTATCAAAATGCCGTTGAACAATCATAGTAAAATGAAAATGAAAAAAAAAAAAAAAAGTCCATACTTCTTATTCTCTAAATAATCAATTATAACATATATACAATTTGCAGAATCAGAAAGAACAAAATTTTACATAATACCAAGTTTTTATCAGAATTGCACAAAAAGAAAAATGAATAAAATAAATAAATAAATAGATTAAAAAAAAATAAAGAAACAGTTAAGAAACTACTGAATTTCTTGTGAATTGATCTGTGATTTCAACTAATTTTGGCATAAAATGATGTCTATTTGAACACAAACATTCAGAGCTTTAAATTTTCATTTTGAACGACTGGGATTATTTGCATAATTCAAACAGTCTTGTAGTGTTGAACATTTTCAGACCCCTTTATAACTAATATGATTAAATAACAACCTAAAATAATATCAAACATTTTCAATTAAATTTTTAGAGAAAAAAAATAAATAAATAAAATTTTAAAAAATCAACTGAGAATGCTAATTTTGTTTTTCTTTTGATTAAATAGATACTAGAGAAACTTACTTTATTGAAAGGAAAAGATTTAAATAAATATACTCTTGTGTCAAGTTTATTAAACTGAATGAGAACAGCTACTCTTTGATCTTAAGAAAAATTAAATTAGAAAAGATTCTCATGCAAACAGAATCCCCACTGTAGTTTGATCCTCTAAGTGTCCAACTATTGTCGCTTAAATAAAGCTTTATAAATTCTGACAATTTACCGCCAATGAATTATAAAGGGAGAGCACTGCAATAAATTTTTGTGAGTTTCCTCCCTTGAGTCAAAAATTTTCATTTTCCTTGATAGTGGTAATTTTATTTTTTAAAAAATAATTATAGTATAATTTCATTTGCTTATTAGTAAATTTCGGTTTAGATAGTGACGTACCATTTAACTGAGTGTTGATAATAATACCTATATACTTGTTCTTTAACTACATTTTCCATTGAATTATTTCTTTTCGAATACATTCTGAATTGTATATTTGACTTGACTAATAAGAAAATCAACAAGAACTATTTTTAAAAAGATGCATAACCAGTAAAAATAATTTTTTTTAATTGTAAGAGGCCCAACTGAATAGATATTTTTCTTTTAAAAATCAGAGAATGGGGGGGGGAGAATACCAATGAGTGCCATAAGAAATGAGATTTTTTATGTTGACTATGTCAATGGAAAATATTCCACAGTTATCTTAATGGAGATATCTGTATTTATGTCTAACAAAAACGTCATAGCTCTACGTCACAATATTCTTCTACTATATACACCCAAAATTTGAGTAAGCAAGTTTACAAATAAATACCTACGATTTTGTGTAAAATTGATGTGGAAAATATTCAAAATAATTGTTTGATTATTACATGCACGCAACATTTTATTTGAGAGGGATGGGGCTCAGTTTTAATTTCAAATTTTTTTTTTTTTTTTACTCCTTTAATAAATATGAGGATTTTGCTTACTTATGATACAAACCCTCTGACATTGAATTTTTAACTCCCACCCTCTCAGGCAATGTCCTTCAAAAATTAATTTTTACGACGCCCGGAGGGTGTTTTCTGTTGCTAGTTCTATTAATTGATGTATTATTGCAAATTAGAGTGATTTACAATCCAAGTCATTTAGTAAAAATATTTCATTAAAAAGAAGAAAAAAACTTTTTTTATTGTTGTTGGCACATTTACGTCCACTAAGGACGATGGCGTAGTGTAAAAAAAAAAAAAAAAAA
Organism: Doryteuthis pealeii; assembly: GCA_023376005.1. Classification (NCBI taxonomy): domain Eukaryota; kingdom Metazoa; phylum Mollusca; class Cephalopoda; order Myopsida; family Loliginidae; genus Doryteuthis; species Doryteuthis pealeii. The sequence continues at coordinate 46,228,025 of CM042161.1, forward strand.
AAAATAAAAAATTTTTAAATTTAATAAAATTATCTGTAACTGCGCAAGTGACTGAGGGCCAATTTTTGAGCGAGTCTTTGGTGCACTGAATACACACATACAAACTGTGATGCTTTCTGGGGCTGCTTTCATTTCTCCCATGAACAGCGTGTTCTCCATTCTCTGGGAGAGGCACCTTCACTGGCTTGGACATGTCTGGAAAATGGCCACATCCCAAAAGATCTTTTGTACAGCGAATTAGTAAAAGGCTCCTGATTGGTTAGTAGACCATGCCTACGATTTAAAGATGTCTGCAGGAGAGTCATGAGGATATGCCATATTGACACAAGCACGTGAAAAAAAAAAAAAAAAAAAAAAAAAAATAGAGCTGTCTGGCACCTTAAAGTTAAGCAAGGCACAGAGATGGAGAAGAGAGTAGCTTTGATAGCAAAGAGAGCCAGAGAGAGAAACCACAACAGCCCCAGAAAGCTTTATTTTTTGATATTCAAATAAAGCCATGAAACATGAATGTGTTGAGTTCTAGGAATGATACCCAATAATAAAATAAAATTAAGACCATCCAGACTACAGCACTTAAGATCAGCTTAGAAGAATCAGATTTTGAAAACTCAGTGAAAATGACAATTACCAGGATTTTAACAGACTAAAATCTTGAGCCTCGTTGTCAACCAGGCATTGTAATCCCCTGTTCTAAATTTATGAAGATACCAAATTATTGAGACAGCTAATTCTTACTGTTCAGAACATCATAGGGAGGGGGGGGGGTTCAAAAATTATTTTAAAATTTGCAAGTACTCTCAAATTAGAATTGGCAAAAATGTAGTCTCTCCCAGGAAAGTAATACCAATGGTGATTGGAGCACTTGGTTTTGTTACAAAATTGGAAAGCTTCCTGGATCAACTAAAAGTTGAATTTGATTTGTGTGCCCCCTGCAAAAGTCAGCTGTGAGGTAGAGTTGACATTAAGAGAAATCTTGTCTAACGTGTTGTGACAGATAATATTACCAGTACAAGGGCTTGAAATTAATGGCGTCCCGTGGGGGGACACCAAGCCCCCTCATCTGGTACATTACAAAAAACATTTTTTAAATTGACTATCAAGGATGTGTAAAATGTTTCTGTATTTTTACATCATTTTGGGTGTTTTTCACTTCGTCCAAATCTTATTATAATGGAGATTGTATGTTTTCTGTCTGTAACCGAAACTATATTCCTGCTCAAGTCACAATTCTCTTACTTATCGACATCACATTCTCCATGATTTTATTTTTATCTAAACCTCAATTATTAATAAAATTGTCTTACATTATTAATACTGTTAACTATGTCTACATACTGACAACATGCAATTATATTTATATATACAACAAAATAGCGGTTTACAGTGTGAACGGGAAGGCTAATTTGCATATTAATATTAAAAAATCGAATTTAATAAATATGTGCTTAGTATTATTGATTTCTAACTGTTTGGTTTTATTTTAATGAATATAAGCAAAAATCTCTTCAATGAATCTTAAATGAAATCCATTAACAAGAAAAAATAACTCATTTTATTATTTACTTCCTCTTAACTAAATACTTAAATTAGAAAAAATAACAATGAAAGATGAAAGTGATGGAAGAGTAAGTTTGAGTTGTTCCATTTTTTATTATACTCCCTCTGTTTTAAATATTTGATTATACTCCCTCTGTTTCAAATCTTTTTATCTGTATTCTTATTTAGTTTCATTAGCCTTTCTAATTTAATACAATATTTTATTACATTAAAACTTAAATACTTGCACCTGGAGGGTGCATATATTTGCTAGTATGAATAAAAAAAAAAGTTAAAAAAATGTATATTTTGGTTTAGACTCAAGTTTTGACATGAGCTTGTACAAAACCAACTTTCATTTAGGCTTTGTACAATTAAAAAATTTTAATTTTTCGAACTTTCTTCCATGACTTGAAAATTTACGTTTATTTCACACAAGCAAATACTTTTTAAATAAAGATCTTATTTAATCACAGTTTCATTAAGAAACAAAACTATTAAACAAGGTCTTATGGGGGGGAAAGTTGAGCCTACAATTTCAAAACCAAACAGACTAAAATATTTAAATTATTTCTTAAAACATTTTAATGGTGTTTTTATTATGCTACTAACAACTATAAGGTAAAAAGAATTAAAATTTTGATTTTGGGACAGTTCCAGGATAATGGTAAAAAAATTAAAAACATAAGTACAATCTAAGAGTGGAAAAAAATTGTAATTGTTTGCCAATACCAATCCCCACATAACCAATCAGAATATCCTAGAGAAAGAAGCAAAATAGAATTGGTAAAAATGTGGTCTCTCAGGAAGTGAAAGTGATACCAGTGGTGGTCGGAGCACTTTTTACTTTTCAAATAACAAAATTTATTGTGTACAGTGCTCAGGTGCACCACATCAAAGTCATGTCTAGTACACAGAATAATGTATTAGTGTCAGGAACATGAACAGCCTTGAATCAAGTAAAATTTGAATACGATTTAAGTCCCCTGCCAAAGCAAGTTATGGTCAGTACAGCACACCTTAAGAAAAATCTGGTCTATTTGAGGTACTTATGATACTACTTATATGACTAAAACCCTACACTACTGAGATTCAGTGGTAGAAAGAAAACGGTAATATTGTTCCTTTATTAATATTATTTATTTTTATATAACAACGCAAAATACATTCAAACTTTATATAAAGAAGTCTCTTTCATATAGTAAAGATCATTTATGGGATAGTTTTATAGTGATCATAAATGATCACTATAATTATTAGAATCAGACATATCTGAGCCTGACACGACAGGGCTTAAGAGTGTTTATCAAAAATAATGTTCAGTAAAAAAAAAAATTTACAGGTTCAAAGGATTAATAAATCAAAATGGACATTAACAGATTTATAAAAATGCAACAAAATTCATGACAGCAAAATGTTACTATCTTGAGCTGTCTTCAGAATTGTAGCATTTCCAGAGATTAATCCATTACAAGAAATTATTTATCCAATTTTTGAGTAAAATTATTAATCCAATGTTATTAACTCTTAAGATCCTATACCACCCGGCCAGCAGTCACATTTGTTTTCTTAATCTACCCCAAATGATAGCCTTTGTTTAAATGTAATATTAAACATATTTAGAAGTCTTTGATTTAAGGGAAATAACAGGTAACTTTAAATGAAAAGGTCATTTTTAGCCATTTATTGATAAATCCTTATAGGAATGGGGATCTGGACTTTGAAAATCCTCAACAGGATGTTAAGAGTTAACTAAAATTAACACTTTTTCTATTAATTATTAAGCCTTTTCAAAAAAAATTAAATCCAAAAATAAACTATATTCCCCCCCCCCCAAGTGTTTTTATCCAAAATGAGGTATAAAGTGAAAATATTCATTTTTCATGACAAACTGCCAACATAAACAATATTCAACACCAATCAGAGTCTGATGATTGGAATTTGAGGCCACAAATCACATTTAATACTTGGAATAGGATCAGTTGAAAACCCAGATACAAGGATTTTACTTTTCCATACAAATTTATTTGTAGACGCAGTTAATCCACGGGAATATCAAATTCTGACTAACAATATGAACACCCAGCAGCGATGGGAACACGGTTATACATTTTACTCATGAGATTGATAACCCATGGAAATGCTATATTACAAAATACACAATCTGCCTATTATTTTCTGTTGTGGCGTTACTTTCGTATTTTGCCTGGGGAGTTATCTTCCCATTTTGTTTGCTGGTTCCCGCTAGGGGCCTTTGATTATTTAAGCGGCTGGTTTGAATGTCTTCCTCTCTTTTCCGGTTGCTCGACCTACGAGACACATGGGGGTAGACCAGAGTCTAACCCCCTCTTGTTGGGGCTTTGGCTCCCCTTACATTACTGTAAGTGATTCACACAGCATGGACTATTCTTAGTCTCATGTCTGTACTTTTATGTTTTTCCCTTCTACTTTTGTATGTACGTTTATGTACACCTTATATTTTATGTATCTCGTCATATCCATGTGCTGTACCATATTAAATGTTTTGTCTGTCAACCTTTGTTGGAGTTTTATCCTCAAGTATATATCACCTTTAAACCTTACACCGTCATAAATTGGAATTTTTTTTTAAGCAATAATATTATTCATAAACAATACGAATAAAGGAAATTAGAGAAATGTTAGAAGACAATAGATTGAAAAATAAACCTTGCTTGTATTTCTTATTTCATCATACTGATGATTAGCAAGCAAGTCTTAAAATACCACTACTACTACTACTACTACTACTACCACCAATATGAACTTTATCCTTACAAAGTGCTTTCGACTTGTGGTCTTGTGTCATGTTAAGCTAAATATGAATATTCAGTTTTTTACCTTCCAATTTTATTGGAAGGACTAAAAAGTTCTTAGGTTTATTTTTGTTAGATGGCATGAGGTGCGTTTAGTTTTAAATTCATTCAAAACGATCATTTTTTTTTTATTTGACTGTGACTAAAGTCATATCAGCACTTATACACTTTTGGCTGAAATACAGTCAATAAGCCTAGGCTCAGGGGGAGCTTTCCCCTAGCTAGGCAATACCCAGCCCCCCCCCCAATTTATCTAAAATGGGGTATGAATCAGGTTAATTCATACCAAAAGGGCAATGCTGATGGAGCTAAGCTATTTTTGGAATTACCCTTAACCATAAGTTTAAAGGCACGAGGAATTGCTTATAAGCAGCAAAAAAAAATTAAAAAAAATTTTTTTTTAAATTTAAAAAAAAAAATTAAAAAAAATTTTATCAAACCTTGCCTTTATTGGAAAGGTAAGGTAATATAGCATGACCACCTGCCCCCCCCCCATCTCACAAACCATCTGAGTGAGACGGACTAGGCATGCAGGACACTGCTGGAGAAGCAAGGACGAACTCATAAGCAACGTTCTCTTGTGGAAGCCAACACATGGACAGGCTAATGTGGGCCGTCCACCAAGGACCTACATTGACCAACTATGCAAGGATGCTGCGCCGAAGACTTCCCACGGGCAATAAATGATAGAGAAGGTTGGTGAGAGATTGTCATGGATATCCATGCTACTTGCGTGACATGATGAAGGTTATATGATCAATCAAGTAATTTTAATAGCATGGGTTATTTTATGCCAAGAGGTCAGAGAATTGTGTACATTGTTTATATTTTTGTTTAGTTAAAGCGAGAATTCTTCCATGCTGTAGCCATGTCAGTGCTACTGTATAGCTGCAACACTGACTTTAATAAAAACGCTTGGAGAAAAGGCTAGATGGGAACTACACAAGGATGCTACTGTCTTGAACAAATCCTAAAAGAAGCAACCCCTCAAAAAAGTAGCTGTATGGACAGCTAATCTATCATCCAAACCATCCAAGTAAGACAACATGTTAGAGAAGTAAGACAACATGTTAGAGAAGTAAGACAACATGTTAGAGAAGTAAGACAACATGTTAGAGAAGTAAGACAACATGTTAGAGAAGTAAGACAACATGTTAGAGAAGTAAGACAAACTCAAGTGACATTCTCCTGTAGAGAACAACACATGGACTGACCAACAATAAAAACTTCCATTGATCAGTTTGGAGGTCTTGCCAGGAGAGATGAGCAGTAGGGATGGGTGGCAAGAGAGAGTCATGGAAATATGTGCTGTCAGTACAACTTGATATCAAGTATTTTTATCTAATACAAATAATTTGTAAATAAATCTATTTGACCTATAAATGGAACCCTAACAGGTACTACCACTGCAGGTCAGAGTAGACTTGGCGGGTAATGGTAATGAAGGGGTATTCCACACCCCCAGAGCACAAGAACTGGAACCTGACCACTCGATGCAGTTTAGTGTCAGAGGACACAAAAGTGAAGTAAATAAAACTAATATTTGAAAAAAGGAAAAAAAAAAAGTCTCATGTATATGTTCCCAAAAATGAATTCATTTCTGTACATAGATTCAAGAACCAACCTTTATAGTATATTGTTGGTTAAGGAATTGCTACTCAAATGTCTTTACATTTTGCAAATTTTATTTTAGTACAATATTATTGTACTTAATACAATGAAAATTATTTTAGGTCTTTTCAAAACAGTTTTGAAGTTGAACTAAATTTTTAGCACAAAGTCCCAAGTATAAAGGCACCTGGTGAGAATCAAATTCAAAATACAGCAATAATAATAATCTGTTTGATCAGTTCATTAACTACTACCACTCCCCACACAGGCATTATTTTTCAAAATCTTTTTTTTTTTAAATTTTTTAAATATATACATAGAGTAGACAATACATAAAAATTGTCAATATGGAAAGAAAAGAAAAATCAAGACTGAAGCTATATTTTCCAAGACAGAAATGAACAACAAATGAAAAAAAAAGTCCCCTCCCCCTTATCATTAAACATGTTCCAGTGAGATTGAAGATTCATCTCAATGTAAGAATTGAGAATTTAACTCAAAGTCCTATACCACCTCATTCCACCCAGCCGGAAGTCACATTCCTTTTCTTAATCCACCCAAATGATAGCCTTTTTAATATATAATATTAAACATATTTAGAAGTTTTTGATTTAAGGGAAATAACAGGTAACTTTAAATGAAAAGGCCATTTTTAGCCATTTTTTGATAAATACTTATAAGAATTGGTCTCTGGACATAGAAAATCCTCAACAGGATGTTAAGAGTTAAAGGACATTATTTTCCAGAGGTGCTTCAACCAATGGAAAACTCACTGGAATACGTCTTCAGTCTCAATATTTTCTGAACACCTAAAAAATTAGTTTTGTTTTTTTTAACTACTCGGTATGTGAATTGTGTCCAAAAATACTAAAAATTAGAATTAAAACCGTGAATGTTTTATGAAATGTATTGCAATGACAGATTTAGGGGGAGGGGGGGAATGCATCATGCCACCTTGGTTAGTATGCACTACCGGCATACTAGTGAACATTTATAATATACTCTATTTCCCTTCTCTCAAGCAGAACAGTCAAGGATCTTGAGAAGCAACATGTTTAGATTGCTTTCAAATCTAAAAAACATTTAGGAGATTTTTCTAATATTCTAACAAGGGTTTGGTTTATTCATTATCAACAAAACATTTTATAAGTTATTTAATGGAAAATTAAGATTTGTAAACGTTTGATTATAAATCATAACTATAATTTTCAACATTACAGTCATTTATCTTTTGTCTATAAGAAAAGATTTTTTGGTACAGTTTCATGGTATCAAGTATTCTTATTTAATACAAATAATTTTCAAACAGATGTATTTGACCCTTAGGTGTTCTGGCTCCAGGTCAGAGTCACTCACTTTGAGGGAGGGAGTCTTGACTCTATACAGAGGATGCCATCTGTAATCTAAGAATAGTGCATTACACGATCTGTAGAAACCGATAAAGTTCCTGAAGAGGTAGGAATCGGTAAAAGTTTTAGGTCACATGATTTTCAAACCAAAAAACAGACAATTTGTGGCATGACTGCAGACAAAAAAAAAAAAAAAAAAAAAAAAAAGTGTTACAGTTGGTCAAGAGCCTCAAATATGAAGGGATTGTTTTTGGGTTTTTTTTTTTTTTTTTTTTTTTTTTTTTTTAAGTTTAGTCTCTTTGGACACTATTTGTGATTTAGCCATTAACAGCTTATTTGATGTAATAAAGAGATTAACTCTTAACATCCTATACCGCCTCATTCAGCCTGGCCAGAAGTCATATTCGTTTTCCTAATCTGCCCGAAAATTATGTAATAAATATGTTTAAATGTAATATTAAACATTTTTAGAAGTCTTATATTAAAGGGAAATAACTTGTGTAACTTTAAATGAAAAGGCCATTTTAGCCAATTTTTTTATAAATCCTTATAAGAAAGGAGCTCTGGACTTAGAAAAATTCTCAACAGGATGTTAAGAGTTAAGTTGATTAATATGAATATTCATTACATGAAATATGAATATTCATTACATGTAAATTAAATGGTAAACAGATTGACCAATTACTAAAGCAGCAACACCGGTTATGTAAGGGTGTCACCTATCGTTCTACCAAATGTCTATTCATTTATAGATCAAGTAATAAAAAATTAAATTCAAACAACAGCATGTAATGAACAGTTTCAACAACATACAATGTATATATGTTTAAATTTTTTTTACTTTATTATGTGTACTATTAGTTTTTATTTTATCCCTTATAAGTTTAATTTAAAATTTGAAAGAAAAAAAAAAAAAAAAAAAAAAGTCTTTAAACATATATACATTGTTTACACAATTCATACAACATCCATTTCTTTTTTTCCAGAATGGAAAAGTTATAAAATTCAAAACTGTATGTGTATAAATGACAGATGGATAATACATACAGAAAATAGATTTCAGGTTTTGTTTTTTTTTAATAAAGTGATGATCACAAATGATATTGCTCACAAGATAGGATGATAGGTAATCTGAACATTAGCTACATAAATGAGAGTAACCTCCCCTTGTTTATTTCACTTTGAGGAAGCCATATGTTTTGGTTAGCCTTTTTCATTTCACTGTAATCAATACAACTGCATGTTGTAACATGAAAATATAAAATGTGTTCTTAATAACAATTAAGTTCATTTCAAATAATGTGCAAGCACAATTAAGAACACATTTTATGATATTTTTGTGTTAGAACATGCAGTTGTATTGATTCAAACAAATTTGTATTTTCAATGTAGATTTACAGTGAAATGAAAATGGCCGCCCAAAGACAGCTTCCTCTAAGTGAAATAAACAAGGGGAGGTTACTCGTTTATGTAACTAATGTTCAGATTACAGGATCATATAATATATACATGCCAACAATTTATATTGATAATACAAAAACATTTTGGTAAAATGTTGTGACCCTATTTCTGACAATGATTTTTAGCAGGGGAGGGGGGGGAGTCTAATCTAACCACCCACCCTTTCACTGCTGCCAATTATTTTTTTCTTCATTTAAATAGTAGTTCTTATGTAATAAACGTTTCAGATAAAGAACCTTAATTCATAATTCCTTTTAATAAAAATTAAATTAAATCAGGAGTTTGGGTTCCATTTGCAGTCACAAACAGTAAGAGATGGAAGGAGGAGAAAAGACTAAAAATTCATTGATGTCAAAAAAAAGGGACCACAACTATAACAATTATTTTCGTTTTAAATTTTATCTAAAAGACAATTTGCAATACAGTATATCAAGTAATTTGTACAGTGATATCGAATTTCCAACTTTAAAAAAAAAATTAATCAAATGAGTAAATTTACTTTGTACTGCAACGATTCATAATGACATAATCAAAATTGTTTTAAATACATGAATTTTTTTTTTTAACGAACTTGAAGGAAAAAAAAAAAAAAAAAAAAAAAAAGTCACCCACCCCCACGCTTTCACACAAAATCACTTATTGTTTTTGCTTACCTTTTTTTCTTTGTTTTTTAATTTTTTGGACAATTTCTGTTCTGTTACGGCTGTGGTTAGTTTCTGTTTCAAATTGGGATTATTTTTCTTTCCGTTTTCAGACTTTCCTTTTAGAGCTTTCTTACTGGTAATTTTGTTAGTCTCGCTGTCATCACTTTCTTCTGTGGAATCATCTTCACTGCTGTCATCTTCCTCAACATCCTCATCTTCTTCATCGTCATCATCTAAAAAGCAAAATAATACATTGAATGAAAAAGAAACAAAAATATCTAGTTAGAAAGATCTATACTATCAGGCCAAAGTTTGCACATGAGTGTGTCATAACGCAACAGAAATACCATGAATACTGATTTTACCTCCAGCTCCCAATTGACTGAAGTTTGTGACACTATATAATCTTCTGCCTCTGGATGTACATATTTAGAGCACAATGTATGCTTTAAATATACGCTCCTACATTTGGGGCACTAGTGGTTGTCGTCAGTGATGTAATCCGCAAGGTTCATTGGGAAGTTTCGGGTCTTCCAACATCAGACTTCCCTTGCCTTGCTGACCCTATCAGAGGTGATCAAACTCTGGTACAACCACCAACAATAAACGCTAAAAGACGGTTGCAGAACTATCCCATTCAAATACAAGGCACCGCACATCTGATTGGTTGTTAGCATGTACAGTGATGCTGATAGCTTTTTAATTTAGTGCATCCTGGGATGAATATGATTTGAATGAGTCCCTGGGAAATTTGATGGATCCCAACTAAGTTTAATAAATTGTAGAGTTTTTTTTATTTATGAACAACTAAAGCCGTTTAACCCCTACCTTGTACCCCATAGCAATTCATTTCCAAGAAAATATTGAAATGTATTTACAGTTAGCTGGAATTGGTGGGGTAAGAAAAAAAAAAAAAAAAAAAAAAAACCCCACTGGGACGCATTGATAAAAAATGTTACTGTCTTTAGATTTTTAGGAGTCGGTGACACAGGACATATACCCATCAGCATCTAGGTGCAAATGTGTCTTTATTAGTCTATGTACATGCATGCGTGGGCATTGGTACTGTATGTACATGGAGATGAGGCGTGTGTATAATCAAGTTGTACTGACCGCAGATTCCCATGACTTGTCAACAGTCACTATTGTTCATCACCCCTGGCAGGTTCTCCGCACAGAGTTGACCAACAGATTTTTGCTGGTTGGCCTATACTGGTGTGTCCATATGTAAATGTCCACAAGAGAATGTCACTTAAGAGTATTTCTTACTGCCGCTTCCATGATTTGTTCAAGACAGCACACAGTATCTTTGCATAGTTCACATCTAGCTTTTTAAATAGTAGTATAAAAAGAATTACTGGTAATCTGAACATTAACTACATAAATGAGAGTATCCTCCTTGTTTTTTTTTCACTTTGAGGAAGACATGTTCCGTTTTGTAAACAGATTTTTCAACAAATTGGGTATACCTATACTTTTCTAATATACAGGTACTCTCATAGAAATATTAACTTTTTTTTTTTTTTAAATTAGTTCTAAATCATTTAGAAAAGGAAAGAATTATAGCTTTTTTTAGGGGGGGGGGTATATAAATATTTAAAAATTCTTACCATCACCAGATTCACTGTAATCAGAACTGGATTCATCCTGAAGAGAAGAAAAAAAAAAGTTAGATAAGAAAAGGAAAAATTATGACAAATTGAAAAAAAAAAACTGCCCTGGCTATAAATATATCCAGACAACTTTTTATTGCAGCAATAAACTAAAAAAAAAAATCTGAACTAGATTTTGTCTTTCACTTGAAGCTAATAAAGTTGTCAAGTGATTAACATAACACCATATTGTTTGCTTGGTATGCAAACTCAATAAAGAAATTTTGTGCTTAATTCAAATCACACATGGGATCCAAGTCATCATAGGACAGTAGAGAAATTGTTATTGTCATAGAAAGTTGTCTTTGGAGATTGTTGTTTCAATCAGATAAGTGGCACCAGATCCAAATATTCCTTTTTCCTCTTTTAAAGTATTTGGAACTAAACTCTTTCACAATTTTTACCGTTTTTTTTATTACCAAATTTTTTTTACCAAATTACTGTTGAATAAATCTTCCAACAGTAAAAATATAAATAAAAAACAAAATCTTTAATCTTACACTGTCTTTATCTTCTCCTTCAACTTTAATCTTCTTTTGGGTTCCAGCTTTCATTTCCTTGGTTCGTTTTTTTTGGCACCTAGAAAATAAAAAAAATGAAATTATTAAAAAAAAAAAAAAAAAACACATGCAACACTGCCTCTCTAGATCTATTTAAATCTACTATAAATTAGCAGAATAATCTATTTTTGTTGGTCTATCCATAACAATGTGAGTGTAGTACTTTTAATCTTACCTAGAACCAAAATGTAACACTTAGTATTTTACCTCAGTTTAGAAAGTGTGACACTAAAGTTCTTCTGTCCCTAGAATGCACATTTAGGTGCAATAATGCATCTGTATGAGTATGTATAAGGATAGGTGTGTTTAATAGTACTAAAGAGGTATCTAAGGAAGTGGATTACATTTTTTTTTTTTTAAGGGATGAGCAAAAAAAAAAAAAAAAAAAAAAAAAAAAAAAAAAAAAATGGATAATTTCTTCCTGATTTTTCTTCAAAAATTTTGATTTTGTATCAATCATAAGCCAATACTGTTTTTTTTTTTTTCTAAATGTTGACTTATAAAATTAAGTATTTAGCATTTCTTAGTTGTCTGTTATACCAACAATTTGAACAATTATAAAAACAAAAAAAATCTTTAATACAATCTTTTTTTTAAAAAAGGCACCAACTTTATTAATTCTCAGCTGCAAATTGGACAGTAATTGCTTTTATTCTTAGAATATCTTGAGTACTTAAAATTAAAAAGATATATAAACATGGAATTTTTATTGTTTATATTAGAAATATATATAGATCAAATAAAGCTATAAATATTGATAAAATATTGTGCACAAAAAGCTTTGGTGAAAACATTCAAATTATTTTTATTCATTGCTATAAAGTAAAGTCATCGGGGCGGCCTAAAGTTGGTATCAGCCAGGGAGTCTATCCCCTTTTCAATAGCACTAGACCAAGGAGATTGACTTGGCATCTGAGGTGGAGCGCCACACCTACCATCAGCTCCTTTACTGCACAGATCCCTGTGCTACTCATACACCGAGTTGGCGAGGGCCAGTATCGAACTAAGAACCTTGTGGTTTCTAGCCGAACGCTCTACCGACCAAGCTAACCCGGCCCTATTTCACAATAATCCTGAAATCTATGAAGTGTCTATAACCTTCTTGAAATTTCAAGCCAAACCCTTATTCAAATCTACAAAGGCAGACTTCCCATTCTACCAATTCTTAGAATAGGATTTCTAAATTATAATCAAAAGAATAATTTGGCTTATCCAAAACTTAAAATATTTTAAAACTCATGAAAAGGTTAAACAAAGAAAACCTTTACATTTGTCAATTTTTCAGCAAATGGACAAAGAAAATAAAAATTGTGAGAGGGTGAGGTATTGAAAGGAGACAAAATTTTCTTAAGGACTTACCTTTTGCAAACTGTTTAGCATCAACCAAAACAGGAATATCTTTAAAGAAGAAAAAAAAATAATTGAAAGTAATTAAATAAAACTAAATCAACTATTCAAATCTTTTGCCAAAATGAATCACAAAAACCAAAATATCAAAACATTCAGTAGTCATCTAGGCAAAATGAAAGACAATTTTTTCTAAAACATAAGTTAAAATTAATTTTTTTTTTTTTTTTTTTATTTTTTAAAAGCAAGTTTAAAATACTTTGAAATTAACCCCAAATATCAAAACACATTAACTTCTACATTTAAGTACAAAGGCCAAGAAAACATAAAATTTGAAAATTCAAAGTCAAATTTTTGCCTGATCGTTCTGATCTTTTGCATAACCAGAATCCAATGAATATAGAAGCCAGATTCCTGGAGAACCATTCTCTAGGCCAAGGGTTTACAAACTATAAGCCACCAAACCCTTCAGCGAGTCACAAAAATAATGCACCATAATTTATGCTAGGTTATTGTAATATATGCTCCAGTCTAGGAAGCAAGTACAAAGAAACTATTTCTTCATGTCATCCATCTTGCACAGAAAAACTCAATTTATAAGCATTTTATCAATACTAAATAAATGGAAAATTGTCATTGTTTATCTGATTTATTCATTTCATTACACTTAAGTTTAATAGGTCACAATTTAAATTGTTCTGGCTGTGAGTTGCAGTAGAAAAAAAAAAAAAAAAAAAAAAAGTAGGAAAAACATTGTTCACCTATATTCTTTAAAAGATATGGTGGTGGTGGGGGATGCTGGATACACCGACAAAAGTTATTTATGAATCCTCCATGAATCAAATGTATAGCCCCCGCCCCATTAAAGAGGCTTCATATCCTTTGTCAATTTCAAGTAGTAAATTAATATTTAGACAAATAGGAACTTTATTAACTTCATTTAGTTCATTATACAATAGAATAGATTCAGATTATACACAAATACCAGAAAGAAAAAAAAATATATTTTTTTTTTTACTAACCTTCCGATTCTTCAGAGTCATCATCTTCCTCATCTGAAGATGTAGATACCATTGGTTCTACCATCGATTCATCAGCCATTGTCATATCTTCAATTAAATAACCTGTTAAGTGGATCACACCTACAAAAGAAAATAAAGACAAATATATTAGATCAATTAAATAACCTGTTAAGTGGATCACACCTACAAAAGAAAAAGACATATATTAGATCACTTTTAAAATAAAATAGCAACAGCAGCTTCTAGCAATAAATTTTGTACAAATATTTATATAGTTAGAATTAGACAATTTGAACTAAGAAAATGTTGCAATTATTTGATCAGTTTTCCTTCTAAGCTAGGCACCATTACCAAGAGAGTCTATCATATCCTACTATTTACTCATAGCTGGGGGAAGAAGTGATGGATTCACAATTTCCCCAAGAGCATTAGGAGATTATACATAAATTAAAGGTTGTTTAGTAATATAGTATTCAGCCTGAAATATCAGGCAGTCAGGTTCAAAGAGTTAAAAAAATTAGTTTTAATTTTTTTTACATTTTAAACAAGAGGACAAGGCAGAGGATTTATTTTTACACTTGATTATACTTTATTTTAGTTTAATATTCCGAAAATATTGAACCCCAAAACAAGAAAAGATACATGCATCAGAAAAATAAGGTTATATAAGTGGATGTGGCCTGCAACTGTATGTGCACAATTTCATGAGGGTCTTTCCCATGTACAAAATGGTTTATCATTTTTTCACATCAGTTAATTTTCAAGAGCTAACTATGAAGATAAAATTCATTCAAGTTATGGGATTTGGAGGCGGGGGGGGGGGTCTTCAGGCATCAAAACAAATTTATAGAAAAAATGTTCAGACAGAAAGAAAAAATCTTTTAGTAGTCTCCCTACATTTTCAATATGACAGTCATGTCAATTTAGGGCTTTTCACCTAAAAATTATTTAGGGGGTAAAATTGTTGGAATTTATATATATATATATATATATATATATATATATATATATATATATATATATATATATATATATATATACTTACATTAACCATCAAGATAAATGTAAATTTTACTCATTTGCTCCCATTTTTTTTTTACTGAAAAGTTAATTCCCAAAAGTGCATCTAATTAGCTCAAATTTGGTCAGCCATGTTTCCTTAGTTTCTACCACCACCACTAAGAAGGGTTATAGCAAATTTCTAATTTTCGGACTTAATTATTCAGAGAAAAAGAAAATTAGTAAATGACTGCAACTTACATTCACTCTCCAGGTAAAATTATTTCTAAAACTCTTTAAAAAAAATTTCTAAAGCAATTGCAAGAAAAAATTATTTTAGTAACAGAGTGGTGAATACATGGAATAAACTACCATTATCAATAGTGAATGCCCCAGCTCTAAACTCCTTTAAGGCAATGTTAGATAATCTGTGGAAAGATTATAAATATTCTGTGGAATTAAGATGAATGTTTATAAGGAACAGCTGACAGGTCTCTGACCTAATATACTAGCTGAAAAAAAAAAAAAAAAAAAAAAAAAAACATTATATTATTATAACACTACAATCAGGTTTTGCTGGCACTTGATCCTGAAAAGGACTCAAAAAGCCATTGATCCTTCCTGTCCAAATTATGAGTTATATTGATTATCATGATTCCCATGATTTTATTAAGAGGTTTCTTCAGCCAAGCCTTTCTTAGGGTGTTTCCATGTTGATATAAATCATTAAGGAGAAGAGAAAAACTTCCTTTGCCATTTTAAATATGGTAGCCTAAGCAGGTTAAGAAAGGGTGAAAGCACCAAGACTCAAATACATTGGTTTTCTTCTATTACGTTTAAAAACCCAAAAGTAAAATAACTCTTTCCCTCACCAACACCCTTTGACAATCTGACAACCCAATCAGAGCTTGGAGGCTCACAATTCTAAATCTCCATTACCACACACTGGAAATATCAGCTTGTCACTCACCAAAACAGGTATTTGACCCTGGGGCCAACTAGATTGGGGCAATGTATCTTTTTTGTACATTAACTCTTAACATCCTATACCGCCTCATTCCACCTGCCCAGAAGTCACATTCGTTTTCCTAATCCACCCCAAACGATAGCCTTTGTTTAAATGTTATATTAAACATATTTAGAAGTCTTTATTTTAAGGGAAATAACAGGTAACTTGAAATGAAAAGAAAACCTTTAAACATTTTTTGATAAACACTTAGAGGAATGGGGCTCTAGACATAAATTCTCAACAGGATGTTAAGAGTTAAAACAAAATTCATGGGTGGGCTGTACCAAACAAGTCAATATTGAAGAAACAAAACTAAAGTTATTGTGTTTTTTTTTGTTAGCTGACACTTTAATGTAACCAAAGAATTTCTTACCTTGTCCATTTACAAAGAATGTTACTTCTTCACCTTCAGTGAAATTACAGTCGAGGGGTTGTTGATACAATTTACCATATTCAAGGGTGCAAAGCAGAAATTCTGCTTTATCGTGTTGCAGCCAAAGTGAGACAGTTTTACTTACATCAGCGGCTGAAATTAAATTAAAAGAATCTGGTTACATTTTCAATCTTATTTTTATACAATATATGAACAAATTTTTAAGACAGGTTTTCACCTGAAAAATAAGGGGTCATTCATTACAGCAGAAATTTGTTTTTTTAAACTTAGAAGCTTACCTTGCTTCTAGGCTTAACCTTATAGTAACTGATCTGAAATGTCCCCACATAACTAATAACCTTTGAATAGGCTAGTAGTGTAGGCGTTATTTTCGTATTCACCTGGGGGAATTGTCTGCCCGTTTAGTTTCGCTGGTTTCCGCTAGGGGCCTTTGATATTTAAGCGGCTGATTTGAACGTCTTTCTCTTTCCCTGCTGCTCGACCTACGAGACACAATGAAGTAGTCTTATGACCACCCTCTTCTCGTTGGGGCTTCGGCCCTTAACACTGGCCACTCACTGCTAGTAAGTCTCTTATACAATATATGACTATCCTTTAGTCATGTATCCGTAACTACGTTTTTATGTACATTTAGGTATCTCTTTGATACCTAAATATCTTGTATTTTACCATTCATGAATGTGTCATTATCTCTACTTTTGTATGTATGTTTATGTACACCTCTATGTATTATGTACCCTGTTTATTCTGTGCTGTATATAAAGTGTTTTGTCTATCAACCTTTGTCGGAGTTTTATCTTCAAGTATTATCACTTAGAATCTTACAACTTGTGACCCCGACATGATGAAAACGTTTTGTGAAGGCTTTGTTTCACATTTGGAACTTTAATCCTTACAGTAGTTGAGATAAAAAGAATGTTAACTTAATATTGTTTACTATTTATAACACCTGTGCATATATGTACAAATATTATGGAGGTATGTGGTGTAATGGTTAGTCATAGGAAATGAATTCATCGACCCGAGTTCAAATACTGGACAAGGCTATTTGCATTTTACATAGTACTAATACCCTTGGCTAGATAAGAGTCTAGAAGGAAAATACCAAATTCAAACCCGTTAAAAACGCCATTTAAGAAATTAATTATTCATTATATGCAATGATAAAAACCTTTTTCTGGCTAAAAATTAAGGGTCATTCATTGTTTGAGTATATACAGTAGTTCTAAAACAGTATGACAAAGATACCAGATAAGAGTACCATTATCAAGGCAGTTTTTTTTTTGTTGATATTTATCAGATAATAAACATCAGCCCTTATTCAGTGGACTGGCCGAGTCATAGAAGTATATATTTTTTTTTTTTTTTTTAAATTTAAAAAATTTTTTTTAAAAATAGGATCTTAAAAGTATGATTAAAAATGCACAAATTTGTGCAGCATATTCTCAGAAATTTTTTATAACAAGTTTAGTAAGGATTTTTAAATACCTTAAATCCTCGAGTATAATCTGCACTCCCCCCCCCCACAAGTTTAATGGTCAAAATCACAAGTGAATAGTATATACAAGGTTATAGAAAGGAAAATTATTTTCTAAGCAGTGTCTATTCAGAGATACAGCCCCCTAAAAATCCCCTGTGTATTATACTCAAGGATTTACAGTAATATATATCTCATTACTAAAAATTGTTTTTTTCATTTACAGTAAATTACAGTAGCATTTTTTTTTAAATGGGTTTTTGCCCTTTTTACTTGTGTTAATCTCTTTCAACAACTGATTCAATGCACATCTCCTTTTTGTGTTCTTGATTTTCTTACATTTCATTTTTTTGGCTACACTAACTTGTAACATGAAATTGACAAGTATTTGCTCCCATAATTATTTCCATTCTTACCGTTTCATAGACTGAAAACATCAGTTATCTCCCCTTAAATATACAGGGGCCAAATGTGGTTATACTTACTGGAAGGGGGGTTGGGATCGAGGGCTGCCATCGATAAGTGGAAAGAAGCTTCCACTGTTTGTGTGTAGCGTTTATCATTTTCGAGTGTGACTCCTGAAAAATAAAAAGATAAATTACATTATTATAACAATTTTATATCTAATTTTAAAATGAATTCAAAACAATCTGGAAATAAGATTTGATTGAGGCTCTAAATGAAGCACTTGTTTTTGTTAACTTAATTATAACAGAGGGGAAATAAAATTACAATACCTTGTAGGGCATTTCAGTTGTACTAGAATTTTAAAGACTGACTTATTAAATGTAATTTAAAGTAAAATAACTCAAATATAATTCAATGCACATTTAATCTACAAGTTATGTTTTTTTGGGGGGAGGGGGGAATAATTTTTACAACTATGTAAAAAGATTCATATTATCTGTTTACTATTTTCTAAGTTTTAAAAAGAAAAAATTTTCTAGGTAATTTTATATTTTTTTGGATTTCTACAAAAAATAAAAAGGTTATAGTTTGTTTTAAAGTTTTTAATAAAGTGCAACTTTTAGAGCAAAGTGTGAGGTTTATAGGTAAAAAGCATGGCTATTTGATTTTCTAATTGCAAGTAAATTTTAGTCTCATGTTATTTATAAAGAATCAAATAAATTTTAAGTTTATTTGAAACTTCATCCAACCCTACTTCTAACCTAACACTTTATCTTCACTGAAAAAAATAAATAAATAAATAAATAAAATAAAAAATAAAGTTAATCATAGGGATAGAGTTAGCTAAAAACTAAATTAAATAGCCCTACTTATACGTTTAAAAACCCTAAACCTCCACTCTAAAAGTAGCACTTCAAACAATTTTCAACCATTTGGGAAAGATAACCGACTTTTCCGGTTTTAAGAGAAAAATTAGCTATAAAGTTTTTTAATTATGTAAACAACATTAATTATGTTACTTATAGATACCAGCAAAATCCGTAAGGGAAGGGAAATTTTTTTTTAATTTTCAAACTGAAAAAAAAAAAAAAAAAAAAAAAAAAAAAAAAAAAACCATCAGGGAATTGTCTAATTTTAATGACATGTTTACCACTTTATTCATTGGACTTAATTTTATAATGAATAGCTTATTAAAAAAAAAAATTAAAAATTTTTTTATCAATTCAGAACTTTGTTGATTCGAAGAAAATTTTTTCCAGTTTCTTTACATTTCTAGAAAGATCAAATAAAAAATAAAAATAATTCAATAACCAAAAAGTGATTTGAAAATTTAAGTTATTTTCTGAAAAGGAAAATTAAAAAAAATATATCTAAAAAAATTTAAAAATACGTCTGGAATTATCCATATCTAAGATGATATTCACACCATAAATCAAGTTCTATTTAATCTATCCAAAAATTCACAATTTTGCACCGATTTTCAGAGAATTCTTTTTATATTTAAAAAATTACAAAATTCTTTTTCTTTATGGATGACTTAAGGAACATAAGTTATTCCCCTTTTTCAAAATATCTGGATGTTTAGTCTGGGGCTTGAACCAACTTTTCAGTGCATGTATCCTTGTCTCATTTTTTTTCTTTTTTAGTGTTTTGGCTACGCAGTGTAACTTTTTTGTAGAAAATTTTCAAACATCTAGATTTCCATAATTAACTAAAAAATTATATCAGACATCACCATGGTGAGGGTGGGAAAAAAACTAAAACATATGGCCGGTGGCTGAATTCTAGCAAGTTGAAGACGTACTTTTGAGATTTGTTCAGTAAAAATTAAATAAGTGACTGAAACTTACATTATTCACAATCTAAGAGAGTAAGTATTATTTTTCTATATAATCACAAACTAAATATTCTATACAAGTACATATCTTTTTTAAATTCGGAATACTAATTTCCAATTTTCTCTACAACAGGTGTGACAGTCTTAAATTTACCTCGTTGGAATGCCACAAAAATTAGGTTAAAATAAAAAAAATAAAAATGGGGGAGGGAGGAGCTCAACAAATTTGAAGACTAAAGAGTTTAACGTCTAAATAAGCATATATTTAATCCAGTTTTTAAAACCAGATTTTTTCATGGAAAAAATTATCGCTCGTAAGTTTAAATTTAGCGCCCCAAAAGGATGATCATGGTTGAGTGCGTGCAAACAAGAAGCTTAGATTAAACTAATTCGAAAATATTAAGAAAGATAAATTCCAATTAAATTTGTTTTATGAAGATACTTTTCAATAAGTTATAAAGTTAAATATCTTAATTATCCTATATACTTTTGTTTCCCGCCTCCCACATATACTATCACGACGAAACTAGTGATAAACTTTGAATTTAAGTTAAGAGGGGGAGGTATCAATCCAATTCCCTTCTGTTTCTATCCATACGCTTCTTTTTAAGTGATCACTACGGTATTGCAAATCGTGACATGGCATTAAGATAATGCCATTACCATTATTCAAAATGAACAAGATCGCCAAAAAATATCAAGTAACGATAGAGTATTGTAATTTGGGGAATTTGATTCAGTAAAAAAATTTTTTTTTTAAATAAACTTCCTAAAAAAAAAAAAAAAAAAAAAAAAAAATTACTTTTGAAATATCAAGGAGAAAAATTAGATTAAATAAATTATACAGACTTGGAAATTAAATTTTTTTTTAAACTTAAGTATTAAGTATGGAGAGATGAAAGTTTTAAAACAATAACGGGTAAAATAAAGTCTAGATTTAAGAGGTCGAACACGTGTGAATTTTTTTCTTCTTCAAAGTCTGAAAGAAATCCACAGCAGCCAATTTTATAACTGAATATTTATTATAATACATTAATGAAGATTTTTACTATTTAATTCTTAAACGTATTAAAGAGTTAGAAGAAGAAAATGAATAAATAAAATAAGAGGGTTAAGTTACACGTGTCCCTCCTTAATACTTCTTAGCATCGCCCTTCCTATTGGTGAGGATTAAGGAGATACGTACTTGAAAAGAAATGGGTTAATTTCTAACTCTTAGATTTTGAATTTGCAAAATAGTCTTGGATATATTAGACAATAATTAAAAAAAATTTAAAAAGAATAAGGAAATGTCACCAGCAGAAAATGATTCCCGGATCTTGGTAAAAAAAATTTTTAAAAATAGAAATAAAAATAAAAATTTAGAATTTTAGTATAAAAAAGTTGATTTTTTGTGTAATAAAAAAATATTGTTAAGTTATTGTATCTAAAAATAACTTTCTAGTATTTATCATTGCGATATACAATATTTTTTCAGTTTTTTTTTTTTTTTTTTTTTTTAAATAGATTTCTCTTTTAAGTTTTCATTTAATGTTCAAAAGAAAAAAAACTATTCCAGTTTATTGCAATATACTTTTTCTTTTGTCAATATAAAAATTACAGTCATAATTGGCACCAAAAGCAGTCTTACTTACGCGGCAAATATAAACTTAATTTTTGAAGATAAGTAACTTAACATTGAGGCTTTATAAATTTGACGGAAGGTGTATTAAAAGTTAAACATCTTATTATGGATTTTAAACTAGAAATTGACAATTTTGCAATGAACATAACGAGGTAGAAACTAAGGAGTTTTGGTTTTTAAACTATTAAAAAAATATATATATCCACATTTACTCACGCGTTAAATTCAAATTAGTTAATCTAGGTTTAAAAACTAGGAACTAGTTTTTAAACCTAAATTAACTAATTTGAATTTAACGCGTGGGTAAATGTTTTAAGAAAAAACAAGTTTTAATGGTTATTTTTGTTTGTTTAATAATAATTAAGCCGATCATAATTTTAATGTTTAAGAGATAAAATAAATGCCCAATCTAAAGAAAAGGGATTTAAACTGTTTCACTAATTGGAATTAGTAAGTGCGTGAAAAATATTTTTAAAAACGGGAGGTATAACCTAACAAGGATTGTAGTTAAATCATACACCAACGAGCGGGAAAAATTGATTATAAGTAAAAGAAAATATAACAAATAATTAGTTATTTATCGAGAAAATAAACTAATACATTTAAACACAGACCTACAGGTGGCTGTTAGTGTTTCAAAGTGTTTCGTGCGTTTTTTTTTTAAGTTCTTTAAGATCCCATGTTAGAAAGATCCAGAAATCGTACCCAATAGGGTTCGAATGATAAGTTGTACAATTACTCACCCCAAAACATCTTGACCGTTGTTAGAATCGGGAGAAAAACGAGCACGTAAAAAAGGAAAACAACCAAACTCTCTCAGATTCCTTTCAATATAAAAGACTCACAGCCCATGTGCTTACCGGCTAACTACCGTAAAGTGAAACCCTTTTACGACAGTCACGTGACTATCGGGAACGACTTGGTTTTTATTCTCTCTCGCTCTCCCCTCTCTCTCCGTCTCGCTCTACCTCTCTCTCTCTCTCTCAGATAAAAATGACAAATAACAATCAAAACAATGTTTATCTTTAAACGCTCAGTTTTACTTTATTTCAATAAGAATGAGAATAATAATATATATATTAAGAGAACTAACATGATTTCTCGCAAGCTTTTACTACTCTCACTCACTCACTCACACGACCGTGTCTGAGAGGGGTGGGTAAGACACTACTCAGTCGACACCTTCGTTGGTCTCAACTTAGTTCGGTACTCTATGAGGAAGTTCGTCCCGGTCCCCTGCCTCCAAATTTGCTGTTCGGTGATGTATCAAATTTCAACCCCAACTATAACCGCTAGAGCGGTGTTACTTGAAAGAAAACAACCAACTCAAATAACAATCCCAACTATCGTATCGACGCCAATTTGGGGGGGGGGGGCTTTTTTGTCTTAATTCTAATTTTTCTTTTTTTGTCGTAATTCTTATTAAAACATTAAACCGTTTTTTGTCGTAATTCTAATTTTTCTTTTTTTGTCGTAATTCTTATTATCGTAATTTGTCGTAATTCTAATATCGATATTTTCGACAGATAGATAGATAAACACAGATAAACACAACGACATAGATAGATAGATAAACACAGATAAACACAACGACATAGATAGATAGATAGATAGATAGATAGATAAACACAACGACATAGATAGATAGATAGATAGATAGATAGATAAACACAACGACATAGATAGATAGATAGATAGATAGATAGATACACAACGACATAGATAGATAGATAGATAGATAGATAAACACAACGACATAGATAGATAGATAGATAGATAGATAGATAAACACAACGACATAGATAGATAGATAGATAGATAACACAACGATATAGATAGATAGATAGATAGATAGATAAACACAACGATATAGATAGATAGATAGATAGATAGAGATAGATAGATAGATAGATAGATAGATAAACACAACGATATAGATAGATAGATAGATAGATAATACACAAACGATATAGATAGATAGATAGATAGATAGATAGATAGATAGATACACAACGATATAGATAGATAGATAGATAGATAGATAAACACAACGATATAGATAGATAGATAGATAGATAGATATAGATAGATAGATAGATAGATAGATAGATAGATAGATAGATAGATACACAACGATATAGATAGATAGATAGATAGATAGATAAACACAACGATATAGATAGATAGATAGATAGATAGATAGATAAACACAACGATATAGATAGATAGATAGATAGATAAACACAACGATATAGATAGATAGATAGATAGATAAACACAACGATATAGATAGATAGATAGATAGATAGATAGATACACAACGATATAGATAGATAGATAGATCTATCTATCTATCTATCTATCTATATCGTCGTGTTTATCTATCTATCTAACTATCTATCTATCTATATCGTTGTGTTTATCTATCTATCTATCTAACTATCTATCTATATCGTTGTGTTTATCTATCTATCTATCTATCTATATCGTTGTGTTTATCTATCTATCTATCTATCTATATCGTTGTGTTTATCTATCTATCTATCTATCTATCTATATCGTTGTGTTTATCTATCTATCTATCTATCTATCTATATCGTTGTGTTTATCTATCTATCTATCTATCTATCTATATCGTTGTGTTTATCTATCTATCTATCTATCTATCTATATCGTTGTGTTTATCTATCTATCTATCTATCTATCTATATCGTTGTGTTATCTATCTATCTATCTATCTATCTATATCGTTGTGTTTATCTATCTATCTATCTATCTATCTATATCGTTTGTGTTTATCTATCTATCTATCTATCTATCTATCTATCGTTGTGTTTATCTATCTATCTATCTGTCTGTGTTTATCTATCTATCTGTCGAAAATATCGATATTAGAATTACGACAAATTACGATAATAAGAATTACGACAAAAAAAGAAAAATTAGAATTACGACAAAAAACGGTTTAATGTTTTAATAAGAATTACGACAAAAAAAAAAAATTAGAATTAAGACAAAAAAGCCCCCCCCCCCCCCAAATAGGCGTCGATACGATAGTTGGGATTGTTATTTGAGTTGGTTGTTTTCTTTCAAGTAACACCGCTCTAGCGGTTATAGTTGGGGTTGAAATTTGATACATCACCGAACAGCAAATTTGGAGGCAGGGGACCGGGACGAACTTCCTCATAGAGTACCCTTAGTTCCATCGCAGGTTCCCCCCCCCCCCCTTTAACAGGATGAGGTCAATAGGATCAATCCCTGACGCATACAAAAAAAAAAAAAGAAATTAGCAAAGACTGAAACATTTTTTGTCCCTACCCACAATACGCGTCAGAGTCCCTCCCCCACATGAAATTCGATCTTCTTTGTATTATATTTCACTCGTGGAATAAATAAATAGTTGGTTGAGACCGGACCTCAGTTGATCGTACATTCAGATAAAAGTGACAACATAATGTACTTACTACAATTTGGTTTGGTTTGTTTTGTTTTACGGCATATCAACCTCAGTGGGTCATTTAATGCTGATAAAGTTTTGAAATAAATCAATTCTTAATGGATAATACATTTTTTTTATAAATGCATTTTTCTATTTAACCCATAGATGGGACCTTAACAGGTACTACCACTCCGGGTCAGAGTGGACCAGGGAGCAATGGTGATGAAGGGGTGCTCCACATTCCCCAAACCTCCAAAACTGGAACCTCACCATCCGATAGAGTTTAACGTCATTCCCAGGACATGTAGACCCTCAGCCACCGCCTTCTAGCATCCATATGATAAAAAGGGGTTGGGGCTTGCCATAAGGGCAATAGGGTTGGGAAAATCATATAGGTGCTAGGGCTTGACGTGACCAGCCGATCTAGCCCAAGATAGCCCAAGATAGGGCCAAAGTGGAGTATTGCATGTCATGAACTGCTCATCCACCTGGGCTCTATCCTTAAGCAACACGGGTCGTCACCCACGGCCAACAGGTGGCCCCATTGGGGGAGTCTTACCCCTCTGCAGAGGTGCAGTTGGTGCATTCTAACGCCCCAGCCGACAGGGCGGACTTACTAGAAATGAGTGTAACTAAATTTTAAGTCGTCTGACTTACAGTATATATTATTAGTATTTCACTTAAGGTTCCTGCTGTTTCTAAGGGGTTACCCATATTTAAAATACTTAAAGGAAAGCCCTATGAACAGGGTCAACCTCCTCTTGATTTTGATGTGGGTAACTCTTGCTTTTGACGTGAGTTGACCTCTCGAAATTTAATCCAGGAGTAGGATAATTGAATTATAAATGTATTGTGTTAGTATAACATTCAATTCTAAGACTAACAACAACAAGAAAGGAATTAATATTTCCTTTAATTCAAACAATTTATTTGCTAGGCATAAAACACAAACAACAATATAAAGTCCTTCCTGTATATAAAGTTGAGTTTAAGGGACTTACCGGCGCGTTGGAGAAGAGTTATTAGGGTGGTTTCCTGGAGCCCCTGAATTCGTTGCCTCGTGGCACCGCGGGTGGATTCTGTCTGACTACTTTTTGGATATTGCGCCAAAACTCTGGGCTATCACGTGATTGGTAAATCCAATCACAGAGCCTCTCCCTCATTCACTCTATATACAGGAATAACCATTTTACTGACTCAACAGATGAATAAAACTTAGATTTTTGTTATTGTTTATTAAACAACAACAATGTTTGATAAACATTTTAATTTAAAATTGAAGGACATCCTCTATGTAGAGCTTTCATCTGGTAAGATACAGATTGGTCACCCCCAGCTGCATTTCAAAGATGTCTGCAAGAATGATCTCAGGTGCTTTGGCATTGCCCCTATGGTGATTGATGTGGGATGTTTGATGTCAATATTCAATAAAAGTGTTCAAACATTTAAAGACCATAAATAAATCAAGCACAATGGCATAGAAGACAAAACTCTGGATTAAACAAACAAAATTGTATTAACAGAAGCTTACAAAAGGTAGCATTGAATACTGGGCGAGGTTCTGCCAAAGTTCTTTTTTTAAAGTTCAAATGTAAAATGTAAGCTGGTATTTCACAGTTCAAAAGTGAGAAAGAAAAGGTGAAAGTTTAAAGTCAACTTAAAAGCAGTCAGGCATAAGTTGAATGAATATAAGGTTTATCTCCAAAAGCATAGGTTATTCAAAGAGAGAGAGAGATAGATACCTTCAGCATGTAAGCAAAATGTTCTTAAAAAAGGGTGACGTGAATTCCCTTAGGCAACTGAGATCTTTCTGCTTGAAAATGAAAAAGTCGGAGAATTTATAGTAATCATGTAGGCTCCAAATAGCTTCCTTTGATAATTTTTCTTATTAGGCGGGAACGCCTCTGATTGGTTGAATTTTACGACTTTTATTTTGAATTTTATTTTTTCTTCTATGTTGCGCAATCCATATGCGCAAACTACTTATTTTTGTCATTCGACTTCTGTCTGTTGAAGCGATAACTTCCGGCTCACCACAGAAGGCTCGCCACACCCCTTCCAGCTGGGAAATTTTGGCTCAGGACCGCCCTCTGTGGTGGCAGGCTCTCCATAGAGGATTGTTCGTGTCTGAAGTCACTCTGACACAACACCATGAAGCTAAGAGGTCTAGAAGAAAGCAGCGGCAACAAAGCACTGGCACATCAACATTTTCAGGGACGGCCTTCACATGCAATATCTGTGGTCAAGAATGTTTTTCAAACATTGGACTTCACAGTCACAGGAAGCACTGTAACTTCAGAGGCACAAAAACTATATTAGAGTCTTCAGAGACTGAAATGCCAATAATGTGTATATTTTTAGCAGTTGGAACACATTTGTGTATTTTTTCTATTAATACAACTTGTTGGTATATTTTGTATATTAGGTACCACCAATTTACCCTGTGAAATTCCCCCCACCCTTATATTTAACACAATGAAACTTGCAGAAAAATTAATATTATCTTGAAAAAAAATTTCCATTCAAAAGAAGAAACATTAAACAAACTCCTGATGATTTTTTTTTTAATTTTTCAGCTTAAGGAAATAATGAAAATTATGATTGAAAAACAATGTTTTCATTTTTGCACTGTTAAATCAACTGAAATTTAACATAGCTAAAAACAAGTTACGATAAGAGTTTGTTTTTTTAAATTCTATGAAAAATCAATTAATAGTCTGATTTTCACGAAAATTTCCATAACTATTTACCTTTGGATGTAAATATATCTGAAATAGTTTTTTCCTAAAATATATTAGGGGAAATTTTTTTTTTTTTTTTTACGAGGTGTACCCTGCCTATTTTATTTTATGAGTGTTGAGGTTGAGTATTCGTATTGCATAGTCGAAACAATGCGTGAGAAAAAAAAGAATTTACAATAGGTAAAAGAGAAAGTGAGGAGATGGACACACACAAAGTTAATTCAACAAAGATTTATTACAAACTGAACAGAAACGTTACAAATGGTGTGAAAAGGGTGCTGGGCAGAAGTAGGTGGAGCTTTGAGCTCCTGCTGATGTTACATTAAACATATTTATGAAGAGGAATATAAGCTTATAATACTCAACACTCCCCCCTGTAAGATTAGATTTCTCTTTATGAGATTAAAATTGACAGTCCAAGGTATGCAACTCTTGTTAAACTAATTTAAAATAGGTTTTATAAATTCTTTAAATTTAATTTTGCTCAATGGTTTTGTGAACATATCTGCGATATTGTCTTTTGAAGAGATGTAATTTAAATTTACATTATTATTTTGGATTTCTGATCCTATGTAATGGTATTTTACATCAATATGTTTAGATCTTTGATGATTAATGGGATTTTTAGCTAATTTGTTAGCACTTTGATTGTCTGCATATATCTCAATCTCAAGTTCATCACCATTCATGTCCTTATATAATTACTTCATAAATTTTGCTTCTTGCACTGCATTACATAAAGCTAAATATTCTGCTTCACAAGTCGAGACAGTTATTGTTGATTGTTTTCTGGATCTCCATGAAATTAATGTACAAAGCTATGGTACGGCCACACTTGGAGTTTGCATCACCAGTCTGGAACCCCTATCTTGCTCAGAATATTAACCTCCTAGAAACTGTACAGAGACGTGCAACCAGGCGGATACCCTCCATCAGGCATCTACCATACTCTGAACGTCTCGCAGCCCTGGGAATGGATTCGCTGAAACTTCAGCGTCTGGCAACTGACCTGGTAAACGCTCATAAGGTCATTAATCATCTTAACAACAGCAACCTTGAGCACCTTTTTGATCTCCATCTTTCCAACACATGTGGGCATGCCTACAAAGTCAGAAAACAGCACTGCTCACGTGACTTTCGGAAACATTTTTTCACGCTCAGAATTGCGGAGACATGGAATAAACTGCCCGCATCTGTTGTAGGCTGCCGAAGCACTGAATCTTTCAAAGCCTCCATGCTTCCTGTAGTCCGCCGACACTATACCTGATGCTGCTCTCCACATACATATGCACACACGCGCACACATACATGCATATTACTACTGTAAACTGTTCATATTCCTGACACTAATACATTATTCTGTGTACTTGACATGAGACTTTGATGAGTTGTGGTGCACCTGAGCACTGTACACAATAAATTTCATTATTATTATAATGGTCCATCTCTGTTCAACTGGTAACAGTATCCAGAAATACTTTTTCCTGTCTTCAGAATTTGACAAATCTGAGTCACAATGACCAATTAGGCTTAAATTATTTTTAGATTTCTTGAAAAATAAGCTATAATCAAGTGATCCCTTGATATATTTTAAGACAAACTTACTACGGTTCAAGTGTTCATTTATAGGTCTTGGCAAGTGTTGGGACAATTTGCCTACAACATAAAACAAGTCAGGCATAGTACATGTCATCGCATAGATCAGCCTACCTATAATTTTCCTGTATGATATATTATTGGCTAATTCTTTTGAGTTACAAGATTTATTTTTATCAATATCTAAATTACAGGGTATGGCTTTTGGATTGCAATCAGCCATCCCAAATCTATTCAAAACTCTTTGTAGATATTTTGTTTGACTCATTTTAATAGTATTATTATTTAATTGAAATTCTATTCCTAAAAAGTAAGATAATTGATCTAAGTCTTTCATTTTAAAATTTTGTGATAAATTACTTTTTAAGTCATTTAAGCTTTCTAAATCAGGAGTTGCAATAATTGTATCATCCACCCAAGTTATTACAATTATTTTTGAATTTTTGTAATTTTTTGTATATACACAATAATCATTTAATGATTGTTCAAAATTTTGATTAGTTAAAAAAGTGTGTAACAAATTGTTCCAATTTCTTCCACTTTGTTTCAGTCCATACAAAGATATTTTTAGTTTGCAAACAAGTCTCTCACCATCCTTACCTATTTGCACAAAACCTTTTGGTTGTTCTACATAAATATCACATTTATTTTGCATTAAGATATGCTGTTTTAAAATCCATCTGATGTATAATAAAATTGTTTTGTACTGTGATCTGCATTAACAACCTAATTGATGTCATTTTTGCTGTCGGTGCAAAAGATTCCTGATAATCAACATTTTCTACCTGTGAAAATCCTTTGGCTACATATCTAGCCTTAAATTGTTCTTCATTGTTTGGTCCTAATTTTACAGCATATACCCATCTGCCTCCAATATTTATTTTTGTTTTGAGGTACAGGGGTAAGTTCATAAGTTCCATTTTCTTTAAGAGCATTTACTTCATCATTCATTGCTTTTTCCCATTTTAATTTTTCAGTAGATGTGATGGCTTCTTCATAGCTTTGTGGAATGTTGCTTACTCTATAACAATAATCAATAGAACAGTTTGTTGTGTTTGAGTTGTCTGAATCATCTAATATATTGTGGCGAGCCTTCTGTGGTGAGCCGGAAGTTATCGCTTCGACAGACGGAAGTCGAATGGCAAAAATAATTAGTTTGCGCATATGGATCGCGCAACCTTAGTAAAAATAAAATTTAAAATACAATTCGTAAAATTCAACCAATCAGAGGCGTTCCCGCCTAATAAGAAAATTTATCGACTGGACCTTTTTGGAGCCTCGCTGATCCTATCCAGGACTATAAATAAGCCAGCCTTTCGAATCCTAACCAGAAAGATCTCACCTGCCTAAGGGAATTCACATCACCCTTAATAAAAACATTTCGCTTACTTGCTGAAGGTAACTTTCACCTTTTCTTTCTCACTTTTGAACTGTGAAATACCAGCTTACATTTTACATTTGAACTTTAAAAAAAGAACTTTGGGACGGAACCTTGCCCAGTATTCAATGCTACCTTTTTGTAACTTCTGTTAATACAATTTTGTTTGTTTGTTTAATCCAGAGTTTTGTCTTCTATGCCATTGTGCTTGATTTATTTATGGTCTTTAAATGTTTGAACACTTTTATTGAATATCTACATCAAACATCCCCAAATCATCCTCCATAATATAATCATCCAAATATTTGGGTTTATTAATTTTTCGTTTGGAAAGTTTTTCTTCACTATCATTTTGTGATTCAGTGTTTTTATTTTCCAGTTCTTCATCATTATCATTTTGTGATTCAGGGTTTTTATTTTCCAGTTCTTCATTATTATCATTTTGTGATTCAGGGTTTTTATTCATGGGGTAGTCAAAATAATTGTTTTCTTTTTCATCAGATTGTTGAGTTTCATGAAAAAATATACATCTTATTCTTTTAATTTCTTTTCTGTCTGGAAAGTAAATAAGATAAGCTGGACTTGTTGGATCATATCCAACAAAAAATCCTTGTTGAATCCTTGGGTCCAATTTTGTTTTCTTTTGAATATAGGCAAAACATGTACTACCAAATGTATGCATATTGCTTATGTCAGGTTTTTGAGATGTGAACATTTCATAGGAAGTTTTTCCAGTTCTTCTATTGAAGCATCTATTTCTTATATAAGCTGATGTTCTAATTGCATAATTCCACAAGTTTTTTTTAAGATTCTATCAATAAACATCTTGCCATTTCAAAGAGAGTTCTCCAAGATCTTTCAGCAGTACCATTTTGGTGTGGTGAATAAGGAGCTGAAAATTCTTGTTTTATTTTATTTTTTACAAGAATATTTTTAAATTTTGTACAAGTAAATTCAATAGCATTGTCTGTTCTTAATCTTTTAATAGATCCATAGGGTGACATATCAGCTAAAAAAATTTCTGTTGCATCTGCTGCTTCTGATTTATTTTTAAGAAAATAAACCACTATTAATCCTGAGTAGACATCAACGAAAGTTATTGCATATCTTGAATCATTTATTGAAATTGGTTCAATAGGACCTGCCAAATCACAATGAATCAAATCAAGTATTTTATTTGCTTTTTTATCTCCCTTTGTATTTCTGTATTGACACATTTTCCCCTGAGTACAAGTTTTGCAATCAAATTTATTTTTATGTCTTATTTTCATGCCTTTTACAGCTTGCTCTAATTTTAAAACATCTGTCTATTATCCATTCTCTGTACTTCTTATAATTTCCTAGCTACTAGGAAACCTTGATTTGCCTTGTCATTTGCTGTGTCTGTCACATGTCTCTCTTTTCTATTTCAGTTTTTTACCAATTCCTATATGAATAAAATACTTTTAACTCTACCCAAGGTTATTTATACTTTTTTGTCAGAAGGGTTAAACTACACGTAACTAAGACTGTCTCATGCACCTTGGTAGGACATAAGACCAGTCAAATAGGAGGCGTGATAATGAGTTCATATAGTTTTTATGTTATTTAGGAAATATAACTTTCCTTGTTTTTTCTAATCAGTGGGGGGGTTCACAGTCAAGGCTCCAATCGACAGTCCAACCACTCCCAACTGTATCTCGCTCCAAAATCCAATATCCAAAACTATTTCTTTGTCCCGCTCGTCTCGACAACAAAATACTACTGCAAGTCATTCTGCCTGGTCTGTGAGAATAAGTCCTTTAAATACACCCCAATTTCACCACATCCGGGCTCCTCACTCATAATTGTCCGTGCATCACATGCGACACTTGCCAGCACGGCGCGACCACGTACATCCGGGCCACTATGCCATTTCCTACTTCACTGATTGTCCACAGCTCTCACATTCTGAAGGAAGCGGGTTCGACTCTAGGTCAGTCCTACACGCCAGGCAAAGCCTAGCCCGCTTCCTTCGAGAATACGGCAAGTCTTCACGCCCGCCACCCTCTCCGTCACACCGTTTTTGCACGAGGCAGGTCTCCTCTCTCACTACATTTTTTAATATTACATACACATCTATTAGGTGTCTTGATTTTGGCGCCATTTTTGTAAAAATGGAGGGAAGCGCCATTTTGGGTCGCTGACTGTACCGAAAAAATATTTTGTTTATAGGATGGAATATATAATGCATTTTTTAATGTTGTTTCATGAGTATTGCCTTTATTATCTTTTAGTAAAAATTTTGCATCGCCTTTTGCATGTACCAAAGCTGTGGTTCGGGTATCGTCGGCAAGTTCAATGGTATGTTGCGAGGCATTAAAATCTTCATTAAAATGAAAAAATTTTGTTTTATCTGTAATTATGGGAGCAGTAGCTCCACATTCTACTAGCAAATTAAATGTATCATCTTCAAAAGATTTTTTAAAGGTACTTACAGTGAAAAGAAATTAATTTTTTCATCTGTATCTTTCAGTGAGTTGACTGAATTTTTTTTTTTTATTTCGGCAATATTTTGTGTCGTGTGTATTTCTTTTGCAATATTCACACCATCTTTTTTTAAATTTTGGCGCGTTTTTACATTAAAAATTTTGGTGCCCCAGCTTCTGGCAATTGAAACATTGTATGATTTTCATATCTTTTTGTTGAATATTAACTTTCATCGAGTAATCTTCTCGTGGTCCATTTTTTCTGCATTTTTCAGTCTCTTCGTAGCTTCTAAGAGCTGATTTGAACTCATTAAATTTTAATTCGTCTTTTCTCTGTGTTATCACGGTCAAAAAGGGTTTAAAGTCGCTGGGTAATCCTTTCAAAATAATTGCAATCAATAAACTGTCAGATATACTTTCACCGGCTGAATTTAATGACGACGCGGCATTCTCCCCTTTTAACATATAATCAGTGACATTTTCGTGTGCTGACATTTTTAATGATGTCAATTCTGTATAAAGAGAAATTATTCTGGGTTTACTGCTTCCAACATAATGGTCTCTCAATATTTTCATTGCCAATCTTCCATTATTTCTGGCATCCCTAATAATTAGAGTAAGACTTCTATCATCCAGCATCTGTGTCATCAGAGCAAAAACTTCAGCATTTTTGTCTGGGTCAATTTCGTCTGTCTCAGACTCCAAAACATGTGCCAGCTTTTGTAGTCGTAGATAGAAGATAAATTTAATTTCCCATAATTGAAATTGTTCAGGATTTCCATCGAAGTAAATTCTATTTTTATAACTGGGCACATAACCTGTTGAGGTTGAGTATTCGTATTGCATAGTGGAAACAATGCGTGAGAAAAAAGAATTTACAATAGGTAAGAGAAAGTGAGGAGATGGACACACACAAAGTTAATTCAACAAAGATTTATTACAAACTGAACAGAACCATTACAAATGGTGTGAAAAGGGTGCTGGGCAGAAGTAGGTGGAGCTTTGAGCTCCTGCTGATGTTACATTAAACATATTTATGAAGAGGAATATAAGCTTATAATACTCAACAATGAGATTAAAAAAAATGGGCTAAACTTGCAAATTGGTCGGAAAATTAAAACGGAAAGTTTTTTGGTGGTCCCCCATGACAGTTTAACTACAATGTATGAATGAACTTTTTGCGAATTGGGTTACCGTTTTGGAGTTTGGGGATTAAGGTTGTTTTAATTATGTATTGCTTAAAAAAAACAACAAAAAACAACAAATTACTATACATTTAATTTACCATTGAAATTAATTATTGAACCCAACAGTAGACACATTAGTCTCAGTTGTTTGTGTTAGTATTGCAATGTATAATTACATTAAAGTTGGTTTTAAAAAAATATTTTTCAACATTAAATGTCATTTAATGTCATTAAATGATTATCAGTGAAAAAATTATACATCAATATTTTTTCTGTTTAAAAGAGTGGAGGCCTAACTTTTAAACAGAGATTTGTTAATTAATCATTACATCACCATATTAAAGTAAGCTTGTTATTAAGTATTTATTTGTTTTTAGAATCTAAAAATATGAAATTTAAAACTTAAGATTATGCAATTGTTATTTTAAACAAATTTTATCTATCAATTAGATATATAAATGTTGCTCTCAAGGCCCATATGGATGGTGAGAATGTTATTATTTATTTTTTAAAATTTTGAATTTTAAATTTCCATTGAATCAGTTTCAATGAAATGATTCAGAAATTTAAAAGAAAAAATGAATTGAGTAATGAGTCAACTCTGAAAATTTTATCAAAATTTGATAATTCCCTGAATTTTGGTAATTTTTGATTTATCAATCTGGGTTCCTATTTAATATTAATAGTGGCCGGGTTAGCTCAGTCGGTAGAGCGTTCGGCTAGAAACCACAAGGTTCCTAGTTCGATACCGGTCCTCGCCAACTCAGCGTATGAGTAGCACAGGGATCTGTGCGGTAAAGTAAGGAGCTGATGGTAGGTGTGGCGCTCCACATCAGACACTAAAATAATCTCCTTGGTCTAGCGCAAGGGAAAAGGGGATAGACTCCCTCGCTGATTGGCTGATACTGACTTGAGGCCGCCCCGACGACTTTAACTACTCCTTTTTAATAATAATAATCTTTTGTTTGCACACCGTTATGTGGTTTCACATATTCCTATTACAATTTTTTTAAACAGATCTATTTGACCCATAGTTGAGACACTAGCAAGTATGACCTTTTTGGGGGTAGAGCAAACACACAAAGTTCCAGAACTGGAACCTCACTACCAATTGCAGTTTAATGTCACACATATTTTGGCGGGTGGGGGTGGAGGGTGTTACCTCTTTGCAGAGGATGTAGTTGGTGTATTCTAAACCCCACCGACAGGACTGGGCAGTTACCATGCTTGTCAGTAGACTATGATTCCGTTTTTGTATCAATCATTGTTGTTGATTATCTGGAAGTCACATATTCTTGGAATATTCTTGCCCCGATTGGAAACTAATGTTACATAATTATTAGATTCCTAATACTTATGCACAGTGGTGTAGAAACCAAAATGGCTGTTATAAGTTCAGCCGGCGGCCTTGAAGGATTGAGTGACAAGGCTTGACCTCAGTCCTGATCCCCCTTCCGGTGGATACCGTGAGAATCGGTGAAGAAGACCCTCTTTCGGTTTAGATTAGAAAGAGATTTTAGTCAGATCGGCCAAACCATCGGTCAGTCGTGTTATGCACGCTGCTGACTCAATCTGTGCAGGTAGTCTGGTGGGAATTTCAGAATAAAATATGATCACAGTCAAATCAAAGTCTTGTGTTATTATCTAAAAACTACCAATGACACAGGGCTTCTGATAAAGAGAAATCCCCAATGGAAGACCAGACACGAAGTCCCCAAGACGAAGACCCCAAGACGAAGTCCAGACGCTAGAAGAGACGCTGGAAGAATAATGATACAAGAAAGTAAGGAAAGAGAGTATACAACACTAAGAGATGGGGACGATATCTTAGGAAATGGAATAGGCGACCTGAGTTCAAATCTTGGGATCTCTTTTCCCTCTAAGCTATGGTAAATAGACTGGGTGCTTCAGACTTGGTAAGGCAACCAATCTAAGAGAAGGAAAACTCTGAATTAAAACCAACTTAAAAAACTCAGTTTAAAAAATGGACCTTTTGTCTCATCCTGCCATTGGCGGAGGGGTTGGGTAAATATAAACATCTGAATAAAATGGGAAGTTATACAAATGTAAGATAATCAGAGCGAGTGTATGACGTTGTAAAAGTTAAAGTTATAACAATGTTATAACTTGTTGAAAGAAACAAACTCCGACAAGGGTGTTAAGCAGATAACAAGATGGACTTTAAAACAGGCACATGGAAACGATACATAAAATAGGAAATACATGATACATAGTAGAGAATACATAAAATAGAAATAATAAAAGGACACATTCATGAATGAAAATACAATGTTTAGGTATAAAAGAGATACCTAAATGAACATATAAAATATGGGAGTTAATGGATAGTCCATGCAGTATAATTCACTTACTAATGATGGGGGGGGGGCAGAGCCCCCACAGAGAAAGGGTTAGACAGCGTCTAGCCCATGCGAGTTCGTTTGTGACGAAGCACAAAAGAGGCAGAAGAGTTTGAACCTCATGCTTAAATACCAGACCTCCTGTTGGTCGGCACGGAAACCCCAGCGGGAAGATAACTCTTCCAGTCAAAGGGAAGCTAATCTCGATAATGTCATTGGTGGTTTGCCATGCGGTGCATACGTGGAGAGAGAGAGAGAGAGAGAGAGAGAGAGAGAGAGAGAGAGAGTATGTGTGCATGGAAATTGAGAAGTGTAATAATGGGAAAAAAAAAAACAGAATCGGTTAGATGTGTGAGTTATATGTGGAAGTCACTGATCTTGGCTTCTGATTGGTCGAGCAAGAGCTGACAGTGTGAAGAGTAAAAGAGAGAGTGAGAAAGTGAAGAGTCTGGGCTGGGTGTTTGGAGAAGACAGACACAAGATGACAGTCTGTCCTCTGGGGTCATTTGGGTTAAAGGAAAATAAAGAGCTCTGAGAAAACCAACACCAAGTCTTGTGTTCGTTACTAAAAACTAACAATGGACACGAGGACAGAAACAACCCAAGAGACTCAAGTAGTTCCAGACCATAAAAGAACACAGAGAGCCATCTAAAACAACAGTCTAGATCCAAGACACAGAGATATCAGAATAGCAGAAGAGAGACGACATACACAGATAGATGTTAGACGACCCAATAAAGATATATAGAAGAAGATATAAAAGTTGCAAAAGTTGAGAGTCTGGGCTGGGTATTTAGAGAAGACAGATGCAAGATAATGGTCTGTCCTCTGGGGCCATTTGGGTTTTTTTTTAAATAAAGAGCTCTGTGAAAACCAACACCAAGTCTTGTGTTCATTACTAAAAACTAACAATGGACACAAGGACAGAAAGAACCCAAGAGACCCAAATAGTTCCAGATCATAAAAGAACACAGAGAAGCCAGTCCAGATCCAAGATCCAAAATAGCAGAGACCACCAATGCATCTCAGCAGATAAGTAAAATAACAAAAGTAATAGATAAGTATATGACTATCTAACATACTATTCTTCCTAATTGGTAATGTAGTGTAACATACGTATCTTCTAAACTGGGGCTGCGGGGTTACATAAATATAAATATGGGTTTGTTATCTTTCTTACGACCTGTCAGGAAAATACTGGGCTTGAGTGACAGCATCAAGACATCGCATCAAACAATACCCCCAACAATGTGACATTCTGCATCCAATGTCAAATTCTAATGATTGTCACAGCTACACTACCTCTTTACTTACTAAATAGCACATAAGTCATCCAGCAGAGTCCATGTGGTAGATATGTCTGTAAGAAATGTTCAAAGTTATATATTTGAATACAAGACTCCGACGAAGGTTAACAGACAAAACATTTAATATAGTACAGCACATGGATATGACGAGATACAAAGTACATAGGTAAAAAGATAAATACACATTCATGAATGGTACAAGATAACATATAAAAGCCACAGACATGAGACTAGGGATAGTCCATGCTGTGTTAATTCACTTACAGTAATGTAAGGGGGGCGCGGAGCCCCAACGCGAAGGAGTAGACCAAAATCTACCCCATGTGTCTCGTGGTTACTGGAACAGGAAAAGAGAGAGAAGCGTTTTGAACCAGCTGCTTAAATACTATATCCAGGCAAATACGAAACTAACGCTACATGTCCATTTGTTGTATAGACAACATCGAACATTGGGTATATAATTGTTTTAAACAGGGTTAGTAGCAAGCGTATGGTGACGAGGAAAAACAAACACAGATTTTAAGTTTCAACAATTGTATTGGAAAAAGGAACATGAAAAGTGAGGAAAGGCTAGAGGTGAATTTAAAGGATATTTTGGTGATAGTTGTAACGTGAATAATAAAGTCAGTGAAATGTCAGGTGGCCGAATCAGTTGTAGTGTAGGTGGTGAAGTGGGTAGATGAGCCAGTGGTAGTGGTTAGGTGTTGGTTAGGTGTAGCGTTAGTTTCGTATTTGCCTGGGAGAGTTGTCTGCCCGGTTTAGTTTGCTGGTGCCCGCTAGGGGATATAGTATTTAAGCGGCTGATTCAAAAGGCTTCTCTCTCTTTTCCTGTTCCTGATACTACGAGACACATGGGTTAGTTAAGGTCTAACCCTTTTCGTTGGGGCTTCGCCCCACTTACATTACTGTAAGTGAATTAACACAGCATGGACTATCCCTAGTCTCATGTCTGTGGCTTTTATATGTTATCTTGTACCATTCATGAATGTGTATTTATCTTTTTACCTATGTACTTTGTATCTCGTCATATCTATGTGCTGTAAAAAGGAACATGAAAAGCGAGGAAAAGATAGAAGTGAATTTAAAGGATATTTTGGTGATAGTTGTAACGTGAATAATAAAGTCAGTGAAATGTCCGGTGGCCGAATCAGTTGTAGTGTAGGTGGTGAAGTGGGCAGATGAGCCAGTGGTAGTGGTTAGGTGGGCAGCGTCTTGTGTTTTAATCGCCGATAGCGGGTTGGTATCGTGTATCATAGTTGGTGTATTCTTGTTGTTGTAGGATGTTGCCCCTTTAAGAGTCGGTCGGCAGTAAGGGTCATGAGGTTAGGGGGTAGATGAGAGATATAGGTCGGTCGACCTGAGGTGTAGAATTCGTGTCGCCGGCTTCCTTGTGGACTGGTAGGTCACCAGGGTATCTCTGACTTGTCGGCTTTGAAAAGCCGACTTTAAATAGGTTGTCGGGACCCAAAATCGGATCAACTGAGATCTTTTTCATTTCACCCCCGAATCGTTTGGATTGGATGAAAATGCGAATTTTATTTACAATATTATTTTCTTTATTGTTTAGGAATTCTTGTTTTCCATCCGGAAGTTCTGCTGGAGCCTATGCGTAGAACTATGTTAATTTGGTGACTTCGTTTTAGGCTACCATTGAGTAAACTTCCGTTCGGCGTCAGCAACTTATATGTTATTTTGTTGGCGAGTGTATCTCTTTATTGTGGTGTGCGCGCGAATTGAATTGCTGAATTAGTGAATCGAGAGATATCTATATCTGTGTATATAACATAATCGAGAGAGGAGACTTGGGTTATAGAGAAAGAGACAAATACAGAGTAGAGTCTTACTTGCTACTTCATTTCTTCTTTACTACTTCTGCTATCTCGTGTGGCTGTTTCCTTTTCTTCTTCTTTGGCCGACATGTTGTCTAGTCTCTTCTAAGGGGTTCTTTTAAGGGATAATTTTTAGTCATACAATTAATCAACTCACAAGACTTTTATTTTCTTGATCAAGATTGATTTAACCCATTCTGATTCGCCACACAGGGAGTTAACAACCCCAGCAGAGAGATAGTCATCCTCTCTGCTTAACGTCAGGTTGAAAACTAAATCTAACTAGTTATGTTTTTCTCATGGCGCGCGAGATTCGTGCCTCTCTAGGGGTCAGTTAGGGTCATCCAACGGAAATCTACCCGCCTATGCTTTCAACTCCAATGAACCTAATTCAAACTAACTACAGGGTCTTGTCAACAACCCATGACACCACATTTTCTACCTCCAATCAACTCTAATAACATTATTTTTCTTTTCGTGGATGTTTTTGTAGAATACTGTTAATTGTTATTCTGTGTTACTTTCACCCTTAGCCAGGATTGAACCTGCAGTCTGGAAATGACTGTTACAGATTGTTAACTATTGGACAGTGGAACAGTCAAACACCTCCTCAGCTTAATGGACTCTTCCTGGCAGTAGTGGCAGTAATTATTTAAGCTGTTATAGTTGGTCCATTGGAGAACTAGGAACGGCATGGTTAGGCCAGGCACATTGCTCAAACCAATTGTTGACTGTCTAACTGACTTACTTCAATAGTTTTATTTGATTTAATTAATTTTTCCCATCTTTATTTAGGAGAAAACATGAAATATTTTTTGAAAATGAGAAACTGTGCATGTATTTTCCCAACTCATCACAAGCAGGTTGCAACATAATGTCAATTTTTAAGCAGAGTACAGCTCATCTGAGTTTTCTTTCTCCTAGACTGGTTGACTTATTGATGTAATGAATATGTAAATACCTTGGTAACCCCTCACTATAATCTGATTGGACAGTGTCATGTATAAATAGTTGACACTGTGTTGGTACAGGCACCTATACCTAAGCCTACAACCTAAGCTTACTCGGCAGACGTATTGCTATTCGATGCACCAACGACTACTGCAATAATATACCAAATACCAATTTCAGAATATATCCCTTAATCCGGATATATCACTTATCAAGGCTAAAGAACACAGTCTACTTTACTATTTACACATAGATTAGGGTCGAGAAGGATTCTTTAGAAGAAAACATGAAATATTTTTTGAAAATGAGAAACTGTGCATGTATTTGCCCAACTCATCACAAGGCTAAATAACACAGTCTACTTTACTATTTACACATAGATTAGGGTCGAGAAGGATTCTTTAGAAGAAAACATGAAATATTTTTTGAAAATGAGAAACTGTGCATGTATTTGCCCAACTCATCACAAACAAGTTGTCAATTTTTAAGCAGAGTACAGCTCATCTGAGTTTTCTTTCTCCTAGACTGGTTGACTTATCAAGGCTAAAGAACACAGTCCACTCTATTTACACATAGATTAGGGTCAAGAAGGATTCATGCCATTCACAAAGACATTGGCGTGAAGTGAAACTCAAACAGCTTCGTCTAGAATTTGAACTCGGGTTGCCAATTCAATTTCCGGATCAAGTAGCCAATAGGCACCCCAGCCGAGATCAGTTTTGAAAGGAACTGAATTTTGCTTTTCACCGGTTGTCAGTAAACAAAATCAACAGATGATACAAACCAAATACATGTTTTTATACTCAAATAGTTTTTAAAGGGGCAGAGTTGGGTTTATTGCCCTGTGCCAGAGGCGTCCCCATTGAAGGGGAATGTTGACGGGATCAACACATTTTTTGCACCAGCCATCACATGAGCTTCAGCTTTGGTCCCAAATTAAAAGACCTTGTGTCATACCTGCATACGTGGGATGCGAGGTAAATATTCTAAGTGGTAGCTATATCTATTTACTGTATCCAGTCAAACTCTGATTACAGTATTTTTCTTTATAAACTTTACAAGTTAATAATAATCAATGGGAAATTTGTTTTAGGATTGATTAATTGATTTTACGGCATGGTCACTCGTTTGCGGTTATGTAGTAAGTTGTGTGTTATATATATTTTATATATAGGTTGTACACATCTTACTAACTTTAAACATGACTCAACACAATGGAAAAATAACGAAGTCGTATTAAAATAAACAACCTGTATTAAATAAGGTTACAGAAATGTAGAACAGCATACCGGGCAAAGTCCTTTCTTTTATATGTTTTTTGTTTTAACAGTTCATATTTTATCTTCTTTCATTTTCCGATAATGGAGCTGACTTGTTGTCATCCTCAAAACTCTTGAATTCCCGCTTCTTCTTTTTGGCGCTCGATTTTTGAATTCAGCGTCTGTTGGTTCCGTTACTGCATTTTTGGAATTCTTACTTACCCCTTTTTTTAAACAATCAGCAACCGCCATTTTATTAATCATTACAGTTATTTTAGGCTGTAAAGTTTATGGTGTTAATACTTGAAGATGAAACTCCGACAAAGGTTGATAGACAAAACATTTTTATATACAGCATGGAATAAACAGGGTACATAATACATAGAGGTGTACAAGAACATACATACATAAGTAATACAAAGTTA
Organism: Doryteuthis pealeii; assembly: GCA_023376005.1. Taxonomy (NCBI): domain Eukaryota; kingdom Metazoa; phylum Mollusca; class Cephalopoda; order Myopsida; family Loliginidae; genus Doryteuthis; species Doryteuthis pealeii. The sequence goes on from CM042161.1 coordinate 46,270,709, forward strand.
CATGTAAAAGGATAAACATAAAAGCAACAGACATGAGACTAGGAATAGTCCATGCTGTATGACACACTTACAGTAATGTAAGGGGGGGCCAAAGCCCCAACGAGAGGGGGGTAGACCAGAGTCTAACCCATAGTGTCTCGTAGGTCGAGCAACAGGAAAAGAGCAAGAGACGTTCAAACCAGCCGCTTAAATATCAAAAGCCCCTAGCGGGACCAGCGAAACCAAATGGGCAGACAACTCCCCAGGCGAATACGAAAATAACGCCTACAAGGCCTAGAGGTTAGGGAATCATGTTCATTGTACATTTATCATTTTTTGTGTATTTAAAAAAAAATTGTTTACATGGTCCTATGGAATACAAATAATTTTTAAACAGATATTATGACTCTAACCACTCCGAGTCAGGGTGGAGATGGGAATAATGGCAATGAAGAGATACTTCACACGCAAACTGGAGCCTCACAATCAGATGCAGTTTAGTGTCATACACAGGACCTTTTTTTTGGGGGGGGGGGGTTACTTCACAGCAGGAGATACAGTCAGCTAATTCTAAGCTGTATCGGCAGGGTGAGCACCTGTTTTATAAATTTTATTAAATTAACTATATTACAAAATAGTAAAACATTTAATTAAATAATAATAATTTTTTTGTATTTATTTTTGAAAATATTTAATTCTTAATGTTCTTATCAGTATATCTTAGTTTATAATATATATATATATATATATATATATATATATATAAAGGTAAAATATAAAGTTGAATTATCAGGTGAGAGTGACACTTTCTAGGCAGAGTGCATGGATCCATATATATATTATATATATAATCATATAAATTTTTACGTGAATTGTGAAAGTAGTTCATAAGCACAATATGAACAAAAAAAAATAATAGCAACTATACTATGTCTATAATATATAATAGTAACTATATTATTTAATAGCTGTGTAGTATCAACACTTGTATAGTTGTAAGTTAGAAAAGCTATTGAGGTCAAATGTCAGAGCGGATTCTTTTCATGAGTGCAGTTACCTCCCTTTATTAAAATGGTTGGACAGTTCCGCTGAAAACACAAGCAACGTGGTTCTAGTCGCCATCACAGTCTCACGTAAGTCTCTCTTTTTGTACCTTACACACAGATGAATCGGCCACATTATCTACTTGAATACCTTCCTTTTGGATTGATGCTTCTAAATACGATAACAAATTGCCTGCAAACGGCATCTTTAAGATATTAAATTGTGTTTTTATCGGGGTGGGCCTTAGTGGATTTGAAAGTAGATCGCCCAGAATGCAGCTGACTTCCGGTTTCCGTCTGACGACTGAGCTGTCGCTTTTCGGAATGGATGTATGAAAGAGGATGTCCAAACATCTTTTAAAAAATCGTCAAGAATATGTTATCTTTACAATATTAATTCGTGCGATTCCGAAAGAAAAATGTATCTGTCTTTATATTTTTGATTTCATCGGTCGTAATTTTTTAAGAATTACATTATTTCTGTGTTTTTTTTAGTGGTACTCAAAGCGGTGAAGTGAAGTACGGGACTTTATGGCATATTAAATTTAAAAAATATGGATGCCCAACAATGGATATAATTTGTTTTAACTTCTTTCTTACCAAGATATAATCACTCAAAAAGCTTTATTTTTTATTATTCGAAAACGACCCAAAACAAAACAAAAACTAAAAACCTAACGGACAAAATATGTAAACGTATATTAAACATTTTTAAAAAATTATTTAACGTGTATAGTAAATTAGTTAACCTACTTTTCATTGGATATTCGATTTATTCCTTTTTTTTTTTAACAATGTACTTTAAGCATTGCACCCCTTTTTTTAAAAAAATTGTTAATAACAAACCAAGGTTAAAGAAAATACGTGTATTATTCTATTATAGTTGTAGTTGATATCAGAATGTATACAACTAATAAAATTAAATATATTTATTATGGTACTGTTGAGTCTTCGTATTGTGAATTGAGTCGCTTGTTTTCTTAGTTTCGGTACCACCAAACCTCAACAGAATTATAGAATTTTATTTATTTTATGGGACTAACTTTATTAATTTAAATTTTTGTCATATATGTTTGCGATGAGTCTAATTTTGAAAGAAAATCTTTTTTTTTCTCTCTCGGGAACTACACGTATAAAATTATTTTTTTAAAGGTAGGGCGGAGGAGACCTTATGGTCGCTGTGTACGGTGTAGTAAGCCTTTTCCATTAGCAACGTCTTATGGTGTTCCAGGTTCAAACCGTCATTTATTACATAATACCTACTTTATTTATAGATTTTTTATTTATTTATTTTTTTTAATTTATTTTTTTTTTTTTTCATTTTGGTTTTGATCATTTTTAATTTAGTAATTTACAAAGTAAATATATTTATCTTAATTTCTTTGTATTTAAAGTCGGTGTAGTCTTTTTTTTTCTTTTTTTTCATTTTCATTTTCATTTTCATTTCCTTTAGTAATTTATATATAAAATCACCAGTCGGCGAGGCTTAGAATATACTGACTATATTCCTTGCAGCGCCCCTCCCCCACCAAAAAACAAAAACTGGGGTGTCCTGGGTATGACACTAAACTACATCTGATGGTAAAGTTCCAGTTCTGGGGCTTGGGGGGAGTAAAGAATACCTCTTCATTCCCATTATTCCAATGTTTACACTGACCCACAGTTGTAGTACCTGTTCGGATCCAATGGGTCAAAAATTTATCTGTTTGCAAATTATTTGTATTAGTTAGGAAAACCTTGTATCATATAACCATGTGCAAAAACACTTAAACTACACAAAAAAAAAAAATAAATGTACAATGTGAAAAATTCCCTAACCTCAAAGCATAAAATAACCCTAGATGGGTTGACATACCATTAAAATCAATTCTATGTGTGAAAATGGAAAAGGAATTGAATCCGACAATATGAGGAAAAAATAAGTAAAGAAAAGAAATGTAGATGGATAAAATGAATTTAATCGATATCACATTAATCGATATCACTTACACATGTGTTTTACCGGTCAGTTTGTGTGTGAAAATATTTCGCACGCATAGAAGAATCGACCTTCATCAGAGTGAACATTTATTTTGAATGAAAAAATTTGTTGGGAAAAAACAAGAGATTTTTTGGAAATATTCGAAAATCGAAACACATGTGTAAGTGATATCGATTAATGTGATATCGATTAAATTCATTTTATCTATCTACATTTCTTTTCTTTACTTATTTTTTCCTCATATATATGTGTGTGTGTATTAGAAATCATATCGAAACTATTGAATGTAAGTACAATTCATAAATAAAATCTAATTTAAATAAGAGATATTAACTAATTTAACTTAATAAGAGATACATTAGATATAAATGGTTACAATAGCCTTTATTTAAATTTAGTTTTTATTATTGATAAATTATCCTTGCATTCAATAGTTTTGATATGTCTTATCAAAATAGTTTCTATTCTAGATTTTTATGAGATTTGATGTGTGGAATTAAAAAAAAAATATAATGCCCAATTTAATTCTTTTTAAAAGTAATTAAAGATTTTACAATAGTAAAGGGGCCGGGTTAGCTCAGTCGGTAGAGCGTTCGGCTAGAAACCATAAGGTTCCTAGTTCGCCAACTCAGCGTATGAGTAGCACAGGGATCTGTGTGGTAAAGTAAGGAGCTGATGGTAGGTGTGGTGCTCCACCTCAGATGCCAAAACAATCTCCTTGGTCTAGTGCTATTGAAAAGGAGATAGACTCTCAGTCAGTGAGGGAGTCTAACCCCTTTTCAATAGCGTTAGACCAAGGAGATTGTTTTTGGCGTCTGAGTCAGAGTGCTACACCTACCACCAGCTCCTTACTTTACCGCACAGATCCCTGTGCTACTCATACGCTGAGTTGGCGAGGACCAGTATCGAACTAGGAACCTTGTGGTTTCTAGCCGAATGCTCTACCGACTGAGCTAACCAGTACCCTGAAATATTAACTTAAATAAATAAAATGCAAAATGATTTCTTATTTTTAATTTTTAATAAAATAAAAAAATAAAAACTAGCAAAAAAATGCACCCTCCTGGTGTTAAGTATCTGGCCGCCATCCTTGTAAAGAACTCAAAGTAAATAAGTAAGTAAGTCCCGAGTTATAGAATCCTTTGGTAAGTGAATAAGTCCTGTGATATAGAATTCTTTGGTAAGTGAATAAGTCCTGTGATATAGATCCTTTGGTAAGTGAATAAGTCTGTGATATAGAATCCTTTGGTAAGTGAATAAGTCCTGTGATATAGAATCCTTTGGTAAGTGAATAAGTCCTGTGATATAGAATCCTTTGGTAAGTGATAAGTCCTGTGATATAGAATCCTTTGGTAAGTGAATAAGTCCTGTGATACAATACTACGTTCCGTCCAAGAAGATCCAAGTAGTAATGCTAGTATGACCAGAAAAGGCCAGTATAAATAATAATATCAGCAGCAGAGCACTGCCAGTGGTTGGCTAATAGGTTGGTCACATGACTATCGGCGAGTCTATAAGTAAGAGTAGGCATTTACCACACGCCTTATATCCAACAAATTCTCAACACCTGGGACAGGTATTTAAGTTTTAATATAATTAAATATTATATGGAATTAGAAAGACTAATGAAATTAAATACGAACACAAAAAAGATTACGCTATGAATAAATTATACATAGAATTGCTTTTAATACATTAGATAATAAAACAATTATATTAGAAATCAAAAACACCGAGTAATTATTTATCAAACACAGTTTTATTAAAATTGGTATGCAAATTGTTCTTACCATTATACTATGTAAACATTTGTTTCTTAATGATATATAACACACATCGCAGGATTTTAAACACATTAATAATATGGGCTGTTTTGAGGCAAATCTATCTCAGCTTGACTTTAATATAGACATTGTTAATAAATAAGCTGTTAAATAATGATTATTTAATAACCATTAAGAATATAACATATATAACTAAGGGAATTGTGACGTTTGTGGTGACATAGTTTCCGTTACAGAGAGACTGATGTGCTTATTATTATTAAAAAACAATCTGTCTGCCTCAACTAGCTTTTGCTATCTACAGACAGTTTAACCTCATAAAAGAATTTAAAACAAATTGTTCAATATTATTTCCCTATGAATATTTACCAATATAATGGTAATGTATTGTGGAGTCTTAGGGGCCTGGTTAGCTCAGTCGGTAGAGCGTTCAACTAGAAACCACAAGGTTCCTATTTTGGTACTGGCCCTGACCAACTCGGTTTATGAGTAGCACAGGGATCTGTGCGGTAAAGTAAGGAGCTGATGGTAGGTGTTGCACTCCACCTCAGATGCCAAAAATAATCTCCTTGGTCTAGCGCTAGTGAAAAGGGGATAGACTCCCTTGCTGATTGGTTGATACCGACATTAGGCCACCCCGACGACTTTACTTATTGTAGAGTCTTTGCATTGTCATTTCCTTTTATACCAGTCAATGTTTAGATTCCTTTGAAACTTAACCTGAAGTAGTGATTTAAAACTCTTAACATCCTATACCGACTCATTCCACCTGGCTGGGAGTCACATTCATTTTTCTAATCTACTCCAAATGATAACCTTTGTTTAAATATAATATTAAATATATTTAGAAGTCTTTGATTTAAGGGAAATAACAGGTAACTTTAAATGAAAAGGCCATTTTAAGCCAATTTTTATTGATAAATCCTTATAGGAATTGGGCTCTTAGAAAATTCTCAACTGGATGTTAAGAGTTAATGATAGCCTTTGTTTAAATATAATATTAAACATATTTAGAAGTCTTTGATTTAAGGGAAATAACAGGTAACTTTTAATGAAAAGGCCATTTTAAGCCAATTTTTATTGATAAATCCTTATAGGAATGGGGCTCTTAGAAAATTCTCAACAGGATGTTAAGAGTTTAATATTAGCATCTACTTAGGAAGATTTTGTAAGAATATTTTATTGAGAAAAATGTTAGTGATACAGAAATAATAGAATTACTATAATTTGACCAAATGGCTAAGTTTCTAAAAAATTATTAGCAATACAAAAAAAAAAAAGATAAAATTTACTATAACAGGCTTTTAACTCCTGAATGCACAAGGGAACTACAGTGTCCCTTGACAGGGTAAGGAAAGAGGTGTCTTTTTGTCCCCTTTTATAACAAAGACATAATAATAGGCAAGGTCTTATTCACAAAAAATTGTGATTACAGTTCCATATGGTTTTTTTTTATATAATTCATGTGTAGCTATTAAAAATATCATTTAATTTTATTTTTATGAGGATATATTTGATTTATAAAGGGTGACAGTCTCCTCCTTTTTACCAGAGGAAACAAATGACTAAATATTTCAGTTGTTTCTGAACACAGTGAAAATTTTACAAAAGTTAAGTTTAACTTACTGCAGTACAAAAAGTTTTGCTTTATCTCATTATTAATATGAATTAATTTTAATGACATATCAAACCATCCAGGCTTGTTGTATGCCTAGAGGTTAGGGAATCGCATTCATTGTACCTTTTTATATTTATATTTTTTGTGTAGTTGTTTCTCAATACTTTGAGCCCATTACACTGGTATACTGGTGGTATTTTTATTTTCCCTCACACTACTCAGAATGGTCGAGGGCAAATTTAGGTTCAGGAGCTCTGGACTGAAAGGGTTAAGGTTTTTATTTATTTATTTTTTTTTTTGCACATTATCCTATCAAATATGATTTTTTTAAACAGATCTATTTGACCCATAGACAATGATGCTGATAGCTTTTTGATTTAATGCATCCTGGGACGCACATATTTGCTTCGAATGAATCCCCGAGAAAATTTATGGGTCCCAGCTAAAGCCGTCTAACATATTCTGTGTAATTTGTTTCTAAGAAACTATTGAAATGTATTTACAGTGAACTGGAAATGGTGGGGGTAGAAAAAAGCAAAACACTGTGACACATGGATATGATTTTACTGCTTTCTTTTAGATTTTTGTGTGTCAGGTACGCATCCTGCATCCCTATCAACATCTCTACATAGATAAAACTCTAACAGGTACTACCACTCCAGGTCAGAGTGGATGTAGGAGTAATGACAATGGAGAGATATTTCGCACTCCCCAGATCACCCCTTTTTAGTAGGCTCTTAACCCTCCGTAAAGGAGACAGTCAGTATATTCTATCCACGCACACACACCCAATAGAGCTGGTCATTATCCTTAAGATTTATAATCAGCAAAATATATATATTTATTTTTAAAAAATTTATTTATTTATTTTTAGTATATTTAAATTCTGATAAAAACTTAAAAGAAAGAGAAAAAAGAGATCTATTTTGTCAAATCAAAATAGTGAACTTTTTAACTAATTCTTTAAACTAAGAGTCTCCAAACTTCATTACAAGAACCTCAACAGATATTTTACAAATATTCACTGGCCAGAATATAATAATTTTTAAAAAACCCTGCTGGGCTTAAACTAAATGATATATGACGCATAATGAATCAAAATATAAAAGAAAGGTTTCAGATGAATTAAGAAAAGAGGCTATTCATGTTTTAATGTTAATTTTCCAAATTATTTACAAATTCACTTGAAAGTAGTTTAACTCTTAACATCCTGTTGAGAATTTTCTAAGTCCATAGTATTCCTCTAAGGATATATTAAAAAATGGTTAAAAATGACCGTTGCATCTAAAGTTACCCGTTATTTCCCTTAAATCAAAGACTTCTAAATATGTTTAATATTACATTTAAACAAAGGCTATCGTTTCGGGTGCATTAGGAAAACGAATGAGACTTCCGTCTGGGTGGAATGAGGTGGTATAGGACTTTACGAGTTAACTCGTAAGTCCTATACCACCTCATTCCACCCAGACGGAATTTGTAGTTCACAAGGATAAAAATAAACACAAATAAAGCAAGATCAACAAAATGATGGGACTGATAGATATATATATATATATATATATATAATAGTATTTGATAATTTGCTTGAAGCATTGTTAAGTAAAGTATATTATTATTCATATTTTAAAGGCAATTACAATGCGTATAAAATAGTGTCCAATGTCTAATCAATTTCAAGTATCCTCATCTTCAGAGACTTGTTTTTTGACTGTTTTTTATTGTTTATAGCCATTTTCTGACTAAAACATAATTTTCTAAATAAAGGATTTTTCAGTCCATTTTATTTGGGATTTCTTTATTTTCATTTTAAGAATTCAATTTTCCACCCACAACAGAAAAGAAAAATCTATTGTATCTACTCCTGTATATATTGAATTTTAAAAATCTAATTTTCAAGAGAAAAAAAAAAAAATAGCATCGCATTATACAGGAATAATAATTCTATAATAAGATTGAAAATTTCTAAACATAATGGACGGGGGCGGGGGGATGAGTCAATTTGAAGAAATTAATTCCATAAATTCAGGATTAAAGACCACCATTTTGAATTCTCTAAAGAATTAGATATGATTCTTAGAATCACTTGTTATATTAGATTGGAAAAAAAAAAAAAACCTGTTCCTTGAATAACTCGCTAACAATGAAGGTTCCTGAGTCCGACAAGAAATACCTGAAGAAGGCCAGAGGGCATATCAACCGAAACGTACAGATAACAATGAAGATGAGGACAATAGTCCGAATAATGCAGATAATAGTAATCATCAAGCCTCATCTCAAACATTCAGAGAAATGTTTTTTTTACTCATTGTATTTTCCTGACCTCCCACCAGGCTGGGTTGACACAAGGAATTTTTAATGTCTGGAGTTATACACAAACCGAAGCTTATGCTGTGGCCATGTGCTAAAAGCGTGTGATCTTTTTGGCATTCCTTTTGGAGCATCTCAAGGCATTGGGCAATAAAACCTGTCTCTGCCCCTTTTAGACAAGGGAGCAGGTGCTGCCTGGGAGGAATGGTCCCATGGGATCACAGAATTTATTTTATATTACTGGTTCAGAAGCCAAAGCTCCTGGATACATGGCAACCTGTGCCATGACAACATTTCAGTCCTATAGACTCCGGACTTCCTCAGGTTTTGTTTGTGTTCTGGAATAATTAAATCTTGCTCTGAGGAGGCATGCACTTTCCCTCTTATGTCCAGTATGTACACTTCTGTGTTTATGTAATTGTCTTTTAATGTCTGTACTACGTGCATGACTTTGCAATGAAACCTTTTGAACTTTACTTGCGTTCACCTCTGGAAGACAAAATTCAGTTTGTTTGATTAATGGTTTTTATAAACTAAGGAGTTGATAGTAGGTGTTGTGCTCCGTCTCAGACGCTAAAAACAATCTCCTTGGTCTAGTGCTAGTGAAAAGGGGATAGACTCCCTCGCTGTCTGGCTGTTACCGAGTTTAGGCCACCATAACGACTTAAACTGTTCTTCTACAAGGATGGTTTTTGGCACAAACTATTAATGTCTGTGCTTGGTCTACTGATTGAATTATCTGAGTATGGTACATGTGCAGATGGAATTATGATGGGTAATACCACTCTGGATCAGAGTGGACATGAGAGTAATGGCAATGAAGGAGTGACTCCTCAGACTAGAGCTTCACTATCTCAAGTAACCCCTCTATTTGTACAAACCAAATATATTTTCAGCTGGCCACGTCAAGCCCTAGCACCTATATGATTTTCCCAACCCTATTGCCCTTATGGCAACCCCCAACCCCTTTTTATCATATGAGTGCTAGAAGGCGGTGACTGAGGGTCTACATGTCCTGGGAATGACATTAAACTCTATCTGATGGGGAGGTTCCAGTTTTGGAGGTTTGGGGAATGTAGAGCACCCCTTCATCACCATTGCTCCCTGGTCCACTCTGACCCGGAGTGGTAGTACCTGTTAGAGTCCCATCTATGGGTTGAATAGAAAAATATGAGTTGATAAACAAAATTGTATTATCCATTAAGAATTGATTTATTTCAAAACTTTATCGGCATTAAATGACCCACTGAGGTTGATATGCCATAAAACAAAACAAAACCAAATCAGTTCTATGTAATTTTTCTGGTCTTCTCACACAAGCGTTGTTGTTAAGACTGTTATGGTCAACTTGTTCTCCCAGCCAAGACCAGTGATTCACCCTGGAATTTAGCTTTGGATGGAGCTTACCCCTCCAACCAATGGGGGAGTGACAGGAAGCTTACGAGTCGACACCCACAACCTGGAGGTTGCAAGTTCAATCTCTGTAGCCTACTGGACCCCCCACCCCCATGATCACAAAAGTGGCATCTTTTCATAGGGTGAACTGTCCAACTTTGTTGTTCTCTTCCTTTGTCCCGTTGATGGTTTTTATCCCTATCATGGCTGGCTCGGTCCCCCTCATCTCTAGTTCTGTGCAAATGCCCCAGGGTTTGGTGCCAGATATAATTGCAACAGTTAGCAACCCATGCCTTTCACAGTGACTACAATACTTCTTTCCATCCTGAGACTTTCCATTCTGGCAAGACATCCCTATCGACCTTGTCCAGGTGCTTCCGGTCTACCGGATCCATTCCCAGCTGCCCCTGTCCCGGCTGGCCATTTCTGGCTGCTGGTCCAGGTATAACAGCAACAGTTAGCAACCCGTCTCTTTTAGGGCAATCCTCCAATGAAAGTCTTTTCTCGGACTACAATACTTCTTTTCATCCTGAGATTTTCCATCCTGGCAAGACGTTCCTATCAACCTTGTCCAGCTATTTCCAACCTCCAGAAGGACCAGCCGTCCAACGACACCAATCAGCCTCATCTTCCTGTTTCGCAATGCTGACAACCTACCTACAGGAAGACATTAACGACCCAACTTGTTATTGTTTTCCTTTTTTGTAACTCGCACGTCAGTTTTGCATATCAATAAAACTGACGTTTGTTAAATCTCACAACTTTTTTGTTTGTGCCAAAATAGCTTATTGTGTACAATTATTTTGGTCTTCTCACACAAGCATTTTGTTAATACTGTCATTGACAACAGGTTCTCCCAGACCAGTGATTCACCTTGGTATTAAGTCTGGATAGAACTTATCACTTCAGCCAACAGGGGGTGACAGGAAGCTTATCACAAGTCACCATTCATAACCTGGAAGTTGTGAGTTCAATCTCTTGCCTCTCGTTACAGTATTTATGGGAAATTGATTTTTTTTTTTTATTTTTTATTTTTTTATTTTTTTTTTAAATCCTCATCAATGCCAAAAACTGAAGATGCTCATGTCTCTAATAACTTCTTTTTTTTTTTTTCAATTTTATATAAAAAATGAAATAAGATTTATTAGGTAGGGCAGGGCTTCTCAAAGTGGCCCATAATGATCCCTGGAGGTGAATAAAAATTTTGGCAGGGTGAATAAAAGCATAGGGAGGGGTGCACAGAAAGTGAATTTATTAGTTTGCATTTATAAATCTCTTTGGATAAATTCCATGTCAAATCATCCAGAAAAAAATAAAATTGTCACCCACCCCCTTCAATTTTTCTGAAATTTTGTACAAGTATGGACTATGTTAAAGTTAGACAATCTCCCAAATTTGAGCTTCCAATTCCAAAAATTGGCTGAGTTATGTCGATTTTAGACTTGAACAATTTGAGGTGGATGGGGGCGGGGGCAAGAAAAATGGTGACATTTTGTAATCTACTTTTGTCTATAAAATGAGTTCTAGAACTTCCCTACTCCTAAAAATTGCTTTATAGAAGCTTTTTGACCTGAAGAATCCAAAAACGTTATCAAAATAGGTATAAAATTAACCCTTTTCAAGTTATTTCTGATTTTTTCATAGCAAGATCAATGTGGAAAAATCACAATGTGGCACTGCATATAAATTTGTTTTTTCTTTAGATTATTATTCTACATATATTGAACATTATTTGTACCAAAAATAGTTTGGTTTTTGCTCACAAGCAAAGTTACATCAATTAAAGTTTTTCACTTTGTGTACAAAATTTCAGAAAAATTGAAGGGGGGTGGGTGATATGGCTTGGATGATTTGACATGTAATTACCCCTTTATATTAGCTCAGTCGGTAGAGCATTCGGTTAGAAACCACAAGGTTCCTAGTTCGATACCAGTCCCCGCCAACTCAGCGTATGAGTAGCACAGGGATCTGTGCGGTAAAGTAAGGAACTGATGGTAGGTGTGGCACTCCACTGCAGATGCTAAAACAATCTCCTTGGTCTAGCGCTATTGAAAACGGGATAGACTCCCTCGCTGATTGGCTGATACCGAGTATATTATTATTCATATTTTAAAGGCAATTACAATGCGTATAAAATAGTGTCCAATGTCTAATCAATTTCGAAGTATCTTCATCTTCAGAGACTTGTTTTTGACTGTTTTTTATTGTTTATAGCCATTTTCTGACTAAAACATAATTTTTGTAAATAAAGGATTTTTCAGTCCATTTTATTTGGGATTTCTTTGTTTTCATTTTAAGAATTCAATTTTAGGCCGCCCTGACGACTTTACTTTACTTATATCCAGACTAAATATGGTTTATACAAGTATATTTTAAATGCAACTTTCAGTATTTTGCAAATTTTTCCTCTATAGAGCAATTGGAAAAAAGAAGTGTTTTTGATAATGACTTGTTTATTTATATAGACCATATTAAGAATTTATCAAAGAAAGCTTTAAAGCTTGATTCAAGGATTTTCTAAACATAGAAATTTCTGAATGGATTATTTCATTATTTGATATTGAAGTAGAAAGTGTGAATTTAGACATCTGTCTTAAAGAATTTATTGAAATGACTTTTGATCTTGAAATAAAGAAATGTTTAGAGGAATTGGATATTACTGGTAGAGATAGGTGGTTTAACCAAAAAAACAATTTTTTTTTCTTCTGCACACCAGAAAACCACACCGAAATATTTTACAGAACCAAAACCATTCGATGTAATGCGACCATATCCAAGAAAACATGGTTGAAAAAGATTTTCAAATTTGGATAAAATCAAATTTTATCAATGTTTATACTATTGTATGAGGAAAAGATTGAACAAAAATATAAAAACTTTTGATTGGTCATTTAATGCTGCTACAACTTCTAAAAAGTCAGTGCCTTTTATACATGAGATTTATATATATATATATATATATATATATATATATATATATATATATATATAAAACAAATTTTTTTTGTGATGAAACAAAGAAAATACAGTGCTCAATCACAAATTGTGAGAGCTAATATTTATTTAATTTGTTGAGTTTTTAAAGATAAATGTTTATTATAGACAGCTACCCAGGTTTCTTGCTAGGTCGCAATCATCAGGTTGTTAAATTAGATCCCATGGTGTTTATTGAAGATCTTTTAAAAAAAATTTTTTTTTTGTTGAAAAAATTGAATTTTTAATAAATCTTAAGCGCACTAGCGTCCGCGAAAGCAACCAATTTTATTTGCAGTCCAGAATGTGACATTAAGAAAAGATCTTCAATAAACACCATGGGATCTAATTTAACAACCTGATGATTGCAACCTAGCAAGAAACCTGGGTAGCTGTCTATAATAAACATTTATTTTTAAAAACTCAACAATTTTAAATAAATATATATATATATATATATATATATTTTTTTTTTTTAATTTAAAAAAATTTTTTTTAATATGAATTTGAAACGCCTCGATATTGACCTGAGTGCTTGGGAAGATCTAGTATTGGATCGGAAGGAATGGCGTAAGACCTGTTTTGCTAAACTAACGAGCTTTGAACAAAATAGACTGAAGCATAGAGATCGGCTCCTCATAACTTTAAAAGAAAAAACATTTAACTCCTGCCTTGGATCATTTCGTTTGTCAGTGTGGCTTCATGGCTCGCAGCAGGGCTGGGCTGCTGTCACACTCAAGGAAACATAAAATGTCTTCTTGACAGCATGCACAACATGGGAGGAATCAAATTACTCACTGCTGACCCTCATCTATCGTTCTCGATAGGAGAGTCCACCATATATATATATATATATATATATATATATATATATATGAGGTTAAGTAAACAAACAAATGTGTTTATTTTTATATGGCTTTAAGCCGACAATTTTTGGAGGATATGTGCTTAATTGGAGTAATACCTAATTTTGAAAATTAATGAATTTAGGCAGGCATATGTGTTCAAATGTAAGGCTAAACAAATCGAGAAAATGTTAATCCCTGAATGTACATTTCGACCTATATATATATATATATATATATATATATACATATATACATACACCAATTTGGAATAGCTTTACTGATTGAAACAACAAATACTAGCTCAGCATCAATACTAATGAATTGTTTTTGTGTTTAGCTTTGATCCAACTCTTGACCATGTACCCATGATAGATGGGTACTTCTGTTACATAATTATTAGATTCCTAATATTTATGTACAGTAGTATAGAAACCAAAATGGCTGTTATAAGTTGCAGCCCACGGCCTTGAAGGATTGAATGACAAGGCTTCACCTCAGTCTGATCCTCCTTCTGGGGATACCATGAGAATCGGTGGAGAAGACCCTCTTCCGGTTTAGATTAGAAAGAGATTTGTTTAGTCAGATCGGCCAAATCCACCACGGTGGTAAGTTGTGTTATGCACGCTCCGACTCAATCTGCGCAGGTAGTCTGGTGGGATTTCGAAATAAAAGTAAATTGAAGTCTTGTGTTAATATCTAAAAACTACCAATGACACAGGGCTTCTGATAAAGAGAAATCCCCAATGGAAGACCAGACATGAAGTCCCCAAGATGAAGTCCAGATACTAGAAGAGACGCTAGAAGAATAGAAGTAAGAAAGTAAGGAAAGAGAGTATACAACACTTCAACTAGTAATAAATAAATTCTTGAAATTCTTTTTGTTTTCTTCAGATTGACACAGAATATGGAAATGGAACAAACAGAAAATAAAAAACATTGCAGCCAGTCTGAAGGTGGTCCTAGTCCAAAACGACAAAAATTAAATAACTCGAAAGATCAGGTAAGTTTTTTTATTTTTTATTTTATTTTTTTAAACCAACTTAACTATTTAGCCATTGGGGAAAGTCTGGATAAGAATGCAGGAAGTACATTTTCACACATCCTAAAATACATTTATCTATCTATCTATCTATCTTTCTATGGAGTAGAGGTCAATGTAGCATAATTATTATGGTCTATGGGGAATTTGGGGATTGAAAATGAGGTGGTGTTTTGGATTTCTGGAGAGAGAGAGGAAAAAGAAGAACAGGGAGAGGTTAAAGTTTGGAACTCAATTGACCGACCAATGACTCTGGAATTAAAGTTAAAACTGGAAGTTCTAGTTTCTGCGCAGGAGCGGAAGTCACCCTCCCAACCCTGGGACGACAAACGGAAGAGGGATATCAGTTTTTTTCAGCTCAGCTTTCGTAGGAGGCAGACAGGGCTTCCCAGGTTCCTCTGTATGAGTTACACATAGTAGTACCAAACATGATTTACGATAGAATAATTTGACCTTACCCTCTCTCTCTCTTTCCTTCTCTCTGAAAAAGAACTCACGAGCCTAGAAAGAAATAAACCACCCCCTTGTGACTATACAACTTGTGTATGTTGTTTCTGAACTCTCAACGACTACTACTACTAATGACTTATACTACAACTTGAATTTGGCCCTATGCAACATCAACCTTTCATTTGAAAAAACAATGGTCAAATTAGTTGGTGTCTGCTCGGACATAATCTCGTATGACATAAGATTATGGAAATGGGCTTAAAGTAAGTAAGTCCTGAGTTATGGAATCCTTTGGTAAGTGAATAAGTCCTATCCTGTGTATTGTTAAAGGTCCAGTGATTCAATCCTATATCCGTCGTCCATGAAAGTCAAAGCAGTTATGAGTAGGTATGGCCAGTACTGCCGGTATAAGTATTGTATCAGCAGCAGAGTACTGCCAGTGATTGCCCAAGAGTATGATCACATGGTTATCGCCGAGTCTATAAATAGGAGCGGGTATCTAGACCACACCTTATATCCCAAATATCCTCAATTCTTTGATGTGGTAATTGCATTTTACTTAGCGCTAATACCCTTGGGAAAGGTATGAACCCTACTCTGCCTCCAGCTATGGATAAATAGTAGGGCAGACTGGGCTCCTTAACCTTGGTTAGGCAACCAGTCTAGGAGAAGGAAAACTTTGAATTCAAACCTGTTGAACTCCGCTTAAGTAAATGACCTTGTGTCACATCCTGCTCGTGCGGAGGGGTTGGTAAATATATATATATATATATATATATATATATATATATATAAAAAAAGTCAACAAAAACTTTGAAGTGGAGATGTTATATACCGTTATATATCCCATCGTTGGGTATATAATCAAGAGAGGAAACTCTGGTGAGAGAGACAGAGACTAGAGACTTACTTGTTACTTCATTTCCTCTTTACTACTTCTAGACGCCATGTTTCCTCTTCTACTTCTTTGGCTGTCATCTGGTTGCTGTCTCTAACTAAGGGCTTCTTCTGAGATAACTCTAGTCATTGTAATTAATTAAATGAACAAGACTTTTATTTCTTGATCAAGATTTTATTAGTCTAGCCCATTCTTATTCACCGCACGGATGAGAATCAACCTCACAGTAGCATGTCTACTCTGCTTCAATGGCAGGTTGAGACTAAAATCTAAACTAATTAATGTCAAGCCCTAGCACCTATATGATTTTCCCAACCCTAATGCCCTTATGGCAAGCCCTAACCCCTTTTTATCATATGGGTGCTAGAAGGCATTGGCTGCGGCTCTACATGTCCTGGGAATGACGTTAAACTCTATCGTCGGGTATATAATCAAGAGAGTAAACTCTGGTGATAGAGAGAGAGACTAGAGACTTACCTGTTACTTCATTTCTTCTTTACTACTTCTAGACGCCATGTTTCCTCTTCTACTTCTTTGGCTGTCATCTTGTCGCTGTCTCTAACTAAGGGCTTCTTCTGAGATAACTCCTTGTCATTGTAATTAATTAAATGAACCACAAGACTTTTATTTCCTGATCAAGATTTTATTAGTCTAGCCCATTCTTATTCACCTTTTATGATATGATTTTAAACATTCCCTATTCACCATCTCTGTTAAAACATGTCTTATCTATACATATATAAAGGGCAGTAGGTATGTGTGTATGTATGTGTGTATGTATGTATGTATGTATCTCTGGACGAAACTACAAAAATAAAACAATTAATGACAACGTGAATATATATAATCATTAAATATCACCGGTTCTTGTTTATTGTGTAAAAATGATGAACATTTGACTAATATTTGAAGACATTTAGAAATTGAAATTGTTAGGTTCCAGACCAAACAAAAATAGTTACTCCCCTTGATCAGTAGGGAGCTGATGGTAACCCGGAAATGGGGTTTCCGCCATGACACTTTTTGATTGGAGTTCATGTAGGGCAGACGCATTCACAACATCAAGATTTTATTAGTCTAGCCCATTCTTATTCACCATGTGGATGAGAATCAACCTTACAGTAGCATGTCTACTCTGCTTCAATGGCAGGTTGTGACTAAAATCTAAACTAATTAATGACGTGACTCACAAGATTCGCACCTCTGGGTTCAGGGTCACCAACAGTCCTGGTGATTTTCCACTGACCCCTTTGAATTCTCGCTACAGGATCTGTCAACAATTTATGCTATCACATAAATTGTAATTATAGTCTGGTTTATAATTTCCTATTGCTATATCTTTTTATTTCCTCACTTAAAAAAAACTTTTTGCATAAAGTCTTATTCATTTTATCAAACCAAAAATTTTATCTGATAATAAAACGCATCTCTACCAAAGTCGAAAGCTGCATAATTTTTATACTGGCAATTTATAAAAAGAAGGGTGACATGTTTTTTTAATCACAATGTTTCAACCATTAAACTCTCCAGTCTTCTTCAGGTGTCTGTTCTAGTTAATAATTCTCTGGAAAAATAGAACATTTTTCTGAAAAGCCACCAGATATGTATTAAAAAATGTTGCTTTTTATCCCTTTATTTATGGAATGACCCTTACAATATATATATATGTGTGTGTGTGTGTGTGTGTGTGTGTGTGTGTGTGTAAAATAAAATGGAAATTAATCCGACAGTGTGAATATGATATATTGAAAAAACAAAGGATGTTTACAAATGCATGGGCTCATCAGGAGAGAATGTGCAAACCGTTTCGGGGCCTTCCTCTCTACGGTTTAAAAAGCAACACCGGCCCTACCTCACTGATGTGAGGACCCTCGCAATATCTGCATAAATAAGGGAATTGTTTAAAAAAAAAAAAGAAAAAAAAAAAGAAGCAAAATATCCCCAGAACATTTTCCCATAAATGTAAACCCTGCATTATTTGGAATTGGTTTATAGCAAAAAATTATTTTATTCTTACCAAAATATTTATTTTGAGGTTATTCAAAATGGCAGCAAATCAAACAGTGCTCCAAGGCTTGAACTGAGGACTGCAAAGCATGTGAAATTTATAGAAGAATGTATGATATATATGGAGAAGCATGACCTAGTAAAAAAAAAAAACCCAAAAAACTTTACAAATGGGATAAACCTGACTTTGCCACCATAAGGAGGCGTAGTTGAAAAGACAGTCCGTTGAGTGGAAACACTGACTTTCTGGTTATTTACAATATTTACAACATGAACTCCTACAGTTAGCTGTAATTAATCAATATCTTGATTAATTCAGTGGATTTAACCCCGAAGATCCTTATGGTGAAACTCGAGTAGGTTATTCCTGTGTATACCATTATAATAATAAATCCACTCTACTTATGTATTGAGCACTTTATATTTGTTATAATGCTGACTTATCTGAGTAACACTTGTACCAACCAAATATTGAGACCAACCCAATATTTTTTACCGGTAAGTCATTCCTTATATATATATATATATATATATATATATATATATATATACCATGTTTCATCATTCACACATCCTAGTCTCACTACAGTGTATTACACTGTCAATGTAATGAGAAATTCCATTGTTATCACAAAACATTTTCAAAATTGAAATATATCTTTTTTTTTTTTTTTTTTTTTACTGTGTGTGTTTTTGTTTTCACAGGTAATGTTTAAGTAAACTACACTATTTAATCTCTCTCTCTCTTTCTCTTTCTCTTCTCTCTCTCTCTTTTCTCTCTCTCTCTCTGTATTTCACTTTTTTCCTTTCTCTGCATATTTTTGTATTTTCTCTTTTTTCTTCTTTCCTTCTGCCTCTGCTTTGTTTCTATTTACCCAAGAAATTTGAAAGGATTTCAGTTGATTAATGCTCTTGTGTTCTCTACTCACAAACATAGCCGATGCCACCATCTCAAAAACAGAAGTGCCGATCTCTACAAAAATAATTCTTTCATTTATGACAAGATCTATGCTACTATAAATAATAACATTGTGTCGAGGCAAGTTCTAAAAAAATTATCAGAAGTTGTGAGAAATAAGTTAGGAAAAGGAATCAACAATTTGGTTTGGTTTTGTTTTGTTTTACGGCATATCAACCTCAGTGGGTCATTTAATGCTGATAAAGTTTTGAAATAAAGTCATTCTTAATGGATAATACAATTTTTTTTTATAAATACAATTTTTCTATTTAACCCATAGATGGGTCAACAAGTTGAGTTCAATTCCTGAGAAAGACTCTTTTTATTAAACTTCATACTAATGTCTCCTTGGGAAAGGCATGGACCCTTAAGGAATGAATTAAGCCAGAATGTTTAGGTGTTAAAGAAAAAAATATTTTGTGTCTTATCTATTACTAGAAGCGACTACCCGGCATTGTACACTAGACAATTACATTGCACTATAT
Organism: Doryteuthis pealeii; assembly: GCA_023376005.1. NCBI lineage: Eukaryota > Metazoa > Mollusca > Cephalopoda > Myopsida > Loliginidae > Doryteuthis > Doryteuthis pealeii. The sequence continues at coordinate 46,290,474 of CM042161.1, forward strand.
TTTTTTTTTATTTTTTTTTTTTATCTAAAAAAATTTTTTTTTTTTTCTTTTTAATTTTTCTTTTTTTTTTTTTTTTTTTTTTTTTCTTTTTTTCTTTCTCCAAGGATTCTTTAGCTGCTTCTGAACTTCCTCCTGCAGTTGTTCCGCAGACGTCTGCCAAAGAAAATGGTACTTTCCACAAGGTTTCAGATGTCATTTATGAAAAACTTCTTAGAGAGATAGATGTTGGTATTACGGAATACATTAGCCAACACAAAGGCTTTCATGCTATCCTGAAACAGCGGTAAGTTTTGATGTAGGCATCAAGTCGAGAATAATATCCACAGAGTTTGGAAACCATTCAAGATATTCTTTGAAGTAGTATATACTTTTAAATAGATATATTAAGTTTTTTTTTTTTAAATAGATATACTGAGTCTCTGAATTTTTGAGATGAGGCTTGATAATTAGTATTATCTGAAGAAGTCCTGAGTACAAATTAGCTGAAACGTTGTAGATAACAATGAAGATGAGGACAAATAATACTAGATATACTGAGTATTTAGAAAATTTTTTTTTTAGATGAAGCTCTATACTAGTAGTGTTAACAGGTGGTTCTTTTTTTTTGGGGGGGGGGGTTACGTATCTAGCCGCCATCCTTGGCCAGTTGTAAAGAACTTAAAGTAAATAAGTAAGTAAGTCCCGAGTTATAGAATCCTTTGGTAAGTCAATAAGTCCTGTGGTATAGAATCCTTTGGTCCGCCGTCCAAGAAGATCCAAGTAGTAATGAGCTAAGATTAGAATCAGCCAGTATAAATAATAATATCAGCAGCAGAGCACTGCCAGTGATTGGACATTAGGTTGGTCACATGCTTATCGGCGAGTCTATAAGGAGAAGTGACCATTTACCACACGCCTTATATCTTAAAAACGCCAACAGGGGGTAGCACTACAAGTGTGTAAAATAATGACAATAAATCTGGAGATTGGAGTAGCTTAATAGGTCTCATTTGAACTTCTATTGTCTGGTTGGTTGATTGGTTGAATTTTACGGCATGTCAACATTTGTTGGGTTATTTTATACTAAAGATGTTTGTTTTATTCATTGTTGTTGGGTATTCGTTTTATTTTTATTTTTTTAGATTCAATTAATTTTTAAACACATTTTTGGATCTATTTAACCCATAGGGGTACTTCATACTTTCCAGTGGTCCAGAATTGGAACCTCACCACTAGATGCCGTTTAACACCATACCCAGTACACTAAGACTCTCAGCCACCACCTTTTAGTTCATAGATGATAAAAAGGATTGGGCATTTGCCATAAGAGCAATATGCTCAGGCCAATCATATATATATATACCAACCCCTCCACACGAGCAGGATGTGACACAAGGTCATTTTTAAGCGGAGTTCAACCAGTTTGAATTCAGAGTTTTCCTTCTCCTAGACCGGTTGCCTAACCAAGGTTAAATAGCCCAGTCTGCCCTACTATTTATCCATAGCTGGAGGGAGAGTAGGATTCATACCTTTCCCAAGGGTATTAGCGCTAAGTAAAATGCAATTACCACATCAAAGAATTGAGGATATTTGGGATATAGTTATTTACTAAGCTGAGCTTAGATGTGGCACAAGGCCAGAAGTATGGGGTACCCAGTGAGAATCGAACTCACTAACAATGGTCTACTAATCTAGCTTGCTAACCATTACACCACGAGAGGTGCCCAGGATATTTGGGATATAGTTATTTACTAAGCTTAGCTTAGATATGGCACAAGGCCAGAAGTATGGGGCACCCAGTGAGAATCGAACTCACGAACAATGGTCTGCTAATATAGCTTGCTAACCATTACACCACGAGAGGTGCCCAGGATATTTGGGATATAAGGTATCGTTTAGGTACCCGCTCCTATTTATAGACTTGGCGATAACCATGTGATCATACTCTTGGCCAATCACTGGCAGTACTCTGCTGCTGATACAATATGTATTAGCGTTAAGTGAAAATGCAATTACCACATCCAGGATTTGAACTCGGGGCGATGAGTCCATTTCCCATGACTTTAACCATTACACCACGCGCTTCCTTTTCAGGCCAATCATATAGGTGCTATGGATTGATATGACCAGCCGATTGAGTGGAGGAGGCCTCTCCAACCACCCGTAAGGGCCAAAGTGGGGTGTTCCGTGTCATGCACTGCTCAGCCACCAGGATTCCATCCTTAAGCATTGCGAGTTACCAACAGGGTGGATGTGATTTCTATGGTAGTATCCATGTTCTTGTAGCTGAGTTGGTATAACAGCTGATCCACATAACCAGATTTCCATGAACCATTGAAAAACAACATAGCAGATACAATACAAAGGAATGGATGTTTGAATGAGGCTAGCTCATGAGGTACCATCCATGTTTTTGGTATTGAAGTTTGTACATGGAATCAAGTTTCCATGGAGTCCTTGGGGAAACATCACAGCTGATACAATACAAAGGAGGCATTTGTAGTGTAATGGTTATTGTTGCAGGAAATGTACACAGTTCAAATCCTGGATGAGGCTGTTTGCAATTCATATATTGCTAATACCCTTGGGAATGGTATGCATCCAACTATTCTCCCTCCAGCTATGGGTAAATAGTAGGGCAGACGGGGCTTTTAATTTGGATGGCAACCAGTCTAGGAGAGTGAAAATTCTGAATTCAACCCTGTTAATCCAATATGGTCAGGAGAACCATCTAGGTGCTAGGGCTTGCTATGACCAGTCAATTGATTAGAGAGAGGGCTTGCTCAAACCACCCATCTAGCTTAAGTAAGGGCTAAAGTTTACAGTGGAATGGTTTGGAGACGTTCAGAATATGATAATTAAAACTATATTTGAGTAATTTTTTAGGAACACCGATAGTAGTAGAATTGGGGTACTTACCGCTCGCATAAATCCCCAAATGGGTTTAAAGGGGCTCCTCAGCCTTGGCCAGCAACCATCAACTCAAGGCGAAGTCCAACATAAAACCTCTGCTGCCTTTCAAGGAAAGGCTAGGGGAATAAACCTCGAAAATAAATCAGGAGCTGGAGTCCCTAAGGTGGTGTGATGCTGAAATCCAGTATTACCCATCAACTCCTGCGACACTACCGTTGCCAAACTGCATTGGTACCTTACCTTTCCTTTGGATCACAGCGGCAGTGTGGAGAGGGGAGATTTGCTGCATGGGCAACAGCTCATCCTCCATATGAAAAAGACTTTGACACTACTCCATCATCACCCCGATACCTGATATGCAATGCAGCTGTTATTAAAAATCTGGCTTATATCCTTTAAAAATGACAGAACTATTTGGATCGGCACTTCTGTTCCTGATCAGACTAGGATCTGTTCAATCTACCCAGGATCAGAGCATACTGTCCTGATTTTGTTTGTTCCACCTCACCTGTGTTCTCATCTTCAGAAAGGAAACATTGAAAATCAAGGCAAGTCTGGTCCTGGGGATTTTGATCAGAAGACAGCATCTCCCCATTACACCCTAAAAAGAGGATGAGAATTGTTTATCACCTTTTTTTTTCGGTACTGACTTTTTCTTCATGTATGTGCATGAGCGCTTACACTAAACTGGCCATGTGCCACATTCTATCACCATGGGAAGTGAATTATATATTGGTGCAGAATGCAATATCTGTACTCCTGAAAACCTCACAGTTATTTTAAAAACTATAAGATATGAAAAAAAAATTACTATTTTTAAAATTTTGTTGGCCAGGTTGTCTGACATTTTTCACATCACTGACTGCAATGTTCTTCCAGCGGACCTGTACTTTCAGACCCCCCCCCCCATCTAAATTTTTGTTTTGTTTTGTTTTTGGTTTTTTTTTTTTTTTTTTCAACGGATTATTATCAATTGCACACCAATCTATCGATTGTAAAAAAAAAATTTTAAAAAGTTATTTATTTTTCGAGTTTTCAGGGGTGCTCATTTCCCCGTATAAGTTTATAGTAAATCGAACCCCCATATCAGAACCGTTCGATAATAAATAATTTGGGTTTCTGTTTTTTTCTGGTCACCCTAACTTTGACACCTTTGTGCCAGTTTCCTTTCGAGCGGTTCCGATATGGGGGATCGATTTACTATGAACTTATACGGGGAACTGAGCACCCCTGAAAACTCGAAAAATAAATAACTTTTTTGAATTTTTTTTTCACAGTCTGATAGATTGGTGTGCAATCGATAATAATCCATTGAAAGAAGAAAGAAAAAATTAAAAACAAAAATTTTAGATGGGGGATTCTGAAAGTTCAGGTCCGCCGTTCTTCCATTCCATCCTTATTGTCATTTTTCTCCATATTGGTTCAAATCACTTGACAATTTCATTTTCCATCATGAATGTCTTCCAAGTGGTCATTTCTGGTCTCTCAGATACCACTTGACAACTGCTTGGGTCCAATTGCTGCTTGTGAACTTTGCAAAATGTCCGACCCAGTGGAACTTCTACTTTCAGTATTCCATGATCACATCCTTCACTCCACTCCACTCCTGAATTATTTTGTTTTGGATGTACTCGTGCAACAATATTCAGTAATCTGTACATTTTCTACATAAATGAGAGTAACCCCCCCTTGTTTCTTTCACTTTGAGGAAGCCCTCTGTTTTGACTGGCCATTTTCGTTTCACTGTAAATCTACACTAAAAATACGAATTTGTTTGAATCAACACAACTGCATGTTTTAACACGAAAATATCATAAAATGTGTTCTTAATTGTGCTTGTGCATTATTTGAAATGAACTTAATTGCTATTAAGAACACATTTTATGATATTTTTGTGTTCAAACATGCAGTTGTATTGATTCGAACAAATTCGTATTTTCAGTGTAGATTAACAGTGAAATGAAAATGGCCAACCAAAACATAAGGCTTCCTCAAAGTGAAAGAAGCAAGGGGAGGTTACTCTCATTTATGTAGCTAATGTTCAGATTGCCCAATATTCTGTGTCATAATCAGTTGCTGTTCTTCCTTTTTCATAGTAACCCACATTTTGTTTGCATATAACATTGCAGACAAAACAATTAAAGAGATTGGTATGTAACATTAATAATCCTATTTAGCAAGGAGCATCAAACTGGGAGACCCATCTATGGGTTAAATAGAAAAACATGAGTTGATAAACAAAATTGTATTATCCATTAAGAATTGATTTATTTCAAAACTTTATCGGCATTAAATAACCCACTGAGGTTGATATGCCGTAAAACAAAACAAACCAGATCAAACTGGGAGACACAATCTCCATAAAACTCTTCACCATTGTATTTCGAAATGGTCATCCATATATTTTTAAAAAAAGGATAATAAAAATCTTGTCCCTTAGATATTTTAACTTTTTATACAATTTCGATGTGCTGATAAAAAAATAATTTTTTTCCACAAAAACCAATGATATATTGAAAAGAAAAATATTTATGCTGCAGAAAGAAACGTAGGTTGAACCTGTTTACAGGAATACAAAGTTATGGCGAATTAACAATTAATTTTCCAAAGACAAAGTATTGATACAATTGACAAAATCTAAAGAAACTAAAGCTCATTTTCTATAGTAAAAATTGTTCTTTTATTTGATCTTTTTAGTGGGAAATACAGCATACATGAGAATATCGCTGGGAAGCTATTAATTGTAATTCATAGATCTATTTAGTGTGTGTGTGTGTGTGTGTGTGGGGGGGGGTCACAGTCAAGTCTGACGCAAGGTTCCAATTGACAGTCTAAACACTCCCAACTGTATCACGTTCCAATATCCAAAATTATTTCTTTATCCCACTCGTCTCGACAACAAAACATTACTGTAGTTGTTCTCCCTGGTCTGTGAGAATAAGTCCTTTAAATACACCTCAATTTCACCACATCCGGGCTCCTCACTCATAATTGTCTGTGCAGCACGTGCAAAACTCGTCAGCACGACCACCTACATCCGGGCCACTATGCTATTTCTTATTTCACTGATCGTCCATAGCTCTCACATTCTGAAGGAATCCTACACGCTTCCTTCGAGAATACGGCAAGTCTTCACGCCCGCCACTCTCTGTCACACCGTGTTGCACGAAGTAGGTCTCCTCTCTCACTACAATAGATGATATTGAACTCCTTGCTGAAACACTAATCAATTACAGGCCATGTGTAGCGTGATTATTATAGTCTACAGGGAATTTAGGGATTGAAAAGAAAATGGTATTCGGATTTCTGGAGAAAAGAGAAGAAAAAAGAAATAAGAACAAAGGTTTAAAGTTTAGAAGGGTAAACACTCAACGGAAGGCCAGCAATTGACCGACAAATGACCCCGGAACTAGATTTTAAATTTGTTTTGACTGAAAGCGGAAAGTAGGTGACCCTCCCACTCTGGGACAAGAAATGGGAAAGAGAAAAAAATCATATTTTTTCGGCTAGGCCTTCATAAGGGACAGACGGGGCTTCCTGAGTTCCTGTGATGTGTTACACATAGCAGTACTGAACATGATTTACGATATAATAATTTTGACCTTACCCTATCTCTCTCTCTCCTTCTCTCTCAAAAAGAACTCATGAGCTAGAAAGAAATAAAACAGCCCTCTGGTGACTATACGACTTGTGTAATGTTGTTTCTACTAATGACTACTACTACTACTACGACCCAACTGGCCCTATGCTACAAACATGCTGGCTGAGCTGAAAGTCCCAATTTTGGCTGTTGGCCTTAAAAATAAACCAAATGAAAACTGAATTTATGCATTCCAATGATATACAGAGACACAAAGACCTATGGAAAGATCCATGCTAGAAATATTGTTGCATGAGTATATCCAAAGCAAGATAATTCATGAGTGGAGTGAAGGATGTGATCATGGAATACCAAGTGGTATATAGTGTGGGAAGTGAAATGAAATCATGTGGATGTGGGTGAATGAGTATGTCTACTTAGGACAATGGGGGAATATGTACCAAGACATGGATGTAGATATTTGCAGAGAATAAGATCAATGTGTGTGTGTGTAGGGGGGGGGGGCATTTTCCAAATTTAAGATGGATGTGCTCAGGGTAAAGCTGGACAAGATTAGGGACCATTGGGGTTAGGGACTATTACAAAATTCTTGCTTAAAAATAAATACAGATAAGAAAAAATAGACATTTAAATTTGTAAATGATTATTTTAATTTTTTTTTTTGTTTTTGTGTGTGATATCTAACTAAATTTCCATGGGAGTATTTACTCTATTCTGATACTACAATCTGATCCAAGGCAGGACATACGCAGATGCTACACTCTGATCCCGAGGCAGGACGCGCAGTGCTACCCTCTGATCCGAGGCAAGACACACAGATGCTACCCTTGATCCCGAGGCAGGACACACGCAGACGCTACACTCTGATGCCGCGGCCAGGACACGCGCAGACGCTACACTCTGATCCTGCGGCAGGAACGCGCAGACGCTACACTCTGATCCTGCGGCAGGACACGCGCAAACGCTACACTCTGATCCGAGGCAGGACACGCGCAGACGCTACACTCTGATCCCGAGGCGGCACCCGCAGATGCTACCCTCTGAGGCAGAACACATAGAAAGCCATACTATTCATTATATAGATAGCATCAATGATTTGATCAAAATTCTCCTTAGAACTACATAAAAACTTGGGTTGGCCTGGATTTTTAGTAATTAGCTTATTAAATGGTATCAAATTTGCTTACATGTTTTTTTTTTGTTTTTTTAACTGACACGAGGTGCAGATAGCAACTTGTAGATTTAGTTTGAAAGATTTTTCTACTTTTGTTGTTTTCATTTTTTCTTTCTTTCTTTCTTGCAGAATACTCAGATTTTGTTGTGAATGAAAATTGATATGAATGGGGATATTGTACATTGACTGATATTTCCCCCCCAAAATGAAGAAAAAGTAAGTAAAGATTTTATTGTTTATTATTTTTATTTCCTTTCCTTTTTCTTCAAAAAGATTCAATGAAACATGTTTATTACTGTTCTTCATAATACAGACTGTGTATTTTGAGTGTGAGGACTGTTGTATAAGCAACGTCTAAATTGGTTTTTATGTGGGGTTTTTTTTTTTTGTATGTGGTGGTAGTGGTGGGATCTATATTTATATGTTAGTGAATCTATGAAATATAATTCCCTCTCTTTCTCAGGACTGGCAATAGATATAGCAGCCTTTTTCACTTATTTTGTGTTTATGAAGACAAAATAAAATCTGAATATATATATATTTATATAGGCCCGGGTTAGCTCAGTCAGTAGAGCATTTGGCTAGAAACCACAAGGTTCCTAGTTCGATACCCGCCCTCGCCAACTCAGCGTATGAGTAGCACAGGGATCTGTGCGGTAAAGTAAGGAGCTGATGGTAGGTGTGGTGCTCCACCTCAGATGCTAAAATAATCTCCTTGGTCTAGTGCTAGGGAAAAGGGGGATAGACTCCCTCACTTGATATCTGATACCGACATTAGGCCGCCCCGACGACTATATATATTTACCAACCCCTCCAGCCGAGCAGGATGTGACACAAGGTCACTTTCATAAGCGGAGTTAAACAGGTTTGAATTCAGAGTTTTCCTTCTCCTAGACTGGTTATCTAGCCATGGTTAAAGAGTCCAGTCTGCCCTGTTATTTGACCATAGCTGGAGGGAGAATTATTCATACCTTTCCCAAGGGTATTAGCAACATGTGGAATGCTAACAGCTTCATCCAGGAATTGAAAATTAATGATAACTTTGAGTGTTACTTAATCAAAGACTCTGATAACTTTGAGTGTTACTTAATCAAAGACTCTGATAACTTTGAGTGTTACTTAATCAAAGACGCTGATAACTTTGAATGTTACTTAATCAAAGCGCTGATAACTTTGAGTGTTACTTAATCAAAGATGCTGTAAACTTTGAGTGTTACTTAATCAAAGACGCTGATAACTACGCATCATGTGTCCCTGCCGTATAAAAAAAATCTAAAAGGACACCGTAAAATCATATCCATACATCCCAGTGTTTTTCTATTTCTTCCCCACCATTTCAAGCTAACTGTAAATACATTTCAATAGTTTTCTTAGAAACAAATCACACAGGATAAGGTAGAAGTTAAGGGGTTAGATGGTTTTAGTTGTTTCCCTAGTTCATAAAAACCCTACAATTTATCAAACTTTAGTTGGGACTCATTAGATTTCCTGGAATCTCATTCAAATCAAATATGTGCATCCCAGGATGCACTAATTAAAAACATATCAGCATCACCGCTTGATCCTAAGTTGTTGACATTTTGGGGAAAAGAAAACAAGAGTTATTGCCCTTACCTAATTTCAAGGTTTTGATTTTTTTAACTCGTAATATCCTAATACCACCTAGTCGGAAGTCACATTTGTTTTCCTAATCCACCCCAAATGATAGCCTTTGTTTAAATGTATATTAAACATATTTTTCATGTAAGGGAAATAACTGGTAACTTTAAATGAAAAGGCCATTTTCAGCCATTTTGATAAATCCTTAGAGGAAATGGGCTCTGGACTTGGGAAGCCTTTGTTTAAATGTAATATTAAACATATTTAGAAAGTCTTTGATGTAAGGGAAATAACGGGTAACTTTAAATGAATAGGCCATTTTCAGCCATTTTTTTGATAAATCCTTAGAGGAATGAGGCTCTGGACTTAGAAATTCTCAACAGGATGTTAAAAGTTAAATTTTTACCTAGATCTGAAAATTGTCATTTTTTTTTTTTTTTCTACTACAGACTCTCCAAGATGTCACTGATCGCCTTTCAAGTGAACATATTAAACAATTACAAGAATTGACAGACAAGAAAGATAAGACATCATCGGTTTTGATTGAGGTGAGTTTTTTGGGAATCGTCGTGTTCAAATCACATGTTAGACATGCAATAATGTCATGCGCTTAAATACGAGCGTCTTTAACAAAATAAAAAAATTCTAATCTATGTCATTTGGAAACACAGATAAATCGTTCCATGCAAAGTAGAAAAAATAAAGAAGAAATGTCATCTAGAAAGGAACAAGTCATTATGTCCCGATTATGCATTGGTCATACAAAACTAACACACTCTTATATACTCAACAAGAACAACAACCACATTGTGAAACATGTCAAACACCCCTAACAGTCAAACACTTATTGATGGAATGCAGATTTTNTTTCATTTCCATATTCTGTGTCGCAATCTGAAGAAGAACAAAAAGAATTTCAAAGAAGTTATTTCTTACTAGTTGAGAAGTGTTGTATAGCTCTCTTTCGCTTATTCTTTCTTACTTCTTATTTTTCTAGGTCTCTCTAACGTCTCTTCTAGCGTGCTGGACTTTCATCTTGGGGACTGCATGTCCTGGTCTTGCCGATTAGGGGATTTCTTCTTTATCAGGAAGCCTGTATCGATTGATAGTTTTTGATAATAACACAAGACTTCGGATATACTTTTATTTCGAAATACCAGACCGGAGAACTAACCGTGCGCAGATTGAGTCGGAGCGTGCGCATAACACAACTTACCAACCGTTGGTGGATTTGGGCCGATCTGACTAAACAAATCTCCTTTCTAATCTAAACGCGGAAGAGAGGGTCTTCTCCACGCGATTCTTACGGTAATCCACCAGAAGGAAGGGTCAGGATAGGTTCAAGCTTGTGATTCAAAGTCCTTCAAGGCCGTGGGCTTGTCAGACTGTATAACAGCCATTTGTTTCTACGACACTACTAGTACATAAAATTTAGGGAATCTAAATAATTATGTTAATCAGAAGTACCCATCTATAACTGGGTACATGGTCAAGAGTTGGATCAAAGCTAAACACCAAAAGCAATTCATTAGTACTGATGCTGAGCTAGTATTTTGTTGTTTCAATCCGTAGAAGCTATTCCAATTGGTGGTAATATATATACGTGAATAATATATATATAGGTATATGTAAACAATCTTCTTTTGTGCATGAAACAAGAAATATCAGTGCTCAATCACAAAATTGGTACAGAGCTAAAATGATTTTTCGACAGAGAAACAACACCATCCCACCTTAATATTGATGTTTGGAAAAAATTTAAAGACTCTACATATATATTATAAATGTTTTGTTGAAGACAATATGCCATCCTTTGCCATAACGGAATTAATTTAAAAATAAAATAAAAAATAAAACATTTTTTTCACAAGTTAAAATTAAATGTTCTATTTTTTAACGAATAAAGGGAGGCAACTTCGTTGGCATTGACTACAAAAAAAATGCAATCTTTGAAAAAATTTTATTTTTAGTAGACTCGAGCTATAATAGAGTCCGCGTAACTAACAACGTTATTTGCAATCCAAATGTGCACATTGACGTAAAGAAAGTCCAACAAACCCATAGGAATTTTGCTCGAAGCCTGATGATATTGCCTATTAGCATGAAAGCTGGGCGGCTGTTAATAATGAACATGTGACTGTGAAAATCTTTGTGTAAAAGTAGAATTATATATATATATCTGTATATAGTGATCTATTCATTAATAGGTGAAATGTACATTCAGGGAGTTGATATTTTTCTCGATTTGTTTAGCCTTACAATTTGAACATTATATGCCCGCCTAAATCTCTAAGTCATTAACTAATTAATTTTCAAAATTAGGTATTACTCGAATTAAGGTCACATATCCTCGCAAAAATTGTAGGCTTAAAGCCATATAAAAATAAACACATTTGTTTGTTTCTTAATCATATATCATATTAATATATTATATAATATATAATGAGGAAAAATGGTGGAACTCCCTATCGAGAATGATAATGAGGGTCAGCAGTGAGTGATTTGATTCCTCCCATGGTTGTGCATGCTGTCGCATAAAGACATTTTTATGTTCCTCGAGGTGTGACAGCAGCGTAGCCCTTGCTGCGAGCCATGAAGCCAACACTGACAAATGAATGATCCAAGGCAGGAGTTAATTTCTTCTTTTATAAGTTATGCGGAGGCGATCTCTATGCTTCAGTCTATTTTGTTCAAAAGCTCTTTGTTTAGAGACAAACAGGTCTTACCCATTCCTTCGTCCGATACTAGATCTTCCCAAGATTCAGGTCTATATCGAGGCATTTCAAATTCATACAAAAAACAAAAAATAAAAAAATTATATTAATATATATATATTTAATTTGTTGAGTTTTAAAGATAAATGTTTATTATAGACGCTACCCAGTTTTCTTGCTAAGGTCGAATCAATCAGGTTGTTAAATTAGATCCCATGGTGTTTATTGAAGATCTTTTCTTAATGTACATTCTGGACCGCAATAAATGTTGGTGAGCTTTGCGGGCACTAGTGTGCTTCGGATTTATTAAAATTCAATTTTTGCAACAACAAAAAAATTTTTTTAAAGTGATCTTCAATAAAACCCAATGGGCCTCTAAATTTAACAAGACGCTGATGATTGCGACTAGCCAAGAACACCTGGGTAGCTGTCTATAATAAACATTTACTTTAAAAAGATCAGACAAATTGAAATAAATATTAGCTCCTACAATTTGTGATTGAGCACTGTATTTTCTTTGTTTCATCACAAAAAAAATTTGTTTTTATATATATTATATATATTATAGTATATATATATAATATGCAAAAATCTCATGTATAAAAGTGCACTGACTTTTGTAGAAGTTGTTAGCAGCATAATGGACGAATCAAAAGTTTTTTATATTTTCTTTGGTTCAATTTTTCCTCATACAATAGTATAACATTGATAAAATTTGGATTTTATCAAATTTGAAATCTTTTCAAGCATGTTTTCCTTTGGATATGGTCGCATACATGAATGGTTTTGGTTCTGTAAAATATTTCGTGTGGTTTCTGGTGTGGCAGAAGAAAAAAATGTTTTTTTTTTGGTTAACCCTATCTCTACCAGTAATATCCAATTCCTCTAACACATGTACATTAGACTTCATTTCAAGATCAAAAGTCATTTCAATAATTAATTTAAGACAGGTGTCTAAATTAAATTTCTTACTTCAATATCAATAGTGAAATAATCCATTCAGAAATTTTCTATGTTTAGAATCCTTGAATCAAGCTTTAAAAGCTTTCTTTGATAAATTCTTAATGTTGTCTATATAAATAAACAAGTCATTATCAACAAACACTTCTTTTTCAATTGCTCTAATAAAGGAAAATTTGAAAATAACTGAAAGTTGCATTTAAAATATACTTGGTTAAACCATATTTAGTCTGGAATATAAGTAAGTAAAGTCGTCAGGGCGGCTAAATTGAATCTTAAATGAAAACTAAGAATACCAATAAAACGGACCTGAAAATCCTTTATTTACAAAAATTATGTTTTATCAGAAATGGCTATAAAACAATAAAAAAACAGTCAAAACAATCTCTGAGATGGGATACTCGAAATTGATTGACATTGGACCACTATTTTATACGCATTGTAATTGCCTTTAAAATATGAATCAATAATATACCAGTATCAGCCAGTCAGCGAGGGATCTATCCCTTTTCAATAGTGTAGACAAGGAGATTGGTTTTAGCATCTGTGGTGGAGTGCCACACTACATCAGCTCCTTACTTTACCGCACAGATCCTATGCTACTTCATACGCTGAGTTGGCGGGGACGGTTCGAACTAGGACCTTGTGGTTTATCGAACTAGGAACCTGGAAGTTTATAAAGGGGTAATTAATGTCAACATATCCAGGCATATCACCCACCCCCCTTCAATTTTCTGAAATTTGTACAAAGAGTGAAAAACTTTAATGTAACTTTGTGTGAGCAAAAACCAAACTCCAATTTGGTACAAATTAAGTTCAATATATGTAGAATAGATAATTAAAAGAAATAAAATTTATCATGGCAGTGCCCCACATTGTGATTTTTCAACATTGATCTTGCTATGAAAAAATCAGAAATTAATAATACTTGAAAAGGGCTTAATTTTATGGCCTATTCTAGATAACATTTTTGGGTTCTCGGTCAAAAAGCTTCTATACAAGACAATTTTTAGAGTGGGAAGATTAGAACTCATTTTATAGACAAAAGTAGATTCAAATGTACCATTTTTCTTGCCCCCGCCCCCATCCACTCAATTGTTCAAGTCTAAAATCTTAAAACTTCAGCAAGTTTTGGAATTGGAAGCTCAAATTTGGGAGATTGTCTAACTTTAACCTAGTCCATACATGTACAAAAATTTCAGAAAATTGAAGGGGGTGGGTGACAATTAATATTTTTTCTGGATGATTTGACATCGGAATACACAAGAGATTTATAAATGCAAATAATTCACTTCTGTGCACCCTCCCTATGCTTTTCTTTCACCCTGCAAAATTTTTATTCACCTCCAAGGAGATCATTATTGGACCACTTGAGAAGCCCTGCCCTACCTAATAAATCCATTTCATTTTTATATAAAATTGAAAAAAAAAAAAAAAGAAGTTATTAGAGACATGAGATTTTCAGATTTTAGCATTGATGAGGATTTAAAAAAAAAAAATCAATTTCCCATAAATACTGTAACGAGAGGCAAGAGATTGAACTCACAACTTCCAGTTATGAATGGTGATTGTGATAAGCTTCTGTCACCCCTGTTGGCTGAAGTGGTAGTTTCTATCCAGACTTATACAAGTGAATCACTGGTCTGGGAGAATGTTGTCCAATGATTATTAACAAAATGCTTGTGTGAGAAGACACAAAAGTAATTGTACAAATAAGCTATTTTGGCAACAAAAACAAAAAGTTTGTGAGATTTAACAAACGTCAGTTTATTGATATGCAAAACTGACGTGCGAGTTACAAAAAAGGAAACAATAACAAGTTGGGTCGTTATGTCTTCCTGTAGGTAGGTTGTCACATTGCGAAAAACAGGAAGATGAGGCTGATTGTGGTTTGTTTGGAACGCTGGTCCTTCTGGAGGCCTGGAAATGCTGGACAAGGTTGATAGGGACGTCTTGCCAGAATGGAAACTCGAGGAATGAAAAGAGTATTGTAGTCACTGTTGAAAAGACTTCATTGGAGGATTGCCCTAAAGAGACGGGTTGCTAACTGTTGCGTTATACTGGACCAGCAGCCAGAAATGGCCAGCGGGACAGGGGCAGCCGGGAATTGGCGAGGTAAAAACGGAAGCACCTGGACCAAGTCGATAAGGGATGTCTAGCAGAATGAAAGTCTCAGGATGGAAAGAATATTGTAGTCACTGTGAAAAGAACTTTCATTGGAGGTTGCCCTAGAGACGGTTGCTAACTGTTGCTCGTTATACCTGGACAGCAGCCAGAATGGCCAGCCAGGACAGGGGATGCTGGGAATGGATCCGGTAGACCGGAAGCACCTGGACATGGTACGATAGGGATGTCTTGCAGAAGGAAAGTCTCAGGATGGAAAGAAGTATTGTAGTCACTGTGAAAAGACTTTCATTGAGGATTGCCTAAAAGAGACGGTGTTTACTAACTGTTGCTGTTATACTGGACCAGCAGCAGAAATGGCAGCCGGTAAGGGGCAGATGGGAATGGATCGGTAAGAACGGAAGCACCTGGACAAAGTCGATAGGGCAATCCTCCAATGAAGTCGTTTTAATCAGACTAACAATACTCTTTTCATCCTGAACTTTCATTCTGCAAGACATCTATCGACTTTGTCCAGGTGCTTTCCGGTCTACCGGATCATTCCAGCTGCCCCTGTCCGCGGTGCCATTTCTGGCTGCTGGTCCAGGTTACACAGCAACAGTTAGTAACCGTCTCTTTAGGGCAATCCTCCAATGAAGTTCTTTTCACAGTGACTACATACTTTTTCCATCCTGAACTTTCCATTCTGGCAAGACATCCTATGCGACCATGTCCAGGTGCTTCGTTAGCGGATTCTTCCAGCTGCCCTGTCCTGGCTGGCATTTCTGCTGCTGGTCCAGGTATAAAGCAGACAGTTAGCAACCGTCTTTTTAGGGCAATCCTCCAATGAAAGTCTTTTCACAGTGACTACAATACTTCTTTGCCATCCTGAGACTTTCCATTCTGGCAGACATCCTATCGACTTTGTCCAGTGCTTCCGGTCTACTGTCCATTCCCAGCTGCCCTGTCCGGCTGGCCATTTCTGGCTGCTGGTCAGGTAATAACAGCAACAGTTAGCAACCCATTTTCTCTTTAGGGCAATCCTCCAATGAAAGTCTTTTCACAGTGAATACAATACTTCTTTCATCCGCGAGTTTTCCATTTGCAAGACGTCCTATCAACCGTTGTCCAGCTATCCAGCCTCCAGAAGGACCAGCTGGTCCACAAACACCAATAGCCTCATCTTCCTGTTTCGCAAATGCTGACAACCTCCCTACAGGAAGACTTAACGACCACGTTTGTTATTCTGTTTTCCTTTTTTGTAACTCGAGTCATTTTGCATATCAATAAAACTGAGTTTGTTAAATCTACAACTTTTTTGTTTGGTGCAAAAATAGCTTATCTCGTGTAACAATTATTTGGTCTTCTCACAAAAGCATTTTGTTTAATACAGCATGGACAACAGGTTTCACAGACCAGTGATTCACTTGGTATTAAGTCTGGAAGAACTTACACTTCAGCAAACAGGGGTGACAGGAAGCTTATACAAGTCACCATTCATACTGGAAGTTGTTGAGTTCAATCTCTTGCTCTCGTTACATGTATTTATGGAAATGATTTTTTTTTTTTTTAAATCCTCATCAATGCTAAAAATCTGAAGATGCTCAATGTCTCTAATAATTTCTTTTTTTTTTTTTTTTTCATTTTATATGAAAATGAAATAAGATTTATTAGGTAGGGCAGGGCTTTCTCAAGTGGTCATATGATCCTGGAGGTGATAAAAATTTTGGCTAGGGTGAATAAAAGCATGGGAGGGGTGGCACAGAAAGTGAATTTATTTGCATTTATAAATCTTTTTGGTAATTCATGTAAATCATCCAGAAAAAAATATATTGTCACCCCACCCCCTTCAATTTTTTCTGAAATTTTGTAGCATGTATGGACTAGGTTAAAGTTAGACAATCTCGCCAAATTTGAGCTTCCATTCAAAATTGGCTGAGTTATGTAGATTTAGACTTGAAACAATTGAGGTGGATGGGGGGCGGGGGCAAGAAAAATGGTGACATTTTGGTAATCTACTTTTTGTCTATAAACTGAGTTCTAGATCTTCCTACTCCTAAAAATGGTTTATAGAAGCTTTTGACCTGAGAACCAAAATGTTAATCTAAATAGCATAAATTCCCTTTTCAAGTTATTATTAATTTTGATTTTTTTTCATAGCAAGATCAATGTGGAAAAATCCAATGTGGACTGCATATAAATTTGTTTTTTCTTTTAGATTATTATTTCTCATATATTGAAACATTATTTGTATGAAAATTGGAGTTTGGTTTTTGCTCAAAAAAGCAGTTACATTAAAGTTTTTCACTTTGTGTCAAATTTCAGAAAATTGAAGGGGGTGGGTGATATGGCCTGGATGATTTGACATGTAATTACCCTTTATAAAACTTCAAGGTTCCTAGTTCGTAAACCACAAAGGTTCCTAGTTCGATACGGTTCGCCAACATCAGGCGTAATAGTAGCATAGGGATCCTGTGCGGTAAGTAAGGAGCTGATGGAGGTGTGGCATCCAGCACAGATGCTAAAACAATCTCCTTGGCTAGACTATTGAAAAGGGATAGACTCCCTCGCTGACTGCTGATACTGAGTAATTTATTATTCTATATTTTAAAGGCAATTACAATGGCGTATAAAAGTGTCCAATGTCTAATCATTTCGAGTATCCTGCATCTCAGAGACTTGGTTTTTTGACTTGTTTTTTATTGTTTATAGCCATTTCTGACTAAACATAATTGTAAATAAAGGATTTTTCAGTCTTTATTTGTATTTCTTAGTTTTCATTTTAAGAATTCATTTTAGCGCCTGACGACTTTACTTTACTTATATCCAGACTAAATATGGTTTATACAAGTATATTTTAAATGCAACTTTCAGTATTTTGCAATTTTCCTGTTATAGAGAATTGAAAAAAGAAGTGTTTTTGATAATGACTTGTTATTTATATAGACAACATTAAGAATTTATCAAAGCAAAGCTTTAAAGCTTGATTCAAGGATTTTCTAAACATGAAAATTTCTGATGGATTAATTTCACTATTTGATATTGAAGTAGAAATTTGTGAATTTCAGACACTGTTCTTAAATAATTTATTGAAATACTTTTGATCTTGAAATGAGTCTATGTACATGTTAGAGGAATTGGATATTATGGTAGAGATAGGTGGTTTAACCAAAAAAAAACAATTTTTTTTTCTTCTGCACACAGAAAACACACCGAAATATTTTTACAGACAAACATTCGATGTAATGCGACATACCAAGAAAACATGGTTTGCAAAAAGATTTTCAAATTTTGGGATAAAATCAAATTTTATCAATGTTTATACTATTGTATGAGGAAAAGATTGAACAAAATATAAAAACTTTTTGATTGGTCTTTAATGCTGCTACAAACTCTAAAAGAGTCAGTGCCTTTTATACATGAGAATTTTAATATTATATATTAATATATATATATATATATAAAAACAATTTTTTCTTTGTGATGAAACAAAGAAAATACAGTGCTCAATACAAATTGTGAGGCTATATTTTTATTTGTGAGTTTTTAAAGATAAATGTTTATTATAGACAGCTACCCAGGTTTCTTGCTAGGTTCCGCAATCATCAGGTTGTTAAAGTAGAGCCATGGTGTTTATTGAAGATCTTAAAAAAAATTTTTTTTTTGTTGCAAAAAATTGAATTTTTAATAAATCCGAAGCACACTAGTGCCCGCAAAAGCTACCAACATTATTTGCGGTCCAGAATGTGACATTAAGAAAGATTTCAATAACAATGGATCTAATTTAAAACCTGATATTGCGACTAAGCAGAAACCTGGTAGCTGTCTTATAATAATTTATCTTTAAAAACTCAACAAATTAACATATTATATATATATATATATTTTTTTTATTTTTGTTTTTTTAATGAATTTGAAATGCTCGATATAGAACTGAATGCTTGGGAAGATCTAGTACGGATCGAAGATGGCGTAAGAACCTGTTTGTCTAAACGAAGAGCTTTGAACAAAATAGATGAAGCAGAGATAGATAGATATAAAAAGAAGCATTTAACTCATATTGCTCCTTTCATTTGTCAGTGTGGTTCAATGGCTCGCGGTCAGGGCTAGGCTGTGTAACACTCGAGGAAACATAAAATGTCTTTTGACAGCATGCACAACATGGGGAGGAATTCAAATCACTACACTGCTGACTCATTATCATTCTGATAGAGAGTCACCATTTTCTCATATATACTATTATATATATATATATATAATGAGGTTAAGTAAACAAACAATGTGTTTTATTTTTATATTGGCTTTAAAGCCTTACAATTTTTGGAGGAATATGTGCCTTAATTTGAGTAAATCCTAATTTTGAAAATTAATTAGTTAATGATAATGAATTTAGGCGGGCATATATGTTCAAATGTAAGGCTAAACAAATCGAGAAAATATCAATCCTGAATGTACATTCAAACCTATATATATATATATAATATAATATATATTATTTATTTACAAGTTTTCACAGATCAATGTTCAATTATTAACAGGACCAGGTTTCATGCTAAAAAAATTAGCAATCATCAGGCTGTCGAGCAAGATCCTATGGTGTTTTGGTTGGAGTTTTTACTCCAATGTCACATTTTGGATTGCAAATAACGTTTGGTTAGTTCCGCGGACGGGCTATTATAAGCTCGGAGTTAATAAAAAATAAATTTTTCAAATTTTGCAATTTTTTGTAGTAATGCCAACGAAGTTGCTCCTTAATTCGTTAAATAGAACATTTGTTTAACTTTGAAAAAAATGTTTTTATTTTTAATTTTTATTTTTAAATTAATTGCGTTGGCAAGGATGCTATGTCTTAAAAAACATTTTAATATATATGGTAGAGATCAAACAGAAAATAAAAACATTGCAGCCAGTCTGAAGGTGGTCTTAGTCCAAAACGACAAAATTAAATAACTCGAAAGATCAGGTAAGTTTTTTTATTTTTTATTTTATTTTTTTAAACCAACTTAACTATTTAGCCATTGGGGAAAGTCTGGATAAGAATGCAGGAAGTACATTTTCACACATCCTAAAATACATTTATCTATCTATCTATGGAGTAGAGGTCAATGTAGCATAATTATTATGGTCTACGGGGAATTTGGGGATTGAAAATAAGGCAGTGTTTGGATTTCTGGAGAGAGAGAGGAAAAAGAAGTAAGAACAGGGAGAGGTTAAAGTTTGGAACTCAATTGACCGACCAATGACCCTGGAATTAAAGTTTAAAAAAAATAAAACCGGAAGTTCTAGTTTCTGCGGAGGAGCGGAAGTCACCCTCCCAACCCTGGGACGACAAACGGAAGAAGAGGAAAATCAGTTTTTTTTTTCAGCTCAGCTTTCGTAGGAGGCAGACAGGGCTTCCCAGGTTCCCCTGTATGAGTTGCACATAGTAGTACCAAACATGATTTCCGATAGAATAATTTGACCTTACCCTCTCTCTCTTTCCTTCTCTCTGAAAAAGAACTCACGAGCCTAGAAAGAAATAAACCACCCCCTTGTGACTATACAACTTGTGTATGTTTTTTCTGAACTCTCAACGACTACTACTACTAATGACTTATACTACAACTTGAATTTGGCCCTATGCAACATCAACCTTTCATTTGAATAACAACTGTCTGCTTGGACATAATCTCTTATGACATAAGATTATGGAAATGATTCCTTATTCCATACATGAAACTACCTGGTATTACAGTGGTAATGAAAATAGCAATAAATGCTATGGTAATGGTTCCATTCCAACATGCAAAACTGTTAAGTTTTTAAATGCCATCCTTGGCCAGTTGAAAAGGGCTTAAAGTAAGTAAGTCCTGAGTTATGGAATCCTTTGGTAAGCGTATAAGTCCTATCCAGCGTATTGTTAAAGGTCCAGTGATTTAATCCTATGTCCGTCGTCCACGAAAGTCAAAGCAGTTATGAGTAGTTATGGCCAGTACTGCCGGTATAAGTATTGTATCAGCAGCAGAGTACTGCCAGTGATTGCCCAAGAATATGATCACATGGTTATCGCCGAGTCTATAAATAGGAGCGGGTATCTAGACCACACCTTATATCCCAAATATTGGTAATTGCATTTTACTTAGTGCTAATACCCTTGGGAAAGGTATGAATCCTACTCTCCCTCCAGCTATGGATAAATAGTAGGGCAGACTGGACTCTTTAACCTTGGTTAGGCAACCGGCATAGGAGAAGGAAAACTCTGAATTCAAACCTGTTGAACTCCGCTTAAGTAAATGACCTTGTGTCACATCCTGCTCGTGCGGAGGGGTTGGTAAATATATATATATATATATATATATATAAAAAGTCAACAAAAACTTTGAAGTGGAGATGTTATATACCGTCGTCAGGTATATAATCAAGAGAGTAAACTCTGGTGATAGAGAGAGAGACTAGAGACTTACTTGTTACTTCATTTCCTCTTTACTACTTCTAGACGCCATGTTTCCTCTTCTACTTCTTTGGCTGTCATCTTGTTGCTGTCTCTAACTAAGGGCTTCTTCTGAGATAACTCTAGTCATTGTAATTGTTGAGTATCTGGCCGCCATCCTTAGTTCCAGATGTAGTAAATAAGTAAGCAAGCTAATAAGTATCCGGTGTTATAGTATTCTTTGTAAGTCCGACGTCCAAGATGATCCAAATAGGAATGAGCTAAGGTTAAGAATCAGACCTCTATATGTACACCAACAGCAGCAGCAGCACTGCCAGTGATTGGACAATAGGAATCTCTCCCAGGTCACGTGCCCATAGGCGAGTCTATAAATAGAGGTGACCATTTGCCTCATGCCTTATATCCACAAAAATTCCAACAGTAATTAAATGAACAACAAGACTTTTATTTCTTGATCAAGATTTTATTAGTCTAGCCCATTCTTATTCACCGCGCGGATGAGAATCAACCTCAGAGTAGCATGTCTACTCTGCTTCAATGGCAGGTTGAGACTAAAATCTAAACTAATTAATGATATGATTCGCAAGATTCGCACCTGGGTTCAGGGTCACCAACAGTCCTGGTGATTTTCCACTGACCCCTTTGAATTCTCGCTACAGGGTCTGTCAACAATTTATGCTATCACATAAATTGTAATTATACTCTGGTTTATAATTTCCTATTGCTATATCTTTTTTATTTCCTCACTTAGAAAACCTTTTTGCATAAAGTCTAATTCATTTTATTGAACCAAAATTTTTATCTGATAATAAAACGCATCTCTACCAAAGTCGAAAGCTGCATAATTTTTATACTGGCAATTTATAAAAAGAAGGGTGACATGTTTTTATAATCACAATGTTTCAATCATTAAACTCTCCAGTCTTCTTCAGGTGTCTGTTCTAGTTAATAATTCTCAGGAAAAATAGAACATTTTTCTGAAAAGCCACCAGATATGTATTAAAAAATGTTGCTTTTTATCCCTTTATTTATGGAATGACCCTTGTAATATATATATATATATATAAATATATATATATATATATATATATATATATTCTTCAGCCTTGGGTAGGTACCAGTCTAGGAGAGGGATAACTCTGAATTCAACATTCCTGAGGTCGGTCATTGATTGGGTTTGTGGCAACCCTTGATGCACCAATTCTTTCCTATCGACTGTGCCAAAAAGTATGGATGGTCCAACACAAGCCTTCACCACTATAAACAAATCACTATGTGGGTGTTCATTGTGTGTATGAACCCTCATACATCGAAAATCAATTATATTAATATTTAATAAAATTAAAATTATTTTAATCTTACCAAAATATTTATTTTGAGGTTATTCAAAATGGCAGCAAATCAAACAGTGCTCCAAGGCTTGAACAGAGGACTGTCAACAAATTTGTTGTAGCTGAGAAATGCAAACCATGTGAAATTTATAGAAGAATGTATGATATATATGGAGAAGCATGTCCTAGTCAAAAAAAAAACAAAAACATTTACAAATGGGATAAACCTGACTTTGCCATCATAAGGAGGCGTAGTTGAAAAGACAGTCCATTGAGTGGGAAACACACTGACTTTCTGCTTAAGAAAAAAATTCTAGTGAAGCAGTCAGTAAAGAAGGCCATGCTGACAATTTTTTGGGACACGAAAAGATCCATCATTATTGATTTCTTTGAAAAAGGTGTAACTGAGAACAGTGCTTCCTATTGCCAAATCCTTAGACAAAATTCACCTTATTTATTTATTAACCCTCATATATATATATATATATTATATATATATATATGATGAGAGGTATCCAAAACTTGGTAGTGAGGGATGATTCTATATGTGATTTCTAAGATACATACTATTATTATTGTATGATCCAGTATGTATAAATACAGCGAATCTTTAAATCACTAAAGAGAGCTCAATGTATAATAAACTTTTTAGATTATATACAGAGCAATATTTATCTTAGAAAAGAAGGAAAAACTCAACACCGTAATTCCATGATAAATTTATTTCGACCAAAATTGGGGCCTATATAAATTAAAGTTGATTTAATATCGCTCCCCAAAATCCAGTCTCATCAGATGGAAGATCAGGTTATTTGAATTGCACAACTAAAAAATTTTACTTCTCAAAAAAATAAAATAAAAAAAATAACTTACAGCTATGGGGCAATTGCTTGTCACCCCTGATATAAGCCTTTTGTAATTAAGTAAAGTGAACTATTTTTCATGCCTTCTTTCTGTCTGATACATGAAACTCCTCATATCAACAGGAATGTAATCTTTATATTTTAGATTTTAAATCTGCTTTGCTTTAGTTGCATTCAGCAGTTTTTATACAGCTTCTTAGTTGCATCTTTACCTGCATTTATTATTATTATTTTTTTTTATTGTGTGTGTGTGTGTGTGTGTATGTATATATATATATATATATTATATATATATATATATATATATATATGAGAGAGAGAGAGAGAGAGAAGTAAAATACACAAACGATGTGTTTTTGATATGGCTTTTTTTAGCCGACAATTTTTGGGAGAATATGTGCTTAATTGAAGTCATACCTAATTTTGAAAGTTAATTAATTAATTAGGCGGGAATACCTATTCAAATGTAAGGCTAACCAAATCAAGAAAAATCAATCTCTGTATCGAAATGTAGATACAGAGATTGATTTTTCTCGATTTGTTTAGCCTTACATTTGAATAGGTATTCCCACCTAATTAATTAATTATTAATTAACTTTCAAAATTAGTTATGACTTCAATTGAGCACATATTCTCCCAAAATATATGTATAATGTGTGTGTGGAGAAAGGTAGACAAACATGGGATATTGTACAAAATAGATGTTTATTGTAGGTAGTGATATCGATGTTGTAACGTTTCAGTCTGTTAGACCTTCTTCAGAACATTGGATTGAGTTTTTGCTTCAATGGGGAACATTTTCATACTGGTGAATTAGGAGTTCGTGAATAGGGGACGGGTGGTCAGTTGTTGGTGTTAGCAGAGCTTGGTAGTAGGATTTCTTTTCTCAGATGGGGTGTGTAGCAGTAAGGTTCTGATAATAATGCCACAGGTGTTAGGTGTTGAGAGTAGGTGGGTATTATATACTGGGTTTGAAGATGTAGTAAGTCATGTACAAAGGGTGAATGGTATAAGGATCGGTTATGAGTGTGTGTGTGTGTGTGTATATATATGTTTATTATTATTATTATTATATATATATATATATATATATATATGTGTGTGTGTTTAGTCATCCACAGAAAGATTTCAACATATCACGTCTCTTTTGTGCAGCTAAACTTTGTAAGCTACTAACTTCAAACCAGGATTGAAACTTGACCGATTTTTTATCAGTCGGAGCTTCTAACCACCAGGCTATCATCACACCCACTGCCAGGAAGGGAATTTTTACATCTAAATACATACATATATAAAGGCTACCAAAGAGTTCTATTGGGTGTAAGGAGAGCCTTGCAATTTCCATATAAGCAGCAGCTGTTGGTGAAATTCCCCTCCAGAAAGCTCGATCTACCAGGAGTGGATAATATATAAATCATCCACAGACTGTCCTGTTTCGATGTATCCTGTCTCTTCAGTGGAACTAGACTTTGCAAACTATATATCTATATAGTTAACTGTGAAACTGTTGTAACATTCATTACGTTCATTACCTGCAAAACTGTTTTCAATGGTCATATTTACAACACTAACTCCTGCAGTTAGCTGTAATTAATCAATATCTTGATTAATTCAGTGGATTTAACCCTGAAGATCCTTGTGGTGAAACTCGAGTAGGCTATTCCTGTGTATACCATTATAATAATAAATCCACTCTACTTATGTATTGAGCACTTTATATTTGTTATAACGCTGACTTATCTGAGTAACACTTGTACCAACCAAATATTGAGACCAACCCAATATTTTTTACCAGTAAGTCATTCCTTATATATATATATATATATATATATATATATACCATGTTTCATCATTCACACATCCTAGTCTCACTACAGTGTATTACACTGTCAGTGTAATGAGAAATTCCATTGTTATCACAAAACATTTTCAAAATTGAAATATATCTATTTTTTTTTTACTGTGTGTTTTTGTTTTTCACAGGTAATGTTTTAGTAAACTACACTATTTAATCTCTCTCTCTCTCTCTCTCTCTCTCTCTCTCTCTCTCTCTCTTCTCTCTTTTTTTTTTCTCTCTCTCCTCTCTTTTTTTTTTCTCTCTCTCTTTTCTCTCTCTCTCTCTCTTTTTCTCTCTCTCTCTTTTTCTCTCTCTCTCTTTTTCTCTCTCTCTCTTTTTCTCTTTTTCTCTTTTTCTCTCTCTTTTTCTCTTTTTCTCTTTTTCTCTCTCTTTTTCTCTTTTTCTCTTTCTCTCTCTCTTTTTCTCTTTCTCTCTCTCTTTTTCTCTTTTTCTTTTTCTTTTTCTCTTTTTCTCTTTTTCTCTTTTTCTTTTTCTCTTTCTCTCTCTCTTTTTCTCTTTTTCTCTTTCTCTCTCTCTTTCTCTCTTTCTTTTTCTCTCTCTCTCTTTTTTCTCTCTCTGTATTTCACTTTTTTTCCTTTCTCTGCATCTCTTTGTATTTTCTCTTTTTTCTTCTTTCCTTCTAACTACTTCTCTTTTCCTTTCCTTCTGCCTATGCTTTCTTTCTATTTACTCAAGAAATTTGAAAGGATTTCAGTTGATTAATGCTCTTGTGTTCTCTACTCACAAACATGGCCGATGCCACCATCTCAAAAGCAGAAGTGCCGATCTCTACAAAAATAATTCTTTCATTTATGACAAGATCTATGCTACTATTAATAACAACATTGTGTCGAGGCAAGTTTTAAAAAATCTTTATCAGAGGTGTGAGAAATAAGTTAGGAAAAGGAATCAACAATTTGGTTTGGTTTTATGGCATATCAACCTCAGTGGGTCATTTAATGCTGATAAAGTTTTGAAATAAAGTCATTCTTAATGGATAATACAATTTCTTTTATAAATACATTTTTCTATTTAACTCATAGATGGGTCAACAAGTTGAGTTCAATTCCCGAGAAAGACTCTTTTTATTACACTTCATACTAATGTCTCCTTGGGAAAAGGCATGAACCCTTAAGGAATGAATTAAGCCAGAATGTTTAGGTGTTAAAGAAAAAAATATTTTGTGTCTTATCTATTACTAGAAGCGACTACCCGGCATTGTACACTAGACAATTACATTGCACTATTTTTTTTTTTTTTTTTTTTATCTAAAAAATTTTTTTTTTTCTTTTTAATTTTTTTTCTTTTTTTTTTTTTTCTTTTCTTTTTCTTTTTTTTTTCTTTCTCCAAGGATTCTTTAGCTGCTTCTGAACTTCCTCCTGCAGTTGTTCCGCAGACGTCTGCCAAAGAAAATGGTACTTTCCACAAGGTGTCAGATGTCATTTATGAAAAACTTCTTAGAGAGATAGATGTTGGTATTACGGAATACATTAGCCAACACAAAGGCTTTCATGCTATCCTGAAACAGCGGTAAGTTTTGATGTAGGCGTCAAGTCGAGAATAATATCCACAGAGTTTGGAAACCATTCAAGATATTCTTTGAAGTAGTATATACTTTTAAATAGATATATTAAGTTTTTTTTTTTAAATAGATATACTGAGTCTCTGAATTTTAGAGATGAGGCTTGATAATTAGTATTATCTGAAGAAGTCCTGAGTACACATTAGCCGAAACGTTGTTGATAACAATGAAGATGAGGACAATAGTCCAAATAATACTAGATATACTGAGTATTTAGAAAAATTTTTTTTTAGATGAAGCTCTATACTAGTAGTGTTAACAGGTGGTTCTTTTTTTTTGGGGGGGGGGTGTTAAGTATCTGGCCGCCATTCTTGGTCAGTTGTAAAGAACTTAAAGTAAATAAGTAAGTCCTGAGTTATAGAATCCTTTGGTAAGTGAATAAGTCCTGTGGTATAGAATCCTTTGGTCCGCCGTCCAAGAAGATCCAAGTAGTAATGAGCTAAGATTAGAATCAGCCAGTATAAATAATAATATCAGCAGCAGAGCACTGCCAGTGATTGGACAATAGGTTGGTCACATGCTTATCGGCGAGTCTATAAGTAGAAGTGACCATTTACCACACGCCTTATATCTTAAAAACGCCAACAGGGGGTAGCACTACAAGTGTGTAAAATAATGACAATAAATCTGGAGACTGTAGTTGCTTAATAGGTCTCATTTGAACTTCTGTTGTCTGGTTGGTTGGTTGAATTTTACGGCATGTCAACATTTGTTGGGTTATTTTATACCAAAGATGTTTGTTTTATTCATTGTTGTTGGGTATTCGTTTTATTTTTATTTTTTAAAATTCAATTAATTTTTAAACACATTTTTGGATCTATTTAACCCATAGGGGTACTTCATACTTTCCAGTGGTCCAGAATTGGAACCTCACCACTAGATGCCGTTTAACACCATACCCAGTACACTAAGACACTCAGCCACCACCTTTTAGTTCATAGATGATAAAAAGAATTGGGCATTTGCCATAAGAGCAATATGCTCAGGCCAATCATATATATATATATACCAACCCCTCCGCACGAGCAGGATGTGACACAAGGTCATTTTTAAGCGGAGTTTAACGGGTTTGAATTCAGAGTTTTCCTTCTCCTAGACCGGTTGCCTAACCAAGGTTAAATAGCCCAGTCTGCCCTACTATTTATCCATAGCTGGAGGGAGAGTAGGATTCATACCTTTCCCAAGGGTATTAGCGCTAAGTAAAATGCAATTACCACATCAAAGAATTGAGGATATTTGGGATATAAGGTGTCGTCTAGGTACCCGCTCCTATTTATAGACTCGGCGATAACTATGTGATCATACTCTTGGCCAATCACTGGCAGTACTCTGCTGCTGATACAATATGTATTAGCGTTAAGTGAAAATGCAATTACCACATCCAGGATTTGAACTCGGGGCGATTAGTCCATTTCCCATGACTTTAACCATTACACCACGCGCTTCCTTTTCAGGCCAATCATATAGGTGCTATGGATTGATATGACCAGCCGATTGAGTGGAGGAGGCCTCTCCAACCACCCGTAAGGGGCAAAGTGGGGTGTTCCATGTCATGCACTGCTTAGCCACCAGGATTCCATCCTTAAGCATTGCGAGTTACCAACAGGGTGGATGTGATTTCTATGGTAGTATCCATGTTCTTGTAGCAGAGTTGGTATAACAGCTGATCCGCATAACCAGATTTTCATGAACCATTTTAAAACAACATAGCAGATACAATACAAAGGAATGGATGTTTGAATGAGGCTAGCTCATGAGGCTATCATGAGGTACCATCCATGTTTTTGGTATTGAAGCTTGTACATGGAATACAATACAAAGGAGGCATTTGTAGTGTAATGGTTATTGTTGCAGGAAATGTACACAGTTCAAATCCTGGATGAGGCTGTTTGCAATTCATATATTGCTAATACCCTTGGGAATGGTATGCATCCAACTATTCTCTCTCCAGCTATGGGTAAATAGTAGGGCAGACGGGGCTTTTAACTTGGATGGCAACCAGTCTAGGAGAGTGAAAATTCTGAATTCAACCCTGTTAATCCAATATGGTCAGGAGAACCATCTAGGTGCTAGGGCTTGCCATGACGAGTCAATTGATTAGAGAGAGGGCTTGCTCAAACCACCCATCTAGCTTAAGTAAGGGCTAAAGTTTACAGTGGAATGGTTTGGAGACGTTCAGAATATGATAATTAAAACTATATTTGAGTAATTTTTTAGGAACACCGATAGTAGTAGAATTGGGGTACTTACCGCTCGCATAAATCCCCAAATGGGTTTAAAGGGGCTCCTCAGCCTTGGCCGGCAACCATCAACTCAAGGCGAAGTCCAACATAAAACCTCTGCTGCCTTTCAAGGAAAGGCTAGGGGAATAAACCTCGAAAATAAATCAGGAGCTGGAGTCCTTAAGGTGGTGTGATGCTGAAATCTAGTATTACCCATCAACTCCTGCGACACTACCGTTGCCAAACTGCATTGGTACCTTACCTTTCCTTTGGATCACAGCGGCAGTGTGGAGAGGGGAGATTTGCTGCATGGGCAACAGCTCATCCTCCATATGAAAAAAACTTTGACACTACTCCATCATCACCCAATACCTGATAATGCAATGCAGCTGTTATTAAAAATCTGGCTTATATCCTTTAAAAATGACATAACTATTTGGATCGGCACTTCTGTTCCTGATCAGACTAGGATCTGTTCAATCTACCCAGGATCAGAGCATACTGTCCTGATTTTGTTTGTTCCACCTCACCTGTGTTCTCATCTTCAGAAAGGAAACCTTGAAAATCAAGGCAAGTCTGGTCCTGGGGATTTTGATCAGAAGACAGCACCTCCCCATTACACCCTAAAAAGAGGATGAGAATTGTTTATCACCTTTTTTTTTTTGGTACTGACTTTTTCTTCATGTATGTGCATGAGCGCTTACACTAAACTGGCCATGTGCCACATTCTATCACCATGGGAAGGGAATTATATATTGGTGCAGAATGTAATATCTGTACTCCTGGAAAACCTCACAGTTATTTTAAAAACTATAAGATATGAAAAAAGAATTACTATTTTTAAAATTTTGTTGGCCAGGTTGTCTGACATTTTTCACATCACTGACCGCAATGTTCTTCCGGCGGACCTGAACTTTCAGAACCCCCCCCCCCCTCTAAAATTTTTGTTTTTAATCTTTTGTTTTTTTTTTTTTTCAATGGATTATTATCAATTGCACACCAATCTATCCGATTGTAAAAAAAAAAATTTTTTAAAGTTATTTATTTTTCGAGTTTTCAGGGTGCTCATTTCCCCGTATAAGTTTATCGTAAACCAATCCCCATATCGGAACCGCTGAAAAAAAATTTTTCTTTGTAATTTCTTTATTTTTCGAGTTTTCAGGGGTGCTCATTTCCCCGTATAAGTTTATAGTAAATCGATCCCCCATGTCGGAACCGCTCGATAAATAATTTGGGTTCTGTTTTTTCTGGGCCACCCTAACTTTGACACCTTTGCGCCAGTTTCCTTTCGAGCGGTTCTGATATGGGGGATCGATTTACTATAAACTTATACGGGGAACTGAGCACACCTGAAAACTCTAAAAATAAATAACTTTTTTGAATTTTTTTTTCACAGTCTGATAGATTGGTGTGCAATCGATAATAATCCATTGAAAGAAGAAAAAAAAAATTAAAAACAAAAATTTTAGATGGGAGGTTCTGAAAGTTCAGGTCCGCCGTTCTTCCATTCCAACCTTATTGTCATCTTTCTCCATATTGGTTCAAATCACTTGACAATTTCATTTTCCATCATGAATGTCTTCCAAGTGGTCATTTTTGGTCTCTCAGATACCACTTGACAACTGCTTGGGTCCAACTGTTGCTTGTGAACCTTGCAACATGTCTGACCCAGCGGAACTTCTACTTTCAGTATTCCATGATCACATCCTTCGCTCCACTCCACTCCTGAATTATTTTGTTTTGGATGTACTTGTGCAACAATATTCAGTAATCTGTACATTTTCTACATAAATGAGAGTAACCCCCCCTTGTTTCTTTCACTTTGAGGAAGCCCTCTGTTTTGACTGGCCATTTTTGTTTCACTGTAAATCTACACTAAAAATACGAATTTGTTCGAATCAATACAACTGCATGTTTTAACACAAAAATATCATAAAATGTGTTCTTAATTGTGCTTGCGCATTATTTGAAATGAACTTAATTTTTATTAAGAACACATTTTATGATATTTTCGTGTTAAAACATGCAGTTGTATTGATTCGAACAAATTCGTATTTTCAGTGTAGATTAACGGTGAAATGAAAATGGCCAACCAAAACATAAGGCTTCCTCAAAGTGAAAGAGGCAAGGGGTGGTTACTCTCATTTATGTAGCTAATGTTCAGATTGCCCAATATTCTGTGTCATAATCAGTTGCTGTTCTTCCTTTTTTATAGTAACCCACATTTTCTGACGCAAGGTTCCAATCGACAGTCTAAACACTCCCAACTGTATCACGCTCCAAAATCCAATATTATTTCTTTATCCCGCTCGTCTCGACAACAAAATACTACTGCAGTCGTTCTCCCTGGTCTGTGAGAATAAGTCCTTTAAATACACCTCAATTTCACCACATCCGGGCTCCTCACTCATAATTGTCCGTGCAGCACGTGCAAAACTCGTCAGCACGGTGCGACCACCTACATCCGGGCCACTATGCTATTTCTTATTTCACTGATCGTCCACAGCTCTCACATTCTGAAGGAAGCGTGTTCGACTCTAGGTCAGTCCTACACGCCAGGCAAAGCCTAGCCCGCTTCCTTTGAGAATACGGCAAGTCTTCACGCCCTTGCACGAGGTAGGTCTCCTCTCTCACTACAATAGATGATATTGAACTCCTTGCTGAAAACACTAATCAATTACAGGCCATGTGTAGCGTGATTATTATAGTCTACAGGGAATTTAGGGATTGAAAAGAAAACGGTATTTGGATTTCTGGAGAAAGAGAAGAAAAAGAAATAAGAACAAAGGTTAAAGTTTAGAAGGGTAAACACTCAACAGAAGGCCAGCAATTGACCGACAAATGACCCCGGAACTAGATTTTAAATTTGTTTTGACTGAAAGCGGAAGTAGGTGACCCTCCCACTCTGGGACAAGAAATGGGAGAAGAGAAAAATCAATATTTTTTCGGCTAGGCCTTCATAAGGGACAGACGGGGCTTCCTGAGTTCCCTGTGATGTGTTACACATAGCAGTACTGAACATGATTTACGATATAATAATTTGACCTTACCCTATCTCTCTCTCTCCTTCTCTCTCAAAAAGAACTCATGAGCCTAGAAAGAAATAAACAGCCCTCTGGTGACTATACGACTTGTGTATGTTGTTTCTACTAATGACTACTACTACTACTACGACCCGACTGGCCCTATGCTACACATGCTGGCTGAGCTGAATAGTCCAATTTTGGCTGTTGGCCTTAAAATAAACCAAATGAAAACTGAATTTATGCATTCCAATGATATACAAGAGACACAAAGACCTATGGAAAGATCCATGCTAGAAATATTGTTGCATGAGTATATCCAAAGCAAGATAATTCATGAGTGGAGTGAAGGATGTGATCATGGAATACCAAGTGGTATATAGTGATGGGAAGTGATGAAATCATGTGGATGTGGGTGAATGAGTATGTCTACTTAGGACAATGGGGGAATATGTACCAAGACATGGATGTAGATATTTTGCAGAGAATAAGATCAGTGTGTGTGTGGGGGGGGGGGGGGGCATTTTCCAAAATTTAAGATGGATGTGCTCTCAGGGTAAAGCTGGACAAGATTAGGGACCATTGGGGTTAGGGACTATTACAAATTCTTGCTTAAAAATAAATACAGAATAAGAAAAAAATAGACATTTAAATTTGTAAATGATTATTTTAATTTTTTTTTTTTGTGTGTGATATCTAACTAAATTTCCATGGGAGTATTTACTCTATTCTGATACTACAATCTGATCCAAGGCAGGACATACGCAGATGCTACACTCTGATCCCGAGGCAGGACGCGCAGATGCTACACTCTGATCCCGAGCAGGACGCGCAGATCTGATCCCGAGGCAGGACGCGCAGATGCTACACTCTGATCAGAGGTGGGACCCGCAGATGCTACCCTCTGATCCGAGGCAAGACACACACACAGATGCTACCCTCTGATCCGAGGCAAGACACGCGCAGATGCTACACTCTGATCCCGAGGCAGGACACTCGCAGACGCTACACTCTGCTCCCGAGCAGGACACCGCAGACGCTACACTCTGCTCCCGAGGCAGGACACTCGCAGACGCTACACTCTGATCCCGCGGCAGGACACTCGCAGACGCTACACTGATCCGCGGCAGGACACGCCAGACGCTACACTCTGATCCCGCGGCAGGACACGCGCAGACGCTACACTCTGATCCTGCGGCAGGACACTCGCAGACGCTACACTCTGATCCCGCGCAGGACACTCGCAGACGCTACACTCTGATCCCGAGGCAGGACACTCGTAGACGCTACACTCTGATCCGAGGCAGGACACGCGCAGACGCTACACTCTGATCCCGAGGCAGGACACGCGCAGACGCTACACTCTGATCCCGAGGCGGCACCCGCAGATGCTACCCTCTGAGGCAGAACACATAGAAAGCCATACTATTCATTATATAGATAGCATCAATGATTGATCAAATTCTCCTTAGAACTACATAAAAACTTGGGTTGGCCTGGATTTTAGTAATTAGCTTATTAAATTGTATCAAATTTGCTTACATTTTTTTTTTTTTTTTTTTTTTTTTTTTAACTGACACGAGGTGCAGATAGCAACTTGTAGATTTAGTTTGAAAGATTTTTCTACTTTTGTGTTTTCATTTTTTCTTTCTTTCTTTCTTGCAGATACTCAGATTTTGTTGTGAATGAAATTGATATGAATGGGGATATTGTACAATTGACTGATATTTCCCCACCCAAAAATGAAGAAAAAGTAAGTAAAGATTTTATTGTTTATTATTTCCTTTCCTTTTTCTTCAAAAAAGATTCAATGAAACATGTTTATTACTGTTCTTCATAATACAGACTGTGTATTGTTGAGTGTGAGGACTGTTGTATAAGCAACGTCTAAATTGGTTTTTATGTGGGTGTTTTTTTTTTGTATGTGGTGGTAGTGGTGGGATCTATATTTATATGTTAGTGAATCTATGAAATATAATTCCCTCTCTTTCTCAGGACTGGCAATAGATATAGCAGCCTTTTTCACTTATTTTGTGTTTATGAAGACAAAATAAAATCTGAATATATATATTTACCAACCCCTCCGCCCGAGCAGGATGTGACACAAGGTCACTTTCATAAGCGGAGTTAAACAGGTTTGAATTCAGAGTTTTCCTTCTCCTAGACTGGTTATCTAGCCATGGTTAAAGAGTCCAGTCTGCCCTGTTATTTGACCATAGCTGGAGGGAGAATTATTCATACCTTTCCCAAGGGTATTAGCGACATGTGGAATGCTAACAGCTTCATCCAGGAATTGAAAATTAATGATAACTTTGAGTGTTACTTAATCAAAGATGCTGATAACTTTGAGTGTTACTTAATCAAAGATGCTGATAACTACGCATCATGTGTCCCTGACGTATAAAAAATCTAAAAGGACACAGTGAAATCGTATTCATACATCCCAGTGTTTTTCTTATTTCTTCCCCCACCATTTCAAGCTAACTGTAAATACATTTCAATAGTTTCTTAGAAACAAATCACACAGGATAAGGTAGAAGTTAGGGGTTAGATGGTTTTAGTTGTTTCCCTAGTTCATAAATAAAAACCCTACAATTTATCAAACTTTAGTTGGGACTCATTAGATTTCCTGGAATCTCATTCAAATCAAATATGTGCATCCCAGGATGCAATAAATTAAAAACATATCAGCATCACTGCTTGATCCTAAGTTGTTGACATTTTGGGGAAAGAAAACAAGAGTTATTGCCCTTACCTAATTTCAAGGTTTTGATTTTTTTAACTCGTAATATCCTAATACCACCTAGTCGGAAGTCACATTTGTTTTCCTAATCCACCCCAAATGATAGCCTTTGTTTAAATGTAATATTAAACATATTTTTCATGTAAGGGAAATAACTGGTAACTTTAAATGAAAAGGCCATTTTCAGCCATTTTTTTGATAAATCCTTAGAGGAAATGGGGCTCTGGACTTGGGAAGCCTTTGTTTAAATGTAATATTAAACATATTTAGAAGTCTTTGATGTAAGGGAAATAACGGGTAAC
The DNA here is from genome assembly GCA_023376005.1 of Doryteuthis pealeii. Lineage (NCBI taxonomy): Eukaryota > Metazoa > Mollusca > Cephalopoda > Myopsida > Loliginidae > Doryteuthis > Doryteuthis pealeii. The sequence goes on from CM042161.1 coordinate 46,325,850, forward strand.
TTTAAATGAATAGGCCATTTTCAGCCATTTTTTGATAAATCCTTAGAGGAATGAGGCTCTGGACTTAGAAAATTCTCAACAGGATGTTAAAAGTTAAATTTTTACCTAGATCTGAAAATTGTCATTTTTTTTTTTTTTTTCTACTACAGACTCTCCAAGATGTCACTGATCGCCTTTCAAGTGAACATATTAAACAATTACAAGAATTGACAGACAAGAAAGATAAGACATCATCAGTTTTGATTGAGGTGAGTTTTTTGGGAATCGTCGTGTTCAAATCACATGTTAGACATGCAATAATGTCATGCGCTTAAAATACAAGCGTCTTTAACAAAATAAAAAAAATTCTAATCTATGTCATTTGGAAACACAGATAAATCGTTCCATGCAAAGTAGAAAAAATAAAGAAAGAAATGTCATCTAGAAAGGAACAAGTCATTATGTCCCGATTATGCATTGGTCATACAAAACTAACACACTCTTATATACTCAAACAAGAACAACAACCACAATGTGAAACATGTCAAACACCCCTAACAGTCAAACACTTATTGATGGAATGCAGATTTTTTGCTCACATCAGAAAACATTATTTTAAAGCAAACAATATGAAGGATCTATTTGAAAATGTTAACATTGGGGATATTTTCTCCTTTTTAAGAGAAATAAAATTATACCATAGAATATAGACATGAAACAAATCAATGCCATACAATATAATTCCCAATAATGCTAGCATGTTGTTGGAGCCAATTACTGGAAGTATATATATGAATATACAATATGTATAACACCCCAACCGCTAGGCATGGACGGGTTGATATGCCGTTAAAATTAATAAACCAACCAACCAACCAACCTAAAATGATGCAAAAATAAGTTTGAAGGAACAAAAGGAGCATATATTATTAGAAGAGGGCATTTTTTTCTTTAATTAGAAAAAAAATCCCATCCCTGTCGGGTACAAAAATGGCATTCCTAGCTCTATAAGTATTACAGCCACGCGATCGCTTATGCAAAGTTTATCGCAGGAATCTTAAGGAAAACAAAGTATATGAACACATCGCACACGAATTCGACAAGGAAAATACTGGATCTTAAAAACATTTAAAGTTACTCCCAATCCTAATATGGGCACCTAGCGTGATATAACTTTTAGAGAGCTAGCCTAGCAGACCATTGCAAGTGAGTTCGATTCCCATGCAGTGCCCTTCATTTTCGGATTTCATGATCGCCTTTCAAGTGAACATATTAAACAATTACAATCGTATAGAAAATCTCTAACCTTTTGATGTAATGAATATGTAAATACCTTGGTACCCCCTCACTATAATCTGATTGGACAGTATCATGTATAAATATTCGACACTGTGTTGGTACAGGCACCTAAACCTAAGCCTACAAGCCTAAACTTACTCGCTAGACTACACCACGACTGCTCGGAAGACGAACTGCTATTCGATGCACCGCTATTCGACGCACCAACTACTACTGCAATAATAAACCAAATACCAACTTCATAATATATCCCTTAACCCGGATATATCACCTTTTTATTTACATTTTATTTTAAAATCATCTTATTTTGTATCTTAGATTTTAGTTTATTTTTTAATTTCATTTTTAATCTTAGATTTTAACTTATTTTTCAACAAGCTTGTAAAAGTGCTCAATAAAAAGAGATCTATATATGTTAAAAAAATCACACCAACATGTAGATAACAAATCTTAAGAGTTTGAAGATTTGTTATTTATACAAAACTCAAAATGGTCTTGTTTTTGATGATTCAGTTTTTAATTGTGTATGTGTGCCTGTGCATATATATATATATAATATATATATATATATATATAGAACTTTCAAAGAAAGAAAAACTTAGCGAACCGTCAAATATTGTTCTGCATATAACCTAATTTATTGATTATTATACATTGAGCTCTTTTTAGGGATTTATAAAAAATCTTGTATGAGTATATGTTTGCACCTACAAGAGCATACAATATGGTTAAACAGTGAAATTTCGAAGATCCCAAATAGAATCATCCCTTACAACCAGCCATTTGGATTACTTTACATATATATATATATATATATATATATATAGATTGTAGAAAAATTATGGTTCCACTGTGACGAGATCTATTAAGATCAAAATCGTGGTAGACCTAGCATTTTTCTACAATCATTATAGCTCTATGTTTATGATATATTGTGCACTCTTGGATAAATTACTAATGCCATTTTTATATATATATATATATATATATATATATGTCAGAACGCTGACATCGGAATACTCCGTTATTATAAATTTTTTACTGACACTGCTGCTGTCAATAACAACAGAGACAAAAGATCCATTGAACAGAAACAACAGTCATTTGATAAAGGGTATCTAACGAACCCGAAAATTTATGATAAAAAATAATTTAAAAAAAAATAAGTGAATCCAATACTCCATAACATCGAGTTCATTCATTTATTTTTAGATGCTTCGTAATAATGCCCAACTTAAAAAAAAAAAAAAAAAAATATATATATATATATATATATATATATAAGAAAAGTTTTATAGAAAAACAACAAGATGTTAAAAATTTTTGCTGACAGATATCTGTTTCGACATTATGAATATGTCTTTTTCAAAGCAACATTGTAAGCGGAAAAACGAAATGAATATATCAGTAATTACGGGGCACAGAACGCTCACGATCAGTACCGGAATTTAAAAAAAATTTTTTAAAAATACATATTTGTTGTTAAAAATAAAATAAATTTTATTTTTAAAATGTTTAAGCATTTTTATCATAAAAAGCTCAAAAGAGTTTTGTAGTAAAAATGTATATGAATATCAAAAAAGTTCAGGAAAATGTTCCGGTTACAAATGAAAGTTAAAAAATGTAACAAGTCCAGCAACATGAATCTGCAATGATGTTAAAGTCGGGATCCTTATTACATCCGAAAATATGAGCCTCCGGTGATATGATTTACGTAATTCCAAATTTGTTTTTTCTATGGACAGTATGAAGGTAAAAATGGATATTGAATCCGACAATATGTAAGAAAGTTTTATAGAAAAACAACAAGATGTTAAAAATTTTTGCTGACATATCTGTTTCGACATTATGAATATGTCTTTTTCAAAGCTATATATATATATATATATATATATATATATATATATATATATATATATATAATATATATATATATAGTGGTAGCATTAATTATGTATGCTGGAAAATGAAGTTGTCTTCTCCATGTAAGGTTACTCTCATTTATTTAGCTAATATTCAGATTACCTAAAAATGACTGTTTAATGAAATTTATATGAGGAATGAAAATAATGATTATCTTGGTAATAATAGAAATAAAATGTTTTGTTGTGTTACAGGTTGCGGATGATAAGGCAGAACGAACCAAGATCCATCAGGCAATCAGAGATGGTTTTTTGGGTCTGGAGAGCACTACAGAGGAGAGAGGGGACAAACGTGTAATTAAAGTTGTCTTTCGCAACTCTGACAGTGAGTATGGAAAAATATCCCTTAATTAAAAACATTTCGGTGCTCTTCCAATATGTGATCTACCGAAAGGTTTGTGATCTACTATTCATGGCATGTGATCTATTAAGAAAAAAGAAGAACCTTACTGGAATGCTGACAACTAGCTAGTTTGTTAGTTTAATCGGAAAATACTGGATAGTTAATGGGTAGTAACAACTTGTAGTTCACATATTAGTTTAATAACTCCGTAGTTTGCTTGTTTAATCGGAAAATAATGGGTAGATCACATATTGGAAGAGCACCGTTTAATGGGAAAATAATGGGTAGTTAATGGGTAGATCACATATTGGAATGTAAACAACTCGATAGATCACATATTGGATTAGAAACCATTCGGTAGATCACATATTGGAATGTAAACAACTCAGTAGATCACATATTGGAAGAGCACTGTTTAATGGGAAAATAATGGGTAGTTAATGGGTAGATCACATTTGGAATGTAAACAACTCGGTAGATCACATATTGGAAGAGCACCGTTTAATGGGAAAATAATGGGTAGTTAATGGGTAGATCACATATTGGAATGTAAACAACTCGGTAGATCACATATTGGATTAGAAACCATTCGGATCACATATTGGAATGTAAACAACTCGGTAGATCACATATTGGAAGAGCACCGTTTAATGGGAAAATAATGGGTAGTTAATGGGTAGATCACATATCGGAATGTAAACAACTGGGTAGATCACATATTGGAATGTAAACAACTCGGTAGATCACATATTGGAAGAGCACCGTTTAATGGGAAAATAATGGGTAGTTAATGGGTAGATCACATATCGGAATGTAAACAACTCGGTAGATCACATATTGGAAGAGCACCGTTTAATGGGAAAATAATGGGTAGTTAATGGGTAGATCACATATCGGAATGTAAACAACTCGGTAGATCACATATTGGATTAGAAACCATTGGAAGAGCACCAACATTTCTTCACCTTGTATTATTTACATTTTTCAGACTGTTGTCCTTATCTTTATTGTTATATATACAATGTTTTGGCTGATGTGCCCATTGGAGTTCTTTAGGTGTTTCTTGTCAAACTTGGAAACTTTCTCTGTTCTCCAGTTGAACACATGTATTTGGTATTAACTAACCCACGAAGGTTGATATGCCTTTAAACAAAGAAAGCAAACCAATAAGAGACATTTTATTTTTTTCAATGACTGGCGGTGAATTTTTAATTTAAAAAAATATATTTTTAATTTTTTTATTTTGGTTTGTCACCGACTGATAGACTATACATGAGATTCAAATATTAGAACTATTTCTGTTATTGTTTGCCAACAAAAAAACAATTTAGGAGGTGTACTTTGTGTAACGGTTATCATTGTAGGAAATGGATGAAGCTATTTGCGCTTCTCTTCACACTAATGCCCTTTGGAAAAAGTATGAATCCATCTGTTTTTACACCCAGCTATAGAAAATTATAGGTCAGACAGTTTTTTTAGTTTTAAATAGGCAACCAGTTTAGGAGAAGGAAAATTCAAACCAGCTTTGCTTAAAAATTGACCTTTTGTCACACCCTGCCTGTGGCTGAGGGGTTGGGTAAATACATAAAACTAAACAATGCAAATAAGGTTAATATATATTTACCAACCCTCCGTACGAGCAGGATGCGACATAAGGTCAATTTCTTAAGCGGAGTTTAACAGGTTTGAATTCAGAGTTTTCCTTCTCCTAGAACCTGTTAGGGTCCCATCTATGGGTTAAATAGAAAAATGTATTTATAAAAAAATTGTATTATCCATTTAAGAATTGATTTATTTCAAAACCTTATCGGCATTAAATGTCCCACTGAGGTTGATATGCCGTAAAACTAAACCAAACCAAAAACCTTCTCCTAGACTAGTTACCTAGCTGTGGTTAAAGAGACCAGTATACCTTGCTATTTACCCATAGCTGGAGGGAGAATTGGATGCATACCTTTCCAAAGGGTATTAGCGTCATGTGAAATGCAAACAGCTTCGTCCAGGAATTGAACTTGGATCAACGAGTCCATTTCCTACAACTATAACCATTACACAAGGTGCCTCCATAAGGTTAATAATGATCACTGCATTGCATGACCCATGTATGTATTATTTTGTAGTTTGTATAATCATAGTTGTCCTTTCTATACTAACCAGGTCGTCACAGCCGAGCTTCATGGCCACGGGAGAGAGGGAATTATTGTAAATTTGTTTTGTACAAGGAAAACAAAGACACCATGGATGCTATTAATCTCATTGCCAAAAAATTAAGGTAAGATTTTTGGGTGGTTTGCTAATAAAATCATTAGCTGAATTTTATAACTTTTTTTATTACTTTTTTATTTGGGTTGTCTTGATAAAGTTCATCAGATGTTCATTTGATATATCAGGTGTGTGTGTTTGTAATTTGTTTTTTGTTCTGAAGACATTCTATGTTTTTCTACTTAAATTTATACTTTACAACAGAAACCTATACGTATCGAAACATATCCACGAATGTAATCAAGGAAAATTTAAAGTGATGCCGATATATCAAACTGATGACTATACTCTACTCCTAATTAAAGAAAAACATTTCATAGATAAATACAAACCCGAATTAAATCGGATTTAACCACACACACACAATAACACTACTGCACAAGCAAATATGATCTACTAAATAGAATCCACAACCTATGTGTATGTGTAAAACACATGTAGGAACACAAATAAGCACCCAAAACACACAAACTGAACCTAACCAAGCAAATACATATACACAACAATAAAAACAACTTTACTACACAAACATGTAAACCACAAAACAAAATATACAAATTATATAATATGAAATATAGAACAGTCCAAGATACATACATACATATATTACATACATAGGAACAGACTGGGGTAGATAGATAGACAAATATGAAAAAACAGAGATAGATAGATAGACAAATATGAAAAAACAGAGATAGATAGATAGATAGACAAATATGAAAAAACAGAGATAGATAGATAGATAGACAAATATGAAAAAACAGAGATAGATAGATAGATAGATAGACAAATATGAAAAAACAGAGATAGATAGATAGATAGACAAATATGAAAAAACAGAGATAGATAGATAGATAGACAAATATGAAAAAACAGAGATAGATAGATAGATAGACAAATATGAAAAAACAGAGATAGATAGATATAAACACATTGAAATAGATAGATTCATAGATCCATATGCTCAAGTGGGTTATTAGAAGAACCTAATATGAAAAGCTTGAAAAGCATTCAAATTCGGCCAAAAAATAAAAATAATCCAAAAGACATTCAAATCATCAAATGTTCTTTATTTTTAGTTTACTCAAACATTTAATTATTTTACTATAATTCTCAGTGCAGGGCACCCCTTACAATCTTATCAATCTATTCAAGATATACCATAGGCTTTACAACAATTGCCGTCCTGTCATCTGGGGCTATAGAATACACCGACTGCACCTCTGCAGATTGGTAAGACACCCTCAATGATGTCACCTTTTGGCTTTTAGGTTTTAGTGTCGAGGAGAGTTTAACGTATCTTGGTATTCCTGTTTATAATTGAAAGTCCCTGACATCTGACCGTGGGCAGTGGAAGGCTGTGATACACAAAGATGCTGAATGTTTTGAAACTCGAGAGAGGGTGCAGAAAATGGGAAACTCTGACGGAGATGTGTGGATCTGTGAGGTGTGTGGCAGGGCCCCGTTGTTAAAGGCAGGCCTGGTTAATCACATAAAATCGCATGATAACAATCCAGCTGCAATTGTTGTCTCTCCCATGCAACGCACTGATTCGCAACATGGATAATTTTCATGCTCCTACTGCTTTAAAGTGTGCTGATCAGCTGATGGTCTCAAACGTCATATGAAAGATCACAGTGATGTGTACACCATGCCTGTTGTATAATTCAACGCTGCTCGTTAAGAGTGCCATATCTTATGTAAGATATACAAATCGCTGACAGAATTGAAAAGCTATCAACAGGATGGTGAAATTCACTAAATTCTGTCTTTACTAATGGGACTTCACAGCATGCTTTTGGCATGTTTCTTGTTTTTTTAATTTTCAAAAACTATGTTCAAAATATTCAATTTACAATGTGGCATAACAATTATTGTAGTAGAAAGTGGACTCAGCTACTCAGGGTTCAAATCCTGAATGAGGCAGTTTGCATTTCACATAGCACTAATACTAAATATCATTTGCATTTCACATCTTATTATAATGGAGATTGTGGGTTTGTCTGTCTGTAACGGAAACTATGTTACTATACAAGTCACAATTCCCTTAGTTATTTACATCACATTCTCCATGATTTTATTTTCATTCAAACGTCAATTATCAATAAAATTGTTTTACATTATTAATACTGTTGACCATATCTACATATTATTAACATGCAATTGTATTTATATATACAAAATATAGTGGTTTGCAGTGTGAATGGGAAGGCTAATTTGCATATTGATATTAATAATTTTATTTTAATAAATATGTGCTCAGTATTATTGATTTCTAATTGTTTAGTTTTATCTTAATGAATATGAGCAAAAATCTCTCCAATAAATTCATTAACAATATTAACAGTAATTCTATTCTTTACTTCCTAATTTAACTAAATAGTTAAATTATGGAAATTTAGCAATGAAAGACGGAAGGTAAGAAAAAGCAAGTTTTAGTTGTTCCCCCTCTGTTTCAAATCTTTTTATCGGCATCTTATTTAGTTCCATTAAACTTTCTAAGTTAACATAATATTTTATTACATTAAAACTTAGGTACTTGCATATATTTGCTAGTACTCTTAAGAAAGGTATTAATCCAACTATTTTCCCTCTAGATAAATAGAAAGGAAAACTGGGCTCTTTAACCCCTTCCAAAAAAAAACCTCACACTTACCCTTCATTTCTCCATATAATCTTAGTCTCTTACTGCCCTGTCGACTGGGGCGTTAGAATGCAACTCTGCAGAGGGGTAAGACTCCCCCAAATGGGGCCACCTGTTGGCAGTGGGTTGCGACCCGTCATGCTTAAGGATAGAACCCAGGTGGCTGAACAGTCCATGACTTGCAATATTCCACTTTAGGCTTTTCTTGGGCTAGACGGGCGGTCGGAGAGGCCCCCTCCGATCAATCGTCTGGTCACGTCAAGCCTTAGCACCTATATGATTGCCCTTATGGCAAGCCCCAACCCTTTTTATCATATGGGTGCTAGAAGGTGGTGGCTGAGAGTCTACATGTCCTGGGAATTTATGTTAAACTCTATCTGATGGTGAGGTTCCAGTTTTGGAGGTTTGGGGAATGTGGAGCACCCCTTCATCACCATTGCTCCCAGGTCCACTCTGATTCAGAGTGGTAGTACCTGTTAGGGTCCCATCTATGGGTTAACTAGAAAAATGTATTTATAAAAAAAGAGTGAGTATCCATTAACTCTTAACATCCTATACCGCCTCATTCAACCCGGCCGGAAGTCACATTTGTTTTCCTAATCCACCCCAAACGATAGCCTTTGTTTAAATGTTATATCAAACATATTTAGCAGTCTTTGATTTACGGAAAATAACAGGTAACTTTAAATGAAAAGGACATTTTTATCCATTTATTGATATATCCTTATAGGAATAGGGCTCTGGACTTAGAAAATTCTCAACAGGATGTTAAAAGTTAAGAATGAATTTATTTCAAAACTTTATCAGCATTAAATGACCCACTGAGGTTGATATGCCACAAAACAAACCAAATCTTAGTCTCTTAAAACCAACAATCAGATTTTAAATGGACTTTCTGCAACTGTCACTAAAACAATATATATTCAATATTGGAAGAAAATTGCAAGAAACTTTAGTGCTTAATATTTTTTTTTTTCTTATTTAGAAAAAAAAAGAAGCAAAATAGTTCCTGACACATTGGGTTTGGATGTGTTTTTCAGGAACTCCCATCCAGGGATCATGAAATAAGTTGGGCGGAACTTGAACTTTCAGAACCCCCATCTAAATTTTTGTTTTTAATCTTTTTTTTTTTTTTTTTCAACGGATTATTATCGATTGCACACCAATCTATCCGATTGTAAAAAAAAAAAATTTTTTTTTAAGTTATTTATTTTTGAGTTTTCAGGGGTGCTCAGTTCCCCATATAAGTTTATCGTAAACCGATCCCCCATATTGGAACCGCTGAAAAAAAATTTTTTTTTGTAATTTCTTTTCTTTTTCTTCAATGGATTATAATTGTTTACACACCAATCTATCAGATTGTAAAAAAAAAATTCTAATTGTCATTTCCCCGTATAAGTTTATAGTAAATCGATCCCCCATATCGGAACCGCTCGATAATAAATAATTTGGGTTCTGTTTTTTCTGGGCCACCCTAACTTTGACACCTTTGCGCCAGTTTCCTTTTCGAGCGGTTCCGATATGGGGGTTAGATTTACTATAAACTTATACGGGGAACTGAGCACCCCTGAAAACTCGAAAAATAAATAACTTTTTTGAATTTTTTTTTCACAGTCTGATAGATTGGTGTGCAATCGATAATAATCCATTGAAAGAAGAAAAAAAAAATTAAAAACAAAAATTTTAGATGGTGGGGTTCTGAAAGTTCAGGTCTGCCATAAGTTGCTATTCATCTTTCCTGATTCTTATTCTTATCATGATGATCATAAACTTACCCCCCCCACGCCTAAAACAGAAAAAGATAAGACAAACAAAAGAGACATTAATAACTTTGTTTACCTTAAACTTTATAAACACAAAAAAAATGAAGGAATAAACAGTACAACACAAAGTTTGTTACTCCTTTATATGTGAATTGCAAAAGAAAAAGGTTTCTACAAAAGAAAGATTCAGTATCAAAAATTTATTTGAACAAAAAAAAACTATTTAAGATAATGACACTCAGTTGATGGTTTTATAGAGGAATTCTTGAAATGTATTACTTCCACTTTGAGTGAACTCCTTCCTCAAAATTAGACCCCACCTCCTTAACTTATCTTCACAAGGTATGGGTGCTAGAAGGCAGTGGCTGCGGGTCTACATGTCCTGGGAATGACGTTAAACTCTATCTGATGGTGAGGTTCCAGTTTTGGAGGTTTGGGGAATGTGGAGCACCCCTTCATCACCATTGCTCCCTGGTCCACCCCTTCATCACCATTGCTCCCTGGTCCACTCTGACCCGGAGTGGTAGTACCTGTTAGGGTCCCATCTATGGGTTAAATAGAAAACTTGAGTTTATAAACAAAATTGTATTATCCATTAGATATGAAATTATTTCAAAACTTTTTTTAGCATTAAACAATTTTTTTATCAATAGAAGTATTCGGCATAAAATAACCCAAAGGGTTGACATGCCATAAAACCCAACCAACCAAACCAATATCTTCACAAGGCCCCAGAATTTCTTTAGGAAAATCAAGTATGGTTTTTGTCATGCTCATTTTTAAGACTTTTGATAATTGATGGGAATAAGAAATTATTTTCAAAGATTTTCCCCTCCATAAGGATATTGTAACTCCTGACCTTCGGGATTTTTGTGGATTGCATAGGTAACTTGTGCAAATGCAATCAAATTATAATTGTGCATAATATATTATATATGTATATATATATATATATATATATATATATAAGGGCTGGGTTAGTTCAGTTGGTAGAGCGTTTGGCTAGAAACCACAAGGTTCCTAGTTCGATACCGGTCTTCGCCAACTCAGCATATGAGTAGCACAGGGATCTGTGTGGTAAAGTAAGGAGCTGATGGTAGGTGTGGCGCTCCATCTCATACGCCAAAAACAATCTCCTTGGTCTAGCGCTATTGAAAAGGGGATAAACTCCCTCGCTGACTGGCTGATACCGACTTTAGGCCACCCCGACGACTTTTCACAGGGCCGAAATAGAGTCCAGTGTCTGCACAGAGCTGATAAATATAAGTTTTTGCTGGTTAGCCAACACTAGTGTGTCCATGTGTAGAAGTTCATAAGAGAACACTGGATGCTGTCTAGAGGATTTACCAACATTTACTAAGAGCCATGGCTGATAGGGATGGATGGCGAGTGAATCAAGGGAATCCATGCTGTCAGTATGACTTGATTTTTGTCAATGGCAGACTATTAGAAATTTTACAGATATTTATAGAAAAATTTATAGAAAAATTTTACAGATATTTATAGAAAATTATAGAAAAATTTTACAGATATTTATAGAAAAATTTGTAGAAAAAATATTTATAGAAAATTTATAGAAAAATTTACAGATTTTTATAGAAAAATTTATAGAAAAATATTTAGAAAATTTTACAGATATTTATCAGAAAATTTATAGAAAATTTTACAGATATTTATAGAAAATTTTAAGCAGATATTTATAGAAAATTTTACAGATATTTATAGAAAAAATTTAGAAATATTTTTCCCATCTGATTTTATAAATATTTTGGAAGTATAATTTGCTCTTGATAATTCATTTCAGCAGAAGTTCAATTGTTCACTTTGATAATGTTATAAATGATTTTTTTTGTTTTTAAGAATCAAACCAGGCCAATTCCAATATTCTGGGACTAAAGACAGAAGAGCCAAAACATCTCAGCATATAACTGTCTTCAGGTAAAGGACTTTTATTTAATTTTTATTTTTATTAAGTTTGCTATCACTTTTTTGTTATACAAAAATTCCAGGTTAAAAGTGCGGTAAAGTGTGACCCATTTATCAAAACTTTTTTGTTCCCCCAATGATCTTTCTGCATCAGAAAAATAAGTTCTAAAAATTTTACCACACTTTGAACCTGAACTATAATGTATTTGTTTTAATAATAATTTATTCAAACATAAATTTGAAGGAGCCAAAAGAAAGGATTGTAAAAATAAATGTTCAGACTATTTATATAATATCATATAAATAGTGGCTAAGATGAAAAAAAATAAATAAAAAGAAAAACTCCATAATTGATTTGTTTACGTTTGTCGCCAAATAGCCAAAGAATGGCTAAGTAGAATTTTAATACTATTTTAATTTTTGAATATCTTTGCAAATATAAATCCAATATGTACATTAATTTTTGCTCAAAAAGCTAGACTTATAGTAATAGTGAATGTGTGTGTGTGTGATTTGTGTGGTGTTATATATATATATACTATAATATATATATATATATATATATATATATATATTACATTTTCATAACATACTTTATCTTGTAATTCCTCCAAACATGGATGCATATATAACACACTAACTACGCCCTTAATATGTATAGTCTATAGTACCCTGAGTATCTCTCCACCACACCAAACTTACTTCTTGCCCATACCTACCAGAAAAAGATAAGACTTACAAAAGAGGCATTTAGAACTTTGTTTTACCTTAAACTCTTAAAAAAAAAGAAATAAATTTATTATAATACACACACAGTTTGTTGCTTCTTATTTTATAATGTTTTTTATATGTAACAAACACACACCTATGTTTGGCATCCAAATTGTGTTTTGGTGCCGCCTTTGCTATATCTTGAATAGTTTTTATGAGATTGTAAGGAATGGCCAAATATTTGATAAAGAATTATAAACAATAAACAAAATCAACTAAGTAAAATGAATATTAAAGATTTAATGCATCTTATAATTGTAAGTAAACCATTTAAATAATTGATAAGAATTTATAGCAATAAAACTAAAATCAACTAGTAAATGAATATTAAAGATTTACTATTTAAATATTCCAGTGGAATCACATAAACCAAACTGTTTCTATTGTTCTCACTGACCTTTTAATGTATTTCAAACATTTTTGATTTGGAGTATTCTCATAGAAAACCCTAAACCTGGAACAATCTAAATCTATGTTACTTGATGTTTACTGTTTTCATTTCTCATTTTAACACACAAAGAAATATTTCATTGACATTCTGATTGTGACCAAAACATTTTAGTACCAAAAGACCAGCACCAAATAATCTCATTCCATTCCAAAAACAACAATCCAACTTCGACCCACGATATTTTGAAACTGTTTAAAATGTTGTAGTTCTTACTTTAATTAGTGCCTTTTAAAAGAGTTATTTTACCAGTTATAACAGGATTTTATTTATTTTTTTTAGGACTCCGTATTGAGCGCCTTTATGAATTGAATAAGGATTTGGAAAAAACTTATGCCTTGGAAATTTCAGGTGAGGACGTTTTCTTTTTCTTATATTATTTCTTTTTTTTTTTCTGAAAACGTTGAAAAGTTATTGTTTTTTTAATTTATTTCAAGCTTAAATCAATTATCATATTTATAGAATTTCTACTCAATAAATTTAACAAGGATGTTTGTATTTCACTATAGTGCTAATACCCTTGCAAAAGTGGTGTTTATCAAACTATTCTCCCTCCAGCTATGGGTAAATAGTAGGACAGACTGGGCTTCTTTAACCTTAGTTAAGCAATCCAGTCTAGGAGAAAGAAAACTCTTACTTCAAACTCTGTTAAACTCTGCTTAAGAAATTGACCTGTGTCACATCCTGCTTATGCGGAGGGGTTGGTAATATTACATTTAATAAATTTAACCCCCCCCCAGGTGTTCCTGGTGATACTAAACTTATTCACTAGTGAGACTTTGGTTCTGGAGTTCTCGGAAGTGTTGAGTGTCACTCCTTCATTTGCCATTATTCCAGATCCACTCTGATCCATTAAGTTGGGGTCTCATCTACAAGTTAAAAAGATCTGGTAATTTTATGAGGAAGTGTCGTCTCCGCGTGTCTCCTGCTCATGAAAATATGCTACCGGTGTACTATTAATAATACATCCCCTGCTATGTCATCTCGGTGGTGTTACTTGAAAGTAAACACACCAACTTAGGGCTCGTTAAATGTATTTTAGAGGGGGGGGGCTTCTCTTTTTTGTCTGTGAATTCTTATTTATTTATCGTAATTTGTTTAGAAATTTATTTATCGAAATTTGTTGTAATTCTTGTTTTAGATATGAGATGGATATCTAGCTATCTTACCTCAATTTGTTCATTTTTTTACTTTTTATATATTACTAGCAAATTATTGCACCCCGGGTACAAGTATTTAAGTTTTAACGTATAAAAATAATTATATTGAATCAGACAGGCTATGAAACTAAATAAGAATTCCGATAAAAGATTTTAAACGGAACAGTGGGTATAATCGGAAAATAGAACAACTGAAACTTACTCTTTCATCACTTCCGTTTTTCAATGCTAAATTTTCCTAGTTTAACTATTTAGTTAAAATAGGAAGTAAATAATAAATTTACACGTTATTCTTTCTTGTTAATGAATTTCTTTAGGATTTATTGAAGAGATTTTACTCATATTCTATTAAGATAAAACCACAACAATTAGAAATCAATAATACCAGAGCACATTTTTATTAAAATCAGTTTTTTTAGTATCAATATGCAAATTAGCTTTACGTTACTCTGAAACTGGTATTTTGTTGTATATATAAATACAATTGCATGTTATTAGTATTTAGGTAAGGCCAACAGTATTAATAATGTCAAACAGTTTTATTATTAATTGGGTTTAAATAGAAATAGAATCATGGAGGAATTGTGTCGTTACATAACTAAGGAAATTGTGACATGAGTAAGTTAATATAGTTTCGGTTACAGACAGAAAAACACACAATCTCCATTATAATAAGATATATCCACCCATCTCCATTTGTTCATATCAAAAAAGAGAAGCCCCACTCCCCTCTAAAAAACATTTAACGCCCTAAGTTGGTTGTTTTCTTTCAAGTAACCCTGCCGCAGACGACATAGCTGGGGACAGTTATTTTGTAGGGGAATTTTCTGAGGCAGGAGACCGGACGCACTTCTCATAAATTACCCAGATCTGTTTTAGATTTGTATTGATCTTGAATTATCTTCATACGATTGGCTCTTAAAACATTGATATTCTTAACTTAAGTATTGAAGTTTTACACTGTTTAATATTATTAAACTACATTTAATTGCTTGTAAATTCTTAGTATTAGATAGTAATACTTGAAAACCATATAATATTTTGCTTTCTCAGAATTTTTGAGATGGGGCTGATAATTTAGTATTATTTGGATTTTTCTGACAATTGTTTTCATCTTCATTGTATCTCTGTAAAACGCCCCGATGTGCCCTCCGGTCTTCAGGTATTTCTTGTCGGACTTGGAATCTTCTTTTTAATTCTGCGAACCTTCTTGTCATAATCAGGGAGCCATCACGGAACTTTGAACCTAACCTTTATTCAGTCACGGTGGTATCCTGTTCTCATTCCGCTAACTATATCTGGTACAGTGTTAAGCTGTGTTAATTATTATTCTATGTACTACTGCCCCTGACCAGAATTGAACCTGCAGTCTAGAGATAACTGTCACTTAGAACTGACTTAACCTAACTCCTTTATTCACTTGGCCATGTGTCTAATTGGACGAAACATACAGATAACAATGAAGATGATGTAGGGCTAATTTCGCATTTGCCTGAGGAGTTGTCTCGTGCCGCTTGATGTCACTGGTTCCGCTAGGGGCCTCTTTATTTAAGCGGCTGATTTGAACTTCTCTTCCTCTTTCCTCGCTACGAGACCACATGGGTTAGACACGGTCTACCCTTTCTCGTGGAGCTTCGGCCCTCAACGCCGGCTACTTGTCACTGTAAGTGATTTATACAGCATGGACTATTCTTAGTCTCATGTCTGTACCTTTATATTATGTTGTACTTTTATATTATCTTGTCAGTGACTTTTATGTATGTATGTTTATGTACACTATTCTATCTTCACTTGTTTATGTATCTTGTTTATTCCTGTGCTGTTTATTATAAAATGTTTTGTCTCAGAAATGTGTCAGAGTTGTATATTCAAATATTCACTTTGAAGTCTTACAATGAGGACAATAGTCCGAATAATTCAAATAATTTATATAATGGAGATTGTGTGTTTTTCTGTCGTAACCGAAACTATATCCTACTCAAGTCACAATTCTCTTAGTTATTGACATCACTTCTCCATGATTTTATTTTTATTTAACCTCAATTATTAATTAAAATTGTCATACATTATTAATACTGTTAACTATGTCTACATATTGACAACATGCAATTATATTTATATATACAACAAAATAGTGGTTTACAGGTAACGGGAAGGCTAATTTGCATATTAATATTAAAAAATTGAATTTAATAAATATGTGCTCAGTGTTATTGATTTCTAACAGTTTGGTTTTATTTTAATGAATATAAGCAAAATCTCTTCAATGAATTTAAATGAAATCCATTAACAAGATGAAATAACTGTCATTTTATTCTTTACTTCCTCTTATAAATAAATACTTAAATTAGAAAAATAACAACGAATAAGACGAGAGTGATGGAAGAGATTAAATTTCAGTTGTTCCATTTTTTTTATATACTCCCTCTGTTTCAAATCTTTTTATCTGTTATTCTTATTTAGTTTTCATTTAGACCTTTCTAATTTTAATACACATATTTATTAACATTAGAACTTAAATACTTGCACCCGGCAGGTGCATATATTTGCTTTAGCTAACCACTTATAATAATTAGTGTAGATCAACTTATTCTATCTAGTCTCTTAGTTTCCAAAAAGAGTCCTTGAGGATACTTTAGTGCAATATCTTTAATAAAGAGTGTTGCAAGCAAATCAATACTTACTCACACCAATTTGTTGCTTATGGTTAAGTCACATTTAAAGCACCAGTTCAATGAAGTTAAGCAGCAATGAGCCAGTTCAGTACTTAGATGAGTGACCAACAGCAGGTGCTGTAAGAAACCAAATATCAAAATGACTTGATTCAACATTAAATACCCTAAAAGGGTTGACATGCCATAAAACAAAAACAAAAAAAACAGAAACCACACACCAACTTGCAAAATAAAAATTCCCCAAAAATATAAAAATAATATGTGTAGCGTAATTATGTCTACGGGGAATTTAGGGATTGAAAATAAAACGTTATTCGAATTTCTGGAGAAAGAAGAAAAAGAAATAAGAACAAAGAGAGGTTAAAATTTGGAACTCTTGACCGACCAATGACCCCAGAACTAAAGTTAAAAATAAAAATGAAAGTTCTAGTTTCTGCAGAGGAGCGAAAGTGACCCTCCCACCTCCAGGACAACAAATGGAAGAGAAAAATCAGTTTTTTTTTTTTTCGGCTGGGCCTTGGTGGGAGGCAGACGTGGCTTCCGGAATTCCCCTGTATGGGTTTCGCATAGTAGTACTGAACATGATTTACGATAGAATAATTTTACCTTACCCTCTCTCTACCCTCTCTGAAAAGAACCAACGAGCCTAGAAGGAATAAACAGACCCCTTGTGACTATACAACATGTGTATGTTGTTCCTGAACTAATGACTACTACTACTAACGACAACTACTACAACTTGAGTTTGGCTCTATCCAACATATCTTATTATAATGGAGATTGCGTGTTTGTCTGTAACCGAAACTATATTACTATACAAGTCACAATTCCCTTTGTTATTTACATAATATTCTCCATGATTTTATTTTTTATTTAAACCTCAATTATTAATAAATTTGTTTTACATCATTAATACTGTTAACCATATCTACATACTAATAACATGAAATTGTATTTATATATACAAAAAATAGCGGATTACAGTGTGAATGGAAAGGCTAATTTGCATATTGATCTTAAAATTTGATTTTAATAAATATATGCTTAGTATCATTGATTTCTAATTGTTTGGTTTTATCTTATTGAATATGAGCAAAAATCTCGGGGATAAATCTTAAAAGAAATCCATTAACAAGAAGGAATAACTGTAATATCGTTCTTTACTTCATATTTTAACTAAATAGTTAGATTGGGAAAATTTACCAATGAAAGACGGGAGTAATGGAAAATGATGGAAGAGTTAGTTTCAAAGTTGTTCTATTTTTCAATCATACCCCCTCTGTTCCAAATCTTTTTATCTGCATTCTTATTCAGTTTCATTAGCCTTTCTAATTTAATATGATATTTTATTATATCAAAACTGAAATACTTGCACCCGGAGGGTGCATATATTTGCTAGTGAAAATAATGTAATAGTAACGCCAGCACTGAACTGTTGCATTGAAGCTTTATTTTTATTTGATTTATTTTAAATTAATTTAATTTTTTTTTCTTTTCTTTTCTTTTCTTTTTAGTTATGTGGATGAAAGCTTAAAATTAGGGCAGTTACTAGGAAATCGTTTCATCATTGTTCTCAGGTAAGTTTGTTTGTTTTTTTTTTTTTTTTTGCATCAGAAATTTCTCAATATTAACCCTTAGAACCCTATATGGTCCTATCAATGGATTGACCACACGTGTTTTCCATCTTATTGCTTTGTCAATTCTTTCTGTGCCCACGTTGTGTTTTTCTTTAGACCCGCTGAATTCTAGTGGCAAAGATTTCTTCTGTCAGCAATTCGGAATATCATCTTTATTCTGTGTCTCCTCTCTCTCTGCGTCTTTAAGAGACTATATTTTATAGAGAAAGATTTCATTTGGCTGTTAACATTTTGGTGTCAACTGGTGCAATTTTCCAGCTTTAGAAAAAAGGTTAAAGAAGTGCAATGAGCCCCTCCCCCATCAAATCACACCTGGGACTTTTGACAGCTGCAGTGACCTTTGCTTGAATTTATAAACTTCTGATTAACAAAAAAAAGATTTTTTTTCTTGTTAATGAATTATAAATACCAGCAGAAATCCTTCTGGTATTACATCTTGGTCCATGGACCCCTCCACTCTGGATTCTTAGTTGAAAATAGCTATAATCTTATTTAACAGATGTACAGGCTGTTATTTTTTATTTTTTATATATAATAAAATTTTTATATATTTCTTTATATATATTTTTATATTTTATATATTTTTTTGTTTTATCCTTACTCTATACTTTTTCAAACTCATTCAATAGTTTAATTCATAGTTTAATTTTGTCTGACTACTATCCCCCTAAGAAACCAGACCTTGAAAATGATCCTTTTTTCTCATTTGACTTCCTGTCACCATGGTGACAGTCTTACAATGTAAAAAAAATTTTTTATTTTTATTTATTTATTTATTTATTTTTTTTTTGAGAAGTAAAATTTTTCAGTTATGCAATTCAAATTACCTTGATCTTCCATCTGATGAGACAAAATTTTGAGGAGCTATATTAAATCAACTTAGATTTATATAGGCTCCAATTTTGGTCAAAATAAATTTATTATGGAATTACGGTGTTGAGTTTTTCCTTCCTTTCTAAGATATATATATATGTGTGTGTGTATTTATGTAATATTTATAAGTAAATAGTGCTCAATATCATTGATAGAGTAGGTATATCTATGTTATGGGTAGCATGGGAATGGTTTCTTGTCTGTGATTTTCAAACCAAAAAATTGTTTTGGAAATTGCACAGATGAGAAACTGACAGTAACCAAGTGCCATTGACTTCATGTCCATGCTACACTAACTTATACATGTGTACTTAATACATTTTAAAACATGCCAATATTTCATCAAAAATCATTTATTAAATTTATTATACTGAAATCTGATATGAAATAACTGATACCCAGAGATTAGAAGTGATACCTGAAGATTACTCGCAATTTCCAAAGATTATAAGAGATTACAAATGTTACCTGAAGATTATAAGAGATATCTGGAGATCATTTTGTTCATTCATTCATTCACACACACACATACACACACACACCCTGTCGGCTGGGGCGTTAGAATGCACCTCTGCAGAGGGGTAAGACTCCCCCAATGGGGCCACCTGTTGGCCGTGGGTGGCGACCCGTGATGCTTAAGGATAGAGCCCAGGTGGATGAGCAGTTCATGACATGCAATACTCCACTTTTGCCCTATCTTGGGCTAGACGGGCAGTCGGAGAGGCCCCCTCCGATCAATCGGCTGGTCACGTCAAGCCCTAGCACCTATATGATTTTCCCAGCCCTTATGGCAAGCCCCAACCCCTTTTTATCATATGGGTGCTAGAAGGCGATGGCTGTGGGTCTACATGTCCTGGGAATGATGTTAAACTCTATCTGATGGTGAGGTTCCAGTTTTGGAGGTTTGGAGAATGTGGAGCACCCCTTCATCACCATTGCTCCCTGGTCCACTCTGACTCGGAGTGGTAGTACCTGTTAGGGTCCCATCTATGGGTTAAATAGAAAAATGTATTTATAAAAAAATTGTATTATCCATTAAGAATTGATTTATTTCAAAACTTTATCGGCATTAAATCACCCACTGAGGTTGATATGCAGTAAACCAAACCAAACCAAACACACACACACATTATTTATTTATTTATTTATTTTTATTTTTTAAATTTTTATTGAAACAAAATTAATGACTAAACAATGCCAAATCCTTTCTTGTTTTTATTAGTTTTTTAAACATTTATTTCATTTCATTTTCCTATTAAATTATATTCAGTTGTCAAAAATACCTCGAAAAAGGGTGAAGGTCGCCTGAAATATTGGAAAAATAAAGTGAACCAAGGACAAAACAACAGTTATTTATATATCAGAACTCTGTTTTTTGTTCACTTTTTATTTATTTCCCCTATTTTCCTTAATATCACAAAAAAAAAAAAACCTTTATGAGAACAAAACTGATACACGACTAAATTCAAATATTTAATGATTTTTCTTTTCTTTTTTTTTTTCTTTTTTTTTTGCTGCTTGTTTATTTTGGAATTTACTTTTTATTATTTATCTTTTCTTTTTTTTTTCTCTCCATTTTCAGAAATGTAACTGGAAACGATGAACAAGTGACACAAGCCTTAGAATCTCTGAAAGAAAAAGGTTTCATTAATTATTATGGAATGCAACGGTTTGGTACCACATCCATTCCAACATATCATGTTGGCAGGTCAGTGAATTCATATTTTTGGGCAGGGGTGGGGGGAGCTGAGTTTGAGGTGGAAATGGAGAAATTGAATTGCCTAAATTTAACTTGAAACTTTACAATTAATAAGATGCCTCACACAACAACAACAACTGTTTTTCTAGTGTTATCATTTTAGTTGTTGTTTGAGATATGTCAGACTAAACAGCACTGGTTAGTGTCGTCAGTTATGTTATTAAATGGTTCAGTGGGGGGTTTCAGGTCTTCCAACATAATACCCTCCCTCCTCACCAGTTAGACCACAGTAGAGATACTCATCCTCTAATGCACCACATGTGTTTCATTCAACGTTAACGGAAAGAATTAGACTTTAAATGGAGTTTTTTGCCAACATTTACCTCAACTTTTGAACATCTGATTGGTTAATGCTAAAGCTAATCAGTGTTCAGAGTAGGTGTTAAATCACATGTTGGGCAGCCAATCGATAATTGATGACATTTTTTGATTGTCCATCAAACATTAACATACAATTATTTGGTCAAATTTAAGTAAAAATGGCACAATAAAATTGTTTTCTTGTGTTGATATCAACTGCCAACACGCCCTCAATCAATTTAAAACGAGTTACAGGGTCAGATATGTTTGAGATACGCCTGATTAAACAGAGCTGGGTAGCGTTGTCAGTTATGTTATTAACTGATTTCATTAGGGGTTTTCGGGTCTTCCAGCATAAACCGCATTAGAGATGATCACCTAATGCGCTACCCGTGTTTCATTTAACGTTAACAGAAAGAAACTGACTTTAAATGGAGTTTTTTGCCAACGCTTACCTCAACTTCTTAACATCTGATTGGTTAATACTAAAGCCATTATTTTTTTACTTTCCGTTCATAACTCGATAATATTGTTTTCTTACAATATATTTCTATTTGATAAACTTAAATTATTATTATCATTTACAATTTGACTCTGTAGCTTCAAACTCAGTCGGTAGAGCACCTGCCTAAGAATCGCAAGATTCCTGGTTCAATTCCGATCCCCGCCAACTCGGCGCATGATTCGCATAGATTAGGTAATCTGATCTGTGCAGTAAAGTGGGAAGGCGACGGGAATTGTGTCGATCCACCTCAGTGAAAAACAAACCCTGGTATAGCGCTAGCAAAAAGGAGATACACTCCCTCGCTGCTCGGTTGATACCGACAATAGGCCATTCAGCCAACTTACTTTTTTGATATTGTCTATAAGATAATTTCCATTCAAAAGACACTTGAATATTTCTTTCAGTTGCACCAGACATTTTGGCTGCTATATTTTTATTTCAAGAGTTTTATATAATGTTTGCTAATTATTTTATACACATTCAGTGGCCGGGTTAACTCAGTCGGTAGAGCGTTCGGCTCGAAACCACAAGGTTCCTAGTTCAATACCAGTCCTCGCCCACTCAGCGTATGAGTAGCACAGGGATCTGTGCAGTAAAGTAAGGAGCTGACAGAAGGTGTGGCACTCCACCTCAGATGCTAAAAAACAATCTCCTTGGTCTAGCGCTATTGAAAAGGGGATAGACTCCCTCGCTGACTGGCTGATACCGACTTTAGGCCGCCCCGTCGACTTTACTTTTTACTTTTTTATTCACACATCAAAAGTTCATATTTACATTGTTTCTGTTAATTTATTCAGTGTTTTGCATTTAGTAAAATGTTTAAAAAGGGAAAATATTTTCATATGTTCAGAGTAGGTGTTAAAACAGGCTCACGGGACTCGGACATTTTCTTTTTTTTTATAATTCATTGGGATTGCATTGGCCTGCTGGTAATTAGACCCCTTTTTTTTTAACTATAAGAAAATAACAAAGACATTTAAGTTAGCTGAGGCAAATGGTGTTAGAAGGTATTGACTGAGGACTGATTTGATGAGGTTTATACAATGTACATTCTGTTTCTCTAATTGTAGAGCCCTTTTGCACAGTAATTGGAAAGAAGCAGTGGAATTGATTTTGAAACCAAGAGAAGGAGGTAAGTCTGTAATAATAATGAAATGAAATGTATTGCATACAGTGCTCAGGTGCCCCCACAACTCTTCAAAGGCTCATGTATATTACATAGAATAATGTACTAATATCAGGAACATGAATAGTGTACAGTAATAATATACATGTGTGTATGTGTGCGTGCATTTGTGTATGGTTGGGGGATATAAAGTATAGTTTTAGGTTTTGAACGATGCAGGGTTTCACCAGCCAACTACGAATGCAGGCAGTATATTCCATGCCTCAGCAACTCTAAGCATGAAAAAATGTTTCTGAAGGTCATGTGAACTCTGCTGTTTTCTGACTTTGTAGGCATGCCCACAGGTGTTGGCAACATGGAAATCAAAAATGTGCTCAAGGTTGCCGTTGGTAAGATGGAGGGAAATTTTATCAAAATAAAAGATGTTGCATTACTTAAGGGTTTAGATTTTTATTTACTACAGGGGGGTCAAAAGTGTTGCAATATTTTGGTAACATGATAGTTTGTGACATTTATATTACGTGACCAAAGCAGTTGAAGCAATTTAGCCTGTTGGCCGGGGGGGGGGGCTATAGAATACACCAACTGCACCTCTGCAGAAGGGTAAGACTCCCCCCCCCATGGAGACACCTGTTGCCTGTTGCCTGCGGGTGGAATCCTGGTGGCTGCTCAGCCACCAGGATTCCACCCGCAGGCATATATATATATATATATATATATATATATGCTTAATTGAAGTCGTACCTAATTTTTTGAAAAAATTTGAATAGGTATGCCTGCCTAATTCATTAATTATTAATTAATTAATTTTCAAAAATTAGGTACGACTTCAATTAAGCACATATTCTCCCAAAAATTGTCGGCTAAAAAAGCCATATCAAAACACATTGTTTGTCTACTTCTCAGTTTAGAAAAAACAACAAAATTAAGTCAAAGATTGACTTACATATAGCCGACGCTAAAACGTTTCGGTTTTAATAAAAACCATCAACAGGGCTTAATATAATAATAAATTCATATAAAAGGAATTATGTAAAAGTCAGCAAAAAGTTTGTGAGACTTAATTTGTGATATTAGATGGCTCAACTCCGCAACTGAACTGCAAGAAAATTTTTAAATGGAAACGTTTCCATTCGAATGGTTGATGATGTCATTATCCCAGAAATCGTTGGTTTTGGAAAAATCCAAAAATTGTAGAAATATAGATAGAATAAATATTTTTATTTTTTTTGGCATTTCAGTTGTGGAATTGAGGCTTCATGACATGCAACACTCTACTTTGTCCCAGACTTAGGCTAGACAGGTGGTCAGAGAGGCACCCTCCGATCAGTCAGTTGTCCTGACCCTATTGCTCTTCCAGCAAATCCTAATCCTTATCATTTTTATGTACTAGAAGGCAGTGGCTGAGGATCTTAGTATCCTGGGTATGGTGTTACACTGCATTTAGTGGTGAAGATAACAATGAAGATGAGGACAATAGCCCGAATATTCAAATAATACTAATTATCAAGCCTCATCTCAAAAATTCAGAGAAATACATTTCTCTGAATTTTTGAGAGGAGGCTTGATAATTAGTATTATTTGGATTATTCGGACTATTGTGCTCATCTTCATTGTTATCTTCACCACTAAATGATTGTTCAAGAAATTTTGCTAGCATAAAATAATATAAGGAGTTAATTATGCTGTTAAACAAATAAACTAAGTCAAACCTTTCATCTTATTATTGTTGCTTTAAGATTATTATGTCTGCTACTACAAGATATGATTAGTTTCCCTTGAATCTAACTTGATATCTCTATAAAAATTCTCTTGGTGGTATAACTCTACCTCTTCCCTATATATATATATATATATATATATATATATATTAATAAGTCATCCACAGACACGTGTTTCAGCATATCATGCCTCTTCAGTGTGGCTAGACACAACTATCCTTGGGTAGGGTTCGAACTCAGACTGACCGCATGGTAGTCCGATATCTTATCCCCTCGCCCACTGACAGCTGATACGGGGACTGGTGTTTTTAAACTATTAAATACATAGGAATGTATGTATCATTCGGTCACTGAGAGATCAAATTTCCGGAGAAATGATCATTGCAGGCATACCTATTCAAATTTTTTCAAAAAATTAGGTACGACTTCAATTAAGCATATATATATATATATATATATATATATATATATGCTTAATTGAAGTCGCACCTAATTTTTGAAAAAATTTGAATAGGTATGCCTGCCTAATTCATTAATTATTAATTAATTAATTTTCAAAAATTAGGTACGACTTCAATTAAGCACATATTCTCCCAAAAATTGTCGGCTAAAAAAGCCATATCAAAACACATTGTTTGTCTGCTTCTCATATATATATATATATATATATATATATATATATATATATATATATATATATATATTAGTTTAGAAAAAACAACAAAATTAAGTCAAAGATTGACTTACATATAGCCGACGCTAAAACATTTCGGTTTTAATAAAAAACATCAACAGGGCTTAATATAATAATAAATTCATATAAAAGGAATTATGTAAAAGTCAGCAAAAAGTTTGTGAGACTTAATTAGTGATATTTAGATGGCTCAACTCCGCAACTGAACTGCAAGAAAATTTTTAAATGGAAACGTTTCCATTCGAATGGTTGATGATGTCATTATCCCAGAAATCGTTGGTTTTGGAAAAATCCAAAAATTGTAGAAATATAGATAGAATAAATATTTTTATTTTTTTTGGCATTTCAGTTGTGGAATTGAGGCTCACAAACTTTTTGCTTATTTTTAAATAATTCCTTTTATGTGAATTTATATCATTATATTAAGCCCTGTTGATGGTTTTCATTAAAACCGAAACACTTTTAAAAAATTAAAATTTTTTTTTTTTTCAAATTGAGCACATATGCAACAAATTGTCTCTTTTGTATTTCAGAAGATGATGAGATCACCGAGTGTCGTCGGATTTGGTTTGAAACAAGGAATGCCAAAGAAATTTTGTCTCGAGTCCCAAAACGGCATAGTCTGGAGCGCCTTCTGCTACAAGGATTGGCATCCCAAGGATCAAATAATTATTGCAATGCTCTAGTGTCAGTAAGTATATATTCTGATATCTTTTTTTTTTTTTTTTTTTTTTTTTTTAATATTTTACTTATCTTTTACCTTTTTAATATTATGATGGAGAATGAGAAAGGAAAAAGAGCAAGACACTGTCTTGCCTGCCATGATCGAACCCGCGTCCTCCCGCATGCAAAAACAAATGCGATTTAGGCACTGGACGGACACGAGGTTCAACTGATGTGCCCGGATGTTTAGGTAATATGCCCATAAAATAACTAAAGCGAGTGGAGCGGGGGTGACAAGCAGAGAAGCTTTTGGCTTTCATGAGACGGCAGTCAGAAAATATTATTTTGACGACGGCGACGGATTTTCAGCTGCTGGTCGAAGACTGTGTTGACCAAAAGAAAGTTTGGCGTGCGAGAAGACAGTGAACTCGCTTCTTTTTGGTCCCCCCCTCAGCAGGAACTTGTTGAAGCAAATATCTATTCCCCCCCCCCTTCTATAAATATACATCTTCCAAGGAGGCGCACTTAGCATAATGGTTATCACCATAGGAAATAGAATCAGTGAGCAGAGTTCAAATCCTGGATGAGGCTATTTGCCTTTTATTTCACACTAATGCCTTTTGGGAAAAGGCATGAATTCATCTATTCTCCCTGCAGCTATGGGTAAATATTAGAACAGACTGGGTATCTTTTGGCTTTGATAGGGCAACCAATCTAGGAGAAGGAAAACTCTAGATTCGAACCAACTTAAGAATTGACCTTTTTTCACATCTTACCTATGGTGGAGGGGTTTGTCTAGAATGAAAAAGAAGAAAAAATAGAGGGGAAAAATAAATTCGACTTGTTGAAGAGATGGGGGGGGGTCAACAATGTCGTCGCCGTCACAAAATCTATAGCACAAAAAATCCGTCATCGTAAAATCACCAACTCAAATATCTTCAGCAGCTGAAAAATCGCAACTCAACTCCTGTCGTCACCCCACTTCTATTTATACTAATTTCTCCTCAACGTCCGGGTGTCTGCGCTCAACACATAAGATTCTCGAGCCAAAACCGACCGCCGGAATCATCATAGCTATCATCCGGGCACCTGGCGCTTACATCCGGGACTGTAGCTTCTCGACTTCGGTGACAATGTTTGTATTCTGAAGGAAGCGGGTTCGATTCTACAGTCCGACATGTCAGGCAAAGCCTAGCCCGCTTCCTTCGAGAATACGGCAGGCCTTGACATTCGCCACTCACCTCGTGTTCTCTGTCACAGTTTGGTAAATATATACAAAGATGACCCCTGCATATTTCGGTGTAGATATTATATGCACAGTAGCCCCCCCCCTCTAATCTGATTTATTTCATATGAGTAATGGTTAATCTAGTAAATTAAAAACTTCTATGAAGTGTCCGCCTCCCACTGTCGATGAACCTGGTGCCCATTTTGTGGGACGACAACAACTCACAGTGGGTGTAAGAAACGGTCACATGAGAATAGGGGGGATTTGAAAAAAGCCAGTTAGTAAAGCAGAGGACATCTTGGGGTTAGCGAACCACACCCACCCTGATATTAGGAGTGGGCTATGATTTGTCAAAGAATATATCTTTACTTGATTGACTTGTAAATAGCACTTCATATTTTTCTGTTTTTGAGACCGGTCCAACATTGTAACATTGGCAATAAAAGGAGTGGGATTTTTCTGTGACCACATGTCTGACTTTTCTTTCTTGATAAGAACAGCATCATCTCTTTGTCATCTCTACAACTTCACTAACTTTCTGAGAGATGCTCACAACACTGCAGGGAGAATTAGTTCAAATCTCACTTGGTGCTTATTCTATTTTAATGATTGCTCTTATAGATATGACTTGAAGCAGCTACCCAGCATTGCCTGGGTAGAGGGGGGTAGCAAAAAAAAGTTAGTCTCACAGATCCATTATTACTGAATCACGAGTTGGATCCTCGCAGGATGCCCCATTAAAATCCCTATGTAAAGTTAAGTCGTTGGGGCGGCTTAAAGTTGGTATCAGCCAATCAGCGAAGGAGTCTATCCCCTTTTCAATAGCACTAGACCAAGGAGTGTTTTGGCGTCTGGGGTGGAGCGCCACACCTACCATCAGCTCCTTACTTTACCGCACAGATCCCTGTGCTACTCATACGCTGAGTTGGCGAGGACTGGAACTGAACTAGAAACTATGTGGTTTCTAGCCGAACGCTCTACAAGACCTTGCGTTGATCCAGCCACTCTGAAAAGAAAAATTATTGTCTACTATTTAAAATCTTAAATGCAAAATAAATTCTATGCTGTTATCATTTAAATTTTATCAAGCCCTGCTGATATTTAATGCGTATATATATTTACTTTATTGTTAATTGTTCTATTTTCGAAGATTCCTCCGAATATACATATACACACAACTGTCCTTTATATATGTAGATAGATAGATAGATAACCTGAGCCAATTGTGATAAAAAAGAACAAGAATTGAAAAGTTAAAATTATTGATAATAACGATTTTTCTTCTAATCCTTATTTCTTGGAATTGAAATTAAAAATCATTTTTATGTCTTTTAATTTTTTTGAGAATAAATGTCTTTGATTCTAAACCATTTTTCTTAATCTATTCAGATTCCACGCAATACACGTCTCATGTACGTCCACAGTTATCAAAGTTTTGTGTGGAACACAATGGTCTCTCGAAGAATTCATCAATTTGGCTTGACGCCTGTTGTGGGTGATTTGGTCTTTGATAATTTTGATTCCCTACCTCGAGATCCTGGTAAGTTTATTTTTTGTCCCTGACTAATTTTGAAATTTCAATTTTTGCATAGGTTGTGATAGGGTGGAGGAGAAAGACCTTTTTTCTTTTTTTTTTTTTTTTTTTTATGCAAGAAAATTGATGTAATTTTTCAGTTTTTATTTATCATCCATAAATAAATAAATAAACCTTGACCATTTCGTTGTAAGGGAAGATATTTTCCCCTACAAGGAACACGTATAAAGATACATTAGGTTATTTGTAGTCAAGTTACATAGTAGTATTCCTAGTTGAGTCACTACTAGTAGAGTAGCTAGTCCTACTGTTGGAGAACTGCATGTTGACTCTATTATTTATACTAGCAAATATATGCACCCTCCGGGTGCAAGTATTTGAATATTAATGTAATGAAATATGTTAAATTTGAAATACTTTTGAAACTAAATAAAAATCCAAATAAAATGATTTGAAACAGAGGGGGTATAATCGAAGAATAGAACAACTTTAAACTAAGTCTTCCATCATTTTCCATCACTCCCTCCTTTTATTGCTGAATTTTCCTAATTTAACTATTTAGTTAAATTAGGAAGTAAAGAATAAAATTACTGTTATTTCTTTATATTAATGGATTTCTTTTAAGATTTATCCCAGAGATTTTTGCTCATATTCATTAAGAAAAAACCAAACAATTAGAAATCAATAATACCAAGCACATATTTAATAAAATTAAACTTTTAATATCAATATGCAAATTAGCTTTCCTGTTCACACTGTAACCCGCTATTTTGTTGCATATATAAATACAATTGCATGTTATTAGAATGTAGATAAAGTCAAAAGTATTAATAATGTAAAATAATTTTATTAATAATTGAGGTTTAAATAAAAATAATCATGGACAAAGGGGATTGTAATATAGTTTCGGTTACAGACAAACAAACAATCTCTATTATAATAAGACTAGTACAAAATAATAAACGCCCTCTGGGCGAAGTAAAAATATATTTTTTTGAAACATATTACCTGAGGGGTGGGAGTAAAAAATTCAGTGTCGGCGAGTTTGTACCCTAAGTAAGTAAGTAAAATCATCAAATTCATTAAAGGATTAAAAAATAAAACAATTTGAAATGTAAACTTTAAATATGTATTAAAATAAAACAAACTATATATAGATATATAATACCAGTCATGTATTTATTAAAACTTGTTTTAAAAAACAATGAGGACTGTCTAATGTTGCATGTTCAAATTTTGAGTGTATTTATTCTATGTTATGACGATTTTGGGTAATGTGACGTAATTAGTGACGTAATTTTTGTTACAGACAAAAACTGGAAGCGAATCTCCATTATTAATAGATTCCTATACAAAATTAATAAACCCTTTTCTGCATTTTCAGTGTTGTCTTGATAAATTCAGTCACAATAAAAAAATTTATAAAATTTATTATGAGCGGGGGGATAGATTATATGTAAAATTTTACTCAAATGGTCATTATTAAATAGAATTATTATTAATGTTAGATAGGAATACTTGAAAAAATTTAACTGTATGCAAATTATTTATATTAAGAAATGTTACTTGAAGTTATAATTTTTTACTAAGGATTATTGTTGTTAGTCACTTGAAACCGTATTATTATTATTACTACTTGCTGTCCATCGTATCCGATGATGACACCACACGAATCATTTTCCTCCAATTTAATCGGTCTCTGCTTGTGTCTTGCCAACTGCCTATGGGGATATTGAAGATCTTCAGGTTTCTTTTTGATGTTGTCTTTATACCTGAGCTTTGGTCTACCGATTCCATGTGATCCCTCTCTCAGTTGAGAGTACAGAATCTGCTTTGGTAGTCTGTCATCCCCAAGTCTGTTTAATTGAAAACAAATGACTATTAATAAATAGAAATAATTACTTGAAATCTTATAATTATTATTAGTACTAGCAAATATATGCACCCTCCGGGTGCAAGTATTTAAGTTTTAATATAATAAAATATCATATTAGAAAGGCTAATGAAACTGAATAAGAATGCAGATAAAAAGATTTCGAACAGAGGGGGTATGATTGAAAAATAGAACAACTTTGAAATTAACTCTTCCATCATTTTCCATTACTCACGTCTTTCATTGGTAAATTTTCCTAATTTAACTATTTAGTTAAAATAGGAAGTAAAGAATAATATTACAGTTATTTCTTCTTGTTAATGGATTTATTTTAAGATTTATCTCCGAGATTTTTGCTCATATTCATTAAGATGAAACCAAACAATTAGAAATCAATAATACTAAGCATATATTTATTAAAATCACATTTTTAATATCAATATGCAAATTAGCCTTCCCATTCACACTGTAATCCACTATTTTGCTGTATATATAAATACAATTGCATGTTATTAGTATGTAGATATGGTCAACAATAATAATGTAAAACAATTTTATTAATAATTGAGGTTTAAATAAAAATAAAATCATGGAGAATATGATGTAAATAACAAAGGGAATTGTGACTTGAATAGTAATATAGTTTCGGTTACAGACATACAAACCCACAATCTCCATTATAATAAGATTAGATCAGAATAACTGATATCATTTAGCTACAAGCTAACAAATATAGACGGAGTGTTATTTTTAAAAAAATGGAATGATAATCAAACATTTCAGAAATGAATTTAATTTTGGCATTAAATAACCCATAAGGAATTGATATGTCATTAAACAAATAAACCAAGCCAATATCACACAAAAATATTCTAGTCAGAATGGTTAATATATATATTTACCAACCCTCCGCACGAGCAGGATACGACACAAGGTCAATTTCTTAAGCGGAGTTCAACAGGTTTGAATTCAAAGTTTTCCTTCTCCTAGACTGGTTACCTAGCCATGGTTAAAGAACCCAGTCGGCCTTGCTATTTACCCATAGCTGGAGGGAGAGTAGGATTCATACCTTTCCCAAGGGTATTAGCGCTAAGTGAAATGTTTAATATATGGTGCTTAAACTATTATCATCAAATTTTTGAAAAATTGGTCAACCGAAATACTAAAAGAATAAAATCCAACAAGAAGGAAGATATTGGTAAAAATAAATGATTTCTTTTTTTTAAATTCTTCAGACAGTTCCAGGGAACGTCCACATGTGATCACAGCTGAAAATATAAAAAAATACACCATCCATGATGTTGTAATGCCCCTGCCTGGGTATGATATCATGTACCCTGAAAATGAAGGTAAGTCTCAGTGAATGTAGTTTTATGATTATTTATCACAAACATTCAAGTCCACAGACTATAATATATATTAGATTGTATATTAATGTAATATATATTAGTAATATGGTAGTAATATGTAATATATATTAGATTATATATTAATGTAATATATATTAAATTAGTGTAATATATATTCTTTGTCACCAACATGCAAGGAAAAATTATTAATGTAATATATATTAGTAATACGGTAGTAATATGTAATATATATTAGATTGTATATTAATGTAATATATATTAATTTATTGTAATTATTCCTTTATGATTATTTGTCACCAACATTCAAGTCCACAGACATGCAAGTTTTTTCCAGCTTACTAAATGTTGTAATATGTTAACTCACTACAATAGAATATATATTTACACACAGAATTAAGCAGTATTAGCAGGCAACATCCTGATCCCAAGCTATTTAAACAGAAATGTGCTAAAAGATTAGCCTTTTTTTTCTTTTTATTACTCCCTACTGGCTTAACAGATTGACATAGAAGTTCTACTGGGGCTTACTTCCTGTGCAGCATCCCACATTAAACCAACTTTGTTGTTCATTATATCTTTACTCTTCATTTTTCCTGTAGAATACAAGACTAAACCTCTGCAGAAGAGTAAGACCTCCACCCCACTCACTCTTAATGGGACCAGCTGTTGGCTATGGCTGTTGACCCATAATGATTGTGGTGGCTGAGCAGTCTGACCTGCGTACTCAGTGGTCCCATGACATACAATGCTCCACTTCAGCACTTATTTGGCTAGATAGGCAATTGGAGAGGCCCCATCCGATCAACCGTCTGGTCATGTCAAACACCTATTTGAGAATATGGTCAGGACAAACACCCAATCCTTTTTATCTTATAGGCGCTAGAAGGCTGTGATTGAGGGTCAACCACCAGTTTATTAATACATATCTATTGATTGATACGTTTCCTGGGTGTAATGCAAAACTGCATCGAGTGGTGAGGTTCTAATCCTAGAGCTCTGGAGAGTGTGGAGTACCTCTTTATAGCCATTACTCCCAGGTCCACTCTGACCTGGAGTAGTAGTACATCTGCAGAAGAGTAAGACCCCACTCCCAATGGGACCAGCTGTTGGCTATGGGTGTTGATCCGTAATGATTGTGGGGCTGAGCAGAATAGAAGCCTGGAAGAGATGAAGAATGAACAGTCCTACTTAGAACTGTCTTAACCTAACTCCTTTATCCACTAGGCCATGTGTCCAATTGGACAATCCAGTGTGAATTTTGGGAACTTATAAACCTAATGTCTTGTTTTGGCTAGAATATCTACCTATTCATTTATCAATGATTTTTTTTACCTAGACTCATAGTGGGTGTTTTTTTTTTGTTTTTTTTTAAATTTTTTTATTGTATTCCATTCAACAAAAAAATTCCAAGAAATAGATCTGTTTACATTAATGTAGAGGGCCGGGTTAGCTCAGTCGGTAGAGAGTTCGGCTAGAAACCACAAGGTTCCTAGTTCGATACCGGTCCTCGCCAACTCAGCGTATGAGTAGCACAGGGATATGTGCGGTAAAGTAAGGAGCTGATGGTAGGTGTGGCGCTCCACCTCAGATGCCAAAACAATCTCGTTGGTCTAGCGTTATTGAAAAGGGGATAGTTGGTAAATAGACTCCAACACTGATTGGCTGATACCGACTTTAGGCCGCCCTGACAACTTTACTTTACTTTTACATTAATGTAAATTATTTCTCTCTGTTAATAATAAACATGAAGTCAATGAAACTTATTTCTATCATTTTGTTTATACTCATGAAGTTAATGAATAATCTAACATAAAAAATTTCTACCAATATATTGAAAACACATTGAGTTAATGAAAATTATTTCTACCAGTTTATAAAACAAAAGCAAACCAAAAATATTTACCAACTGTTTGCTTACAAATCATAAATATAGAAAGACCAGATTTGACATTAATGGCACATCAACTCTTTTGGGCCAACCAAATAAACTAACCAACCAACTAACATAAAAATTATTTCTACCAATTCATTAACACACACTATATATATATATATATATATATATATAAAACAAAAACAAGATTTGTCATTAAATAACCCACAAGGGTTGACATGCCATTTAACACTGACCTTTGTCTATAGTGACCAGTTTGCTTTTCTTAGGGTAACTTTGAGTATTTACGACAAAAAATTTACCATTATCTGCGTTATTTGGACTATTGTCTCCATCTTCATTGTTATTTGTACAACGTTTCGACCGATATGCCCTCTGGCCTTCTTCAGGTATTTCTTTTCGGACTCGGGAACCTTCTTTTCGAACTTGGGAACCTTCTTTTCGAACTCGGGAACTTTCTTGTCGTAATCGGGAGCCATCACAGAACTTTGAACTTAACCCTTTATTTAGTCCATGGGGGTATCCTGTTCTCTATACTAATCATCAAACCTCATTTCAAACATTCAGAGAAAAATTTACCATTTAGTATTTGAATTTTTCAAACTGATTGTTTCGATTCCATGTCAATTCTACTTTCCTAAAAACAATTTTTTTTCCCTTCTTTTTCAGCTCATTCTTGGTATCGTGAAATGTTGGAGAAAGATGGTTTAAGCATTGATAACCTTAGGCATTCCAATAAGTATGTATATTTTATATACTTTATTCTTATTTTTTAGTTTTATGTATTGCATTATAAATTGGGTGTAATTCTTTATTTTATCAGTGATAAATTTATCATGAACATGATTAAGACATAAATTTAACGTTAAGATATTTATATCTTAATGATAATTTAATAATTATAATGAAAATATAATAGGTTAATTTACCATAAATTTAAAATTAAGACATTTATAAATAAAATAAAATGGAAGAAGATAAATTTATCAGTGCGCAATTAGTTTAAGGGAAGAATAATAATGGAGAAACCACTCCACTATATTTCCCAAAAAGACTCATAACATTTATGCTGTTTACTGATAAATGGAAGCTGTGGAGAGTCATAATTACTTAAGTCCTGGAAAGGACATGGCACTTTTCTATACTTTCTTATTTTTTGCTAGATTATCAAAATGATTTGAAAAATAAATTGATGAGTGAAATCAGTCCACCCTGATGATTTTACTTTAAAGGGTAGGCTTAGCTCAGTCAGTAGAGTGAAAATTGAATTACAGTCTGTCTTAAAAAATTCTTATAAAAAGCTAATTCAAACTCCAATCATGCTATTACATTTACTTTCATAGTAATACCCTTGGAAAAGGTATGAACACCCTCATCCCTCCAGCTATGGGTTAAGTACTACTAATATATATATATATATATATATATATATATATATAATATCATTGATAGAGCATTTATATCAAAGTTAGAGTAGCATGGACATGAAATAAACAGCGTTTGTTACTGAGTTTCTTACCTATGCAATTTTCAAACCAAATCATGTTCCATTTAACAAGATAAAATGAGGGGCTATTCGCAGAATTGTGTCCCGGCCTTCAAATGTTTTATTTGTAATTGGTTGTCAAAAAAAAAATTAAAATGAAACGAAAATACCCCCCAAAAAAGATTTTTTTAGTGGATTGAAGGCGTTTTTATCAACAAATTATTTTTTTTTTTTTTTTTTAGTGTTTTGAAGGCATTAAATGTAAGCCATATTTTTATCGACAAGTAAATATAAAAAATTTAGCCCCCCCCCCCCTAAAATATTTTAAAGAGGGGAGGTTTAAAATATTTACATTTATTTGTCGAAAAAGACTGGAGGGGGTAAAATATTACATTAACTTTTTGGGAAAATGCCTTAAGCGCTGGTTGTTGTTTTTTTTCAGCTGGCACCGCTTCAGCTAGGAACTTCATTCATAGAGCGGGTTGTTTTTTCAGCTATCACTACCTAGCATTTTTTTTAAGGCAGGAGGCCAGGATGCAATTCTGCAAATAGCCCCCAAAATGATATAGATAGACACAAAAATTACAGTGGAAATCTGAGTTCAAATCTTGGATGAGGCTTTTTGCATTTCACATTGTACTAATACCCTTGGGAAAGGTATAAATCCAATTATTCACCCTCCCCAGCTGCTATGGGCAGACTGGGCTCTTTAACCTTAGTATGGAAACTGGTCTTGGAGATGGAAAACTTTGAATTCAAACTATTCTAATGAGATTTACTCTGTTTAAGAATTGACCATGTGTCACATCCTGCGTGTAGCAGAGGGGTTGGCTAATTTGTTATAAACCTGAAAATATGATTTATATTTATAACCCATACATGTGGTGTAATGGTTAAAGTCATGAGAAATGGACTCGTCGCCCCGAGTTCAAATCCTGGATGAGGTAATTGCATTTCACTTAGTGCTAATACCCTTGAGAAAGGTATGAATCCTACTCTCCCTCCAGCTATGGATAAATAGTAGGGCAGACTGGGCTCTTATAAATAGTAGGGCAGACTGGGCTCTTTAACCTTGGTTAGGCAACCGGTCTAGGAGAAGGAAAAATCTGAGTTCAAACCTGTTGAACTCCGCTTAAGAAATTGATCTTGTGTCACATCATGCTCGTGCGGAGGGGTTGGTAGATATATATATATATATATATAAAGTGGTAAAGAATAGAGGGTAAAAGTGGACAAAAGAACAACTCAAACAAGTAGATGTAGGAGATATATTTTGTCCTGCCTTGAGCATCTCCTACATCTACTTGTTTGAGTTGTTCTTTTGTCCACTTTTTCCCTCTATTCTTTACCACATTCTGTCGGATTTACTCCAATCCTCATATATATATATATATATATATATATGTGTGTGTGTGTGTGTGTGTGTGTGTTATCCACATACACGTGTTTCGAAGTTTACTTATCAGTGTGGCTTTACTTTTAACAGCTACCTCTGAATTTCTGTCTGCCAAGTCTCTTACCCATAACCCATTTTAATAAGCAAGGAGTCCTCATTCCTTGAATGCAAATGAAGGTATGCATTAATACTGAAATATATAAATGAAAAAAAAAATTTTTGGTAATATCTACGAGCGAAGATTAGCTTTTTGAAACTGTGGGAAATTCTTTTATTGTAAAATCTTTTTTTTTTTTTTTCTTTTTTTTTTTTTTTTTTAATCAAGAATGTTTTTCTTGTTTTGCAGAGATTATTCCCTCCCTGGTGCTTACCGAAAAGTCATTATAAAACCATCAAATGTTTCTTGGCAACTGTATAAATACAATGACCCAACCATTTCATTGATATTAAGTGACTATGAAACTCTCATGGAGGAAGAAAAAGTAGATAGCTTAGAAGGTGAGTCTCTCTTTCTCTCTCTTTTTTTTCTCTCTCTCTTTCTTTTTCTCTCTCTCTCTCTCCTTTTTCTCTCTCTCTCTCTCTCTTTTTTCTCTCTCTCTCTTCTCTCTCTCTCTTTTTTCTCTCTCTCTTCTCTTCTCTCTCTCTTCTCTTTCTCTCTCTCTTCTCTTCTCTTCTCTTGCATTTCTTTTCTTTTATTTGGTGTAAATTTAGTATATCTACCATAAAGATTCTAAATAGAGAATCTAAGTATATAGATAAATCACACCCTATGGAGTAACTATTAATATTTGATGTAAATCAAATCTTAATTACTCTACTGTTGCTGGATTGGATATTTTGCCTATGAATGTTTCTGTTTGTAGATGTTTAATACTAAGACTATTTCTGATATCAAACATGACCAATGGGTCTTAGAATATGCAAAATGCATTCCCTCAAAGACAGTATCCTGGGTAGGTTACTAAACTGCATCTGGTGGTGAGGTTCCAGTTCTGGAGCTCTGCAGAGTGTGGAATACCCCTTTGTTTCCATTACTCCAGGGCTCACTGACTTGGAATGGTAGTACCTGTTTAGCTCCTGAAAACTGTGCAAACAAATTAAAAATAATTATGGTAATCTGAACATTAGCTACATAATACTGAAGCTCCCCTTGTTTATTTTATTTCACTTTGAGGAAGCCGTCTGTTTTGGTCGGCCATTTTCATTTCACTGTAATCAATACAACTGCATGTTTTAACATAAAAATATCATAAAATGTGTTCTTAATAACAATTAAGTTTGTTTCAAATAATGCACAAGCACAATTAAGAACACATTTTATGATATTTTTGTGTTAAAAACATTCGGTTGTATTGATTCGAACAAATTCGTATTTTCTGTGTAGATTTACGGTGTAATGAAAATGACAGACCAAAACAGATGGCCTCCTCAAAGAAAGTGAAAGAAACAAGGGGAGATTACTCGCATTTATGTAGCTAATGTTCAGATTACCACAATTATTAATTATTAATCAGGGTGAGTCAAAAGTTTTGCAATATTTTAGTAACATGAGGCACAATTCAGCAGCTCCAGATGCTTTTGCCAATATCATCGAAGGTGACAAACGACACTGGAATGTGAGATGCTGAGCTTGCCTGATACTCCTTGAGTACTACTCAATGAATTTGCTTCTATGGATTTGAGCATGGCCTCAGAATCCACAGTTTTAGGCCTAACCTGACCTTGCCTGTCAATGTTCTTGCAACTTTTCATGATGTGATACCACCGGAGGGCTGCGAAGCCTCTTTGCACATTTCTGCATCTCTCCTGCATTTACTACACCGCTTCATTCTGGCCGTTCATCTAGTGTCATCTAGTAATTTCCCTGGATCGCCACATTGTACATATATGCTCAAAACATCTCGCAGGGGACCCCCCCGCC
This sequence comes from Doryteuthis pealeii, assembly GCA_023376005.1. Classification (NCBI taxonomy): domain Eukaryota; kingdom Metazoa; phylum Mollusca; class Cephalopoda; order Myopsida; family Loliginidae; genus Doryteuthis; species Doryteuthis pealeii. Next base: position 46,365,022 of record CM042161.1, read on the forward strand.
GAGGGGTGCACAACAAACAATTTGACACCCACAAACAATACACCTACTTACACATACAATATATATGTATACACACACACACACACGTATGTATTCATACGCACATATGTATCTATCTATACATATATTTGTATATGTATAAGTATTAACTTACTGGTGGGTATAAGTACGATCGTTGGAAGCGCACAATATCCAGAGGCTAAGGTTGAGAAAAAACAAATACAAAGTGCTCAATACAATGTAGAGCATAAATTTATTTTAACAATGGAAAGGAGTAACCTACTCGAGTTTCATCGATTGATTCTTCAGGGTTACTTTAAATTAATCGAGTTTTCGATTAATCTTAGGTGTTATAAACATGCCCGTTGGAATGGGACTTAACTTTAGTAGAGGAACGCTTATTTATATTTTCATGAATCAATCGATGAAACTCGAGTAGGTTACTCCTTTCCATTGTTAAAATATATCTATACATACATGTGGTTTGACTTACTACTTATTCAATTATCTACCTAGAATTATATATACACACACTTACACCCGCATGCACAGATGCATACTGCATATATGCATTGTGCTATAATGAACCACCTGGTTACTAAACCCCACAATAAACTGCTGCTTCACCTTTTTGATTGTTTCCAAGGTGTTATGACTCGGTTTGAACTCATAAACTAAAAATTCCCAAATTAGACTCCATTGTATGTTCATCCACTGCAGTTCTCAAATCAAACATGGAATGAAGCAATGCACATCATGCCAGCACACAAATATCAAATAGAATTATTGGGGATCAAGACACCATTAAGCACCCCCATTTGCGACCTAGATTCCAAAGGGCATGTTTTGCTTTTCACCGCCAAAATCCGGTTGTTTGTTAACAGACGATTTTTAGACACACTTTTTTTTTTTAATTATAAAACTATAAACGAAAGACATGTTTTTATATTAAAAACACTTTTTTTTCATGTTGTTAATTCAATAGCAATTCTTTTTTAATTATAAAACTTTTAACGCTAGACACATTTCACATGGGAATGATTAAAGCTATAAAAAGTATATTATAAGGTTATAATAATAACAGCTAACCCTAAACCTAGCAAAATCTTTTTTTTAGATAAATACTTTTTAATATTAACCATCTGTAGAGGCACATGCAAAATAAATAAACACGTCTTTCATTTTAAGTTTTATTTTTTTTTAAATAACAATATTAGTTTATCTTTAGTGCAAAATTAATTTTTTCACATATGCTAACGACAACAACATGAAATAATTATTTTTTTTTTTTTTTAAATAAAAAACTATTTTAGTATAAAAATGTTACTGGTTTTTATCAGCCGGCTGTTTTGTTTACTAACAACTGGTGAAAAGAAAAATTAAGTTCCTTTTTGGGCTGGGGTGCCTATTGGTGTCATGGTCCGAATTATTAATGTTAGATGAGAGGACTTGAAACTGTATATAAATTATTTGTATTAACAATTGTTACTTTAAGCTATAATTGTTATCATTGGTTACTTGAAACCATACAAATACAAATGTGTGAAAATTATCTGTGTTAATTATATGATATCAATTATTCTTGTGTACAAATTGACCAAAAAAAAGTGCAATTCAAAAAGAAAAAATGCAATGAAAGATAGAAAATATAGTTAGGAATCAAATTTCAGCATTAAATAACCCATAAGATGTTGATATGCCATTTAATAAATAGACCCAACCAATATGATAATGAAATGAAATGATAATGAAATTTATTGTGTACAGTGCTCAGGTGCACCACAACTCATCAAAGTCTCATGTCAAGTACACAGAATAATGTATTAGTGTCAGGAACATGAACAGTTCACAGTAGTAATATGCATGCATGTGTATGTGGAGAGTGGCATCAGGTATAGTGTTGGCTGACTTTGCACACAAAAATATTTTGTTCTGAAATGGTTAATGCATATGTGGCCTAAAGTCGGTATCAGCCAATCAGTGCGGGAGTCTATCCCCTTTTCACTAGCGCTAGACCAAGGAGATTGTTTTTGTGTCAGGGGTAGAGCGCCGCACCTATCATCAGCTCCTTACTTTACCGCACAGATCCCTGTGCTACTTATACGCTAAGTTGGCGAGGGCCGGTATCGTGCTAGGAACCTTGTAGTTTCTAGCCGAACGCTATCTTCAGTAATTTTAATGATTCTTAAGAAAAATTCATTGTAAATTTATTGTCAATAAATCCATTATATCAGATTAATTTCTCTTATAAGGTTTCCCTCCCTTTAATTCTTTTCATCAAATTTAGCTACAAATAATTAACTTACAAAAAGTTTATCAGACATGTTTCTGAAAAATGGGCAAATTTGAAAATTTCCTTACCAAGTCAAAAAAGCAAAGTTTGAAAAGAAAAATCTTCAGCTGGTACAGTAGAATACGCTGATTGTACCTCTACAGAGGGGTAAGACACCCCCAGTAGGGTCCCCTGTGAGCAGTCGTCTGGTCATGTCAGGCCCTAGTACCTATATGATTGTCCCAAGCGCGTGGTGTAATGGTTAAAGTCATGGGAAATGGGCTCGTCGCCGCGAGTTCAAATCCTGGACGTGGTAATTGCATTTCACTTAGTGCTAATACCCTTGGGAAAGGTATGAATTCTACTCTCCCTCCAGCTATGGGTAAATAGTAGGATAGACTGGGCTCTTTAACTTTGGTTAGGCAACCGGTCTAGTGGAAGGAAAACTCTGAATTCAAACCCGTTGAACTCCGCTTAAGAAATTGACGACCTTGTGTCACATCCTGCTCGTGCGGAGGGGTTGGTAAAAAATATATATATGATTATCCCAACCTTATTGCTCTTATGGCAACACAACAACCCTTTTTATCATATGGAACTCTAGGGAGTGTGGAGTACCTCTTCATTACCATTACTCCTTTATCCACTAGGGCATGTGTCCAATTGGAATACCTGACGAAGGCTGGAGGGCACATCGGCCAAAAAGTTGTACAGATAACAATAAAGATGAGGACAATAGGCCGAATAATACAAATAATACTAACCTTTTGGAATGGTATGAATTTCTACATTAATATCAAGCAGTATGGGGGGCAGAAAGTTGTTCCGCACATCCACTTTGAATTTCTCTCTATTTATTTAACTTCTTATTATTTGCAGATGGTAAGATGAAAGCTATCAAACTGTGCATCACCCTTCCTTCTTCCTGTTATGCAACCATGGCCATCCGAGAGATTCTAAAGACAGACACTTCTTCCTGTTACCAATCACGACTCACGGAAGACACCACAGACTGTAAGGAAGACACCACAGACTGTAAAGCTGACCAATAAATCTTTGGACAAAGAAAGAAAGAAAGAAAGAAAAAGAAAGAAAAAATTTTAAAAAACAAAAAAAACTCCAATTCCATCTGTCAACACCTCCTCCTCCTCCTACTCCTCTTTTCATGCACATTTTTATCTGATAAAATCTTTTCATCCTTCTTCAAATTGGCTTCTGTCTTTGTTTAAATCTAATTAAAACAATGAATTTCATTATATATATATATATATATATATATAGAGGGTCATCCACAGACAAGTGTTTCGACTTATCAAGTCTCTTCAGTGTGGCTAGACATTTTTTAAGCTACCTACAGCCGGAATTGAAATCCGATTGGTTGGGTGTCAGTCCGGCACCTTAACCATTATGCTGTCTTCACTTACAGAATGGGAAGGGGATTTTAACTGTTTTAATACACACATCGCTTTGTGGGTAAAGGCCGTCACAGAGTGCTCCATTCCTTATATAGAAGAGCGTATATATATATATATGTATTGGTTTGGTGGTTAGTTTTATAAGGTAACTATGGCTGTGTTTGTTAACTCATCATTTATTCTTAATATTTCGAGATAAAAATCTCTTCTACAAAAGATCTCCAAAACTGAAACTGTTGCTAGCGACCGTCCATTCCGAAATGGATGGTCACTAGCAACAGTTTCGGTTTTAGAGATCTTCTGTAGAAGAGATTTTTATCTCGAAATATTAAGAATAAATCACAGGTTAACAAACAACACCATAGTTACCTTATTTTTCTTTACACTTGCATTGTGATAGCCTTCAAAATCAACCACCAAACCAACACAATGCTTCAAGCAAATTATAAAATATATATATATATAATAAAGATTTTTTTTAAATTTAAAAAAAAAAAATCTTTATTTCAATATCCTCGAGCATTTTTATAGTATTAAAAAAAAATTTTTTAAAATAAATATATATTTATATATGAAATTATTTTCGAAACATCCCGCGAAACAAGACGCCGCACGGGATCTAACGGAGTTTCACTATCTTTGCCGAGCATAACTTTACATCTTTGCCGAACGTTTGCATTTACATTAAAACATTCAACGGATTAACATCACAGTTGAGTTTAACAAATACAGATGAAATTTAAAAAAAAAATTTTTTTCAACTCTCTGAAGATAGGCATAGCGTGAAAATATTAAGGGAACAAAAAAAGAAAAAAAAGAATTAAATAAATATGTTTTTAAACATAAATTTGCATTATTTCGCCTTCAAAAATATATTATTATATATATATATATATATATATATGGGAGTGAAATGGGGAAGTCAATCCAACAATATGGGGTGGTAGTAAAAGGTAAAGTCAGCAGGGTGGCCTAATGTCGGTATCAGCCAGATAGCGAGGGAGTCCATCCTCTTTTAACTAGTGCTAGCCTAAGGAGATTATTTTAGCATCTGAGGTGGAGCACCACACCTACCATCAGCACCTTACTTTACCACACAGATCCCTGTGCTACTCATACACTGAGTTGGCGAGGGCTGATATTAAACCCAGAACCTTGTGACTCCTAGGCAGACGCTCTACCGACTGAGCTAAGCTGGCCAACATGGAGTGTTCCAAAGAATAAATATTCATCCTTTGTGTTTTTCTATATTTTTCCACATATATACTAACATAGCTCCTGTTGTATCCCGAGATGTAGGATATACAGAAATGATAATAAAACAGAGAATATGTTAACAATAACAATATTTGTTCTATTTATTTTTCACCGACAGGGAATACAGTGGATGGGTTTGGATTAGAGTTCTGGCTTGATGTTAGGATACACGTGTGTCACCTACTTGGTTCTGATCTGCTCTGCAGGCTTTTTCCCCCTCCTCTTCAGAGAGTCCGGTTCGAATCGTTAGGGGGAGATAACTCTCCCTAACAGCTCCCATCATAAATAATATGATTTTTTATGTATGGAATTGAATGGTAACATGGGTTCAAAATGATGTTGAGAACACAGGAGCAGCAGTCAACTGAAATCCTTTTTAAATCACTCAAGTAAACAGAACAAAGAAAGAAGCATGGGAGATATTAACTCCTAACATCCTGTTGAGTATTTTCTAAGTCCAGAGCCCCATTCCTATAAGGATTTATCCAAAATGGCTAAAAATGGCCTTTTCATTTAAAGTTACCTGTTATTTCCTGTAAATCAAAGACTTCTAAATATGTTTAATATTACAGTTAAAGGCTATCATTTGAGGTGGATTAGGAAAATGAATGTGACTTCCAGCCGGGTGGAATGAGGCGGTATAGGACGTTAACTCTTTAGTAGTGTAGTGTATCTAGTTATTATCCAGGAAAAAAATAAGTAAAAATAAAAGAATGGAGATTATGTGTAAAAAAAAATAAATTAAAAAAAATATGAATAATAAAAAATGAAATTGGTCTTTTATAAATATCACTCTTATACAACCTCCCAAATTGGAGGCACGTGGTCAAATGGTTAGTCATAGGAAATGGACTCGTCGACCCAAGTTCAATTCCTGGACGAAGCTGTTTGAATTTCACATAGCGCTAATACTCTTGGGAAAGGTATGAATCCAATTCTCCCTCCAGCTATGGGTAAATAGCAGGGTAGACTGGGCTCTTTAACCCTGGTTAGGTAACCGGTCTAGGAGAAGGAAAACTCTGAATTCAAACCTGTTAAACTCCACTTAAGAAATTGACCTTGTGTCACATCCTGCTCATGCGGAGGGGTTGGTAAATATATATATATATACAACCTCCCAAAAGTAAAAAGTATATTAATTTAATGAGAAACAAGTCCGTATATAATTCTCTTAAGGATAAAAACACTTGATTTTGACTGGCATTTAATTTATTGAAACAAGTAGGTATTTACTGAACCCACCCACCACAGGTTTGCGAGTATGGGGCATCCACTAAGGATTGAACTCACTATTTAGTAGTAATGGATCATGTGAGACTAGCTTAATCATTACACCAGAAGTGGAACAACAGGTTGAAAGAAAGAGGGGGAGGGCGTTAAGAAAAAAAAAAAAAGGGTTAGTAAAGGAATTTTCCGTCTCCTAAACTATTAAGTTCACTCATCATCCACTGCCTTGAAAAATTAATTAATATTTTGAGGCTCCATTTTAGAATCGGATATCCCAATATTTTCTTGAAAAATAAAAAAAACTCCTTAAAGTTCATTATCTTTAAGGAGTTTATATTAGTTAATTTCAAATTTAATTAAGTTTAAATGAAGCCCTGTCCACAACTATTATAAATAATTTTGATTTCATCTTCCCAATTATACATTAATGTTAATAAAAAAAGTAACTAAAATTGAAAAGATGAAGGGTTAATATTAGTCAAAGTAATTACCGTATTTGACAGCATATAGGACGCACCTTTTTTTCCAAAATTTTGGCTCAAAAACTTGCCCTGTGTCTTTTACATCGTAGGTGAAATTTGAGACCTCCCAGGGCCTAGGCTTATTATTATTATATATTAATAATTTGAAGGCAATTACAATGCGTATAAAAAAATAAAAACAAAAAGATGTTATTTTTGTCTTATCAATTTCGAAGTATAAACTTCATCATCAGAGGTTATGAACCTCTGATGATGAAGTTTATACTTCGAAATCAATAAGACAAAAATAACATCTTTTTGTTTTTATTTTTTTATACGCATTGTAATTGCCTTCAAATTATTAATATATTATAACATACTTAACAATGCTTCAAGCAAATTACCAATTATTATTATTATTATTATTATTAATTCCTGCTATTGAGAATTCTTGTGTATGCTTATTGCTTGCCTGTACTGCCAAATTGCATTTATACAGCTATGTTTCTGCTTGTGTAATGCACAGCTAGACTGTTTTCAACAATATATGCTTAAATACACTAAAAACCTTTTTCTGAATCTGACCTGCTGAAATGGGGATGTGTCTTATATGCCATCAAATACGGTAATAGTTTAAACTTTGAATTTTCTTATAAACATACTAAAGAAATATTAGTAGATAATAAATTTTGTGGTGTTTATATATGAAAAGATTCCCCACCAATTTTATACCAAAAGTTCAAGTTTTGTATTGTGTACAAAAAGGTCTATAAAGGTAGGTACAATAACGACTTTTATTTACTGTTTATGGCCAAGTCACACTGAAAGAACTGGTTCACGCCAGATCACCAAAGTTAAGCAGCAATAAGCCTATTTAAAACTTAGATGGGTGACCATTTAAGCAATATCAGGTACTGCAAGTGACCTGATATTAAAATGACTTGATTTAGCATTAAATAGCCCAAAAAGGGTTGATATGCCATAAAACAACCAACTATCATTTTTTGTATATCCCACGATTATGGTCAAGTCACGTTGAAAACAATGGTTTCAGGTAGATCACCAAAGTTAAGCATTGATGAGCCTGTTCAAAACTTATATGGGTGACCATAATGGTTTCAGGTAGATCACCAAAGTTAAGCATTGATGAGCCTGTTCAAAACTTATATGGGTGACCATAATGGTTTCAGGTAGATCACCAAAGTTAAGCATTGATGAGCCTGTTCAAAACTTAGATGGGTGACCATAATGGTTTCAGGTAGATCACCAAAGTTAAGCATTGATGAGCCTGTTCAAAACTTAGATGGGTGACCATAATGGTTTCAGGTAGATCACCAAAGTTAAGCATTGATGAGCCTGTTCAAAACTTAGATGGGTGACCATAATGGTTTCAGGTAGATCACCAAAGTTAAGCATTGATGAGCCTGTTCAAAACTTATATGGGTGACCATAATGGTTTCAGGTAGATCACCAAAGTTAAGCATTGATGAGCCTGTTCAAAACTTAGATGGGTGACCATAATGGTTTCAGGTAGATCACCAAAGTTAAGCATTGATGAGCCTGTTCAAAACTTAGATGGCTGAACATAATGGTTTCAGGTAGATCACCAAAGTTAAGCATTGATGAGCCTGTTCAAAACTTATATGGGTGACCATAATGGTTTCAGGTAGATCACCAAAGTTAAGCATTGATGAGCCTGTTCAAAACTTATATGGGTGACCATAATGGTTTCAGGTAGATCACCAAAGTTAAGCATTGATGAGCCTGTTCAAAACTTATATGGGTGACCATAATGGTTTCAGGTAGATCACCAAAGTTAAGCATTGATGAGCCTGTTCAAAACTTATATGGGTGACCATAATGGTTTCAGGTAGATCACCAAAGTTAAGCATTGATGAGCCTGTTTCAAAACTTAGATGGGTGACCATAATGGTTTCAGGTAGATCACCAAAGTTAAGCATTGATGAGCCTGTTCAAAACTTATATGGGTGACCATAATGGTTTCAGGTAGATCACCAAAGTTAAGCATTGATGAGCCTGTTCAAAACTTATATGGGTGACCATAATGGTTTCAGGTAGATCACCAAAGTTAAGCATTGATGAGCCTGTTCAAAACTTAGATGGGTGACCATAATGGTTTCAGGTAGATCACCAAAGTTAAGCATTGATGAGCCTGTTCAAAACTTAGATGGGTGACCATAATGGTTTCAGGTAGATCACCAAAGTTAAGCATTGATGAGCCTGTTCAAAACTTATATGGGTGACCATAATGGTTTCAGGTAGATCACCAAAGTTAAGCATTGATGAGCCTGTTCAAAACTTAGATGGGTGACCATAATGGTTTCAGGTAGATCACCAAAGTTAAGCATTGATGAGCCTGTTCAAAACTTAGATGGGTGAACATAATGGTTTCAGGTAGATCACCAAAGTTAAGCATTGATGAGCCTGTTCAAAACTTATATGGGTGACCATAATGGTTTCAGGTAGATCACCAAAGTTAAGCATTGATGAGCCTGTTCAAAACTTATATGGGTGACCATAATGGTTTCAGGTAGATCACCAAAGTTAAGCATTGATGAGCCTGTTCAAAACTTAGATGGGTGACCATAATGGTTTCAGGTAGATCACCAAAGTTAAGCATTGATGAGCCTGTTCAAAACTTAGGGTGACCATAATGGTTTCAGGTAGATCACCAAAGTTAAGCATTGATGAGCCTGTTCAAAACTTAGATGGGTGACCATAATGGTTTCAGGTAGATCACCAAAGTTAAGCATTGATGAGCCTGTTCAAAACTTAGATGGGTGACCATAATGGTTTCAGGTAGATCACCAAAGTTAAGCATTGATGAGCCTGTTCAAAACTTATATGGGTGACCATTTAAGCAACATCAGGTACTGCAAGTGACTTGATATCAAAATTTGATTTGGCATTAAATGGCCCAAAAAGGGTTGATATGCCGTAAAACAAAAACAACCAGCCTTGTATTCACCAAAGATCTTCTTTTTTTCTTCTGAAAATCATGTGATCTTGTAGATCATAAGATTACCATCCAAAGTCTTTAATGGCATTTATCAAAGTAGTCATTAGTGGCCATCCTCTCCAAGTAAAGTGGGATGGTCTCTACGTGTTGTATAGCCAACTACTGGACTTCAATAAAACCACAGACACATGTATATAAAAATATGACCCGTCTTTATTTTCTTCGGTGTGTGGGTGGTGAGGGGCGCAGAGCGTTCACAATGAAAATGTCTGGGTGAGTTGGTGAAGAGCACAGTGTTCACAATGAACTTCCGAGGGTGGTTGATGACGGGAGCGACGAGGTTACCTTCTCGCATAGATTTTTTTTTCATTTAATATTTTAGATAGTAGACATTAACATTTCTTTTCAGAGTAGCTGGATCAATGCAAGGTCTTTTTTTTTTTTGTACACAGGGATTAAAATGGGGCATCCCACAAGGATTCAACTCACGATTCAGTAATAATGGATCTGCGGGACTAACTTTTAAAAAATACCCCTCTACCCAGGCGACACTGGGTAGCCGCTGCTAGTATAATATAATTATACAAGACATGACAATTTAATTTTCAGAATGACTCAGTGAAAAGTAAAGTTTTCTTACCTGTTTTAGTTCTGGTTGCTGTCACTTTCAAATTACTCCCCTTTTGAAGTTAGGCATTTCAAGAAATGATGGCGCCTTTTCTGGAAAACTTCTTGGAACTTCCTTTTACAGATTGGATCACCTGTTTGTATAAACTGATTAATAATAATGATAATTCCTCATTTTCAGAAATACAGGTAAATTGATTTTATGAGAAACACTCCAAAAATAATAACTCCTATTGTTGCATACCCTTCTTCTTTACTTACTCCTTACTTCTATTCTTCTTCTGTTCTTCTGACATCTTAAGTTCTTCTAGGTCTCTTCTAACGTTCGGACTTCCTTTGGGGACTTCGTGTCTGGTCTTTCATTGGGGATTTCTCTTTATCAGAAGCCCTGTGTCACAAGACTTCAATTTACTTAGATCATATTTTATTCTCAAAATCCCCCACCAGACTACCTGCGCAGATTGAGTCGGCCGCGTGCATAACACGACTTATCACAGTCGTGGTCTTGGCCGATCTGACTAAAATCTATTTCTAATCTAAAAACGGAAGAGGGTCTCCTCCACTGATTCTCACGGTATCCACCGGAAGGAAGGATCAGGACTGAGGTCAAGCCTTGTCACTCATCCCTCAAGGCCGCCGGCTGAACTTATAACCGTCATTTTGATTTCTACACTATTGCACATAAATATTAGGTATCTAATAATTATGTAACACTATTTATTCCGACGGGAACTACAACAGATACATGGAAGCACAATAACATTATTGGATAGAGCAAGTTTTCAGCTACAAAATAGTTTTTCCATATAGTCATCACCATTGACAACACATATGCAAGACATTTCAAAAGTAATGTAAAAAAAAAAAAAAAAATGGAAGGAAGATTTAGGAAGACACATATTAATATATAGATTAATTCTAAACAAGATAGAAGGTCAGCAAATTCTAAAATAGAAAGAAAAGGGTTAAAAAATAATAAAATGGTATAAAAAAGCATTTCTTGATGTTAATAAAATGGAAACGAAAGAATTATTTTTTAATGTCTTCAATAAACTGAAGTCTTCAGTGCTCGTATGGTTTGTGGTCAGTAGTCAAGTATCTTATTTCCTTTTTTTTTTTTTTTTTTTTTTTTTAATTTAAAAAAAACAAACTTTTATGTAGGAAAACACTGTTTTGCCTTTGAAGTTCAACCCCATTCATTCAGCAGGGGTAGTGGGTTCCAGTTTGTCAAGGGAAACAAGAGAAATTGGCAGTTCTACACAGAGAAATAAGAACTGCCAGGCCAAGTTGAGACCCTTTTCCTCCCTCCATCCACTATTTTTAGGGTCTGATTGACTTTGGCAAAAAGCTAAATGTTACAAATACCACCCAAATAAATCAATAAAGATAGCCATACAACTATTCTCGACTGTTTTTTTTGTGGACCTTATCTGTGGCTTTCAATAGTTTTGACCATCTTATGGGTGTTGGGGGGGGGAGGGAATTAAATGAGCTTCAGATTGATTGACTTTTAACAACATATGAACCTGTTAAAGGTTATTTTATGCCTTGAGGTTAGGGAATCACGTTCATTGTACGTTCATATTTACATTTTTTGAGTAATTGTTTTTTAAAAGTTTGTTTTTTTGCCCATGTGGGGATTAAAATAAAACGAAAATGAAATTAGAATAAAAAACAAAAAAAATAACAACCTCCCATGGGGCCTTCACCGGAAGAACCCTCTGCACATGTCCGACAAAAAGGACTGTCCCCTGACCCCCAAAAGAATCTCTCAGCCATTTGAACTGAGGCCGTAACTGGGTTTAATCGCTCCTACTAGCCAGAGAGATATTCCCTTGCTACAGGCGACTATAACATGGTCAATAAAGTCTAAGTCATGAAATTACCTCCTGCCTTTGTCTCTTTCCTTTTCGTTCCTTAAATTCCTTCTTTTCAGCACGACTACTAAATGAGATGGGGTTAAAGCATAAAAACCTTAGAACACGCAACTAAAAATATCCAGCTACTTTAAACCTGTAAAACACCCAAAACCACTTATACCCAATATACACAGTCCGATCCAATATGAATAATTTTTAAACAAGTTAGCTCAGTCGGTAGAGCATTCGGCTAGAATCCACAAGGTTCCTAGTTCGATACCGGCCCTTGCCAACTCAGTGTATGAGTAGCACAGGGATCTGTGCGGTAAAGTAAGGAGCTGATGGTAGGTGTGGCGCACCACCTCAGATGCCAAAACAATCTCCTTGGTCTAGCGCTATTGAAAAGGGGATACACTCCCTCGCTGACTGGCTGATGCCGACTTTAGGCCGCCCCGTCGACTTTACTTTTTTTTTTTTTATTTGACCCATGGATGGTACATTAACAGCTAGCACCCAGTGGATCTTGGGGTAAGGGCAATGAAAGGTTGACTACACACTCCTTGAATCCCCAGAAATGGAACCTCACCACTAGATGCAGTTTTGTGTCATAGCCAGGACATCCTCCTTGGGGGGTGGGGACTGAATGTAATACAGTCAACATATTCTAAGCCTCACTGACTGGACAAGGTTTTAGATTGGTACTACAACTGAAAATCTATGTATTACATCTGTCCTATAATAAGTTTTACATTTAGTGCATGAAATGTGCAAATATATGGAGGTGTGTTGTGTAATGGTTTGAGTCATAGGAAATGGACTCGTTGACCAGAGTTCAAATCCTGGACGAAGCTGTTTGCATTTCACATAGCACTAATACCATTGGGAAAGGTATGCATCCAATTACTCTCCCTCCAGCAATGGGTAAATAGCAGGGCAGACTGGGCTCTTTAACCATGGCTAGGTAACTAGTCTAGGAAAAGTAAAACTCTGGATTCAAACCTGTTAAACTCCGCGTAAGAAATTGACCTTGTGTCACATCCTGCTCATGCGGAGGGGTTGGTAAATATATATACTGATAGCAATATAAGCATATGTTGCATATCGTGCAATGGAAGAGGAAGCTTCCGGCAAAAAGATAAAGATAAAAATATCTTATTATAATGGAGATTGTGGGTTTGTCTGTCTGTAACCGAAACTATATTACTACTCAAGTCACAATTCCCTTAATTATTTACATCACATTCTCCATGATTTTATTTTTATTTAAACCTCAATTATTAATAAAATTGTTTTACATTATTAATACTGTTGAACATACCTACATACTAATAACATGCAATTATAATTATATATACAACAAAATAGCGGTTTACAGTGTCAACGGGAAGGCTAATTTGCATATTGATATCAAAAATGTGATTTTATTAAATATGTGCTTAGTATTATTGATTTCTAACTGTTTGGTTTTATCTTAATGAATATAAGCAAAGATCTCGGGGATAAATCTTAAAAGAAATCCCTGAACAAGAAGAAATAACTGTAATATTATTCTTTACTTCCTATTTTAACTAAATAGTTAAATTAGGAAAATTTACCAATGAAAGACGGGAGTAACGGAAAATGATGGAAGAGTTAGTTTCAAAGTTGTTCTATTTTTAATCATACCCCCTCTGTTCCAAATCATTTTATCTGTATTCTTATTCAGTTTCATTAGCCTTTCTAATTTAATATGATATTTTATTATATTAAAACTTAAATACTTGCACCCGGAAGGTGCATATATTTGCTAGTATATCTAAAGAAAGGGAGAACGGAAGAGAGGTCTTCCGGTCAAGAAGCAGGGGGTAGATGAAGAAATAGATAAAAGAAAAAAGGATAACGGAAGACTCCTCTTCCGGTGAAAAGGCGGAGAGAAAGATAAAGAAATATATAAAAAAATGTCCATTATCAGATCAAAAGATAAAAATGCTTGGACACATTTATTGTATATAAAGGTTAGTGGATGAAGGGTGTCAGTCAGTCCCCAGCGAGCAGCCGAGAAGGTAAGCTCGTCGCTCCTGTCATCAAAAAAATTATTCTTATTAGTGATTCTCAACCATTTTTTACCTATGGACCCTTTTGATTTATATTTTACTCTGGTGACCCCCCCCCCAGCCATTTAATATTTAAAAATACTATTGTATAATAGTATAATGATAAAAATTTTTTGCTTGCCTGGACCCATAAAAATGTTATATGGTCCCCCAAGTGGGGGGCATATGGCCCCTTGGTTGAGAACCCCTGATTTACATGACCGTATATCTTTATAAATTTATTATTTTAACTTGTTTACAGACTGTTCATGACAAGCACCTGTTTGACAGACATTTTCTATCTTCCCATCACTCATCTTTGCAAAGAATTTTCAGTTGTTTTTTTTTCTCGTTCACAAAAAGTTAGCAGCAAATGGTATGTAAAAGAAAAGAAAAGAAAAGAAAAAAAACAAAAAACAAAGTATCCTTTCCACTACAGTGGTGTTATTTGAACAATATTTTTCTTTTTTTTTCTCCTCCTCTCTTCTTCAAGTAAAAGCAGTGCCTTATCTTTTGTTTTTTTATATTATAGTTTTTCTATATTATAAGTATTTTGTTTTTTATTAACATTATTTTATATAATTGTTTTTTATTAACATATTATTGTTATTTAATTAACATATTATTTTATATGTTATTTTATATATTATTATTTATACATATATATATAAATATTTTATTGATTATAGCAATTATATATTATTATTTTATATATATATCTATGTGAAGAAAAGGAAGTGAATCCGACCGTATGTAGTATATTAACTCTTAAAGTCCTATACCACCTCATTCCACCCGGCTGGAAGTCACATTCGTTTTTAACTAATCAGCCCCAAACAATAGCCTTTGTTTAAATTTAATATTAAACATAAGTAGAAATCTTTGATTTAAGGGAAATAATAGGTAACTTTAGATGCAAAAGTCATTTTTAGCCATTTTTTAATATATTCTTATAAGAATGCTCTGGACCTAGAAAAATCTCAATGGGATGTTAAGAGTTAAGAAAGAATGAAAAAACACAGGTTTAAAGAGTTAAGTGGTGAGTTTATTTGCCGATGCTGCAGTGTTTCGATCTATTAATTAGATCATCTTCAGGGCATTTGTTGGTATATGGAAGGTAATAAGAAATTTTTATCACAGAATAACGAGAAAAGCGAGTGGTAGTCCTTGTTATTCTTTGTTATATTATTATTAATATATATATATATATATATTATTTTATATGTTATTTTATTAACATATTATTTTATATAATTGTTTTTTTATTAACATATTATTGTTTTTCTATATTATAAGAATTTTCAGTTGTTTTTTTTTCTCGTTCACAAAAAGTTAGCAGCAAATAGTATGTAAAAGAAAAGAAAAGAAAAAGAACAAAAATAAAGTATCCTTTCTACTACAGTGGTGTTATTTGAACAATATTTTCCTTTTTTTTCTTTTTTTTTTCCTCCTCCTCTCTTCTTCAAGTAAAGCAATGCGTTATCTTTTGTTTTTTATAGAATCATACAAGCCACTGGTGTTTACCAACCGGCACTTAAACTAAACAAACCTCCTACTGAGCCATCGTACTATTATTAAACATCCCACTAATTTATTCTGGCTTACCCATTCTTATTTTACTTATCTCATAACTACAGCATTATTCTTTCATGTCAGCCTTTTGCTTCTATTGGCAACATTCCAGAAAATTCTTCCTACTAACCTTTTCAAAGAATCTGCTAAAGTGAGGTGTGCTAATGGCACCAGTGCCATTTTCTTCTTCTTTATTCCAGACTATTTCTCTTGGAATCAATGACAATCCAGATCTTTCTATATTTGGTTGTTGACAAAAAAGTTTCAACAAAACATTTTCCCCCAAATATCTTAAATAAAGTTGTTATCACTTCTCTGAATCATTATGACCACTACACTAAACTTTGTTGCTTTTAACACCAATTCTTTGAAAAATAAGTTTAAAAAAATTTCTATTAAAATGTTTCAATACCCAAGAATGGATAAAACAAAATGTATTTGGCATAAAATAGCCCAATGAGGGTTGACACCCGTAAATTCCAACCAACCAGCCAACCAACACGAGCAGGATATGACACAAGGCCAATTTTAAGTGAATATTTAACAGGTTTGAATTCACATTTTTCCTTCTCCTAGATTTAGACTGGTTGCCATATCAAAGTTAAAGAACCCAGTCTACTCTACTATTTATCCATAACTGAAGGGAGGGTAATTTATGAGGAAGTGCGTCCCGGTCTCCTGCCTCAGAAATTGCTACCCGGTAACTATTAAAATAACATCCCCAGCTATGTCGTCTCAGTGGTGTTACTTGAAAAATAACAACCAATTTAGGGCGTTAAATGTATTTTAGAGGGGGTCTCTTTTTTTGTCGTAATTCTTATTTATCATAATTTGTTTATAAATTTATTTATAGAAATTTGTTGTAATTCTTGTTTATTTATTGAAATTTGTCGTAATTATTGTTTAGATATGAAGATGGATATCTATCTATCTATCTATCTACCTCAATTTGTTAATTTTTTACTTTGTTTATATATATCTATCCACCCATCTCTATTTGTTCATAAAGAGAAAAATACATTTAATGCCTTAAGTTGGTTGTTTTCTTTCAAGTAACACTGCCGAGACGACATAGCTGGGGACGTTATTTTAATAGTCACCGGGTAGCAATTTTCAAGGTAGGAGACCGGGACGCACTTCCTCATAAATTACCGAAGGGAGAATAGTTAGATGCATACTTTGTATATACTTGTTTAACCATGAGATTGTTGGTTAGTTGGTTGGATTTTATGGCATGTCAACCCTTGTTGGGTTACTGTATGCCAAAGTTTTTGTTTTTTTTTGTTTAATTCATTCTTGACTGGTACTCAATTTAAAAAAAAAAAACTCAATTGAACACATTTTTTCTATTTAGCCCATAGAGACCTAAAATCCAAAATAACTCTGCCAATGTTTTGAAATTGGAAGTTCAAATTTTGGGGATTGTCTAACTTTAACACAGTCCACACCTGTACAAAATTTTATAAAAATTGAAGTGACAATTTTTTTTTTTTTTCTGGATGATTTGACATGGAATTTCCCATTTGTCAAGGAAAACAGACCTTGCTAGAGAATTGAAAAAAAGCTGTGGAAAATGAGGATCAAAGTGATACCAGTTGTAGTTGGTGCACTTGAAACAGTCCAAAAAAGCTTGGAAAAAAGACTAGAGGATATGGAAATCAGAGGAAGAATTGAGACCATCCCAGTCTTGTCACTTAGTCAGCCATATTACAAAAGCAGCACCTGGGCTAATTTACAATGGTTCCAATCCCCTCACTGTGGTGTGTGTCCTTTTTCATTTTGTGACACTTTTGGGGGTTGTGTGCTGCAAGAAATGCACAGAGGTGTGAACCAGCAACGTTATACAAATGAACAATATCCCAACTGATCATAAATGAAAATAAAATCTTTTTTTTTATCTTAAAACACGTCTCATCTCAATTGTGTTACTTCGCTTAAATCCTACTTAACGGACATAATTAACTTTGAACCACGTATGTTTGTGAATCTGTGTTATGCCTCAAAGATACATGGTTCAAAGTTAAATGACCTGAAAAAATGTAAAAGTTTTCAAATAAAATAACTAGTGCATTATATTGTTTATTTATTGATATATCAACACTGAACATTTCATTAAATTCGGTTAATTCCTTGATTTTTAGTATTTTTTTTTCTTTCGGCGGAGTGACATATGATGGTGGAATTTATGTCCGTTAAGTAGGATTTAACCGTTTCTTCTCACACTTTTTCAGTAAGCCCTAGTCATGGTGACCCTAGGCCATTAATAAAAAGCCTATTATAACTCATGGGTACAAGAACTGCTACTACAAATTAAATAATAAAAATATAAGAAAGTAATTTGTACAATAATTACATACAAAAAGGACTACATACTAATTTACTATTAGTCATTTAAGTATTAAGAAAAATATTATGAGTCCTATTTGTATTTCACATAGCGCTAATACATTTGGGAAAGGTATGCATCCATGGGCCGGGTTAGCTCAGTCGGTAGAGTGTTCAGCTAGAAACCACAAGGTTCCTAGTTCGATACCGGTCCTCGTCAACTCAGCGTTATGAGTAGCACAGGGATCTGTGCGGTAAAGTAAGGAACTGACGGAAGGTGTGGCGCTCCACCTCAGATGCTAAAAAACAATCTCCTTGGTCTAGCACTATTGAAAAGGGGATAGACTCCTTCGCTGACCAGCTGATACCGACTTTAGGCCGCCCCGACGACTTTTATGCATCCAACTATTCTCCCTCCACAGGTAAATAGTAGGGGCAGACTGGTCTAAACTGATTAATAATAATGATAATTCTCATCCAGAAATAAGGTAAATTGATTTTATGAGAAACACTCAAAAATAATAACTCCTATTGTTGCATACCTCTTCTTTACTTACTCCTTACTTCTATTCTTCTTCTGTTCTTCTGACATCTTAAAGTTCTTCTAGGTCTCTTCTAACGTCCGGACTTCTCTTGGGGACTTCGCGTCTGGTCTTTCATTGGGGATTTCTCTTTATCAGAAGCCCTGTGTCACAAGACTCAATTTACTTAGATCATATTTATTCTCAAATCCCCCACCAGACTACCTGCGCAGATTGAGTCGGCCGCGTGCATAACACGACTTATCACACAGTCGGTCTTGGCCGATCTGACTAAAATCTATTTCTAATCTAAAAACCGGAAGAGGGTCTCCCACTGATTCTCACGGTATCCACCGGAGGAAGGATCAGGACTGAGGTCAAGCTTGTCACTCATCCCTCAAGGCCGCCGGTGAACTTATAACGTCATTTTGATTTCTACACTATTGCACAATAATATTAGGTATCTAATAATTATGTACACACTATTTATTCCGACGGGAACTACAACAGATACATGGAAGCACAATAACATTATTGGATAGAGCAAGTTTTCAGCTACAAATAGTTTTTCCATATAGTCATCACCATTGACAACACATATGCAGACATTTCAAAAGTAATGTAAAAAAAAAAAAATGGAAGGAAGATTTAGAAGAAACACATATTAAATAAGATTAATTCTAAACAAGATAGAAGGTCAGCAATTCTAAAATAAAAGGAAAGGGTTAAAAAATAATAAAATGGTATAAAAAGCATTTCTTGATGTTAATATAAATGGAAACGAAAGAATTATTTTAATGTCTTCAATAAACTGAAGTCTTCAGTGCTCGTATGGTTTGTGGTCAGTAGTCAAGTATCTTATTTCCTTTTTTTTTTTTTTTTTTTTTTAATTTAAAAAAAAAACTTTTTATGTTAGGGAAAACACGTTTTTGCCTTTTGAAGTTCAACCCATTATTCAGCAGGGGTAGTGGGTTCCAGTTTGTCAAGGAAACAAGAGAATTGGCAGTTCTACACAGAGAAATAAGAACTGCCAGGCCAAGTTGAGACCTCTTTTCCTCCCTCCTCCACTATTTTAGGGTCTGATGACTTTGGCAAAAAGCTAAATTGTTACAAATACCACCCAAATAATCATAAAATAGCCATACAACTATTCTCGACTGTTTTTTTTGTGGACCTTATCTGTGCTTTCAATGTATTTGACCATCTTATGGGTGTTGGGGGGAGGGAATTAAATGAGCTTCAGATTGATTGACTTTTAACAACATATGAACTCTGTTAAAGGTTATTTTATGCCTTGGAGTTAGGAATCACGTTCATTGTACGTTCATATTTACATTTTTTTGAGGTAATTGTTTTTTAAAAGTTTTTTTTTTTTTGCCATGTGGGATTAAAATAAAACGAAAATGAGAATAAAACAAAAAAAATAAAACAACCTCCCATTGGGGCCTTCACCGGAAGACTCTCTGCACATGTCGACAAAAAGGACTGTCCCCTGACCACAAAGATCTCTCGACACATTTGAACTGAGGCGTAGTACTTGGGTTTATCGCTTACAGCCTAGAGAAGATATTCCCTTGCTACAGTGCACTATAATGGTCAATAAAGTCTAAGATGAAAAATTACCCCTGCCTTTGTCTCTTTCCTTTTCGTTCCTTAAATTCCTTCTTTTACACGCTACTATAATAGAGAGGCGGTTAAGCATAAAAAAAACACAAATAAAATATCCAGACTTAAACCTGTAAACACCCAAACAGTCCCATATCACAATATGAATAATTTTTAAACAAGTTAGCTCAGTCGGTAGAGCATTCGGCTAGAATCCACAAGGTTCCTAGTTCGATACCGGCCCTCGCCAACTCAGTGTATGAGTAGCCAGGGATTGTGCGGTAAAGTAAGGAGCTGATGGTAGGTGTGCGACCAACCTAAGATGCCAAAACAATCTCCTTGTCTACGCGCTATTGAAAGGGGATACTCCCTCGCTGACTGGCTGATGCCGACTTTAGGCCGCCCCGTCGACTTTACTTTTTTTTTTTTTTTTTGACCCATGGATGTACATTAACAGCTAGCACCCAGTGGATCTTGAGGGTAAGGGCACATGAAAGGTTGACTACACACTCCTTGAATCCCCAGAAATGGAACCTCACCACTAGATGCGTTTTGTGTCATAGCCAGGGACATCCTCCTTGGGGGTGGGGACTGAAATGTAATACAGTCAACATATTCTAAGCCTCACTGACTGGACAAGGTTTAGATGGACTACAACGAAAATCTATGTATTACATCTGTCCATAATAAGTTTTACATTTAGTGCATGAAATGTGCAAATATATGGAGGTGTGTTGTGTAATGGTTGAGTCATAGGAATGGACTCGTTGACCAGAGTTCAAATCCTGGACGAAGCTTTGTGCATTTCACATAGCACTAATACAATTGGGAAAGTATGCATCCAATACTCTCCCTCCAGCAATGGGTTAAATAGCAGGGCAGACTGGGCTCTTTTAACCATGGCTAGGTACCTATTTCTAGGAAAAGTAAAACTCTGGATTAAACCTGTTAAACTCCGCGTAAGAAATTGACCTTGTGTCACATCCTGCCATGCGGAGGGGTTGGTAAATATATATACTGATAGCATATAAGCATATGTGCATATCGTGCAATGGAAGAGGAAGCTTCCGGCAAAAAGATAAAGATAAAATATCTTATTATAATGGAGATTGTGGGTTTGTCTGTCTGTAACCGAAACTATATTACTACTCAAGTTCACAATTCCCTTAATTATTTACAATCACATTTCCATGATTTTATTTTTATTAAACCTCAATTATTAATAAAATTGTTTTACATTATTAATACTGTGAACATACTACATACTAATAACCATGCAATTATAATTATATATACAACAAATAGCGGTTTACAGTGTCAACGGGAAGGCTAATTTGCATATTTGATATCAAAAATGTGATTTTATTAATATGTGCTTAGTATTATGATTTTTAACTGTTTTGGTTATCTTAATGAATATAAGCAAAGATCTCGGGATAAATTTAAAAGAAATCCCTGAACAAGAAGAAATAACTGTAAATATTATTCTTTACTTCCTATTTAACTAAATAGTTAAATTAGGAAAGATTTACCAATGAAAGACGGCGTAACGGAAAAATGAGGAGAGGTTAGTGTTCAAAGTTGTTCTATTTTTAATCATACCCCCTCTGTTCCAAATCATTTTATCTGTATTCTTATTCAGTTCATTAGCCTTTTCTAATTTAATATGATATTTTATTATATTAAAACTTAAATACTTGCACCGGAAGGTGCATATATTTGGAGTATATCTAAAGAAAGGGAGAACGGAAGAGAGGTCTTCGGTCAAGAAGCAGGGGGAAGATGAAGAAATAGATAAAAGAAAAAAGGATAACGGAAAGATCCTCTTCCGGGAAAGGCGGAGAGAAAGATAAAGAATATATAAAAAAAAGTCCATATCAGATCAAAAGATAAAAATGCTTGGACACATTTATTGTATATAAAGGTTAGTGGATGAAGGGTGTCAGTCAGTCCCACAGCGAGCGCCGAGAAGGTAAGCTTCGTCGCTCCGTCTCCAAAAAAATTTATTCTCTATTAGTGATTCTCACCATTTTTATACCCTATGGACCCTTTTTGAATTATATTTTACTCTGGTGACCCCCCCCCCCAGCCATTTAATATTTAAAAATACTATTGTATTATTATGAATAAAATATTTTTTGCTTGCCTGGACCCATAAAAAGTTTATATGGTCCCCCAAGTGGGCATATGGCCCCTTTGGTTGAGAACCCTGGATTTACATGACCGTATATTTTATAATTTATTATTTTAACTTGTTACAGACTGTTCATGACAAGCACCTGTTTGACAGAGCATTTTTCTATCTTCCCATCACTCATCTTTGCAAAGAATTTTCAGTTGTTTTTTTTTTCTCGTTCACAAAAAGTTAGCAGCAAATGGTATGTAAAGAAAAGAAAAGAAAAGAAAAAAAAAACAAAAAACAAAGTATCCTTCCACTAACAGTGGTGTTATTTGAACAATATCTTTTCTTTTTTTCCTCTCCTCTCTTCTGCAAGTAAAGCAATTGCTTATTCTTTGTTTTTTATATTATAGTTTTTTTCTATATTATAAAGTATTTTTTGTTTTTTATTAAACATTATATATATTTGATTTGTTTTTTATTAACATTATTATGTTATTCTTATGAGATATGTAATTACGATAAAATTATTTTATATGTTATTTTATATATATTATTTTATATTAAATTATATAATCATATTATATTATTAGCATATATTTAATATTGATCTAATAAGCAATTATATTATTATTATTTATATATATTATAGTTGCCTTAGATTGAAGAAAAGAGTGAATTCCGACCGTCATGTAGTCATATCAGATGAAAGAATGAAAGAGAACACGGTTGAAAAGAGTTAAGTGTGGAGTTTATTTTGCCGAGATCGCTGCATGTGTTCGTTATTAATTAGGATTCATCTTCAGGGCATTTGTTGGTATATGGTTGTGGGAAGGTAATTAAGAGAGGATTATTTTATCCAGAAGAATGAACGGATAAAGCGAGTGGTAGTTGCCTTTGTATTCTTTGTTATATCTATTATTAATATATATACTTTATATATGGATATATATTATTGTATATTATGTTTATATATTTATTATTACATATTATTTTATTATAATTGTTTTTATTAATTATAATGTATTTTCTATATTATAAGAATTTCAGTTGTTTTTTTTCTCGTTCACAAAGGTTAGCAGCACAATAGTATGTAAAAGAAAAGAAAAGAAAAAGAACAAAAAAAAGTATCCTTTCTACTACAGTGGTGTTATTTGAACAATATTTTCTTTTCTTTTTTTTTTCTCTTTTTTCCTTCCTCTCTCCTCTCTTACTTCAAGTAAGCATGCGTTATCTGTTTTGTTTTTATAGAATACTACAAGCCAGCTGGTGTTTACAACCGGGCACTTAAACTAAAGCAAACCTCCTACTGAGCCATCGTCACTATTATAAACATCCCACTAATTTATTCTGGCTTACCCATTCTTATTTTACTTATCTCATAACTACAGCATTATTCTTTCATGTCAGCCTTTTGCTTCTATTGGCAACATTCCAGAAAATTCTTCCTACTAAACCTTTTCAAAGAATTGCTAAAGTGAGTGTCTAATGGCACAGTGCCATTTCTTCTTCTTTTTCAGACTATTTCTCTTGAATCAATGACAATCCAGATCTTTCTATATTTGGTTGTTGACAAAAAGTTTCAACAAAACATTTTCCCCCAAATATCGTTCTTATACATTCGTAGATGAATGTTTTGAGACCTCCCGGGCCAGGCTTATTATGTATAATATTAATAATTTGAAGGCAATTACGCGTGATTAAAAAAAAATAAAAAACAAAAAGATGTTATTTTTGTCTTATCAATTTCGAAGTATAAACTTCATCATCAGAGTGTTTATGAACCTCTGATGATGAAGTTTATACCTCGAAATCGATAAGACAAAAATAACATCTTTTTGTTTTTATTTTTTATATGCATTGTAATTGCCTTCAAATTATTAATATATTATAACATACTTAACAATGCTTCAAGCAAATTACCAATTACTTTTATTATTATTATTAATTCCTGCTATTGAGATGTCTTGTGTATGCTTATTGCTTGCCTGTACTGCCCAATTGCTTTTATACAGCTATGTTTCTGCTTGTGTAAAGCACAGCTAGACCGTTTTCAACAATATATGCTTAAATACACTAAAAAACTTTTTCCTGAATCTGACCTGCTGAAATGGGGATGCGTCTTATATGCCGTCAAATATGGTAATAGTTTAAACTTTGTATTTTCTTATAAACATACTCAAGAAATATAGTAGAGATAACAGATTTGTGGTGTTTATATATGAAAAGATTCCCCACCAATTTTATACCAAAAGTTCAAGTTTTGTATTGTGTACAAAAAGGTCTATAAAGGTAGGTACAATAACGACTTTTATTTACTGTTTATGGCCAAGTCACACTGAAAGAACTGGTTCACGCCAGATCACCAAAGTTAAGCAGCAATAAGCCTATTTAAAACTTAGATGGGTGACCATTTAAGCAATATCAGGTACTGCAAGTGACCTGATATTAAAATGACTTGATTTAGCATTAAATAGCCCAAAAAGGGTTGATATGCCATAAAACAACCAACCAACTATCATTTTTTTTGTATATCCCACGATTATGGTCAAGTCACATTGAAAACAATGATTTCAGGTTGATCACCAAAGTTAAGCATTGATGAGCCTGTTCAAAACTTAGATGGGTGACCATAATGGTTTCAGGTAGATCACCAAAGTTAAGCATTGATGAGCCTGTTCAAAACTTAGATGGGTGACCATAATGGTTTCAGGTAGATCACCAAAGTTAAGCATTGATGAGCCTGTTCAAAACTTAGATGGGTGACCATAATGGTTTCAGGTAGATCACCAAAGTTAAGCATTGATGAGCCTGTTCAAAACTTAGATGGGTGACCATAATGGTTTCAGGTAGATCACCAAAGTTAAGCATTGATGAGCCTGTTCAAAACTTAGATGGGTGACCATAATGGTTTCAGGTAGATCACCAAAGTTAAGCATTGATGAGCCTGTTCAAAACTTAGATGGGTGACCATAATGGTTTCAGGTAGATCACCAAAGTTAAGCATTGATGAGCCTGTTCAAAACTTAGATGGGGTGACCATAATGGTTTCAGGTAGATCACCAAAGTTAAGCATTGATGAGCCTGTTCAAAACTTAGATGGGTGACCATAATGGTTTCAGGTGCATTGATGATGTTCAAAACTTAGATGGGTGACCATAATGGTTTCAGGTAGATCACCAAAGTTAAGCATTGACGAGCCTGTTCAAAACTTATATGGGTGACCATTTAACCAACATCAGGTACTGCAAGTGACTTGATATCAAAATTTGATTTGGCATTAAATGGCCCAAAAAGGGTTGATATGCCGTAAAACAAAAACAACCAGCCTTGTATTCAGCAAAGACCTTTTTTTTTCTGAAAATCATGTGATCTTGTAGATGATAAGATTACCATCCAAAGTTTTTAATGGCATTTATCAAAGTAGTCATTAGTGGCCATCTCTCCAAGTAAAGTGGGATGGTCCCTACGTGTTGTATAGCCACTTGACTGAACTTCAATAAAACCACAGACACGTGTATATAAAAATATGACCCGTCTTTATTTTCTTCGGTGTGTGGGTGGTGAGGGGTGCAGAGCGTTCACAATGAAAATATCCGGGTGAGTTGGTGAAGAGCACAGTGTTCACAATGAACTTCCGAGGGTGGTTGATGACGGGAGGCGAAGAGGTTACCTTCTCGCATGGATTTTTTTTTTATTTAATATTTTAGATAGTAGACATTAACATTTCTTTTCAGAGTAGCTAGATCAATGCAAGGTCTTTTTTTTTTGTACACAGGGATTAAAATGGGGCATCCCACAAGGATTCAACTCACGATTCAGTAATAATGGATCTGCGGGAGTAACTTTTAAAAAATCATCCTCTACCCAGGCGACACTGGGTAGCCGCTGCTAGTATAATATAATTATACAATTCATGACAATTTAATTTTCAGAATGACTCAGTGAAAAGTAGTTTTCTTACCTGTTTAGTTCTGGTTGCTGTCACTTTCAAATTACTCCCCTTTTGAAGTTAGGCATTTCAAGAAATGATGGCGCCATTTCTGGAAAACTTCTTGGAACTTCCTTTTACAGATCGGATCACCTGTTTGTATAAACTGATTAATAATAATGATAATTCCTCATCTCAGAAATACAGGTAAATTGATTTTCTGAGAAACACTCCAAAAATAATAACTCCTATTGTTGCATACCCTTCTTCTTTACTTACTCCTTACTTCTATTCTTCTTCTGTTCTTCTGACATCTTAAGTTCTTCTAGGTCTCTTCTAACGTCCGGACTTCTCTTGGGGACTTCAGGTCTGGTCTTTCATTGGGGATTTCTCTTTATCAGAAGCCCTGTGTCACAAGACTTCAATTTACTTAGATTGTATTTTATTCTCGAAATCCCCCACCAGACTACCTGCGCAGATTGAGCCGGCCGTGTGCATAACACGACTTACCACAGTCATGGTCTTGGCCGATCTGACTAAAATCTATTTCTAATCTAAAACCGGAAGAGGGTCTCCCCCAACGATTCTCACGGTATCCACCGGAAGGAAGGATCAGGACTGAGGTCAAGCCTTGTCACTCATCCCTCAAGGCCGCCGGTTGAACTTATAACCGTCATTTTGATTTCTACACTATTGCACATAAATATTAGGTATCTAATAATTATGTAACACTATTTATTCCGACGGGAACTACAACAGATACATGGAAGCACAATAACATTATTGGATAGAGCAAGTTTTCAGCTACAAAATAGTTTTTCCATATAGTCATCACCATTGACAACACATATGTGAGACATTTCAAAAGTAATGTAAAAAAAAAAAAAATGGAAGGAAGATTTAGGAAGACACATATTAATATATAGATTAATTCTAAACAAGATAGAAGGTCAGCAAATTCTAAAATAGAAAGGAAAGGGTTAAAAAATAATCAAATGGTATAAAAAGCATTTCTTGATGTTAATAAGATGGAAACGAAAGAATTATCTTTTAATGTCTTCAATAAACTGAAGTCTTCAGTGCTCGTATGGTTTGTGGTCAGTAGTCAAGTATCTTATTTCCTTTTTCTTTTTTTTTTTTAATTTTAAAAAAAAAACTTTTATGTAGGAAAACACTGTTTTTGCCTTTGAAGTTCAACCCCATTTATTCAGCAGGGGTAGTGGGTTCCAGTTTGTCAAGAGAAATTGGCAGTTCTACACAGAGAAATAAGAACTGCCAGGCCAAGTTGAGACCCTTTTCCTCCCTCTGTCTACTATTGTTAGGGTCTGATTGACTTTGGCAAAAAGCTAAATGTTACAAATACCACCCAAATAAATCAATAAAGATAGCCATACAACTATTCTCGACTTTTTATTTTGTGGACCTTATCTGTGACTTCCAATGATTCTGACCATCTTATGGGTGTTGGGGGGGAGGGAATTAAATGAGCTTCAGATTGATTGACTTTAACAACATATGAACCTGTTAAAGGTTATTTTATGCCTTGAGGTTAGGGAATCACGTTCATTGTACGTTCATATTTACATTTTTTGAGTAATTGTTTTTTAAAAGTTTTTTTTTTTGCACATGTGGAGATTAAAATAAAACGAAAATGAAATTAGAATAAAAAACAAAAAAAATAACAACCTCCCATAGGGCCTTCACCGGAAGAACCCTCTGCACATGTCTGACAAAAAGGACTGTCCCCTGACCCACAAAAGAATCTCTCGGCCATTTGAACTGAGGCCGTAACTGGGTTTAATCCTACTAGCTAGGGAGATATTCCCTTGCTACAGGCAACTATGACCCGGTCAATAAAGTCTAAGTCATAAAATTACCTCCTGCCTTTGTCTCTTTCCTTTTCGTTCCTTAAATTCCTTCTTTTCAGCACAACTACCAAATGAGAAGGGGTTAAAGCATAAAAAAACCTTAGAACACGCAGTCCTATCCAATATGAATAATTTTTAAACAAGTTAGCTCAGTCGGTAGAGCATTCGGCTAGAATCCACAAGGTTCCTAGTTCGATACCGGCCCTCGCCAACTCAGTGTATGAGTAGCGCAGGGATCTGTGCGGTAAAGTAAGGAGCTGATGGTAGGTGTAGCGCACCACCTTAGACGCCAAAACAATCTCCTTGGTCTAGCGCTATTGAAAAGGGGATAGACTCCCTCGCTGACTGGCTGATGCCGACTTTAGGCCGCCCCGTCGACTTTACTTTTTTTTTTTTTTTTTGACCCATGGATGGTACATTAACAGCTAGCACCCAGTGGACCTTGGGGTAAGGGCAATGAAAGGTTGACTACACACTCCTTGAATCCCCAGAAATGGAACCTCACCACTAGATGCAGTTTTGTGTCATAACCAGGACATCCTCCTTGGGGGTGGGGACTGAATGTAATACAGTCAACATATTCTAAGCCTCACTGACTGGACAAGGTTTTAGATTGGTACTACAACTGAAAATCTATGTATTACATCTGTCCCATAATAAGTTTTACATTTAGTGCATGAAATGTGCAAATATATGGAGGTGTGTTGTGTAATGGTTAGAGTCATAGGAAATGGACTTGTTGACCCGAGTTCAAATCCTGGACGAAGCTGTTTGCATTTCACATAGCACTAATACCATTGGGAAAGGTATGCATCCAATTACTCTCCCTCCAGCAATGAGTAAATAGCAGGGCAGACTGGGCTCTTTAACCATGGCTAGGTAACCAGTCTAGGAAAAGTAAAACTCTGAATTCAAACCTGTTAAACTCCGCGTAAGAAATTGACCTTGTGTCACATCCTGCACATGCGGAGGGGTTGGTAAATATATATACTGATAGCAGTATAAGCATATGTTGCATATCGTGCAATGGAAGAGGAAGCTTCCGGCAAAAAGATAAAGATAAAAATATCTTATTATAATGGAGATTGTGGGTTTGTCTGTCTGTAACCGAAACTATATTACTACTCAAGTCACAATTCCCTTAATTATTTACATCACATTCTCCATGATTTTATTTTTATTTAAACCTCAATTATTAATAAAATTGTTTTACATTATTAATACTGTTGAACATATCTACATACTAATAACATGCAATTATAATTATATATACAACAAAATAGCGGTTTACAGTGTCAACGGGAAGGCTAATTTGCATATTGATATCAAAAATGTGATTTTATTAAATATGTGCTTAGTATTATTGATTTTTAACTGTTTGGTTTTATCTTAATGAATATAAGCAAAGATCTCGGGGATAAATCTTAAAAGAAATCCCTGAACAAGAAGAAATAACTGTAATATTATTCTTTACTTCCTATTTTAACTAAATAGTTAAATTAGGAAAATTTACCAATGAAAGACGGGAGTAACGGAAAATGATGGAAGAGTTAGTTTCAAAGTTGTTCTATTTTTTAATCATACCCCCTCTGTTCCAAATCATTTTATCTGTATTCTTATTCAGTTTCATTAGCCTTTCTAATTTAATATGATATTTTATTATATTAAAACTTAAATACTTGCACCCGGAGGGTGCATATATTTGCTAGTATATCTAAAGAAAGGGAGAACGGAAGAGAGGTCTTCTGGTCAAGAAGCAGGGGGAAGATGAAGAAATAGATAAAAGAAAAAAGGAAAACGGAAGATTCCTCTTCCGGCGAAAAGGCGGAGAGAAAGATAAAGAAATATATAAAAAAAATGTCCATTATCAGATCAAAAGATAAAAATGCTTGGACACATTTATTGTATATAAAGGTTAGTGGATGAAGGGTGTCAGTCAGTCCCCAGCGAGCAGCCGAGAAGGTAAGCTCGTCGCTCCTGTCATCAAAAAAATTATTCTTATTAGTGATTCTCAACCATTTTTTTCACCTATGGACCCTTTTGATTTATATTTTACTCTGGTGACCCCCCCCCCCCCAGCCATTTAATATTTAAAAATACTATTGTATTTTATGATAAAATACTTTTTGCTTGCCTGGACCCATAAAAATGTTATATGGTCCCCCAAGTGGGGGGGGCATATGGCCCTTGGTTGAGAACCCCTGATTTACATGACCGTATATCTTTATAGATTTATTATTTTAACTTGTTTACAGACTGTTCATGACAAGCACCTGTTTGACAGACATTTTCTATCTTCCCATCACTCATCTTTGCAAAGAATTTTCAGTTGTTTTTTTTTCTCGTTCACAAAAAGTTAGCAGCAAATGGTATGTAAAAGAAAAGAAAAGAAAAAGTATCCTTTCCACTACAGTGGTGTTATTTGAACAATATTTTTCTTTTTTTTCTCCTCCTCTCTTCTTCAAGTAAAGCAATGCATTATCTTTTGTTTTTTTATATTATAGTTTTTCTATATTATAAGTATTTTGTTTTTTATTAACATTATTTTATATAATTGTTTTTTATTAACATATTATTGTTATTTTATTAACATATTATTTTATATGTTATTTTATATATTATTATTTATATATATATATATAAATCATTTATATATATAAATATTTTATTGATTATAGCAATTATATATTATTATTTTATATATATATCTATGTGAAGAAAAGGAAGTGAATCCGACCGTATGTAGTATATTAAGAAAGAATGAAAAAACACAGGTTTAAAGAGTTAAGTGGTGAGTTTATTTGCAGACGCTGCAGTGTTTCGATCTATTAATTAGATCATCTTCAGGGCATTTGTTGGTATATGGAAGGTAATAAGAAATTTTTATCACAGAATAACGAGAAAAGCGAGTGGTAGTCCTTGTTATTCTTTGTTATATTATTATTATATATATATATATATATATATATATATATATATATATATATTATTTTATATGTTATTTTATTAACATATTATTTTATATAATTGTTTTTTATTAATATATTATTGTTTTTCTATATTATAAGAATTTTCAGTTGTTTTTTTCTCGTTCACAAAAAGTTAGCAGCAAATAGTATGTAAAAGAAAAGAAAAGAAAAAGAACAAAAACAAAGTATCCTTTCCACTACAGTGGTGTTATTTGAACAATATTTTCCTTTTTTTTTCTTTTTTTTTTCTTTTTTTTTTCCTCCTCCTCTCTTCTTCAAGTAAAGCAATGCGTTATCTTTTGTTTTTTATAGAATCATACAAGCCACTGGTGTTTACCAACCGGCACTTAAACTAAACAAACCTCCTACTGAGCCATCGTACTATTATTAAACATCCCACTAATTTATTCTGGCTTACCCATTCTTATTTTACTTATCTCATAACTACAGCATTATTCTTTCATGTCAGCCTTTTGCTTCTATTGGCAACATTCCAGAAAATTCTTCCTACTAACCTTTTCAAAGAATCTGCTAAAGTGAGGTGTGCTAATGGCACCAGTGCCATTTTCTTCTTCTTTATTCCAGACTATTTCTCTTGGAATCAATGACAATCCAGATTTTTCTATATTTGGTTGTTGACAAAAAAGTTTCAACAAAACATTTTCCCCCAAATATCTTAAATAAAGTTGTTATCACTTCTCTGAATCATTATGACCACTACACTAAACTTTGTTGCTTTTAACACCAATTCTTTGAAAAATAAGTTTAAAAAAATGTCTATTAAAATGTTTCAATACCCAAGAATGGATAAAACAAAATGTATTTGGCATAAAATAGCCCAATGAGGGTTGACACCCGTAAATTCCAACCAACCAACCAACACGAGCAGGATATGACACAAGGCCAATTTTAAGTGGATATTTAATAGGTTTGAATTCACATTTTTTCTTCTCCTAGATTTAGACTGGTTGCCATATCAAAGTTAAAGAACCCAGTCTGCTCTACTATTTATCCCTAACTGAAGGGAGGGTAATTTATGAGGAAGTGCATCCCGGTCTCCTGCCTCAGAAATTGCTACCTGGTAACTATTAAAATAACATCCCCAGCTATGTCGTCTCAGTGGTGTTACTTGAAAGATAACAACCAACTTAGGGCGTTAAATGTATTTTAGAGGGGGTCTCTTTTTTTGTCGTAATTCTTATTTATTTATCATAATTTGTTTATAAATTTATTTATAGAAATTTGTCGTAATTCTTGTTTATTTATAGAAATTTGTCGTAATTCTTGTTTAGATATGAAGATGGATATCTATCTATCTACCTCAATTTGTTAATTTTTTACTTTGTTTATATATATCTATCCACCCATCTCTATTTGTTCATAAAGAGAAAAATACATTTAATGCCTTAAGTTGGTTGTTTTCTTTCAAGTAACACCGCCGAGACAACATAGCTGGGGATGTTATTTTAATAGTCACCGGGTAGCAATTTCCAAGGCAGGAGACCGGGACGCACTTCCTCATAAATTACCGAAGGGAGAATAGTTAGATGCATACTTTGTATATACTTGTTTAACCATGAGATTGTTGGTTAGTTGGTTGGATTTTATGGCATGTCAACCCTTGTTGGGTTACTGTATGCCAAAGTTTTTTGTTTTTTTTGTTTAATTCATTCTTGACTGGTACTCAATTAAAAAAAAAACTCAATTGAACACATTTTTTCTATTTAACCCAGAGAGACCTAAAATCCAAAATAACTCTGTCAATGTTTTGAAATTGGAAGTTCAAATTTTGGGGATTGTCTAACTTTAACACAGTCCACACCTGTACAAAATTTTATAAAAATTGAAGTGACAATTTTATTTTTTTCTGGATGATTTGACATGGAATTTCCCATTTGTCAAGGAAAACAGACCTTGCTAGAGAATTGAAAAAAATCTGTGGAATATGAGGATCAAAGTGATACCAGTTGTAGATGGTGCACTTGGAACAGTCCAAAAAAGCTTGGAAAAAAGACTAGAGGATATGGAAATCAGAGGAAGAATTGAGACCATCCCAGTCTTGTCACTTAGTCAGCCATATTACAAAAGCAGCACCTGGGCTAATTTACAATGGTTCCAATCCCCTCACTGTGGTGTGTGTCCATTTTGTCACACTTTTGGGGGTTGTGTGCTGCAAGAAATGCACAGAGGGGTGAACCAGCAACGTTATACAAATGAACAATATCCCAACTGATCATAAATGAAAATAAAATCTTTTTTTTTTTTATCTTAAACACGTTTCATCTCAATTGTGTTTCTTCACTTAAATCCTACTTAACGGACATAATTAACTTTGAACCACGTATGTTTGTGAATCTGTGTTACGCCTCAAAGATACATGGTTCAAAGTTAAATGACCTCACATTTTTTCAAATGTGAGAGTTTTCAAATAAAATGACTGGTGCATTATATTGTTTATTTATTAATATATCAACACTGAAAATTTCATTAAATTCGGTCAATTCCTTGATTTTTAGTATTTTTTTTTTCTTTTGGCGGAGTGACATACGATGGTGGAATTTATGTCCGTTAAGTAGGATTTAACCATTTCTTCTCACACTTTTTCAGTAAGCCCAAGTTATGGTAACCCTAGGCCATTAATAAAAAGGCTATTATAACTCATGGGTACAAGAACTGCTACTACAAATTAAATAATAAAAATATAAGAAAGTATTTGTACAATAATTACATACAAAAAGGACTACATACTAATTTACTATTAGTCATTTAAGTATTAAGAAAAATATTATGAGTCCTGTTTGTATTTCACATAGCGCTAATACATTTGGGAAAGGTATGCATCCATGGGCCGGGTTAGCTCAGTCGGTAGAGCGTTCGGCTAGAAACCACAAGGTTCCTAGTTTGATACCAGTCCTCGTCAACTCAGCATTATGGGTAGCACAGGGATCTGTGCGGTAAAGTAAGGAGCTGACGGAAGGTGTGGCGCTCCACCTCAGATGCTAAAAAACAATCTCCTTGGTCTAGCGCTATTGAAAAGGGGATAGACTCCTTTGCTGACCAGCTGATACCGACTTTAGGCTGCCCCGACGACTTTTATGCATCCAACTATTCTCCCTCCACAGGTAAATAGTAGGGCAGACTGGTCTCTTTAACTTTGGTATGGCAACTGATCTAGGAGAAAGAAAAATGAATTCAAACCTGTTAAACCCTGCTTAAAACTAACCTTGTGTCGCATCCTGCTTGTAGCAGAGGGTTTGGGTAAATGTATACAATATATTTGGCACCCGGGTAACACCAGGTACCCTTGCTAATATCTTATATCCTTAGAATCTTCTCTCAAATTTACACATATAGCTCTTAGGTTGTGATCTCATCGCAAGATGATAATCTTAAATGGTTAATTGATACCAGCAGACTTTTGGAATATCAGAAATATCTTTTAGGATGTGTCATTGGACAGAAATTAAGAATTTAACCTTGTTGATGGAAATTACTCGGATATAAAATAAAAAAAAGAAGAAGTAAAGAATCAAGTGTTAGTGAAGTTTATTTTTGCCACTTTCACAACTTTGGCATATGTGATGTTTCTTGCAGCATTTTTGCTTAGTTTTATTCTTTTTCATAATATTGGAATGCTTGGTTGGTAGGGAAAATATTTAGTAGAATCCTCACTCACCGAGGACCAATATACGCATTAGTATAGCCAGGATATACTAACACTGAATACAATGGAAGAAAAGACAAGATAATTCATTTTTTTTTACCTAACCAATCAGCAGGATGTGACACAAGGTCAATTATATATATATATATATATATATATATATATATATATATAAATTCCAAAATTTTAAAGTAATATGGACTTAAGTTGTATCCTGCCCTCACACATTAAGTATACTAGCAAATATATGCACCCTTCGGGTGCAAGTATTTAGGTTTGATGTAATAAAATATTGTATCAAATAAAACTGAGGGGGGTATAATCGAAAAATAGAACAGCTTTAAATCTAACTCTTCCATCATTTTCCATCACTCCCATCTTTCATTTTTCCTAATTTATCTATTTAGTTAGATTATGAAGTATTTAATAAAATTACAGTTCTTTCGTCTTGTTTATGGATTTCTTTTAAGATTTATCCCCGAGATTTTTGCTCAGATTCATTAAGAGAAAACCAAACAATTAGAAATCAATAATACTAAGCATATATTTATTAAAATCAAATTCTTAATATCAATATGCAAATTAGCCTTCTCGTTCACACTGTAAACCGCTATTTTGTTGAAGATATAAATATACTTGAATGTCAATCATATGTAGATTAATCCAACAGTATTAATAAGGTAAAACAATTTTATCAATAATTGAGGTTTAAATGAAAATAAATTCATGGTGAATGTGACATCAAAACTAAGGGAATTGTGACTTGAGTAGTGATGTAGTTTCGGTTACAGACAGACAAACACACAATCTCCATTATAATAAGATTTGGACAATTCAATTTGCTTTACGCAGCAAAACGGTTAAAAAAAAAAATCTCTAACATGTCTGACAGGCCAAGAATTTTGAGAAGTGACAAATACAGGTTTTTACATTCAAAAAACATTCTTATGGTAAAAAAAAAATACAAAAAAAAGTTAGTACCTCTGTCCCATAATAGTTGCTACATTTGCTTAGTTTTATTCTTTTTCATAATATTGGAATGCTTGGTTGGTAGTGAAAATATTTAGTAGAATCCTCACTCACCAAGGACCAATATACACATTAGTATAGCCATGATATACTAACACTGAATACAATGGAAGAAAAGACAAGATAGATTCATTTTTGTTTTACCAAACCAATCAGCAAGATGTGACACAAGGTCAATTTTTTAAGTAAAGCTGGTTTTAGTTCAGAGATAGCCTTTTCCTAGACTGGTTGCCTAACTAAGGATAAATAACCCAGTCTGCCCTACTATTTACCCATAGTGAGATCAGATGGATTCCTGCCTTACCCAAGGGCATTAGTGAGAAGTGAGATGCAAAAAGCCTCATCCAGGATTTGAACTTGGATCGCCGATTCTATTTCCTATGACAATAACTATTACACTAAGCATGCCTCCATAAGATAAACTCATTTACATTTTAACCTTTTATATAAATAAGATACATGCAAGTAGTAGAAGAATTATACATATATTGTTCCATAGACAAGCAATAAGTGGAAAGAGTACAAAATGGAAAAAAGTCTTACTTGATGAGTGTAGATAATATAGTGATGTGGCTTTACCAATTCCTAGCAGGGCCAGAGAAAATGTTTCTACTGTTCAAAAAGCAAAGAGGTCAAGAATAGGTTTCTAACAGGACATGCAAATGTAATGGTCATCATCATAGAAAAATGGTGACATGAGTTCAAATCCTGAATGAGGCTGGTTGCATTTCATATAGTGCTAATAACCTTGGGAAAGGTATAAAAAGTATAATCGACTGAGTGGCCTATTATCGGTATCAGCCAGATGGCGAGGGAGTCTATCCCATTTTCACTAGTGCTAGACCAGGGAGATTGTTTTACGGCATGTGAGGAGGGGTGCTACACCTACCATCAGCTCCCCACTTTACTGCACAGATCCCTGAGCATAGGCTGAGTTCGTGAGGGCCAATGTTGAACATGGAACCTTGTGGTTCTGAGCTGGATGCTCTACTAACTGAGCTAAAGTATATATTCAACTATTCTTCCAACAGCTATGAGTAAATGGTAGGGCAGACCATGGTGTGACAAACGGTTTAGGACAGTGATTCCCAGCATGGGGCCTACGCCCCATTGGGGGGCAATTCAATAATAATAGGGGGGCAATATGAAAAATATAGTAATATCAACATTTTTTTATTTTACCCTATATGGGTAAAAATTATAAATTTATAGGTAAAATTGTAATTACAATAATGTTATTGTGCATCTGGCACCAGCTATATGTATGGCTTCTGACTTGTTTAACTTTGCAGTTCTTCATCTGCTGCCCTCCCCCGCAATTATACACATAAAATGAATGTTTTTTGATTAATTTGAAGTTAAACCCTTTAGTTTTATTTGAAAGATAGAATTTTTTATGTTATACTTCTTCAAAACTGATATTGTTATATCATACTAAACAATCAACAAGTGGGGAACATGAAGAAATGTGTGATAAAAAAGTGGGGCATGGTAACCACTGGTCTAGGAGAAGGAAAACTAAATTTAAACCTGTTAAACTCAGCTGAAAAATTGACCCTGTGTCACATCCTGCTCATGTGGAGGAGTTAGGTAAATACATACAACAGGTCATTTAAATTATCTTAGGGAAATGATTATTTATTGTATCCCTAAAATAATAAATCAGTTCCATTCATCTACCTCAAAGGTTCCCAACCTTTTTCAGCTCATGGCCCACTTTGAAACCAGAATTTTTTTGTGGCCCATGAAATTATTATAATAGAAAAAAATATTTCCATTTATAACATAAATCATGTCCTGAGTAATAATTGAATTCATTAAAATCTATGCCCAAGCCAAATTTTTCCGTTTTAATTTTGACAACAATTTGCAATTTTAACCGCTCTAAGTTCATTATCTTATTCAAATGGCATATATAAAACATAATATAGGGGCGTATCAGGGGCATAAATCTCTCCCCACTCTCCCCTACTGTGAATTAGTTGACATCTTACTTTCTAGAAAATATAAATTTCCCACATATATGATTGGATTTTGTATATAAAAAGTATGCTCTGAAATCATATAGAATTATAATATTTCCTTGGCCCACCTGAAATTTGCTGTGAGCCATGTGGACATATGTTGGGAACCACTGATTTACCTTAAAGATATCCTCAAAGTGATTGCAAAATGTCAACAAAGATGTTTGTTTTATTCATTCTTGTTGAGTATTCAAAAATATTTTTTTAAATACATGTTCTTTTAAAACACATTAATCTATTCAACCCATAGATGGTACCCTTATAGATAATACCACTCTGGGTCAGAGTGGACCTGGGAGTAATTGCAATGAAGGAGTACTCCACACTGCCCAGAGCTCCAGCACTGGAATCTCACCACTACAGTTTAACGTCATACCCAGGACACTAAGTTCCTCTGCCATCGACCACAAGCAGATAGATGATTAAAAAGGCTAGGGATTTGCCATAAGAACAATAGGGTTGGGACAATCATATAGGTGCTAGGGCTTGATGTGACCAGCCAATTGGCCTCCCCAACCATCTGGATAGCCCAAGTAAGGGCCAAAGTGGAGTGTTGCATGTCATGGATTGCTCAGCCACCAAGAATCCGTCCTTAAGCACCGTGGGTCGCCATCTATGGCCAACAGGTAGCTCCATGGGGAGGTATGTCTTAGCCCCCATGCAGAAGTGCAATCAGCATATTCTACATTCCCAGCTGACAGAACTTCAAAAAGGCTGGGATGTACAATAGCTGAAACGTTTTGACTATAATAACACTGGTTTACAAAGAAATTGAGGCAAGCAAAAAAATAGCTGTTTTAACCTAATTTGTGGGTGCTGAATTCAGATTTGAAATCCGTTTCTACTCATCACCTCTAGTTTTTTTTTTAGATATGCATACTGGACATTTTGTACACATACTGTACATAAAGGCGTATATGCATTCAGGGTTAATTTCTAATATTGTGTGACTTATATCTTCTTTTTTAGTTATTATACAATAAATGTGAGTGATAGCATTACATTATATATATATATAGCTATATATCAAGACGGATTTTGGCAGATAAGCCAACACATCTCAATCAACAGCCAGTAGTGCACTGGCAGTCAGCAGATCATCTAAGAAAACACATTTCTAACTATCTGCGGTACTATGAATTGTGTACATTGTGTCATCCAAGTATATTTATTCCATCAATGTTCTTTATCTATCCAGTTTTATCTGTAATAAGCTGCTGCGACTGTTGAAATAAGCATGTATATACTCTGTATGTACTAAAATGAGACTATTTAAAATACAGAAAACTAGAGGTGATAGAGCAAAACTGTTTATAAATTTGAATTCAGCACACCCAAATTAGTAAAAAGCACATTCTTGCCTCAGGCAAAAAATATTTTTTTGTAAACCAGTGTAATTATAACCAACAAAATACAAGTCGAAGTTCGGTGAATTCTCTGAACATTACTGTTACATTGAATTTTTTTCTTTTATATAATGCTACAACCATGTAATTATGTATAGTAATTTGAAAAAAAAAAGAAAAAAAGTAAAATAAAATAAAAAAGATGGTGGGTATTAAGTAAATAAAAAATAAATAAAAATAAAAAATGAAATAAAAATCGAATAAGATAATATATAAAAAAAATTGGAAATTAAAACAAAATGTTAAAATTGGAAGAACAAAACAAAAATAGTCCTCTCATGTCTGTAATAATGAAGGGTTAACTTACCTTTTTCCCTCTAAAGCTTGTAATATAACCCGTCGGTCGCTACCGAGCTAAAGGGCTCACAGAATTTCCGAAATTGGCCGTCAAGATCGGATTTTCTGCATCAACCACGGATTGCAGGGTATCTATATTTGCTGGAAGTCTAGCCGAACGCCCCACGTTGTGCTAAGATCTCAAACGACTAGAAATCTGCTATAGAAACTGATTTCCGAGGTTAATGGCGTCCGATTGGTCACACACAAAAAAGAATAACGACTCTTTTTCTTCTTCAAAAATCAACAACATTTATATTCAAAAATACAGGAATACAAATAATTACTTCTCAAGGTTTGTGGGAGTGATGTGCCCGTAATTAAATACTTCTGGTCTTCTGCAAAGTATTGTGCAAAACAGTTCGTAAGTTGACTAAGTTGTCAAAATGGTCCTAGCTGAAGTCAGTTACTCTCGGCTCTCAGTATTGCGTTAATCTTGTCAGCTAGCCCGGTCAGCGCATGTGATCCTCAAGCAATCACAACGTCCTCTTTCAAGCGCAGCGTGGCTTAATCTGCCCTCAAGCCAAAAACGTCTGAGTTAAATAACATTTCGATCGGAACAATTTTATTTCCGTCCGGCATGAAGATATTGGGAATTTTTCTGCTCCTCCCACTCAAGCAGGGTAACCGCCTCCCTCTTGTTCAACCAGCCAATCAAATTTACTTCCGCTCACCAATCTGGGTGCCATCTCTTCCGGCCACTTGAATGTTTTTAAATACATTCGACTTTCTTTAATTTCGATTTTCAACAAGAGTTATCTCCATTCTCAAGTAGTAAGGAAACATAAAAACAATAGATTCTCTTTAATTCCGGTTTCTTCATTTTCCGGTAATCTATAAAACAAGATTTATCTTTTCCGCGCGACCAAAGTCTGATTACATCAAAGACTTGTCTACGACCGCCGCTTCTCGCTTCTGGGAGTTCCGACCTACTTGAGATTTTACTACTAATATGGTCAGCCCTATCCCGTCCACCATCCGCCTCGACTACCCGGTCGAGGTCATTTCCAGATCGCCCATCTGTTTTGAATCTACGGCTGAAGTCAGCGGGCGAATTATATTTCCGTTTTTTTTTCTTTCTTTCTTTCTTCTAATTTCAAAACCTAAATCAGGTCACAGTAATCCATTTTGAAGAAAGAAAAGAGTTATTGTCCACGAACACCACTTAAATAGAATGTGCCGTGCATTTGATTGGTTGTTAGCGCCAGCCACTCAGATTACACTCGTCCAAAAACAATAAAAAGTCAAACGTCTGTTAGCGTCTCAAGTCGGTGGGTGGATCAGAGTTTTGATCATCTCTGATACGGTCAGCATGGTGAAGGAAATCTGATGTTGAAAGACCCGAAACTTCCCAGTGACCCATGCATACTACATCACTGACGACACCTACCAGTGCCCCAAATGTCGGAGTGTATATTTAAAGTAATAACCAACAAGAAGATACGAGTCAAAGTTTGGTGAATTCTCTGAAAGTAAAGCCTTCTTATTTATTTAAGTCCAAATAAGAACTGAAACATAATAACACGATGGGATAGAAATTTAGGGAGATGCTCTTAGTGTAATGGTTATCAAATTTGGAAATGGAATCACAACCAGAGTTCAATTCCTGTACAAGGCTGTTTGCACTTCATATTAATATCCTTTGAAAAGATATCTATCTAGCTTATCCCCCTTCCTCCAGCTATGGGTAAATAATAGGAAGTCTGGGTTCTTTAGTCAGTTGTCTTAAACCGGTCTGAAAGAAGAAAAATTGAATTCAAATCAGTTTTACTCTGTGTAAAAAAAAACAAACTTTGTGTTACATCCAATCCATGGTAGAGGGGTTGGGTAAATACATACTTGATACAGTTTTCAGTTATCCTTCATCCTTCATCAGTCACTACAATAGAGGCTCAACCTCTACTGTCATACCTTCAACAACCTATTCTGATAATATAAAATAAGAGGCATTACTTTCAGATCAACCCTCTTATAAGAGTGGTATGCAGACCTGTGTCTGTTGTGATTTCTATAAAAATAAATAGGTGGCATTACTTTGGCCTCTCCTAAATACATATATATATATATATATATATATATATATATATAGGAGAGACCAAAGTAATGCCACCTATTTATTTATATAGAAATATATATATATATATATATATATATCAGATTAGCCTGATAACCAATTACCCCATGAGAGGGTTCTTTGAAACAGTTTACAAGATAAGCAGTATAGAATTTTTAGTAACATGTTTTTCCTCATCATCCAAATTCCTGGCAATTTTTCTTTTGCTTAAAACCACCAACTACTTTTAGTCTCAATTGTTGGCTGTCTTGGCTTTTAGCTTTAAAGAACTTGTAATATTAGTGTCCTTATCATTGAAATGACTTCAACTAGAAAAATAAATTTAAAAACCATATCTGTTTTTCAAAGTGGAACTATGTACTTCCACTTTCTATGTAGTTCCACTTTAAAAAACTGAAAAATAGCTATGGGGTTTTAGATTTATTTTTCTATGTAGTTCCACTTTGAAAAACTGAAAATAATTATGGGGTTTTAGATTTATTTTTCTATGTAGTTCCACTTTAAAAACTGAAAAATTCCTATGGGGTTTTAGATTTTTTTTCTATGTAGTTCCACTTTAAAAAACTGAAAAATAGCTATGGGGTTTTAGATTTATTTTTCTATGTAGTTCCACTTTAAAAAACTGAAAAATAGCTATGGGGTTTTAGATTTATTTTTCTATGTAGTTCCACTTTAAAAAACTGAAAAATTCCTATGGGGTTTTAGATTTATTTTTCTATGTAGTTCCACTTTAAAAAACTGAAAAATAGCTATGGGGTTTTAGATTTATTTTTCTATGTAGTTCCACTTTAAAAAACTGAAAAATTCCTATGGGGTTTTAGATTAATTTTTCTATGTAGTTCCACTTTAAAAAACTGAAAAATAGCTATGGGGTTTTAGATTTATTTTTCTATGTAGTTCCACTTTAAAAAACTGAAAAATAGCTATGGGGTTTTAGATTTATTTTATGTAGTTCCACTTTAAAAAACTGAAAAATAGCTATGGGGTTTTAGATTTATTTTTCTATGTAGTTCCACTTTGAAAAACTGAAAAATAGCTATGGGGTTTTAGATTTATTTTTCTATGTAGTTCCACTTTGAAAAACTGAAAAATAGCTATGGGGTTTTAGATTTATTTTTCTATGTAGTTCCACTTTGAAAAACTGAAAAAGCTATGGGGTTTTAGATTTATTTTTCTATGTAGTTCCACTTTAAAAAACTGAAAAATAGCTATGGGGTTTTAGATTTATTTTTCTATGTAGTTCCACTTTAAAAAACTGAAAAATAGCTATGGGGTTTTAGATTTATTTTTCTATGTAGTTCCACTTTGAAAAACTGAAAAATAGCTATGGGGTTTTAGATTTATTTTTCTATGTAGTTCCACTTTGAAAAACTGAAAAATAGCTATGGGTTTTAGATTTATTTTTCTATGTAGTTCCACTTTAAAAAACTGAAAAATAGCTATGGGGTTTTAGATTTATTTTTCTATGTAGTTCCACTTTAAAAAACTGAAAAATAGCTATGGGGTTTTAGATTTATTTTTCTATGTAGTTCCACTTTAAAAAACTGAAAAAATAGCTATGGGGTTTTAGATTTATTTTTCTATGTAGTTCCACTTTGAAAAACTGAAAAATAGCTATGGGGTTTTAGATTAATTTTTCTATGTAGTTCCACTTTAAAAAATTGGAAAATAGCTATGGGGTTTTAGATTTATTTTTCTATGTAGTTCCACTTTGAAAAACTGAAAAATAGCTATGGGTTTTAGATTTATTTTTCTATGTAATTCCACTTTAAAAAACTGAAAAATAGCTATGGGGTTTTAGATTTATTTTTCTATGTAGTTCCACTTTGAAAAACTGAAAAATAGCTATGGGGTTTTAGATTTATTTTTCTATGTAGTTCCACTTTGAAAAACTGAAAAATAGCTATGGGGTTTTAGATTTATTTTTCTATGTAGTTCCACTTTAAAAAACTGAAAAATAGCTATGGGGTTTTAGATTTATTTTTCTATGTAGTTCCACTTTAATAAAACTGAAAAATAGCTATGGGGTTTTAGATTTATTTTTCTATGTAGTTCCACTTTAAAAAAACTGAAAAATAGCTATGAGGTTTTAGATTTATTTTTCTATGTAGTTCCACTTTAAAAAAACTGAAAAATAGCTATGGGGTTTTAGATTTATTTTTCTATGTAGTTCCACTTTGAAAAACTGAAAAATAGCTATGGGGTTTTAGATTTATTTTTCTATGTAGTTCCACTTTAAAAAAACTGAAAAATAGCTATGGGGTTTTAGATTTATTTTTCTATGTAGTTCCACTTTAAAAAACTGAAAAATAGCTATGGGGTTTTAGATTTATTTTTCTATGTAGTTCCACTTTGAAAAACTGAAAAATAGCTATGGGGTTTTAGATTTATTTTTCTATGTAGTTCCACTTTGAAAAACTGAAAAATAGCTATGGGGTTTTAGATTTATTTTTCTATGTAGTTCCACTTTAAAAAACTGAAAAATAGCTATGGGGTTTTAGATTTATTTTTCTATGTAGTTCCACTTTAAAAAACTGAAAAATTCCTATGGGGTTTTAGCTTTATTTTTCTATGTAGTTCCACTTTAAAAAACTGAAAAATAGCTATGGGGTTTTAGATTTATTTT
Organism: Doryteuthis pealeii; assembly: GCA_023376005.1. Taxonomy (NCBI): domain Eukaryota; kingdom Metazoa; phylum Mollusca; class Cephalopoda; order Myopsida; family Loliginidae; genus Doryteuthis; species Doryteuthis pealeii. Next base: position 46,409,261 of record CM042161.1, read on the forward strand.
TCTGTGTAGTTCCACTTTAAAAAACTGAAAAATTCCTATGGGGTTTTAGATTTATTTTTCTAGTTGAAGTCATTTAATAACTTTGACTAGACGGGTGGTCGGAGAGGCCCCCTCCTATCAATCAAACCCTAACATCTATATGACTGTCCCAACCCCTTTGCCTTTATGGCAACCCCCAACCCTTTTTATCATTGTTATGGCAATTTACCATGCACACGTGAACTCTTCCAACTATAAATAGCAGCAGGTACTGCTCTTAAGCAAGAGTCAATATTCCAGTGGTATGCTTGGACAGTTGATAGACTGCCTCGCAAGTAACCTTCTCCTGTTTGTACTACTGTTCTTTGTTAATATATTTAACTCATTTCCTCTCTTATGTCTTTATTCTGGCCCCTAACCAAGCCACAACAATCATATATATTCTAGAAGGCAGTGGCTGAGGGTCTTAGTGTCCTGGGTATGATGTTAAACTGTATCTAATGGTGAAGTATTTACCCAACCACCACCATTAAGATGTAACACAAAGTCAATTTTTTTAAAGGGCCGGTTTAGCTCAGTCGGTAGGGCATCCGCCTGGGATCTACAAGGTTCTAGCTTTGATACTAGCCCTCATCAACTGAGTGTATGAATAGCACACCTTAGATCTGTACGGTAGGTGTGGTGCACCACCTCAGACACAAAAGACAATCTCTCTAGTCTAGCACTAGTAAAAAGGGGATAGGCTTGTTACGTTTTTATGGGCCATCCTTTTAGCTTTCAAGCAAGAATGCTTTGTCCAGCGGAATCTTTTGGTAAAGAATCTTTAGTATAGTAAGTTCCTTCGTCAATGATTGCAAATGGATGATGGAAGGTATCAGTGTTTAAGTAGTCAATCAGCCGCGCATTATGGCTGTTGATTGGCAGAGGAATAGACCATGTGACCCTGCCTAGTCTATAAATCTAGGTGGTGTATTCCAGGACACCTTATATCAAAAATATTCAGGAAGCGCGTGGTGCGATGGTTAAAGTCATGGGAAATGGACTCGTCGCCAGGAGTTCAAATCCTGGACGTGCTAATTGCATTTCACTTAGTGCTAATACACTTGGGAAATGTATGAATCCTACTCTCCCTCCAGCTATGGGTAAATAGTAGGGCAGACTGGGCTCTTTAACCATGGTTAGGCAACCAGTCTAGGAGAAGGAAAACTCTGAATTCAAACCCGTTGAACTCCGCTTAAGAGATTGACCTTGTGTCACACAAGGCTCCGTCACTGTTCTGCAAGTACCAACAATAAATCACTCCACCAACTTACGACATTTACAACAGATTTGAATTCAGAGTTTTCCTTCTTCTAGATTGGTTGCCATACCAAAGTTAAAGAGCCCAGTCTGCCCTACTATTTATTCATTTCTAGGAGGGACTATGGTAGGATTCATCCCTGTGATGATAACCTCAACAAGCACCTCTTATTTTGATGAGTATCCTTCATTTATGATTAAAAATTTTAGGAATACTCATTAAAACATTCTCCTTCCAGAGTGTCCGGTGGCTTCGGCCCTGGACCGCATAAGCTAACATCGTTGATCCCAGGGGGCATCCCCCCAGGCAACACCTACCCACCTCGATTTAAAGGGGCAGGGCTGGGTTTATTGCCTGGTGCCTGAGGCGTCAACCTTGAGGGGGAATGCCGACAGGATCAACACATTTTTTGCCCCCCACCTCCCATGAGCTTCTGTAGGTTGTCCCACATTAATAGAGCCTTGTGCCTAACTCATACACATGAGGTACGTGGTAAATATTCATTCTTTGTGAATTAATTTTTTCAATTTTATTTATTTATGCATTTTCTTGTTTTTATCAGTAAGTGTTAATTTTTTAACAGTTTCACAGTCATTGTTTGGTTATTTCCTATAAGTCCAACATAAACAAAGGGGAACCACTCTTGACTGATAAATTATTTATTTATTTATTGATCTACTAGGAAAAAAGAAGACGGGGTTAGGGTAATGGGAAAATAAATAAATAATTTATCAGTCAAAAGTGGTTCTCCTTTGTTTATGTTGGACTTATAGGAAATAACCTATTGCTTTGAGTGTTTATCTAACAAGGGAAGTTAGAAGGAAATCTGATACGAACTGAGTGGCTAAATTTAGAGTAACAGATTAATAAGCATCATTAGTAAAACATACGGTCTTCATTCAAATTCTTTTTTTAAATAATTTATGAAAGATGGAATAAGAGAAATTCTCTTGTGATTAAGAAAAATTAGAAGACAAAAATAATTAAGGAAAGATTCATAATTATAATGTTTTCATAATTCTTGTTGCTTTTTATATCACAACTCATTTCTGTCATCATTTCTATGTTGGGGATGAATATTTTTCAAGTAGCCTCAAGTAGCAACCTGAGTGAGTTTTGATTAAAAAGAAATCCAACTAGAATTAGGAAAATGAAGGAGAATATGTCAAAATTTTTAATTATAATAATTAACAGCTCTTCTTTTTCTTCTCCTAGACTGGTTGCCTAACCAAGGTTAAAGAGCCCAGGAAAATAGATCACTAAGTAGGCCTGAGCCTATTCTAGTAGTGACCAGGTTTGAATTGAGAGTTTTTCTTCTCCTAGACTGGTTGTCTAACCAAGGTTAAAGAGCCCTTTGAAATAGATCACTAAGTAGGCCTGAGCCTATTCCAGTAGTGACCAGATTTGAATTCAGAGTTTTCCTTCTCTTAGACTGGTTGTCTAACCAAGGTTAAAGAGCCCAGTGAAATAGATCTCTAAGTAGGCCTGAGTCTATTCTAGTAGTGACCAGGTTTGAATTGAGAGTTTTCCTTCTCTTAGCCTGGTTGCCTAACCAAGGTTAAAGAACCCAGGGAAATAGATCACTAAGTAGGCCTGAGCCTATTCTAGTAGTGACCAGGTTTGAATTCAGAGTTTTTCTTCTCCTAGACTGGTTGCCTAACCAAGTTTAAAGAGCTCTTTGAAATAGATCACTAAGTAGGCCTGAGCCTATTCCAGTAGTGACCAGATTTGAATTCAGAGTTTTCCTTCTCTTAGACTGGTTGCCTAACCAAGTTTAAAGAGCCCAGTGAAATAGATCACTAAGTAGGCCTGAGCCTATTCTAATAGTGACCAGGTTTGAATTCAGAGTTTTTCTTCTCTTAGACTGGTTGCCTAACCAAGGTTAAAGGGCCCAGTGAAATAGATCACTAAGTAGGACTGAGTCTATTCTAGTAGTGACCAGGTTTGAATTCAGAGTTTTTCTTCTCCTAGACTGGTTGCCTAACCAAGGTTAAAGAGCCCAGTGAAATAGATCACTAAGTAGGACTGAGCCTATTCTAGTAGTGACCAGGTTTGAATTCAGAGTTTTCCTTCTCCTAGACTGGTTGCCTAACCAAAGTTAAAGAGCCCAGTCTTCCCTACAATTTACCCATAGCTGGAGGGAGAATAGTTAGATTCATACCTTTTCCAAGGGTATTGGTGCTATGTGAACTGTGGCTTCGTGTAGGAATTGAACTTGCGGTTTCTAGCCAAATGCCCTAACGACTGAGCTAACCTGGTAATCATTTGTTTGTACACAGTGGTTTCATGTATTCCTATCTAATACTAATAATTTCTACCCAATTATATGGTTTCAAGAGCTGGTTTAGTTTTCAAACCACTAGTTCATAACTAGCACAGTTGACTTTTTCAGCAGGTGCCACCTAGCGTATTTTAGGGCAGGAGACTAGGACAACAGCATCTGAAAACCACCCATATTTTTGCTAATGAACAAATTTGGGCTATTCTGTACAAGCACCTGGGTATTATGGGCTATAAAAGAAGTTAATAATTCAGCATTTTGGACATCTGTTTCTAAATATAAGTCAGTCGTTAGGATGGTCTAATGTTGGTATCAGCCAAACAGCGAGGGAGTCTATCCCATTTACAAAAGTGCTAGACCAAGGAGATTGTTTTTGCATCTGAGGTGGAGTGCTATTCCTACCATCAGCTCCTCACTTTACTGCACAGATCCCTGTGCTACTCATACACTGAGTTGGCGAGGGCTGGTATCAAACCAAAAATCTTGCGATTCCTTGTCCAGTGCTCTACCGACTGAGCTAAACCAGCCCTAGCAAAGTAAATTTGTTTTTTCATTTTGAAGGGTGGGGTGGGGTGGGGTGGTGATATTTTTTGGAAGGGTAGGGTGTGGGGGTGATATTTCTTTTGCAATTTGATTTCTACATTTGGTAAAATGACAAACACACAGACATCTTTCATCATTTCTTATCCTTTTTAAATTGAAAAACCATTCCAGACCCCACACTCCCATTGCTAAACACACTGAATTTGTTCTTATGTGGATGAGGCGCCCGGGGGTGGGGCTGGGGGGGGTGGGAGATGAGTGCTTCTTGTCCTTATTCAGCAGAGCCAAAAATGTTGTCAGGAAATCTGATGCTGGAGTTGGGCTTAGTCATACTTGGAATTCCTAAGCAATGGTTCTTCCATGTTTCCACCTGTGCAAAACATGGGATGGGGATTGCCCACCCCACCCCCCACCCGCCACACTACAACCCCTAAAGAATACGGATTCTTTGAAGGAGAATCTCTTTTAAATCTTATATTCAGGAAGCGCGTGGTGTAATGGTTAAAGTCATGGGAAATGGACTCGTCGCCCCAAGTTCAAATCCTGGATGTGATAATTGCATTTCACTTAGCGCTAATACCCTTGGGAAAGGTATGATTCCTACTCTCCCTCCAGCTATGGGTAAATAGTAGGACAGACTGGGCTCTTTAACCTTGGTTAGGCAACCGGTCTAGGAGAAAGAAAACTCTGAATTCAAACCTGTTGAACTCCGCTTAAGAAATTGATCTTGTGTCACATCCTGCTTGTGCGGAGGGGTTGGTATGTGTGTGTGTATGTGTGTGTGTATGTGTATGTATATATATATATATATATATATATATATATATATATATATTCAGGAAAGTAACAGAAAAGAGATGTATCCATTAATAAATCCATCAAAGATTGGATGTAGTCTCCATAAATGTACTCATGTTAATGTTTTCATTATCCAAATAAAACGGATATTATTAGGTATTATTTATTATCAAACTCTACAGGATTGAAACACTAACAAAAAACAAATTGTCTAATTGGACACATGGCGTAGTGGATATAGGCATTGAGTTAGTACAGTTCTAAGTGACAATTATCTCTAGGCTTCAGGTTCAATCCTGGTCAAGGGTGACAGTAACATAGAATAATAATTAACACAGCTTAACACTTGTACCCAGTCATGGTCAGCAGAATGAGAACAGTATAACCTCATGGACTGAATAAAGGGTTAGGGTCAAAGTTCCATCAAGGATCCCAATTATGACAAGAAGGTTTCTGAGTTTGAAGAGAAAGTTCCTGAGTCTAAGAAATACCTGATGAAGGCCAGAGGGCACATCGGACGAAATGTTGTACAATGTACATATAACAATAAATATGATGACAATAGTTCAAATAATACAAATAATCAAACCTCATCTTAAAGATTCAGAGAAATAGTACAGATAAGAATAAAGATGAGGACAATAGTCCAAATAATACAAATTATCAAGCCTCATCTCAAAGATTCAGAGAAATAGTGCATATAACAATAAAGATGAGGACAATAGTCCAAATAATACAAATTATCAAGCCTCATCTCAAAGATTCAGAGAAATAGTGCATATAACAATAAAGATGAGGACAATAGTCCAAATAATACAAATTATCAAGCCTCATCTCAAAGATTCAGAGAAATAGTACAGATAAGAATAAAGATGAGGACAATAGTCCAAATAATACAAATTATCAGGCCTCATCTCAAAAATTCAGAGAAATAGTATAGATAACAATAAAGATGAGGACAATAGTCCAAATAAATCAAATTATCAAGCCTCATCTCAAAGATTCAGAGAAATAGTGCATATAACAATAAAGATGAGGACAATAGTCCAAATAATACAAATTATCAAGCCTCATCTCAAGATTCAGAGAAATAGTGCATATAACAATAAAGATGAGGACAATAGTCCAAATAATACAAATTATCAAGCCTCATCTCAAAGATTCAGAGAAATAGTGCATATAACAATAAAGATGAGGACAATAGTCCAAATAATACAAATTATCAAGCCTCATCTCAAAGATTCAGAGAAATAGTGCATATAACAATAAAGATGAGGACAATAGTCCAAATAATACAAATTATCAAGCCTCATCTCAAAGATTCAGAGAAATAGTGCATATAACAATAAAGATGAGGACAATAGTCCAAATAATACAAAATTATCAAACCTCATCTCAAAGATTCAGAGAAATAGTGCATATAACAATAAAGATGAGGACAATAGTCCAAATAATACAAATTATCAAGCCTCATCTCAAAGATTCAGAGAAATAGTGCATATGACAATAAAGATGAGGACAATAGTCCAAATAATACAAATTATCAAACCTCATCTCAAAGATTCAGAGAAATAGTGCATATAACAATAAAGATGAGGACAATAGTCCAAATAATACAAATTATCAAGCCTCATCTCAAAGATTCAGAGAAATAGTACAGATAAGAATAAAGATGATGACAATAGTCCAAATAATACAAATTATCAAACGTCATCTCAAAGATTCAGAGAAATAGTGCATATAACAATAAAGATGATGACAATAGTTCAATTAATACAAATAATACAAATTATCAAGCCTCATCTCAAAAATTCAGAGAAATAGTACAGATAAGAATAAAGATGAGGACAATAGTCCAAATAATACAAATTATCAAGCCTCATCTCAAAAATACTGAGAAAAATAAATAATACCTAATAATATTCGTTTTGTATTGCATGATGTTCCACAGGAATAAAATCATGGTACCTTTGGTTTAGAAGAAAATTAACTTAATATAAAAATTTGTTAGAGATGTTTGTTGGCATAGTATCACATATAAAAATGCATCCTCTGAATATTTTGCTTTTTCATTTATGTGGAGAAAGGTAGACAAACACTGGATGTTGTAGAAAATGGATGTTTATTGTAGGTAGTGATGTCGATGTTATAACGTTTCAGTCTGTTAGACCTTCTTCAGAATGTTGGATTGAGTTCTTGCTTCAATTTCACATTGGTGAATTAGGAGGTCATGAATAGGGGAGGAGGAGGTGGTCAATTGTTGGTGTTAGCAGGAGTTGGTAGTGGGAGTTCTATTTTTTTTTTTTTTCCCAGATGTGGTGTGTAGCAGTAAGGTTCTGATAATGATGCCTCAGGTGTTAGGTGTTGAGAGAGGTCGTAGGTGAGTCATATGCACTGGGTTTGGTGAAGATGTAGTAAGTCATGTATAAATGGTAGTAGGATTTGTTATGAGTGTGTGTATATATATATATATGTATAAACATGCGTTGATATGCAACACCAACAGTCGAAGTGAAAAGACGTGCCTTTTCGAGCTCTCAGAAAACTATACATTTTCTGCCGTTTTTTAAGTAAATAAGGGAAGTGATGATTTTCTTTTTTTCTTCTCATTTAAAAAAAAAACAAAAAAAAAAACAAACTATTATTCATTATTATTAAATTATTTTAATATTGTTATTTACTGGATAAAATTTAGAAAATTTTATATTCAATTACATTTTTGATTATGTACAATTCTTGATTACTGTTTTGTTTAGTGTTTATTTATATACGATTAAAATTAAAATTTATTCATTTACGATTTAAAATTTGAATTTATTTATTTACGATTTAAATTTTATTTATTTATTTACGATGAGATTTAAATATTTATGTTTATATGTATAAACATTCTGAGGTTCATTTTTTGTATATGATACTATGGCAATGTTGTTTTTGTTTTGTTAAACCATCATCTAAACAAATAATAGCAGATATTAAAATACTCCACCCCAAAAATATTTTCAAATAAAAAATGTTCTTAGCCTTCTATTCATAGTATTCCATTTTAAAATATAGTGACATCATTTTATTTACTGCGTTGGAAAAAAATTCTTTTAATTATTTAAAATTTTAAAATATTTATAATAATTATGAATTTAAATTTTTTTATAAAAAAATAACATCTATGTATCAAGCTGGCTATGGACAAGCGTACCACCATGTATTTTAAGAGGAAAAACCCAGCATACACACACTCCCTCCACAACAATAATATCAAGAAGTCTTCTTGTGAACATGACTTGGCCATTACTGTCAGCAGTGATTTGTGTTGGACAAGGCCCGGCCCTTAAATTATCAAGAAGGCTGAGGGTAGCCTAGCATCATTCAGTAAGACCTTTGTCAGTCACTCTCCGGCAACTTATTTAAAGCTGTATATAGATACGGTGTGGCCACACTTAGAATTTGCATCACCAGTCTGGAACCCCTACCTCGGTCAGAATATTGACCTTCTGGTGTTACATAATTATTAGATCCCTAATAATTATATAAGGTAGTATAGAAACATAATGGCGATTAGTGCAGCTGATGGCCTTGAGAGTGAGTGATGGCGCTTGACCTCACTCTCACCTTGCCTTCTGGGGATAAATCGTGAGAACCGGAAGGCATAGAAGACCCTGTCTTCCGGTTTAAAGATAGTAAGTAAGTCGCAGTCAGTTAGCAGGTAGGAACCGAGCCCGATAGGATGTAAGTCGATCTGCGCAGATGTCTGGGTTGGGGATTGAAAATAAAGTAACATCAAAATAAATCGAAGTCTTGTGTTTATTATCTAAAAGCAAACAATGACACAGGGCTTCTGATAGAGAGAAATCCCTAACAGAAAACCAGACCTGAAATCCCCAAGTCAACTCCAGACGCTAGAGCAGACCAAGTCAAGATGATAGAAATACCAAAGACGATCAGAATAGCAGCCGACCAGAATAGAAAAGACGACCTGTAAGTAAGAAGTGATGAAGGCTATGCAATACTGGGAACCAAGCATATACCCTCCAAAAGGCATCTACCATACTCTGAATATCTAGTGATGAATATTGTGTTCTTAATCTTCTTTATTTCTCCTAATATTTCGGGTACCTCTACCCATTGTCATAGGTTTTTGTAGACTAATTGTTCTTGTCTCTTCTTTTAGTCATCTGTGTTCTACTCTTTTGGGGTCACGTGTCGGCTGGCTGTGTGGTCAGTTGGTTAGTTGTCTTTGATGTTTTTTGTGTTGCCTTGTGTCTGGGAATTCATTACTCTGGTGGAAATGTATATATATATATATATATATATATGATATATATAATATATATATATATAAATATATATATATATGTGAAGAAAAGGAAGTGAATCCGACGGTATGTAGTATATTAAGAAAATTGAAAAAACACAGGTTTAAATAAGTTGAGTGGTAAGTTTATTGGCCGACGCTGCAGTGTTTCGATCTATTAACATTGAAGCTTGCAACTGACTTGGTAAATATCCACAAGGTTATTAACTAACTTGCCAACAGCAACCTTGAGCACCTTTTTGATTTCTATGTGTCTAACACATGTGAGTATACCTTCAAAGTGAGCACAAGCTTAATACCATTGTAAAACATGTTTTAACGCCGGGGGTCCTGCAAGCTTCAGCTGCTGGACTTGTCAAGAGTTTAATAATAGCATTGATCCCAGGGGGCTATCCCCCCAGGCAACGACGCAATTTTTGTTCTTTCCCACCCATGAGCTTTGGCTTGTGGGTGGGCCCACGTTAAAACGAGGCCTTGTGCCCAGTCCATACAAGTGGGGTATGCGACAAATATACTCAGAGTTGCTGAAGGATGGAACAAACTACCAGCATCAGTTGTTAGCTGCCAAAGTCTCCATGCTTCCTGTAATTTGACAATACTGTTATGTTATAACAGAAATAGATATCTCTTATGATTCACAATCTTTACTAACACAATACATCCACTCGCCAACAAAACAAATTTAAAAAGAAAACAAAACAAAACACTTCGGAAAGAACATAAGTTACTGACATCAACGGATGTTAACCCCATTTCAGCGAAAATGAAATGAACAAAAAACAAATGTTCTACGCATAGGCTCCAGCAAAACTTCCTGTCGAAAAACAAAATTTATAAACAATTAAAAATATTTTCTATTTAATGATTTTCAACCAATAAAAAATCTTCCCCCCGAAACCCTTCAAAGGCCTTCTCGAGCCTATCACTTGCTATATATATAGACGACTTAAAGTAAAAAAATCAGTTAATCGTAGACAGCCAGAGCCGACTCACCAGGCCGAGGTAAAGGAACCGCCATACTATATCCACACCACACCCCACGTCACGCCATACTATATCCACACCACACCTTGTGACACGCAGAGCCAGAACTGACTTTCAACTCCACACCTGCCCTCATTTCACCAATCAGCGAAAAGGAATTATCATCTCCACAATTCCAGCTTTTGTTTATTTTAAATAAACAAAATTAATCCAAACCTTCTCGTCTATTTTTTCTTTTGCAAACCATACGCATTTTTGTGATATTACAACTATAACTGATATCCCTCCTCCATACACGTGCACACTCACACATATAACTATATAACTATAGTATATTCCATATACTATACAAGCTCCTTTGATGAGTTGTAGTGCACCTGAGCACTGCATGCAATAATTTAATTATCAGAACATTAACCACCTAGAAACTGTACAGAGACGTGCAACCAAATGAATACCCTCCATCAGGCATCTGCCATATTCTGAATGTCTTGCTGCCCTGGGAATGGATTGTTGAAACTCTGGCGTCTGGCAACTGACCTGGTAAATGCTCATAAGGTCATTAATCATCTTAACAACAACAACAACCTTGAGCACCTTTTTGATATCCATGTTTCTAACACACGTAGGCATACCTACAAAGTCAGCATAGCTCACATGACTTCCGGAAACATTTTCATGCTCAGAGTTGCCGAGGCATGGAATGAACTGCTTGCATCTGTTGTAGGCTGCTGAAACACTGCATTTTTCAAAGCCTCCATGCTTCCTGTAATCCGCCAACACTATACCCGATACCCCCCATATGCACACACATACATGTATATTATTACTGTATGCTATTCATATTCCTGACTAATACATTATTCTATGCACTAGACATGAGACTTTGATGAGTTGTGGTGCACCTGAGCACTGTACACAATAAATTTCATTATTATATGGAAGAAGTGAATAAGAAAAGGTTGCTTTTAATAACAAAAAAATTTATAAATCTATCATCATCATGTCGTGCTGTTGGCATGGACATCCATGACAATCTCTCTCCATCCGTCCCTATCACTCATCATTCTCAGGCAGTCCTCCGTGCAGCACCCTGTATCCGCACAGAGCTGATCAATGTATGTCTTTGCTGGTCAGCCCACACTGGCAAGCCCATGTGCTGGCTTCCACAGGAGGACATCGCTTATGAGTTCGTCCTTGCTTCTCCAGCAGTGTCCCGCGTGTCTTGTCTGTCTCACTCGGATGGTTTGGGTGATATGTGGCAGGTAGCCATACAGCTGCTTTCTCGTGGGGTGCTGTTTCCACGTCTTGTTCAGGATCACCCGCAGCATTCTTGTGCAGCTCCCATAAGATAAACAATGTTTCTCTTGGAAAAAAAACCATTAGAAGATATTCTTTTTGTGCACGTATGCATAAATGTTTCAAGTGAAGTGGAATGTAATATACAGCAATATTCAAGAGTCTGTTTGATGCGTATGATGCTGGGGATGGTGTGTTATGAAGTCAGTTGGGTGTTAAAGTAGCAGGAAGTGTGAAGTCGGTAGCATGAATGCTTGGTAAGAGGTGAGAGCTCTGTAGTGTTGATTCAGACCAGCCTGTCTTATAGTCTAGGATTCCTTTATCTTGAACTGAAAAACTTATCTCTTTATTAGCAACCACTGGTTTGGTTTGTTTTACAGGGTTAGCTCAGTTGGTAGAGTGTTCGGCTAGAAACCACAAGGTTCCTAGTTCGATACTGGTCCTCGCCAACTCAGCGTATGAGTAGCACAGGGATCTGTGCAGTAAAGTAAGGAGCTGACAGTAGGTGTGGCGCTCCATCTCAGACGCCAAAACACTCCTTGGTCTAGTGCTATTGAAAAGGGAATAGACTCCTTCGCTGACTGGCTGATACCGACTTTAGGCCGCCCCAATGATTTTCCTTTTTTTTTTATGGCATATCAACCTCAGTAGGTCATTTAATGCAGATAAAGTTTTGAAATAAAGTCATTCTAAATGGATACTCAATGTTTTTTATAATCAAATTTTTCTATTTAACCCATAGATGGGACCCTAACAGGTACTACCACTCCAAGTCAGAGTGGACCCAGGAGCAATGGTGATGAAGTGATGCTCCACATTCCCCAAACCTCCAAAACTGGAACCTCATCATCAGATAGAGTTTAACGTCATTCCCAGGACATGGGTGCTAGAATGTGGCAGGACATGTAGACACTCAGCCACTGCCTTCTAGCACCTGTATGATGAAAAGGGTTGGGGCCTGCCATAAGGGCAATAGGGTTGGGGCAATCATATAGATGCTAGGGCTAGACATCACATTTTTCTATTTAACCCATAGATGGGACCCTAACAGGTACTACCATTCCGAGTTAGAGTGGACCCGGGAGCAATGGTGATGAAGGGGTGCTCCATATTCCCCAAACCTCAAAAACTGGAACCTCACCATCAGATAGAGTTTAACGTGATTCCCAGGACATGTAGACCCTCAGTCACCACCTTCTAGCACTCATATGATGAAAAGGGTTGGGGCTTGCCATAAGGGCAATAGGGTTGGGGCAATCATATTGTTGCTAGGGCTTGACGTCACATTTTTATATTTAACCCATAGATGGGACCCTAACAGGTACTACCACTCCGAGTCAGAGTGGACCCGGGAGCAATGGTGATGAAGGGGTGCTCCACATTCCCCAAACCTCGAAAACTGGAACCTCACCATCAGATAGAGTTTAACGTCATTCCCAGGACATGTAGACCCGCAATCACCACCTTCTAGCACCCATATGATAAAAAAGGGGTTGGGGCTTGCCATAAGGGCAATAGAGTTTGGGGCAATCATATAGGTAGCAACCATTGGATCAAAGTGGATCAGTCAAAATGACTTTGTACTCCACATTCCCAGAAGTTCCAGTATTGGAACTTCCTCACTAGATATGGTTTAACCATATCCAGGACACTAAGACCTTCGGCCACCGCCTTCTAGTACATGGGTTAGGAGGTTGTCATAACGGCAATAGGTGCTAGGGCTTGATGTGGCCTGTCGACTGATCGATCGATTGATAGGCTAAGCACCTATATGATTGTCGCC